>JBBGZY010000527.1:62500-1262500 GCA_037952925.1 Lithobates clamitans
GTATACTGTGTACTATACACACACACAGCAAGAGCACCAATGTCAAATTTGTTAATTGTACCATGAAAATATAATATAAAAATAAAATATGGCTCATGAAATTGTACCCGTTATCATAACAGTCCTGACAGCAGAATTAGACAACTCCCGTAATACTGGCCTAGTTTCCAGTTTAAGGCGATTTTCCATCACTAGAAGTCCAAGGAAGGATAAGTCAGATTCCACTTCATCCCTTACAGCAAAACATACAATGGTTAATATAATCTTGAAAAAAGTTCAATAAACTTCAGACAACACCTGCAAAAGTGCCAATATACAGTATTTACAATTCATTTAAAAGTAAACCTGTACTGGCAGAGATATGGGGCAGTCCTTGCTGACTCCCTTACTAGGAATATTAGTGGTCTATCTGCCTCTGGTCACATGATGTCAAATGACAGTTGTCACTGGAACAGAAGACTAGGATAAATCTCTCAACATCTGTTTTAGTGACTTCTGTCAAAGGTGGGATTTCTCCACTTTATGTGGATACTTTCTTACACTTCTTGCTGTGGCCACTGGACAGGAAGTGTGGAGGATTTGTTTTCCAGTTGGGACACAGATAAATAAAAACCTGACAAAAGTTCTAACTTTTCCCCAATTTTTTAGCAGAACGAGATAGGCTAGTTCAAGTTGATCAACAGATACATTTGATACAATATACAGTAGAGGTGTTCCAGGTCTATGAAACAAACACATAAGCTGCCAGGCATATGTACATTTTGGACCCCTACCGCTTTAAATCTTCGACCCTCAGATTTTCATTTTTCCCAAGAAGTTTGTATGCCATTCCGAGAACTCGAAATCCCTGCTTTGTGTAAAGCTCCAGCTCATCAGTGAAGTTGATGGGAACTGTTTAATAAAAAATAAAAATCCTATTAGCTTTTTAATTGATAACCAACATTATGTAATGCTAAAATTGTTGTGAATAATGTATTAATTAACCTTTCTAGAAGTGCTACGATTATTGAGAAGATAATCTGACCAATGCATTTTCAGTATACTATAGCTAGAAAGAGAAAAGTTATTATGTAGATAATTTGGATAGTGCCATCGCCTCCCAAGGGTACTGTACTGTTTCCATTAGAACATGCGGTGGTGGTTTCCATGAATGTGTAAATGGTTTAACGGTCACTTAACTTGCCCCAGTTATGTGACGGTCACTCTCAATCTACTGGTGCTGTGATTGTGGTCCTGCAAGCTAGAAAAACTCTAGGCAAGGGAGGCTGTGAGCATGTACATTACATTTGGTTGATAGCTTGTTGGTATTGTCCTACCTAGTGTATGAGCTATGTAAATGAACTAAAGGACTGTAACCTTTGTGAAACCAGTTTGTGGAGATATATAGCACTAACTCTCGGTGGAGCTGCTGGTTTAAGTGGGCTGTTACCTTCACTCTGGATACCTCTGTTTCAGTAGCAGGAAAGAGGCAGGAGGAAAACTGCAGCGAAGCTCAAATACCTTTCTTTAGGTTTCTTTAGAACATCCTTTAAATGTTGAATACTGTAATTGAATGCAATCCCCTTTTTGTGGGACACGATCTTTGCTTGCCTGGATAGGCCTCTCTCACTTGCCTAGCAGGCAGTACGTAGCATGAACAAAAGTCTCTGCCACAGACTTGCTTGAAACAAACCCGTACGATCCTCTGCCACAGGATGTATTGGTTCGTGATGAACGTCAGACACAGTACTTGGACCTTTAAGCCAACCCGGCAGTACCATGTAATAAGACTACTTCAGGATACGTCCTCAAACCGAGTCACCAGGCCCCTCTCCAGACCAGCACTCTGCATGATCCTTCCATGAAGGGTCCTCCCCTGGGATCTTCTCGGTTGTCCAGCTTCTTCACTCTGGATAGACAGCTCAGGACCATTCCTTGGCTACTGTGGTAGGCCCCAGACAGGCTTCTGGGCCCACCCACGCGCCGCAGCAACGCGGGCCTCCGGAAAGGAGGACCACGAGGTGGTACTCTAACACATACCTGTCGGCCAGGAGGGCCAGCAGGTGGCTGAAAACGTACCCCTAAACATGGCGTCTCACCCATAAATACCCTTTACCAGAATGCAACTCGGAGGATCACCTCCACCGAGTTGTCTCCAGGACAGAGGAGCACTCATCCGCTTTAACACGTTGCTTTTCCAACACCCGCCTATGGTGACAACGACACCCACCGGCACAACGTGGAACCACACGCAACATCAGCCAAGCTGGAACAGAGGCAAATCTAACTTCCTATAACGAGCAATTCACTAAATTTACCTAGATCATAAATCTACCAGCGCTACACAATATATATATAGCTCTACACCACCCTGTGCATGGGACAAGAGACAGTAGCTCTTGCTTACCATCAGATCTAATAAGGAATATAAATAATCACTTATGAGGGCCAATAACTCTTGCAACATCAGGTTGCTCGACATTTACGTTACTTCCAGTGTCTCTCTGATGAAAGGATGCGGGTGAATGGCTCAAGAATTGCCCGTTCTTATGGGGAAGGGATGCCCCCTCTGCATGGGGAGAACCATCACTGCCTGTCTTTGTGGCAGGTGGTTTCCTGCCGCTTGGTGTAATTAGAGGTGGTCCCTGGGAGGCTCAGGATGATATTTATAAGGAGGGAAGAAAACACCATTTGTATACCTGATTCGGAAAATGGTGGTGGACTAGGTTGTATTTTTGACCCAGGCCTTTTTTGTGTGCAAAATTTCTTTCTGCCAACTATTTTTTGGCAGTTGAATGAACATTTTCCCTTTTGAGGATGTCGTTATTTAATTTCTTTTTCATTAATTTTTTCTTCTTTTTTCACCTGTCAGGTTTATGCCATCAAAAGTGA
Source organism: Lithobates clamitans (assembly GCA_037952925.1). Lineage (NCBI taxonomy): Eukaryota > Metazoa > Chordata > Amphibia > Anura > Ranidae > Lithobates > Lithobates clamitans. Next base: position 65,372 of record JBBGZY010000527.1, read on the forward strand.
AAGTAAAATCCCAAATTTTGGGTTATTTCCAGAACAATAATAGGGGGAAATTATTGAATGGGGACACTAGTTCTTGTAACATGGAGGGCCTCAATGGATTGCCTTAATTTGCAGGGATTTCCTCTCACTTCCTGTTTGGGTTATGGGACAGGAAGTGAAGGTAAGTCTCTCCGATATGACACAGATAGCAAAAAAAAAAAAAAACTGACAGGGGTTAAAACCCTACCTTACTCTATCCTAAATGGAAAAAAAAAATCCTATAGTTCTACTTTAAGTTACCTGTGCCTGGCTTGCAGAATGAGGCCACCATCTCTGGTGCTCCTTTCATGTAGACGGCATATTCATCACCATTAAGGATTTGGGTGACCACTGACATGCGCTGCAGGCCTGAAGAGAAAGGAAACTGCTGCAGAATAACAATTCCTTCAATGTCAACCTGGAACAAGAACATAAAGGCCATTTGTAAAATGTAGAAGATATATATATTTTTTTAAATTATTTATATTAATATTTTTATAGTATTGAAAAAATTAAAGTAGGTGTGTACATTATTTACAGTTTAGCTCCAGGTCCAAAATATTCACATATATCACCCAGATGCCTTCTTTTGCCTTTTAGAATCTAACTTCAACATTAGTAATGCAAAAAGTGTTGCATAAACACCAATGATTGTGAAAGATATTATATTTATAAATGCCTGGTTGCTATATTTTTTACCTTTTTTGCCTCAGGACCTGGTTTCACAACCATAGTTTCCATGGACTCTTGATATTGATTACTTGAGGCATCAATCTCCTGAGGAAAAAATAGATGCTTATGTATTGATATTGAATATGTTCCCACCCACACCATAAAACATACATGTAGGATAATGAACTTTTATCCAAACTGGCCCAGTGTGGCCAGTACACCTTGTGTATCTGTGCCTACGTGTATGACTAGAACAAGACAAATGAAGGAGAATGGGGAAGGAATTATCTAAATCTAAATGATATATAATCTAAATGATGTAATATATTTTTGCTTAATCAGTCCTTAGATGTGGTTCCTGCTTTGGCTTTCTTTTTTAGTCTATATTTCCTTTTATTTTACCTGGTAATTTCCTGTCCTCGTTCACTCACTGTATGAAGGAGAAGCATTGTCACCCTAGGCTGCTCTCCTAATTTAAATTACAAAGACTTTCCTCGTCCCAATCTCTACTACATATGAGGGTAGAGCTTACAGTTCAAGGAAAATAGCTGGGAAAGGTGATATCATTGTTTGAGGATTTTATTTCAGTGCACAAGAAGTTACACTGATTTATTTTTCTGTATAAAATGTTCTTGGTCTTTAAAAACAAGAAAACAAATGCAGCCACCGCATCTAAGGACCAGTAAGTTGCTATAAATTACATTTTTGTTCTTCAGTTTAGATTTACTTTAAAGATAAACTTCAGGTATGGATATTTTTACAGTTACATGGGTTCAGCTTTGACCAAACCAATGTAACTAAGCATTTACCATACATGAACGATGCCCCTGGAAACTAAAGATCACTGAGGTAGACACCACTACTCCAGTGATCTCTACTTGCTTCCAGGTCCCGTGCTGAATTTCTGCCTTGCTGCTTACTGAACGCCGGAGCTCATTTAGAGAATGCTTTGCATTTCCTCAGTGAATGCAATGAAATTAATAGAAGTGTTCTCTGATTGAGCAAGGTGGAGAGGCATGGTGGTGATGCCACAATCTCCACCTTGCTCAGAGAACACTTTGAATTAATCGTGAAAATACAAAATGTTCTCTGAATGATATCCATGTCAATTGAGTGACTTCTTGTGTATCCATACTTGGAATTCATCTTAGGCTTTTGTATAAAGATTGTAGAAGGGGCCTTCACAGCCAGAGTTCTCCAAAATTACAAAAACTTCTGTGCTAAAGGCACAGTTGTATAAAATTTAACGCGGTGACGTACAACACATACGACAAGCTGAGATAAATTAAGTTCAATAGCCAGTGCGGCTCTTCTGCTTGATTCTTAACATACATCGAATTTTGTGTGTGTCGAAATTGTGTACACACGATCGGAATTTCCGACAACGGATTTTGTTGTCAGAAAATTTGAGAACCGGATCTCAAATTTTTGTTGTCAGAAATTCCGACAAAAAAAGTCAGATGGAGCCTACTCACGGTCGGAATTTCCGACCACAAGCTCCAATCGAATATTTGTTGTCGGAAAATCTGATTGTGTGTATGCAGCAGAAGTTTGCTTGGGTGACTACACTTTTTTTTTTTTCACATGGCGGGATCAGTGTTGGCACCGTAGAGTATAATAGACCTGAATTAAGAATACAGTAGTCCATAAAACACTTTCTGGTCCTAGACAGGCCAAAGAAGTGAGATCACCTTTCATCTAGATCTAGATTCTATAGGTATATTCACATTTCTGATGATGAAAGTGAAGAAGTGAGCTGAAATAACTAATTTTAAAAGTTCACTTATCTTGTGTGCTGTGAGATGCTTGCCTTAGTGAGGTGTAAAGAGGCTGCAGGCAACCTCCTTTCTAAAGAGTTCAAATACCTGATCATTTACAGCCCTTACATTAGGGGGTCTAATTATAAAAAAAATAGCCTTCACACATTCATCACAAATGATCACTGTAATTTGCCTAATATGTTGATTTCCTAGGATCGTCAGCTCCATCTAATGATCATAATGCTGTATTTTCCCAATTGAGGTATTTCAGGAAAAATACCATGTTATAATCACTAGATGGAGCCGATGATCAACATAATACAGAAAATACAATGATTGTTTGTGATGGCTGTGCGAATTCTTGAGACATTCGCACAGCAAAATGTAGGTGCCTGATAAGTAAAAAATATAACATGACGATTTCCATATACAGAGCTTATTGTAAAAGTGTTTTTCGAACCAACATACCATGATGTTCCAATGAACAATTATACTAGAAAACCACCACTAGAGTTTGTGATGTTGATCATTTTCATACCAACTATATTCATATCTTCTGATAGAGACAACTGACAATTGAAAATAAAAGTATTTACCCAACATGTAAACTCAAACATTTTAAGGTCCAGTGGATCACCCTGTACTGTCCCATCCAAGAAAATGAGAGAATGGCAGGATGCCATAACTCCAAGGAGTGGACACCAGACAAGAGAAGTGTTTTCTGTAATTGAAATTATTTCCTGAAAGCTGATAAAAAATAAACAAACATGTTTTAATAAAATAAAAAATTAATACAAAACACATCAAAGTATAGCATTTTCCTAAATGTAGAGAAGTATGCTTAGGTTTAAGGGCCTGTTTACACCTGTGTGTTAGAAAACATGCTATGCTTTTTTTGTTTTTTTGTTTTTTTAAACACTTTTTACCCCTCCACTATTCTTGTCCCCTCCCTAATCCCTTCCCTCGCCCCTGGGGAGCAACCTATGTTTCATTACCCTCGCTGGGATTTTCTCAGTAACTTTTGTTCCCTCCCTTTCTCTAACAGGAAACACTTCATTTTTTCTACCAGACTTAAAGTAGAACCATGAGCAAAACATTTTTTTTTCATCTTGGATAGAATAAAGGGAGGGTTATAACCCCTGCCTTGTTTTTTTTCACCATCTGTGTCCCATTGCAGAGATTTCCCCTTCACTTCCTGTCCCATAGCCAAACAGGAAGTGAGAGGAAATCCCTGCAAATTAAGGGAATTCCAAGGTCACCAGAACTAGTATCCCCATCAGAAGATTTTCCTTCTATTACTTTTCTGGGGACAACCCACAATTTGGGATTTTCTTTTACTTTCACTTTCAATAATAATGGTAAACAGGACAAATAGGAATGTGAATATCCCAAACAGGGGCACAGACAGCAATAAAAACTGACAGGGGTTCTAACCCCCCTTTACTATATCAAAACAGGAAAAAAAAAGTTTTGCCTTTAGTTATACTTTAAACCTGATACATTGCTTGTGTCATTATAGTTCTTGTTTTAACCACCTATATGCATAATCAGTGGCAACCTTGTCTTTTGACTGGTTCCTTTTCCAGTCTGCGAGAGCTGAATTGCACTACTGTTTATTTTGCTTCTCCTACTGCTATCTTACATCATCAGTTAATGACTGTTTTCTTTATCATCTTTAGTGTATGGGACTCTGTAAAACCCTTGTCACATTGTACATGACATCATATACTTTTTTGGATCCATTTGTAAGACTTCACTCTACTTTTGATTACTGTCTATATTTGTAAAGTCTGTAATGTAACGCTCTAAATAGAAAGTTATAAAAAAAAAAAAAAAAAAAAAAAAACACGTTTTTGTTGCGCGGTTAATGCATGGCCAATGCAACGTATAGTGTGTTTTATATGTGATTTGCTGTGCGTTTTTATCCCTTAGTCACCTTGGAAAAATGGACATAAAATGGACATTTCAAAAAATACTAATAAAAACATATGCTGCACTTTTCATGTGCTACTATTCAAGATGCGTTTTTAGGAAAATGCACTGAAGATGCAGCAAGCGGGTTTATTAAAAGCGTGGTGTACAGACCAAACAATGCAGTGCACAGATATGAACAGTATCATATCACTTTAGGGGGATTATTTTTCGGGTCATTTGAGTGCTGAGCAGGTTGCGTTTTAGCTAAAAATGCACAGGTGTGAACGGGCCCTAAAGCCCAAACATAAAAAAAGACAGTAAAAAAAATTAAATTTATTGGATCAAATTCAGTGATTGTTGGAAGAAAATTCAACTGTTTTCTAAACCTAAAACTACTAAAAGTTTCCAATCTTAAAATTGCAGTCGTTAGGCAAAGTCAGAAAAACAAGTTACAGCCAAAACCTTGGATAAAATGGATTTTCACACTGAAGAGATTCCTATCTAAAGCTGGCCATACATGGATAGAAAATCGCTCGAAAAAGCGTTTGATAAGCCCGATCTTTCGACTTTAGAAAGGTTAGTGGGTGCATTTTAATTCTCAGAATGCAATGTTTTATACCAAAAGAAAGATCTGTCATGTCGGATTTTTGTAAATAGTTTGAAAACAATTTGATGCAATGATGGTGTTAACACAGTCATTCAACAGATCTTTATCAAACACTAATGTTTTTCCAAACTATTTTCTTTCCATTTATGGCCAGCTTAAGGCGGACCTTCAATCATTTTTTCATATTTCCATCTATTAAATCTTCTGCTCTTGTTGTCTTAACTTTGGATAGTAAAACATTTTTTTTCTGCCAGTAAATACCTTATACAGCAAACTTCCTGTTTGTCTGATCATTAGCCTAGGCTTATGACATCATGCACAGCTCTCTCTCACTCTCACTCTTGTGAGGGTTTGCCAGGAAGGGAGGGGGGTGAATCATAAGAGGGTCAATGTAAGCTGCAGAGCTGGAGGTGTGCCTCTGTGTGTCTGTGTAAATCCAGGAAGTGAACAGGCAGCAGCTTCAGCTGCCCACAGTTAAAATGGATACAGCCAGACTCAGTGGAGGGAGATTTCTGCAGCATATTTGGCAAGTACAGAATCACAGTATATAAAAAATAATAAGCAAAGTGGTTAGAGGGAAGCTTCATAATGGCAAATATGTTTTTATTACAAATTATGTGAACAGACTGTAGTTCCTTTTTAAGAGACATCAAGTGCATCAGGGTAAGCCAGGGTGTTAAAGGGCAGGAAGTACTGGAAATTCAGTCCAGTGTCTGTGCACCCACATACACTGCCAGCTTAGGCTTAATGGGTAACATTAATAGGACAGGCAGGAAAAACTTGTCCAGTCACATTTGTATTTCCCCTGAGGGGTGTCTGCAGCTTGCTTACACTGCCTCTCTTATAGACCCAAACACAATTGGTAGCCCATGGGAAGTAATAGGCTTACTAAATGCCTAAGAGAGCAGCAGGACAATACCTGCGTGTCTAACAGCCCTCTAATATCTTCAGTGGCCTTAGGGCTGGTTCACACCACAAAAACACACTCCAGGACTGTTCTAGATGCGTTTCTGCATGCGTGTTTTTAATGCATTTTTGGCACATTTACGAATGCATTCCAAATGCTTTTTTCCTTCTTTTTTTCTATTTTTTTTTCACTGTACTGGGGTCTGGTGCGTTTTTGAATGTGTGTACAGAAACACATCCAGAACAGATCTGGAGTGTGTTTTTGTGGTGTGAACCATCCTTAAGACCACTGAGGATATTAGAGGGCTGTTAGACATGCAGGTATTGTCCTGCTGCTCTTAGGCATTTAGGAAGCCCAGTACTTCCCACAGGCTACCAATTTTGTTTGGGTCTATGAAGAGAGGCGATGTAAGCAAGCTACAGACAAATGTGACTGGACAAGTGTGACATAGATACACAGACAGCTCTGTCCCTTTCCCAATGTAACAAAACTATAAAAAATTGACCACATTTCTATTTTATCTGCTTGTTGCAATTCGTCAAATCAAAGCACGATTAAACTCTGACATGTAGGCTTTTTGTGACTCCGTGTGTCTCTTCTGTCAAGAATTCTTCTCCCCGTCTGTCAGAATTTTGTTTTCTGGGTGTACAATCAGCTGTGCAGCTCAGTGTGCAATGTTGACACAATTGTATGCCAGGACTAATTAAATTCTCTACGCACACATTATCCCTTACCGGCCAATCAAAATGACCCAAAACTTTGTACCCAGAACAAGGTAAAGATGAAAGCGGCAGTAAAGAAGAGTACAATGGCTGTCACATTGCTGGAGAAGGACATTCACAAAAGTAAATGTACCATAATGTGCAAATTTGCTCATTATGGCAAAAGCTCCTGGGGCATTCTTAAGCAGTTTAATTCCACTTTAAGCGCCAAATACCCATTTCTCATGTCAAACTGTGTGTTAAACATAACTGTGTATAAAAAAAACAAATAAAGAGTATTCCTGCGCTACCATATACGGGGAAAGGAGAGGGAGAATGAAACACTAGGAAAAGCCGCCTACACCAAGTGGGGTACAACCTGACTCTATATATAAGAGAAATGATTAAAAGTGTGGTGTTGCGCTAATCCTTAAAGCATATAAAAATATGTGGGAAATTCAATAAATAAATCGTGTAAGTGTATCACACTTATGATAATGGTTCTAGCATATTAATAAACAAATCCGTGATTTACCAACATAGGCAACCTGGTGCAAAAAATATTCATAAATAAAATAAAAATGACGAATGCAATAAAAAAATAACAATACCTGGCTAAAAAATTTATACTAATAGGTGTACACAGTGCGGCCAGGCATATTGCAAACAGACAAAGATGAAAAGTGACTGGTGCTCATGAACACACTGCAAGTGACAGTTTAACTGGAACCTTGTGATATTCAACAAATAAAGTCCACAAATCAACATGCATAAAAGGTGATCCACTGAAGGTTAATAAAGTCCAAAAAGTATGTATACACAGTGATCCATTTGGAATTAATTAAAGTGACTGATAACAATTGTGATGTGTATCCTTTCTTCATGCAACACAGCACACAGTGGTGGGCAGTGGCCCCTTACCTGAAGGTAATGGGGTACTCGATTTAGCCAATATTGGGCATGGCGGCCCTTAGCTAGCAAAACCACAGCATCAACCAGTCGTGGGAACGATACTAATTAGATCCTATCCTGGCTTATCTCCTCTGGGGACATCCGTCTCTCAAGTAGTACCCCGGGGTCACCAAGATAAAGACATCAGAAAGAAAATCCCACAATGGTGTAGTATCGTTTGGCAAAAAGTAGGTTTTATTAAAACTAATCAAAGTACTCACATAAAAACAATAGCAGTGCGTGGAGGTCCGACGAGCGGCGAGCTCGTACCGCTAATCACCATGGTGATTAGCGGTATGAGCTCACCACTCGTCGGACCTCCACGCATTGCTATTGTTTTTATGTGAGTACTTTGATTAGTTTTGATTAGTTTTAATAAAACCTACTGATTTGTGGACTTTATTTGTTGAATATCACAAGGTTCCAGTTAAACTGTCACTTGCAGTGTGTTCATGAGTACCAGTCACTTTTCATCTTTGTCTGTTTGCAATATGCCTGCCCGCACTGTGTACACCTATTAGTATTAATTTTTTAGCCAGGTATTGTTATTTTTTATTGCATTGGTCATTTTTATTTTATTTATGAATATTTTTGCACCAGGTTGCCTATGTTGGTAAATGATGGATTTGTTTATTAATATGCTAGAACCATTATCATAAGTGTGATACACTTACACGATTTATTTATTGAATTTCCCACATATTTTTATATGCTTTAAGGATTAGCGCAACACCACACTTTTAATCATAACTGTGTATAGCTTAAGAAAACCTTACATGTGTGAACTAGCAGCCCCAGTCTCATTAGATTAATAGTAAATCTTTACATGCCTATACATGCACTAGAGATTTTCATGAAACTCCCTGAGCAGTTCTACATGAATGAACAAAAGATATAAAAAAGCATTCCTTTAGTGAGTATTATTACTTCCGTCCATACAGGGAGGATTACAGATCAAAGTGTTTGGTGGCAGTTGGCACCTCAGAGCAGCAGCCATAAGAAACTGCAAGTAACTAAAGTTATGGACAGTACATTCAAACTTTGTAAGTTTGTAAAAAGATCAAAATCATCCTACAGACATATTAGTGAAGAGTGTGGAAAGAAACACTTTATCCACAGCACCCAGAAATTTCCAAAGGACCCCATTACCAATTCCATTGAAAGGAAGGGAAGGCAAGGATTAGGTAAGTCTATCGGGCAGTGTGGTAGAGGTTCAGGTGCCCATTATGATTTGGGTCAGTTATTGGTTCAAGGGAACCAATTCATTTCTTGTGACAACTCACCGACTTTACAGGAATTTTAATTACAATATTTCAATTAAATGCAACATTGCATTTGCCTTCATTGTGTCCTAGCTGTCCTAGTTACACTTGTGTCTGTAAATCTGCTGGCAGGAACTGCTGTGTAGTCAAACTAATCTTAGCACTGAAAAATCACATGTCCAATATCAGGAATGTAAAATATGTGAATTGGGATCCAAAGCAGGATTGGTAGTTACATCATCTCAAGAACCTGGCCTTCATATCACTATTTCTACATCCATCAATCGAGGCCAAAAAGGTACACCTGATTTGCTATGTTTCTCCAAACCAGAAAACCTATCCTACAAACCCTCACCTCAAATTTGTTCACCATGTATTTGTCAGATTTAGCTGAAAGGTACAAATTGGTGCACCTGTACAAAAGGTAGCAAAAAAATACATGAACTTCTTCCATGTAAAGACTAAAGCCCCATACACACTATTAGATTTTCTGCAGATTTTTGTATTCAGATTTACCAAAAAAAGGTAGTACAAGGGTCTGCCTGATTGCATACGAATTGAAACTCTTATGCCCCGTACACACGGTCGGACTTTGTTCGGACATTCCGACAACAAGATCCTAGGATTTTTTCCAACGGATGTTGGCTCAAATTTGTCTTGCATACACACGGTCACACAAAGTTGTCGGAAAATCCGATCGTTCTGAACGCGGTGACATACAACACGTACGTCAGGACTATAAACGGGGCAGTGGCCAATAGCTTTCATCTCTTTATTTATTCTGAGCATGCGTGGCACTTTGTCCGTCGGATTTGTGTACACACGATCGGAATTTCCGACAACGGATTTTGTTGTCGGAAAATTTTATATCCTGCTCTCAAACTTTGTGTGTCGGAAAATCCGATGAAAAATGTCCGATGGAGCCCACACACGGTCAGAATTTCCGACAACACGCATTTTCCATTGGAAAATCCGACCGTGTGTACGGGGCATTAAGGTTTGACCTCATATTACATGGTTTAGGTAAATATGAAGAATCTGCAGAAAATCGAATAGTGTGTATGGGGCTTTAAAATTTGACTAAATAGCTGATTTTGGAAAAGTACAAATGTACACACCAACCACTCAAGCCACATGCTCACCACTGCATAAGAACTGTTCCAGTATAAAGCTATGGTGAGTAAAGGAAAACGATCAAGGACTCATTTTAAAAGTTTAAACTGTTTTACACCCTTTATTATGGAAATAAAATCATTATTTGATTAACATATAACATTTCATATATTTTATAATATATTTAGAATATTTAAATTTTAATACTAGATTTTATACCAGGGTCACTCATGACACTAATTTAACAGAGTATTCTGCCGTTTAAAAAAAAAAAAAAAGAGTTCAGCAGTAGCTTCTCTCTTTTTGTGATTGCATCTTGGTTATTGAATTCCATGTGGAGCGATACAATGCGCAAAGACAAGGAAGATGAATCACTGTGACTCATTCAGCTTTATGATAATTCAGTTTCGTAAATAACAGGCTGTTTTCATAGGTTAGCCTCATGCATATGCAAAAAAATTTACCTAATACTCCATCTACTGGTTAATAGTAATAATTTTACATTCTGAAGTCAGTTTTACCTAAAAAATACAAAAGCGTCCTTGCTACAGAAAAATTCCTTTTTTGGAAGTGAATTCATTTGTAACAAGCCAAAATCAACGTATTGTTGTCAACAAGTAGTCAAATCATTGCGTGACAAAACATACCTAAGGTATAACTCCAGTTTTGCTGACAGTCTCTTCCCAATAAACTATATACATTTTAAGAATCATAGCATTTTGAGACAAAAAAAAAAAAATCATAGCAAACCTTTCTACAGATTCATACCTTTCTCTGTTCTGAAACCATTTTTGCTTGCTTTACTGTGTCCTTATAAACCGACTTCTAAATGGGAATATCTGCCTTTAATATCAACAGCTAAGAGTTTTAGGCTGGCTATACACTAGCAGAACTATGTTAGAAAGGTTTCATTTTAAAGAGTAACTCCACTTTTGTTGAGAAAAAAAAACATTCCCTCTGGGTGATCTATGTACATTACAAGGATTTTAACAAACTTTGTTGCAGAATACTACTTTTTGTAACTCTGAAGAAATCCCTGTGTGTTTGTCTGTGTCCATGTGGGAAAGTGAACTCAATGAGAGTGGTTTTATATTTATCAATTAGCTGCTGCACCTGCAGGGCACTAATGAGGGAGGCTGCTGGGCCTGCATCCCTTTAGATGTGATTTTCTATGGGGAGTATCTCCCCAAAAATGACATTTTTGTTGCAGGGGATGCCTGAAATCTGACTAGTATCTTAGTGTAGACTTCAGGGAAAATCAGTGAGCCAATCACACAAGCAGGAAATAATGTTTTTGGAGGGCATTCTGTACATATTCTGTGTACGGAACACCTCCAGGTAGCCATATTATATTTTCAGAAAATTACAGAGCTGCAGATTGAAAAGGAAAGGTAATTTTTAATAACATTCAATTACAATATGACTTGTGTCACAATTGTATAGGCTATGTTATTTTTTCTTCATTTGCTATTATTTTTCCCCACAAAAGTGGAATTACCCTTTTAGAATCATTACTGCCGACCGCCTCACATACATTTAATGCGGGGTGATGGCTCCTGTGCTTGGTACAGGTACGTGATTTTGCAGTTCCGGTGGCCCGCTTGCACTGTGATTGGACACAGCGGGAGCCGTCGATTGTTATGGAGACAGGCAGAATGGTGATCTGCGAATTTAAACAAGGCAGATCGCCGTTCTGTGACAAGGGAAGATAGGGATCCTGTGTTTCTACTATGCAGGAACACGGATCTCTGTCTTCCCACAGTTAAAGCACCCCCCACACAGTTAGCAAGCACTCCCTAGGGACACATTTAACCCTTTGATTGCCCCTGTTAACCCCTTCCCTGCCAGTGTCATTATTACAGCAACAGTGCATATTTTTAGCACTGATCACTCTATTGGTGTCACTGGTCCCAAAAAAGTGTTAAAAGGGTCACTTAGTGTCAGACTTGTCCACCCCAATGTCGCAGTACTGCTATAAGTCGCTGATCGCCACCATTACTAGTAAAAAATGAATAAAAATTCCATAAAAATATCCTATAGTTTGTAGATGCTATAACCTTTGTGCAAACCAATCAATATACGCTTATCTGGATTTTTTTTTACCAAAAATATGTAGAAGAATACATATTGGCCTAATGTTTTGAATAAATTTGATTTTTTACATTTTTTATTGGATATGTTTTATAGCAGAATGTAAAAAATATTGTTTTGGGTTTCTTTTTCAAAATTGTCGGTCTTTTTTTTTTTTATAGCGCAAAAAATAAAAACCGCAGAGATCAAATATCACCAAAAGAAAGCTCTATTTGTGGGGAAAAAAAGGACGTCAATTTTATTTGGGGACAGAGTCGCATGACCGTGCAATTGACAAAGTAACACAGTGCAGCATCACAAAAAAATAGCCTGGTGATGAAGGAGGGTAAACCTTCCGGAGCTGAAGTGGTTGGTGGAGTCAATTTAACGGTCATTTTCAACCAAAGTGACAAGAAAAATTAAAAGAGCAGGATGGAATTTTTTTATATACAAATTTCTTCAAGTGTTATTGGTGTTGTCGTGAGAAAAGCTGCAGTGCCTGCATCTAGGGAAGAAATAGCCCTAAAAAGCATCTGAGCAAAAAAGTAAACTCCAATCCCAGCACATGCAGACTTTTGGAAAAGCAGTGAGCGTATTAACCCGCTTCAGCTCCAGAAGATTTTACCACCTTCCTTACCAGAGCACTTTTTACAATTTGGCACTGCGGCGCTTTAACTGACAATTGCGCTGCCTTGTGATACTGTACCCAAACAAAATTTTCCATTTGTGTCCTTTTTTTCCCACAAATAGAGCTTTCTTTTGGTGGCATTTGATCACCTCTGCAGTTTAACAAAAAAAGAGCGACAATTTTGAAAAAAATTTTGAAAAAAAAACAAAACAATATTTTTTACTTTTTGCTATTTGCTATTCATCTGTTAAAGCCAATATGTATTCTTCTACATATTTTTGGTTAAAAAGAAAAAGAAAGAAAAAAAAAAAAATCGCAATAAGTATTGATTGGTTTGCACAAAAGTTATATCGTCTACAAAATGGGGGATAGATTTATGGTATTTTTATTATTTATTTTTTTTACTAGTAATGGTGGCAATCTGTGATTTTTATTGGGACTGAGACATTGCGACGGACAGATTGGACACTTTTGACACATTTGTGGGACCATTGACAGTTATACAGCGATCAGAGCTAACAAAATGCACTGATTATTGTGTAAATGTCACTGTCAGGGAAGGGGTTAACACTAGAGGGCGATCAAGGGGTTAAATGTGTTCCCTCGTTAGGGTTAAAATGCACTGATTATTGTGTAAATGTCACTGTCAGGGAAGGGGTTAACACTAGAGGGCGATCAAGGGGTTAAATGTGTTCCCTCGTTAGGGTTTCTCGCTGTATGGGGATAGGACTGACTGGGGAAGGAGACATATCGTCGTTCCTGCTTAGTAGGAACAAACGACATGTCTCCTCGCCTCTGACAGAACAGGGATTTGTGTGTTTGTGTGTCAAACACACAGAAAACGGTAAAGTGTTTTTTTAGCATCATTAAGTTACAAAGTGGCTTGTGTAGCAAGTACTGATAAAGATTGCATTTGCACCATAATTTGCAAATACATTCTTTCAAAAATCAGACAATGTGATTATAAATTGTATTTATTTTTTTATTATACTTTTAGTTTTCCCTTAATTGCCCATGTAGTCCTAAGCTAAATTCCCTCTGCACCAGGGTATTAGAAATTAGAATATTTTAAAACCATGTTCTATTTGCAGACACTGTGAAGGAATATCACAAGAAAATGAAGAAACCACATTTAAAAACATATTATTATATGGGAAATAAAATATATTGTATGAATTCATGATCAAGTCCATAATTTTACCACGACATACCGATACTCATTTGATGGCACTATACCCCAAAGATCCAGACCATCCTCAGTTAAGGTTCCTGTCTGGGGAAAAAAGTAACATGAGAACGACCATGCTGGAATTAGAGAAAATGGTAGTGTAAAACTATCTCAAAGCTTTGATTCAGAGAAAGATAATACTGCATAGTATGATGTGAAGTATACACCTAAAGCCCCTGAAAAAATGCCTCTAGGAAAAAAAAAAAAAAAAAAAAAGGTATTGTATGTAAGCCAGAACAGAACACAGAAAAATAGACTTGACGAAGGGGCAGAATAAAACAATACTAACTGTATATATGGTATAATATTACACAGTTTATTTAAAACCTATTTGTTAAAATGATATCCAGAAAACACACCTCATTTTAAGTACATAGAAAGAGTTCTTCATACAAAAAGCATATGACTCATTCTAAAAAACAATGCCTAAACAGCTGAAGTGCTGTAAACCAACAAATTTGATACGTCTTATGTACAACGGGCACCTATATCTTGACCTCAATATCATATGTACATGCAGGGATACTTCTGAGGAACTCCCTATACAACAGTTTGCTTGCAGCCAATATAACTATAGATGAGCTGCAAGATCCAAAAAATGCAGACTTTTTTACATATATACTGTTTGTATGTGAAATTGCATCTAAGAGGGGAATAAACTGTTTATACACAGATCCTTTATAGTCCACTTCAACCACTTGGCACAGAAGAGATTACTTCTTCACTACGGTACTTCATATTAATTATGTATCCTGACATCAAGGGTTACAAAATTCAGCTTACGGTATATTTCACAGATATAATGAGTATGAGCGAAGGATATGCAATAAATGTTAAGTTTCAGCTATGCAATAAAATTTAGTGTCCATAAATGAGGAAAGAAACAAAAGCGTATGTCCACCCAGAACAACGCAAAATACAAAAGTGTGGGGAGTAGTGTCACCCCACTACTTATGGATTTACTGTACAGGTACCACATCCTTCATTCTTAACATATACTTAATAAAAAAAATATCAGAAAAAGGACTAAACAGCACTTTAAAAATACCACACCACTGATAATGCATGTATAAAATAATCAAGCACTTTTATTCCATTTGAAAGGGTTAAGCATCCCAAGAGAAGCAAAGTAATTGCACAAGTTTTTCAAGCATTACAAATGCATGAGCATATTGCACAATAAACAGTCTTGGTCTTGACATACGATGCGTTTTACTGGTCAGAGCCTGCTTCTTCAGGAAACTCAAGACTCCATAATTATCTGTGAATATCTACCAGCTAGTATGCAGAACAGTGTTTAACATTTATTTGCTCCCATTATTCTGTAACACCCTGGTGTTTATGCAAGGTTGCTCCTAAATTTACCTGCCAGGTGTAGTTACTTTGGTCTATTGTTAGGGATCAATTGATTGCTAGGCCAGAGATTGGGCCTATCCTGGGCACATCTGGCTGCTAGGCTGTCTGAGGGCCTATCCAGAAGCAGGAGAGCAGCGCACGGTTGGGACTGCGGCAGTCCAACCAGAAGTGATGGTTCTGCCAGCGGAGAACCTTTCGTGATCGGAGGTAGAGGGGAAGCTGTCGCCAGTAAGGGTCTGTCTGCGTTATTACCAGGGACCACAGTGAGTAACTGAAGCAAGTACCGGAGCAACATTCTCACCAACCGGGGACAGTGAAGAATTGGGAAACTTCAGTGGGAATCACGCCAGGGACCCAGCTAGCGGAGGTGACGCTTGCAGAGCAGCCTTGTGTGCCAAGCAGGCCAGCGGGGATGAAGCTTGAGAGGTATCTTGTGTGTCAAGCTAGGGACCCAGCAGAGAAGCGGGGTTGACGCTTGAGAAAGATACCAACGTGAAGATTGGAGGAGCTCAAGGGATTCTGTGGCAGTGAATCAGTGGGTCTAGTGAGAGAACGGGAGCTCAGTGGGCTTAAGAACTACAAGAAATGATTGTAGTGAAAGAGAAAGGAACTGTTACGTTTGTGTTAGGAACTGTTAAAGACTGTTGCCATAGGAGACAGCATTCCTGCACATGCAGATGTGGCGTCCTGCTGGGTGCCTTTCCCTGCGTGGCTGTCCTCCTATCGAAGTCTCGGAGTCTGCCAATTATTATTGCAATTACCTTATATTGCATACACACGGTCGGACTTTGTTCGGACATTCCGACAGCAAAATCCTAGGATTTTTTCCGACGGATGTTGGCTCAAACTTGTCTTGCATACACATGGTCCCACAAAGTTGTCGGAAAATCCGATCGTTCTAAACGCAGTGACGTAAAACACGTACGTGGGGACTATAAACGGGGCAGTGGCCAATAGCTTTCATCTCTTTATTTATTCTGAGCATGCGTGGCACTTTGTCCGTCGGAATTGTGTACACACGATCAGAATTTCCGACAACGGATTTTGTTGTCGGAAAATTTTATCTCCTGCTCTCCAACTTTGTGTGTCGGAAAATCCGATGGAGCCCACACACGGTCGGAATTTCCGACAACACTCTCCGATCGGACATTTTCCATCGTAAAATCCAACCGTGTGTACGGGGCATAAGGGTGTTCTGGCCCGAACCCTCTTTCCCCCAAAAAGATTAAGAGAAATAAATTTTCTTTTGCAATCAAGAAGTGTCTAGCACCCAATAACTATAACTACTCTGCACCCACCATGCCTCACAACCCAATACATATAGAAGGACATCAGCTATGCCTGACCCTGGAGGTCCTCAGACCAAAAGAGGCCTGGGACCTTGCTATAATTCATAGAATAAAAATCCCCCTCCCTTTTTTTAAATAATCACATTTTGTTGCTTTGCAGCCCGAAAGTAAGACAGACACAGTTTTTATTTTATCCAGCTGTATTTACTCAGTGCAACATTTAACATCCAAATAAAAAGATATAACACCAACATGTCAGAAAAAAAATAAAAAAGAAGTTCAAAAACAGAATCACAGTTGGAAAATGGAGCACCCCCGTCGCAAAAAATGACTTGTAAACTAATTTAGGTGTAGCTACTCCCCTTCTCAATGGCACACAAAGCCATTTGACTTTCAACTATGATCAGCTGTGGTCATTTTGATTAGCTCATCATGAAAAGAGCTTTCCTGGAGCATTTCAGTCCCTGAGGCAAACAATCAACTATGGGTGTCAAAGCACAGTCAAAAGATCTCCCTGGGATAAAGTTGTGGACAGGCACAAGTCAGGAGATGGATACGAAAAAATGTAAAAGGCTTTTTCAATGCCTAGATGCACAATGAAGTCTATTATTAAGAAGTGGAAGATGTTTGGTAAAACACAACACAGACCCCCCCTGGATCAGGATGTTGCTCCAAACTGGATGAAAGAACCAGAAGGAAAATGGTCAGAGAGGCTACCAAGAGGCCGACAGCAACTCTGAAGCAGTTGCAGGAATTTATGACAAAGAGGGGTCATTGTTTGCATGTGACAACAATAGGGATGAGCCGAACACCCCCCTGTTCGGTTCGCACCAGAACATGCGAACAGGAAAAAAATTCGTTCGAACAGGCGAACACCGTTAAAGTCTATGGGACACGAACATGAATAATCAAAAGTGCTAATTTTAAAGGCTAATATGCAAGTTATTGTCAATAAAAGTGTTTGGGGACCTGGGTCCTGCCCCAGGGGACATGAATCAATGCAAAAAAAAGTTTTAAAAAACGGCCGTTTTTTCAGGAGCAGTGATTTTAATAATGCTTAAAGTCAAACAATAAAAGTGTAATATCCCTTTAAATTTCATACCTGGGGGGTGTCTATAGTATGCCTGTAAAGGGGCGCATGTTTCCCGTGTTTAGAACAGTCTGACAGCAAAATGACATTTTGAAGGAAAAAACACATTTAAAACTACCGCGGCTATTGCATTGCCGACAATACAAATAGAAGTTCATTGATAAAAAGGGCATGGGAATTCCCCACAGGGCAACCCCGAACCAAAATTAAAAAAAAAAAATGATGTGGGAGTCCCCCTAAATTCCATACAAGGCCCTTCAGGTCTGGTATGGATATTAAGGGGAACCCCAGCCAAAATTTAAAAAAAAAATTGACGTGGGGTTCCCCCTAAATTCCATACCAGACCCTTCAGGTCTGGTATGGATTTTAAGGGGAACCCCGCGCCAAAAAAAAAAAAAAAAACGGCGTGGGGTCCCCCCAAAAATCCATACCAGACCCTTATCCGAGCACGCAACCTGGCAGGCCGCAGGAAAAGAGGGGGGGACGAGAGTGCGCCCCCCCCCTCCTGAACCGTACCAGGCCACATGCCCTCAACATTGGGAGGGTGCTTTGGGGTAGCCCCCCAAAACACCTTGTCCCCATGTTGATGAAGACAAGGGCCTCATCCCCACAACCCTGGCCGGTGGTTGTGGGGGTCTGCGGGCGGGGGGCTTATCAGAATCTGGAAGCCCCCTTTAACAAGGGGACCCCCAGATCCCGGCCCCCCCCTGTGTGAAATGGTAAGGGGGTACTTACCCCTACCATTTCACTAAAAAAACTGTCAAAAATGTTAAAAATGACAAGAGACAGTTTTTGACAATTCCTTTATTTAAATGCTTCTTCTTTCTTCCTTCATCTTCTTCTTCTTCTGGTTCTTCTGGCTCTTCTGGTTCTTCCTCCGGCGTTCTTGTCCAGCATCTCCTCCGCGGCGTCTTCTATCTTCTTCTCCTTGGGCCGCTCCGCACCCATGGCATGAGGGGGGAGGCTCCCGCTCTTCTCTTCATCTTCTTCTCTTCTTCATTTCTTCTCCGGGCCGCTCCGCAGCCATGCTGGCATGGTGGGAGGCTCCCGCTGTGTGACGGCGTCTCTTCGTCTGACGGTTCTTAAATAACGGGGGCGGGGCCACCCGGTGACCCCGCCCCCCTCTGACGCACGGGACATGACGGGACTTCCCTGTGGCATTCCCCGTGACGTCACAGGGAAGTCCCGTCAAGTCACCGTGCGTCAGAGGGGGGCGGGGTCACCGGATGGCCCCGCCCCCGTTATTTAAGAACCGTCAGACGAAGAGACGCCGTCACACAGCGGGAGCCTCCCACCATGCCAGCATGGCTGCGGAGCGGCCCGGAGAAGAAATGAAGAAGAGAAGAAGGAAGAAGAGAAGAAGAAGAAGATGAAGAAGAAGATGAAGAAGAGAAGAAGATGAAGAGAAGAGCGGGAGCCTCCCCTCATGCCATGGGTGCGGAGCGGCCCGAGGAGAAGAAGATAGAAGACGCCGCGGAGGAGATGCTGGACGAGAACGCCGGAGGAAGAACCAAAAGAGCCAGAAGAACCAGAAGAAGATGAAGGAGAAAGAAGAAGCATTTAAATAAAGGAATTGTCAAAAACTGTCTCTTGTCATTTTTAACATTTTTGACAGTTTTTTAGTGAAATGGTAGGGGTAAGTACCCCCTTACCATTTCACACAGGGGGGGGCCGGGATCTGGGGGTCCCCTTGTTAAAGGGGGCTTCCAGATTCTGATAAGCCCCCCGCCCACAGACCCCCACAACCACCGGCCAGGGTTGTGGGGATGAGGCCCTTGTCTTCATCAACATGGGGACAAGGTGTTTTGGGGGGCTACCCCAAAGCACCCTCCCAATGTTGAGGGCATGTGGCCTGGTACGGTTCAGGAGGGGGGGGGGCCGCACTCTCGTCCCCCCCTCTTTTCCTGCGGCCTGCCAGGTTGCGTGCTCGGATAAGGGTCTGGTATGGATTTTTGGGGGGACCCCACGCCTTTTTTTTTTTTTTTGGCGCGGGGTTCCCCTTAAAATCCATACCAGACCTGAAGGGTCTGGTATGGAATTTAGGGGGAACCCCACGTCAATTTTTTTTTTTAATTTTGGCTGGGGTTCCCCTTAATATCCATACCAGACCTGAAGGGCCTTGTATGGAATTTAGGGGGACGCCCACATCATTTTTTTTTTTTTTGGTTCGGGGTTGCCCTGTGGGGAATTCCCATGCCGTTTTTATCAATGAACTTCTATGTGTATTGTCGGCAATGCAATAGCCGCGGGTAGTTTTAAATGAGTTTTTTCCTTCCAAATGTCATTTTGCTGTCAGACTGTTCTAAACACAGGAAACATGCGCCCCTTTACAGGCATACTATAGACACCCCCAAGGAACTAAATTTAAAGGGATATTACACTTTTATTGTTTGACTTTAAGCATTAATAAAATCACTGCTCCTGAAAAAACGTCAGTTTTTAAAACTTTTTTTTGCATTGATCCATGTCCCCTGGGGCAGGACCCGGGTCCCCAAACACTTTTTATGACAATAACTTGCATATAAGCCTTTAAAATTAGCACTTTTGATTTCTCCCATAGACTTTTAAAGGGTGTTCCGCGGCATTCGAATTTGCCGCGAACACCCCAAATTGTTCGCTGTTCGGCGAACTTGCGAACAGCCAATGTTCGAGTAGAACATGAGTTCGACTCGAACTCGAAGCTCATCCCTAGACAACAATATCACAAATTCTCCACAAATGTGGCTTTTATGGGAGGGTTGCAAGAAAAAAGCCACTCCTCAAGAAAGACCAAAGGCAATCACGACTGAGCTTTACCAAGACACACCTTGAAGATTCTGAAGCCACATGGAAAAAGGTTTTATGGTCAGATGAGACAAAAATTTTATTTTTTGGCCTCAACACCAAACAATATGTCTGGCAGAAATCCATCAAAATAACACCATTCCTACAGTAAAGCATGGAGGTGGTAATATCCTGTTATGGGGGGGGGGGGGTTCTCTTGAGCAGGGACTGGAGCCCTTGTCAGGATAGAATGGAAAACGAATGGGGTAAAATACTGTCAAATTCTTGAGGAAAATATGCTGCCCTCTGCCAGAATGTTGTCAATGGGAAGAAGGTTTGCCTTCCAACATGGCAGTGACCAAAAGCACACAACAAAAATGACCACACAGTGGTCGAAATAGAAAAAGGTGAACATCCTTACATGGCCTAGTTAGAGCCCTGACTTAAACCCCATTGAAAATCTGTGGAATGACTTGAAGATTGCAGTCCACAAACTGTCATAATCAAATTTAACTAAACTTGAGCAGTTCTGCAAAGAAGAGTGGGCAGATATTGCAAGGTCTAGATGTGCAAAGCTAGTAGAGACATATCCCAACAGACTAAAGGCTGCAATTAAAGCAAAAGGTGGTTCAACAAAATACTGACACAAGGGAGTAATCCTTTTTACAACTCAGTGATTCTGTTTTTGTTTGTTTTTTCTGGCATGTTGGTGTTATATCTTTTACTTGGATGTTATACAAATTGCACTGAGAAAAAAAGAAATGGATAAAAGAAAAAACTGTGTCTGTCTTCATTCCATACTCACTGTAAGTATCATATGCTACCTGATAGCATATGCAACTATAGTTGCACATGCCATCAGGTAGTATATGATACTTATTACACATGATTTCAGGTAGCATATGATACTCATTGCAAATGCTATCAGGTATATGGTACTAAGTTGCACATGCTAACATGAATAATGGGAGCAAAAAAAAGTTAAACTCTTTTCTGTATACTAGCTGGTAGGTATTCTTTTTTGTGTTTACAGACAATTAAAGGAGTTACCTGAAGAAACAGGCTCTGACCTGTAAAACGCATTGTGTATCAGGACCAAGATTGTTTATTGTGCAACATTAATATGCTCATGCATATGTGTTGCCTGAAAAACTTGTGCAATTACTTCCCTTCTCTTGGGATGTTTAACCTTTAGAAATGGAAAAGAATTGTTTGATATTTGTATACATACATTATCAGTGGTGTTGGCAACTTTAAAGTCCTGTTTAGTCTTTTTTTCTGTTTTTATTAAGCTTTGCCGGAACAAAGTCCTCTGACACCCAAGATGCCAAATTGTAGATTCCACCAGCACAGCACTCAAAAAGAAAGCCCCTCTTGCATCTGCCTTAGTCCAGCCTGGTGTCCACCTTCCTCACTGATCTCCTATAAAAGGTTCCTCTCCTTTTTGTCTGGTGTAAACTGTGCACTGACCAGGACCTTGCATTACTTTGTTTCCAGCAGGGCCACAGCCAAAATGAACAGAAAGGACAAACCTTTGTGGGTACAGTATACTGTAAACTTATGGTAAATTCTACCTTTATAGGTACATGTATGCTTGCAAGTAAAATTTCACCAGTACCTTATCAAAGCAAAAAAGGTTAATCGTTCCACAGAGATTGATCCTCTGGGGACTGATACAGAAAATTCCAGATTTCTCAAGTCTTTTCTGTGCATAAATGATTCCTGCAGTAAGGGCAGCTGGGAGAGCTGGAGGAACTGCAATGGTGATGACATCTAAAGCTTTTTTCACAACCTCTCCAGCATCAGCCTGTAAAATACATAGATATAAGATTGTACAATAAGACAAGAGGGAGTAAAAACTTTACAAGCAAAATATTTCTACCGTGTGCTACTATTTTTGCACTCAAATATTTAGGTTTTATATTTGTTAGCTACCCTTTTTTAATGATGACTCATAACAGTAGACCAACATTTTTAATTTTTTTTTAAAATAATGTCAGGTTAAAATCTAAATTTTATTTCTCAAAAATTAAGAAGTGACAAATTAACACAATGGGGGGGGGGGGGGGATTCATGAAAGCTGGAGCACTCAGAATCTGGTGCAGCTGTGCATGGTAGCCAGCCAGCCACTCAGCTTTTAATTTCAGCTTGTTCATTTAAGCTTTGGCAATAAAACCTGCAAGCTGATTGGTTTTTATGCAGTTGCACCAGATTTTTCACCCTCCAGTCTTAGTAAATAATCCCCAATGTTTTGTATATACTATTCAGCAAAAAAAAAGGTGAAAGGGATAATACCAATGACATTTGCACCAGAAACCCCTTTCTTATAATGAGCTGCCTTATGCATGCAGTCAGTATAAAACTGCATAAACCCTTATAAAGCTGCAAGTCACACACATACCAGCACTACTGATCTGTTGCTTTTTTTTAGGGGAGGGGGGTAACATTCTTTCTGATTAGTGCAGTGATTCTGCTGCTAAACTCTTGACTAGTAATATAAAAGTTAGGGTGCTCAAGCTGCCCATCTGCCAGCGTGCAGACAAAGAAAAACAAAGAACAGGATATTGTAACATTGACTGAAAGCTTGAAAAAACTGACTCTAAACCCTGTATACCTTCTTATTACTAAAAGATAAAGTTAAATTCCAACTAAAACCTATACAGGGAAATTTCTCAGACAATTGCAGAAAAAACTTAGAGGCCCTGTTATAAAATAAAACCCTTTTAGCAAAGCAGATACCTGTAAAGAAAACAACTGAATACACACAGCTCTCACCGATTCCTCCCTTTGACTTTAAGTCACAACTGCACCCTACACTAGGAGATCTATGTGGAACTCCTTGGTCCCTTGCAAGTCTTACAGGTTATTTTATCTGATCTAATGCCACTGATGTACTGTATCCTACACTAGGATAAATATGCAGAACTCTTTAGTTTCCTGCAGGTCTCACTGGTTACTTCATCTGAAATAATTCCACTATTGTATCCCACGCTATGAGAAAGATAGAGAAATCCTTGGTCCCCTGAAGGTCTCACTGGTTCCTCCCACTTACATCACATCACAACTGTGTTCTACACCAAAAGAAAAATGCCAATCCCCGTGATCGTCTCCAGGTCTCACTGGTTACTTCATCTGACCTAATGTGACTACTGTATCCTACAGTAATGGGGGGTCTGAGGGAGGAACCAATGACACCAGTGGGGGAACCAGTACTTGCACACTTCTAAAAGTGTTAAACTTTGGAGAACCAGTTCTCTTTAACCAAGCAAAGCTAGTGCTTTGGACTCTTCTTCGTGTATGTGCTTTGCTGAAAGAGTTTAATTATGCAACAAAGTCACTTTCAAAGAGATTCTAATTATTCTCTACTTTATCCAAAGCAAGACAAAAATGTATGAACTAGAGTTCCACTTTAAGACTAAAATGTACAAAACAGAAAAAATAGACAGTTAAGTATGAGTTAACATGACCGATTCCTTTAGTTATAATACTGATGTCTTACCCCGTCCAAAGCAAACACACAAACAGCGTAGACCATCCCAATCATAGACAGACCAATCAGACTGCAAAGGAATATCAATGCATCCCTGTAGAGCTTATAGTTCACTGGCTTTGGGTAGAGGATAGACCGCACCAGGTCACCCTTAGCTGTATTAAAGCCTAGAAGGAAGATCAAAACATATGGTTGACTACTTAGAAGGAAACAGTAGAACAATGTTTGCAAAGTATTATAAGGAGCTAGACAGTTTTTGAAAGCATATACCGTTGCTTTAAATTCTCTCTCAAGAAATATAAAAAAAGGAAGAGGCTGATTTCTTTCACCAGGGTCTGTCTGTAACCTCACTCTGGGGTAGGCTGACCATTTACATAGAAAAGTGTTCAACTTTTTTAAGTTTTGGATTGAGGAAGGGATACAAAACTTTGCCAAGTGCGTTTTGTTGTTGCCCCACTGGGGATATTTCCCCCTGATGACAGAAGTCATGGGACAGAAAGTAGGGGAAGGCCTACTGTTGGCAATTGTATGTGAACAGAAGATAAGCAAAAAATCTCCATAAGCGGCAACTGTCAAAAGATAAACCTGTCAGTTTCTAGTGATTCAAAATTATAACAACGCAAGCCTATGGATAGTAAATCATTACAGTAGCTGGAAACTGCAGCCTTTTGGCTAAGATCAAGTGTAGTATCTTATCAGTTGCCAGGAGGTGGCGCTTGCTTCCGTCCCTGATCTACGGCGAGGTGCTATCAGGGGTGGCCGAGGCTATGCAAAACCTGCAGGTGTAAAGGTAACCTGGAGCGGTTTGCAGCCGAAAGGGAAGCCTTCTGATGGGGATGGAGAACCATTGGGTCTGGCCAGAGGGTCGGATCCCTGGCCTTCTGGCCTAGATTGGGGTAGCTCTAGCTCCGGTCAGTTTTCCGGGAAAGAACACTGGTTCCCCTTTCCCAACTGGGGAGCGGTTAGTATTTCTCGAATGCAATTAGGTAGGAGGGATGAGAGCGACTGTGAGGGCTGATGGTAAAGGGCTCTCACCAAGCTTCCAGAACTTCAGGCCTTCCTGGCTGGGGTGGGGGCTGCTGTGGTCTGGGTTGGTGGTCAGGGTTGCACGAAAAGCCAGTGGTGAATGTGCCCCTGAAGTGGCAGTTCAGGGGGTGCCGTACAGTCAGTGTTCAGGCACTTGATTTATGGCACCATGGCCACTTCACCACAACACATGTTTTTTGCACCTGCCTCTAGGGCCGAGCCTTCTGGCTAGGACCAGGGGAAATTTTTATTCCTGTATTACACAATGGTCACTTTTCACTCTCCCACTTCCTTCTCCCCACTTTCTTTTTATTTATCCCTGTTTGTCACTTTTTTTGTATTTTTTGGTTGATGTTGTCACATTTGTCACAGTGTGATGAGTAGCGTGTGGGTCCTCGGGCCTACTCTGAAAGTCTTGGGAGGGAGTGGACATAGGCCTTCTGGCTTGGTTCGCCCTCTCTCATGGGGTCTCCCTTCGGGGGAGTCCCACCTAGTACTTTGACAGCAGTTCATAGAAGTAAACAGAAGCTGGTTAGAAGAAAGTGCCCACCAGTGCTGCTAATTAGTGCCCATGAGTACTGCTAATCCATGCCTACCAGTGCCACCTATCAGTGCCTCATCATCAGTGTCGCCTATCAGTGCCACCTCTCCATGCCGCCTATCAGTTCCACCCATCAGTGCAGCCTCATCAGTGCCTCCTGATCAGTGCCGCCTCATCGGTACCCATCAGTGCCACCTATCAGTGCCCATCAGGGCTGTCTATCAGGGCCGCCTACCAGTGCTCATCAGTGCTGCCTACCAGTGCCCATCAGTGCAGCCTACCAGTGCCCATCAGTGCAGCCTACCAGTGCCCATCAGTGAAAGAGAAAAATTATCTGTTTGCAAAATTTTATAACAAAATAAAAAAAAGGTTTTGTTTTTTTTTTCAAAATTTTTGGTCTTTTTTTGTGCATTTAGCAAAAAATAAAAAACCCAGTGGTAAATACCACCAAAAGAAAGCTCTATTTGTGTGGTAAAAAATGATAAAAATGTAATTTGGGTACAGTGTTGCATGACCGCACAATTGTCATTCAAAGTGTGGGAGCGCTTGGCCTGGTCAGCAATGGGGTATAAGTGCCCAGTAAGCAAGTGGTTAATAACTACTCATTGGGTTTATTATTTTTTACTATCAAAAGGGTAAAATTGGACATGTGTTATAAAACATTTTAAATAAAAATGCAGTGCAAATAACCACAAAATGATTTATTTTTTGGAAAGTAGACATCCCAAGCTGATCATTTTTTGAAATGAGAAACATGCTGGTATTGAAGAGGATTAAAACATGGAGCTTGGTAATGGTGCACTAGATAAAGTTACTGTATAGATTGTAAACAGAAGGGAGGGGAAGGGGTTAATGTATAGGTCAAGTACAGTGGAAGAGTGGAGCTGGGAGGGTTAATGTGCAGATGTGCAGGATAAAGAACATGAAGAGTTAATATTCAGGTCACATACCAGACAGGCTGGAGATCAAATGTACAGGAGGGGAGGGGAAGACAAAATCTAATCAGATTAAATTTCAACTTTAGGTCAACAAGTGCAACAAAATGATTAGTGTTATAGTCTTAGAAGCCACCCTTCTCTTCTTCACTCCACCCTTCCCATAACTGTAGTCATTGGTGAATGCTTACTCCTTAGCTCATTCATACCTTTGTCTTCACTCTTCACATTAAACATCAATATGGCTGTAGCATTTCGTAAGTTGAGTATCCACTATCTAGGTACATCCACCTGGCATGCTTTAGGCTGGCCATAGATGGGTCAAATTTTTTCATTCAACCAACAAGGTGAATGAAAAAACTAACCCGGTTCCCCCATCCACACATTTGATGCGGATGGGTGAATCTTCCCTGATGTGTAATTTTATTCTGACAGCGGGGAGAAGACTTCCCCACCATCAGAATATGCAGATCAATGCTGCAGACTATAGCCTGTATATAAGGCTATAAGCGGAAATTTTCCAGCAGGCTGGGTAAACAGAATTTGATCGGCAAATCGACTTCAGTTCAACCAAAGTGCCTATACATGATTTAAAATTTGTCGCGTTCAAACCATTTATGGCCAGATTTACTCTCAAAAAGAGCTGACACTGTACATTTTAGCTCTTTTATAACAATTGAAAGACATCAGAAGGAGGAGCCCAGCTGAGTGGGCACTAAACTAATAAGCATTTACAGTGATACCAATGTTCGGTGTGAGTCCTTCATTTTTTATTTGTAATGGAGTAAAAGAGAAGAAGAAGAAAATGTAGCTGGACTGGAAGGTAGCAGTGGAAACCTGGTCTACAGATCAAAAAAAAAATGTATTTTCTCACAGAGAAGCAGGATTGTTTATGAGTGAGACCAGGGCCACCATTAAAAATCATTGGGCCTCATACAGCCTGCCTGGCAGAGTCAGTGTTTCTAATTTTCTGCACATAGCAGCCCTGTTGGAGCATACACCCCACACAGAGAAGGGTGTTTAAATACCTTACTGTGTATGTACAGTAATCGTGAAAGGCGGCTCCCAGCAATTAAATAAAAGATGTCCAATGGCATACCTAGCATATCTGTCACCCAGGCTGATCATTTAACCTCATCCCCTCTTTCACACACAAATTTACAATGAGCCCCTGTACACACAGCATTTAAAAATTTACATTAAATTACTTTCCATACACCATTGTTTAAATCTTTTAAGCGGGTCATTACCTAGGTAAATATTACAGTACCTGTTCTAAGTACAATAGCTTTCACATGGTCTGCAGCTTTGGTCTGGATGACCTGCGTTCCACAGAAAAGGACATGTCTCTTGTAGTCATGTACACTGTGAACCTTCCATGGTTCTGTGTTGTCTGTTTTCGGCAAAGGAGTCTTGGTAACTGGGATACTTTCACCTGTAGCCATAAGAGAGATGTACAGTTACCCATTTGAATACAAGTATTCTGAGGGATTTAAAAGGCTCAGTGTACGTTATTACAAAACTGAAACTAATTGTATAAGCTGAACTCATGCTAGGATTCAAGATCTTCCACAGTTACATGTAATCCTAAAGACTAGCTGCATTAGTCTGGATTAAGATTCAGAAACACCATGCATGAACTATATTTCATACTGAAATTCACAGAGACATTTTTCGGGGCAAAACCTAAAGCATGTTTCTCCTTGTGAAATGTACATGTTGAAGAATATAGATATGACCCAAAAGCTTATCAATGCCAATGTACTTTTCCTGTTGTAAAAGAAAAACAGAAGTTAGGGATGGGGGATTGTAGTTCAGCCGGTATTGTAAACATTTAGAATTTAGTTTAGATTTTCTTTTGATGCGCCACACATCGATTTCCTGTTGGCTTTTCATTTGATCCAAATTACGGTCAACATTATTTTCCAAATTATGACTGCTTTCAGCAAAATTTTCATCTTTCAAATCAGTTATCCTCATATAGTGATTGATTTTAGTCTGAGTAGACTAGCAGACTATGTGAATAGTTTGTAATGATCAATGTCAGGTGATCCATAAAAAACAATACGCTCCTTAGGTGATTTATATCTTCAATGAACAGTTGTTATGCAAGGAATTAAATGATTGTAATGGTATTAACCAATCTTCTCTGCTGCATATGGCCAATCTACAAATGTGTCAGCCATCGGGCTAAGACGTGCTGCCTGGCTAATGCATATGCATGTAGGCGTGATCATTTCTAAACGCACAGAAGACAGGCAGCACATTTGCCCACATTTATGAACACATGTACTAAGTAGCCTATTTAAACCAGAACTCTGCACTAGTTCTTTGCTGTATGGTCTTCAGCCTTATTCCTATGATCCTGTCTTGATGTTGATCCTGCTACTGACTCGGTTTCCTCTCTGACCTGCTCTCAAATTACCCTTGTCTGCTCATGTTTGCCGTCTGCCTTCTCTACCAGCCATGCTTCTGCCCAGTGACTCTGTAAGCTTGCTGCCCAATTGTTGCTGACTTCTGCCTGTTTCTGACTTTGATTCTGTTTACATCCTGGTGTCCTTCCACTCGGCTGTTACTTAACCAGGTCTGGGATCTGACTCCACCTTCACAATGGAAGCACCAAGTCCATCTGAATCACCAGCTGTACCTGTGCTTGTTGTCAGATACCAGTGTTCCCAAGTTCTTGCTCACAGTCTACACCTTGGCACTTGTGCCTTTCCTTCTCCCCCTGCGATCCCTGTTGCAACATTCTGGGGTACTTGGGCGGGAATGGTGTAAAAATCCACCCTTGCCACCTCAGGCTTTGCATACAGGTACATGACAAAATGTCTACAAATACTACTGCATACACTAAACACAAATATGGAAAAGCAAGCATGTAAAACTGTGAAATACATATACACATTCCTTTAGAGTAAACACTGCAACAGCAACTAAAAATATGTGTTTTCTGCTCACTATACCTTCCCTTTTCCTGCCAAATTACATAATCATGTCCTTGACCCTCACTGCAGCATAGCTTAGTGAAGAACACCCCCCAGCCTGCTGATTGAACAATAAGGAAACATCAGCACACTGATAAGTCACCACTCTGTTCTCTGGTCAACATATTCCTTGTCAGTACAGGTGCACCTCAGCAGACAGAAGCCTGATTGGCTTTTGGTTCTCAGTTTTCAAGTCCAAGTGTTACTGTGCTGTGGGATTACGGGAGGTGGATGTCAAGACAAAATTCAGGTGCTAATATAGGATGCATTTAATAATAAAGAATATTGTTTTTTTTTTTTATCAATATGATTACATTGGCTTTTTTATGCATCTACCTGAAAATCAACTTTAAAATACTGCAAATTCTCTTCAGTATGTTATGACCAGTTAAAAAAAAAGTGTCTTTGGCTATTGAATTTAGCAAGCTGTCCCATTTTCACAAGGGGAAATTTCTTTATCTGCTGGGAAAGCAAAGCCTGTGAAATCTGGTTGTTCAGGCAAGGTTTTTCTTCCCTAACTATGCCACACATTATATTCACAATATGAAAAGCAGAAAAACATTTCATGTTGCAGACAATTGAAAGAATGAAAGTTATACCTGTAAGCATGCTCTCATTCACTATACAGCCTCCATTGATGAGCAATGCATCACAAGGCAGAAGAGAATTCCTTTCAATCACAATGACATCACCAGGAGCCAAGTGACAGGACTCCTCCACATAAACACCTGTAGGGTTAATAGGGACAAATGATATGTCAAACCAATTTAGTATGAAAAAATTTCAAAATTAAATGTGATAAACTCAGCGCCTCACCTCACAAATGCAATCGTTACTGAAATTGTTTATAGACCAACAGCTGCCCTTAAAGTGAAAACATCACCTCTAAACCAATATAAACAAGAAATGGCGCTAACTGGAAACAACAACAAACAAAAAATCATAGAAAATAGTCCACAAATAGAGATAGGAAATACCTTCAAGTTCCCAGTCACCGTGCCTCAAATAGATATGTGCCTTAATAGATTTACTCCACAAGTGCTTCACCACTGAGGGCAAAAATTCACACTCACCAACTCCAAATGGCCTCACTCGCTTTTTGACAATTTTACAAAGATGTCTCCCTTCAACACTCTCCCATATCTAGTGGGTTAATGAATCTTGCATGTACAATGGATCCTTCCACTCCATATACAATAAATAGATGGCAAAGAGATAAATGCGTAAAATAGTGTAGTATTTTTTATTTAATGTTAAAATCATATTACAACGTATTGCACTTACATTTAAAAGGTGCTTTAGGTAAGCACCAACACAGACAGCCTTTCTGTGCTGCAACTGCCACTCAGCCGAGCTGGCGTGCGTTCCACCGTCTGGAAATGACACGGTTCCCCCACCAGATGTGACATTAGACGTGGCAACTGCATAGCCTCAATGCATTTAGAAGGAAGTGCGTCATCAGGAAGCTCGGCTGAGTGGTGGTTGCAATACAGAAAAGCTGTCTGTGTTGGTGCTTACCTAAAGCACCTTTAAATGTGAGTGCAATAAGTTGTGATAAGATTTTAACATAAAATTAAAAAATACTATACTAGATTATGCATTTATCTCTTTGCCACCTATTTATTGCATACAGAGTGGAAGGACCCATTGTACATGCAAGATTCATTAACCCACTAGCTATATGAGAGTGATGAAAGGAAATATCTTGTCAGGGACATGTTGGCCATAGCACAGCCAAAGCTCCGAGGTGGAGGTGCATAGGCATGCGCAGACACTCTCCTGCAGGTGCCCTGTCTTGCCGGGCATAGGCTAACACCTACGCGCATGCTTGAAAATATAGTCACGAGTAGGGATGAGCTTCGTGTTCGAGTCGAACCCATGTTCGACTCGAACATCGGCTGTTCGGTCGTTCGCCGAATTGCGAACGATATGGGCCGTTCGCGCCAAATTCGTGTGGCGCGTCACGGCCCATAATTCACTGCGGCATCGCAGTGCATTGCTGGCTGATGATTGGCCAAGCATGCACTATGACCCGCATGCTTGGCCAATCACAGCGCCGTCAGTAGAGAGAGCTGTAATTGGCCAAAGCCAGGGTGGCTTTGGCCAATTATGGCTCAGGGGATTTAGTACACACCCCACACTATATAAGGCCGCCTGCACGGCGGCCCTGTGTAGTGTGTGTTCCGGTGTGCTGAGAGATAGAGAGAGAGAGAGACAGTGTCATTTGATTTGAGTTAGATAGATTAGGCAGAACAGTCAGTCAGTTAGCTGCACTTACAGTGTATTGTGTATATATATGCATCCCAGGTGTTGCATATATATATATACACTGTATTCAGTTTAGCTAGATCCGTTCCTGTTATCTTCTATCTAGACTATTTACATTTAGTGCAGTGTGTCCTGCTCACAGTGTTCAGCTAGATCCGTTCCTGCTATTTACATTCAGTGCAGTGCGTCCTGCTCACAGTGTTCAGCTAGATCCGTTCCTGGTATTTACATTTAGTGCAGTGCGTCCTGCTCACAGTGTTCAGCTAGATCCGTTCCTGCTATTTACATTCAGTGCAGTGCGTCCTGCTCACAGTGTTCAGCTAGATCCGTTCCTGGTATTTACATTTAGTGCAGTGCGTCCTGCTCACAGTGTTCAGCTAGATCCGTTCCTGCTATTTACATTCAGTGCAGTGCGTCCTGCTCACAGTGTTCAGCTAGATCCGTTCCTGCTATTTACATTCAGTGCAGTGCGTCCTGCTCACAGTGTTCAGCTAGATCCGTTCCTGGTATTTACATTTAGTGCAGTGCGTCCTGCTCACAGTGTTCAGCTAGATCCGTTCCTGCTATTTACATTCAGTGCAGTGCGTCCTGCTCACAGTGTTCAGCTAGATCCGTTGCTGGTATTTACATTTAGTGCAGTGCATCCTGCTCACAGTGTTCAGCTAGATCCGTTCCTGCTATTTACATTCAGTGCAGTGCGTCCTGCTCACAGTGTTCAGCTAGATCCGTTCCTGCTATTTACATTCAGTGCAGTGCGTCCTGCTCACAGTGTTCAGCTAGATCCGTTCCTGGTATTTACATTTAGTGCAGTGCGTCCTGCTCACAGTGTTCAGCTAGATCCGTTCCTGCTATTTACATTCAGTGCAGTGCGTCCTGCTCACAGTGTTCAGCTAGATCCGTTCCTGGTATTTACATTTAGTGCAGTGCGTCCTGCTCACAGTGTTCAGCTAGATCCGTTCCTGCTATTTACATTCAGTGCAGTGCGTCCTGCTCACAGTGTTCAGCTAGATCCGTTCCTGCTATTTACATTCAGTGCAGTGCGTCCTGCTCACAGTGTTCAGCTAGATCCGTTCCTGGTATTTACATTTAGTGCAGTGCGTCCTGCTCACAGTGTTCAGCTAGATCCATTCCTGCTATTTACATTCAGTGCAGTGCGTCCTGCTCACAGTGTTCAGCTAGATCCGTTCCTGGTATTTACATTTAGTGCAGTGCGTCCTGCTCACAGTGTTCAGCTAGATCCGTTCCTGCTATTTACATTCAGTGCAGTGCGTCCTGCTCACAGTGTTCAGCTAGATCCGTTCCTGGTATTTACATTTAGTGCAGTGCATCCTGCTCACAGTGTTCAGCTAGATCCGTTCCTGCTATTTACATTCAGTGCAGTGCGTCCTGCTCACAGTGTTCAGCTAGATCCGTTCCTGCTATTTACATTCAGTGCAGTGCGTCCTGCTCACAGTGTTCAGCTAGATCCGTTCCTGGTATTTACATTTAGTGCAGTGCGTCCTGCTCACAGTGTTCAGCTAGATCCGTTCCTGCTATTTACATTCAGTGCAGTGCGTCCTGCTCACAGTGTTCAGCTAGATCCGTTCCTGGTATTTACATTTAGTGCAGTGCGTTGTGCTCACAGTGTTCAGCTACATCCGTTCCTGCTATTTACATTCAGTGCAGTGCGTCCTGCTCACAGTGTTCAGCTAGATCCGTTCCTGCTATTTACATTCAGTGCAGTGCGTCCTGCTCACAGTGTTCAGCTAGATCCGTTCCTGGTATTTACATTTAGTGCAGTGCGTCCTGCTCACAGTGTTCAGCTAGATCCGTTCCTGGTATTTACATTTAGTGCAGTGCGTCCTGCTCACAGTGTTCAGCTAGATCCGTTCCTGGTATTTACATTTAGTGCAGTGCGTCCTGCTCACAGTGTTCAGCTACATCCGTTCCTGCTATTTACATTCAGTGCAGTGCGTCCTGCTCACAGTGTTCAGCTAGATCCGTTCCTGCTATTTACATTCAGTGCAGTGCGTCCTGCTCACAGTGTTCAGCTAGATCCGTTCCTGCTATTTACATTCAGTGCAGTGCGTCCTGCTCACAGTGTTCAGCTAGATCCGTTCCTGGTATTTACATTTAGTGCAGTGCGTCCTGCTCACAGTGTTCAGCTAGATCCGTTCCTGCTATATACATTTAGTGCAGTACGTCCTGCTCACAGTGTTCAGCTAGATCCGTTCCTGTTATCTTCCTACTGACAGGCAGGCTTGTCTGGTTACAGTATATAAAGCTACCTTAAGAAAATTACAGGTGTTCTTTTTGATCCTATTAGTACCACGGTCAGGCAGCTAGACTATTTACATTTAGTACAGTGCGTCCTGCTCACAGTGTTCAGCTAGATCCGTTCCTGTTATCTTCCTACTGACAGGCAGGCTTGTCTGGTTACAGTATATAAAGCTACCTGAAGAAAATTACAGGTGTTCTTTTTGATCCTATTAGTACCACGGTCAGGCAGCTAGACTATTTACATTTAGTACAGTGTGTCCTGCTCACAGTGTTCAGCTAGATCGGTTCCTGTTATCTTCCTACTGACAGGCAGGCTTGTCTGGTTACAGTATATAAAGCTACCTTAAGAAAATTACAGGTGTTCTATCCCAGCTTAGTGCAGCTACAGGCCATTAGTATGTCTGGAAGGCCAAGAAGGAGAGGCAGACAGTCACAAGCCAATAAGAGAGGGCAAGCAGGCTCTGTGTCTAGTGCTGGTCGTGGAGACGGTGCATCCTCATCAGCACGTGGCCATGGGACACGCTTGGCCTTTTTTTCGGCAGCTGGCCGTGTTGAGCCGCAACATGCGGAAGACTTGGTCGAGTGGATGACCAAGCCGTCCTCATCCTCCTCATCCTCTCTCACCCATGCCCAGGGTGCTTTGTCTGGCAAAGCAGCGGCCTCTTCCCTCAGCTCAATGTCATCAGTGACTCCTTCCCTAGCTCCACCATGTCCTCATGAGGATTCCCTCGAACTGTTTGACCACAGTGTTGGGTACATGCTCCAGGAGGATGCCCAGCGTTTGGAAGGCTCTGATGATGATACTGAGCTCAATGAAAGCAGTAACATGAGCACGGACAGAGGGGGTGCCCAAGAAGGACAGCAATCTGGCAGTCATGCTCCCCCTGCTGCAGCATACTGCCAGGTTTGCTCCAGTGATGAGGAGGGAGGGGATGATGAGGTCACTGACTCAACGTGGGTGCCTGATAGGAGAGAGGAGGAGGAGGAGGAGGAGGAGGAGGTGGCACATCACCAACTAGGCAGGATGCCCTCCAGGGGCCAGCCTAAGGGCAGCACATTGACTGCATCACACCCCAAAGCTCCACATGTGCAGGGCGCTGCAGTCTCTGCGCGTTATTCAAAAAGTTCTTTGGTGTGGGCCTTTTTTGAGACGAGTGCATCAGATCGCACCGCTGCTATTTGCAACATATGTCTCAAGCGTATCTCGCGTGGCCAAAACATCTCCCGCTTGGGTACCACATGCTTGACCAGACATATGTTGACCTGCCATGCAGTTCGTTGGCAAGCGTATCTAAAAGACCCACACCAAAGAACAAAGACGATCTCTCCTTGCTCCTCATCAGCTGAGATTTCCAACCCCACTAGACCTTCAGTCCTCTCTGAGACCTGCAGTGAGAGGAATGAAGGTGTAGAATTAGGTGTGTCACAGCCAAGTACTTGTGGGCAATCTGCTTTTGGTACACCGACGTCAGATTGTACCAGGCAAATTTCCCTGCCCCAGCTGCTGCACCGCCGAAAGAAGTTTGCTCCCAGCCATCCACATGCCCAGCGGTTGAATGCTAGCTTGGCAAAATTGCTAGCACTTCAACTGCTGCCTTTTCAGTTGGTAGACTCTGCCCCCTTCCGTGAGTTTGTGGAATGTGCGGTTCCTCAGTGGCAGGTACCCAAACGCCACTTTTTCTCACGGAAGGCGATTCCGGCTCTCTACCGGCATGTGGAAGGCAATGTCCATGCCTCGCTGGACAGGGCGGTCAGCGGTAAGGTGCATATTACCGCTGACTCATGGTCCAGCAGGCATGGACAGGGACGTTACTTAAGTTTCACGGCGCATTGGGTGACTCTGCTGGCAGCTGGGAAGGATGCAGGACAAGGTGCAGTAGTGTTGGAGGTTGTTCCGCCACCACGCCTCCAAAATGCTGATTGTGACACACCTCTCTCCTCCACCCCCTCCTCTTCTTCTTCCTCCATGGCCTCTTCCTCGGAACCAGCGGTGCTCCGTAGGCGTTCAAGGGGCTACGCAAGTACGCAGGCCAAAAGATGCCATGCGGTGCTTGAGCTGGTGTGCTTGGGGGACAGGAGCCACACTGGGGCAGAGGTTCTGTCAGCTCTGCAGGGGCAGGTTCAGAGGTGGTTGACGCCACGCCAACTTAAGGCAGGAATGGTGGTTTGCGACAATGGCACCAACCTCCTCTCTGCCCTCCGACAGGGACAACTGACCCATGTGCCCTGTTTGGCTCACGTCCTTAACTTGGTGGTGCAGCGGTTCTTGGGCAGGTACCCGGGCTTACAGGATGTCCTGAGGCAGGCCAGGAAAGTCTCTGTGCATTTCCGCCGGTCATATAATGCCAGTGCTCGGCTGACGGACCTCCAAAAGGAGTTTAACCTGCCCAAGAACCGCCTAATCTGTGACATGCCCACCAGGTGGAACTCGACGTTGGCCATGCTGCAGCGGCTGCACACGCAGCAGAGGGCCATCAATGAGTACCTGTGCGACTATGGCACCAGGACAGGGTCAGGGGACCTTGGTTTTTTTTCCCCACGCCAGTGGGCCATGATCAGGGATGCATGCACTGTCCTGTCACCATTCGAGGAGGCCACGAGGATGGTGAGCACTGACAGTGCATGCATCAGTGACACTGTCCCCCTTGTCCACCTGTTGGAGCACACGCTGCGTGGAATAATGGACAGGGCACTTGAGGCAGAACAGAGGCAGGAAGAGGAGGACTTCCTTAGCTCTCAAGGCCCCCTTTATCCAGACAGTGTTCCTGCGTGCCCGCCGATCACACAGGAAGAGGACGAGGAGGAGGAGGAGGAGGAGGAGGAGGAGGAAGATTGTGTCAGTATGGAGGTGGAGCCTGGCACTCAGCATCAGCAGTCTTTAAGGGATCAGTCCCAAGGAACACATGGACTTGTACGTGGCTGGGAGGAGGTGGCTGCGGACGTTGTTGTCCTTAGTGACCCAGAGGACTCCGGACCGAATGCCTCAGCAAACCTACGCTGCATGGCCTCCCTGATCCTGCAAAGCCTGCGTAAGGATCCTCGTATTCGTGGTATCAAGGAGAAGGACCAATACTGGCTGGCAACCCTCCTTGATCCACGTTACAAGGGTAAGGTTGCGGACCTTATCTTGCCATCGCAGAGGGAGCAGAGGATGAAACATCTTCGGGAGGCCTTGCAGAAAGGTCTGTGCAACGCGTTCCCAGAGACTGGGAGGTTACAAACTCCTGTTTCTGGACAACGTGTTGCTGAGGCTTCGGTCAGTCAAAGAAGGAGCGGTGGAGAAGGTGGCCGTCTGACCGATGCGTTCAGACAATTTTTTGGTCCGCAGCCCCAAGGTATGATCGGTTCCAGCAACCATCGCCAGCGTCTGTTTTACATGGTGCAGGAATACCTAGGGGCAAGATCAGACTTGGACACCTTTCCCACCGAAAATCCTCTGGGTTACTGGGTCTTGAGGATGGATCACTGGCCAGAGCTTGCACAGTATGCAATTGAGCTACTGGCCTGTCCTGCATCCAGCGTTCTTTCGGAACGCACATTCAGTGCTGCTGGAGGCGTGGTAACCGATCACAGGGTGCGTCTGTCCACCGACTCGGTCGATCGGCTGACCTTCATAAAAATGAATCAGTCTTGGATCACCACCAGCTACCAAGCACCTGATGCAGATGTAACCGAATAATTTTTTTTGAAATCTCAGATCCCTTCAAAGACTGCCTATGCTGATGCTGAGTGACTATCCCTGAGTAATTATCCTCTTCCTCCTCAATCATCACGCTGATAGCTTGTAAGAACATTTTTGGTTCTGGGCGCCACCACCAGTGCCTAAGGCACAATTTTTCAGCCCCTGTTTAACAGGGGCGTGTAATTACAATTTTTGATGTAATACTTTGCAGCAGGGCTCGTTCCTGCATTCCAACTAGAGTGTCTGTGAGGGGTTGCAGTGTTGTGGCACCAGCACCAGTGCCTAAGACCCAATTTTTCAGCCCCTGTCTAACAGGGGCGTGTAATTACAATTTTTGATGCAATACTTTGCAGCAGGGCTTGTTCCTGCGTTTCAACTAGAGTGTCTGTGAGGGGTTGCAGTGTTGTGGCACCAGCACCAGTGCCTAAGGCCCAATTTTTCTGCCCCTGTCTAACAGGGGCGTGTAATTACAATTTTTGATGCAATACTTTGCAGCAGGGCTCGTTCCTGCGTTCCAACTAGAGTGTCTGTGAGGGGTTGCAGTGTTGTGGCACCAGCACCAGTGCCTAAGGCCTAATTTTTCAGCTCCTGTTCAACAGGGGCATGTAATTACAATTCTTGATCTAATATTTCACAGCAGGGCCCTGTGAGGGCTTACAGTGTTTTGGCCACAGCAACACCTAAGGCCCAAATTTCTGCTGAGTATATAGGGCAGGACCCTACTTTCAAACATCTAACTTACAAACGACTCCTACTTGCAAACGGAAGGAGACAACAGG
Organism: Lithobates clamitans; assembly: GCA_037952925.1. Classification (NCBI taxonomy): domain Eukaryota; kingdom Metazoa; phylum Chordata; class Amphibia; order Anura; family Ranidae; genus Lithobates; species Lithobates clamitans. The sequence goes on from JBBGZY010000527.1 coordinate 103,665, forward strand.
AAGTGAGATGAAATCTACCCCTAAGGAAGGGAAATTCTCTCCTGTAAGAGTTAATATGGGAAAACAATTTCTCCTTTCCACTGATGCTTTCCAATCCTTGTTCCACAAAAAAACCCAAATTTTCAAAAAACATTTTTCATTGGGACAAAAAAGTGAGGTGAAATCTTCTGAAGAGGAGGAAAGACGCAAAACAAATGTCACAGGGGTGATAACCCTTCCCTATGTTTTCCAAAAAGCTTAGAAAAGATTTTTTGGCTGGAGCTAAACACATTAAAAATGTTCAAAATTACAAACAGATTCTACTTAACAACAAACCTACAGTCCCTGTCTTGTTTGCACCGCCTGTATACTGCTGTTCAGAGTATATAGGGACCTTTCCTTATTTTAAGTTGGGTGCGGGGTTCCCCTTAATATCCATACAAGACCCAAAGGGCCTGGTAATGGACTGGGGGGTACCCATGCCGTTTGTCTCACTGATTTTCATCCATATTGCCATGACCCGACATGACATTAAACCCGCAAGCAGTTTTAAATGAGATTTTTTCCTTTAAAAATGACATTTGGTGCAGGGACTGTTCTAAACATGGGAAACACGCGTCACTTTACAGGCATACTATAGACACCCCCCAGGTACGATATTTAAAGGAATATTTCACTTTTTTTTTTTTACTTTAAGCATCATTAAAATCACTGCTCCCAAAAAACGGCCGTTTTTAAAAGTTTTTTTTGCATTGATACATGTCCCCTGGGGTAGGACCCGGGTCCCCAAACCCTTTTTAGGACAATACCATGCAAATTAGCCTTTAAAATGAGCACTTTTGATTTCGAACGTTCGAGTCCCATAGACGTCAATGGGGTTCTAACGTTCGTGCGAACTTGCGGTCCGTTCGCGGGTTCTGGTGCGAACCGAACCGGGGGGTGTTCGGCTCATCCCTAGTCACGAGCAGGTGAATGCCTATGCGCATGCGTGAAAATATGATCACGCACAGGTGAATGCATATGCCAGCACGTGTTAGCCATCTGCAGCTTTACCTGTATACCCGTTTCTGTGATTTCTGCATCTATCCTGACCTCGGCTGGCCTTTAAGACTTTGTTATATCTTTCATCTGCCTGATATTCTATTGCTAACCTCTGCCTGCACATTGAGCATTCTCTGCCTGCTGTTTATGCTGTATCTGATCATCCAATGCTGACCTGGCTTGTCTGACCCTGCATCCAGTTACCCGTCTGTCCTGGTGCCACCAGTCCTCTATCCGTTGGTATGTTCCTGCTGCCATCTGCTGCTTCAGCCATCCAGCCCAGCTCTGGTGATGCACCTGCCATACACACCTCTGCGACTAATAGAAGATCTTGCAGCCACTCTTACCCCACCGCGCTGTCGCAGCCACTGTCGCAACTCCAGTGGCCCTTAAGCCGGGGTTATACAAGAGGTCTCCCTACACATGTCAGGCTCTGCCACAAGTTACGTGACACATCTCTGGAAAATATACAAAAAGCGAGCGAGGCCTATTTTGGCCATTTGGAGTTGGTGAGTGTGAATTTTTACCTTCACAGCGGTGGAGCACATGTCGAGTGAATCTATTAAGGCACATATCTATATTGAGGCACGGTGATTAAAAGAAACTTGAAGTATTTTCCTATCTCTATTTGTGGACTATTTTTATGACTTTTTTTTCCCAATTAGCGCCATTCCTTTACTGGTTTATAATGAAATAATTTCAGTACCTGAAACCCACACATAAGTCCAAGCAAGATGGCAGGTGGGACAACAATATAGAATCAGAGACCCACACTTAAGTACAAGCAAGTCGGGCAGTTGGGACAGCAATATAGAATTTTTATTATACTGGGGTAAATGTTGACAGTCAGCAACATGAGTTATGGGTGGCTGTATGCCATTCTGCCAAACTAGGCCAAGGACTATATTGGCTATATGCAAGTCTGGCTTTGATTTTGTCAAGACTGCAAAAAATTACTTTTTACATTGCTTTTCAGATAATCTTCTAAAAGGAAGATACTGAATTCAATCCTGAAAACATCTTTTAAAGGGTTCTGTAGAAGGTAAACTGAGGGAAGTTGAACAGGTATATTTTAATTTTGCTTTAAATGCCTTCTTCTGTCTTTCCCCAGAAAACCCTTAAAAAACATTTAAAAAAATTCTTGAAATACTGTAGCGATATTATATGAGATACAGTATCCATAATGACAATTCATGTTAAATTCTTTCTGCCATTGACCCATTGGCAAACTTATTAAGTTAAAGGCCACTGATAAATTCAAATTTATAGGTCTAATTCTGTAAAAACTGTTCCATGCAAAACTGAAAAATCATGTTTGGGTGCTGTTGACCGTTACAAATGTCACTGTCTAGGACATATCCAAAACACAACAACTTTTGCTAGGTAGGGATAGATTTTCCATGAGGTAAGGTAAGCTCATGTGTATAGGCACCACCTTGAGAAAAGTATCTAAGACTGCCAGGACCAGCTGTCATCTCGGCATTAGATTTTTTTGTGCCTATAGGCTTCACAGAGGTAAATTCAGCCAGCTACATTTTTCCGTGATGTAACTTATCTCATCCTTCCTGATAAAATGACAACGCATACCCAAGAAAACAAAGTGGATAGCTACTACAGGTGTCTCATGAATACTTAGCCTATATTATATTATATATATACACACACACAGGTGCATCTAATAACATTAGAATATCATTAAAAAGTGAATTTCAGTATATCAATTCAAAAAGTGAATTTATATTTTATACAGATGCGTTACATACAGAGTGATATATTTTAAGCATTTCTTTCTTTTACTTTTGATGAGTTTGGCTTACAGCTAGTGAAAACCCAAAATTCAGTATCTCAGAAAAAAAGAATATTACATAAGACAAATAAATAAAAAGGATTTTTAATACAGAAATGTTGGCTTACTGAACAGTATGTCCATGTACAGTATAGTATGCACTCAATACTTGGTCAGGGCTCCTTTTGCATGAATTACTACATCAATGCGGTGTGGCATGGAGGCGATCAGCCTGTGGCACTGCTGAGGTGTTATGGAAGCTCAGGATGCTTTTATAGCGGCTTTCAGCTCATCTGCATTGTTGGGTCTGGTGTCTCTCATCTTCCCCTTCCCCCTAGATTCTCTATGGGGTTTAGGTCAGGTGAGTTTACTGGCCAATCAAGCACTGTAATACCATAATCATTAAACCAGGTATAGGTACTTTTGACAGTGTGGGCAGGTGCCAAGTCCTGCTGGAAAATTAAATCAGCATCTCCATAAGTTTGGTCAGCAGTGGGAAGCATGAAGTGCTTTAGAAGATTCTTGTAGAGGGCTGCGCTGACTTTGGACTTGATAAAACACAGTTAACCAACACCAGCAGATGACATGGATCCCTAAATCAACGACTGTGGAAGATTTTGCATTTAATTTGGGAATCAAGGTCCCAGAGTCTGGAGGAAGAGTGGAGAGGCACAGAATCCAAGTTGCACGAGGTCCAGTGTGAAGTTTCCACAGTCAATGATGATTTGGGGAGCCATGTCATCTGCTGGTGTTGGTCCACTGTGTTTTGTCAATTCCAAAGTCAGCGCAGCCCTCTACCAGGAAATTCTAGAGCACTTAATGCGTTTATTTGCTGACCAGCTTTATGGAGATGCCGATTTCATTTTTCAGCAGGACTTGGCACCTGCCCACACTGCCAAAAGTACCAATACCTAGTTTAATGATCATGGTATCACTGTGCTTGATTGGCTAGCAAACTCACCTGACCTAAACCCCATAGAGAATCTGTGGGGTATTGCCAAGAGGAAGATGAGACACCCAGCAAATCGGGCAGATCCACAGTCTCGGGAGGGGCATTGCCAGAAAATATTTTTTTTGCGGGCAATTTATCGGGGCAATGGCTGGTGTTGGGGCTTCAATCAGCACGGCACCATGGTCGATATGTTGTCAGGATGATTGAAGTGCATTATTTCTATTATTACATTGTTATATAAAATGAAATGGTTCCACTCCCCATAGTGCAGAATCAGTAGGAGCCCTGAGTGTGTCACTTGCCATGTCACTTGCCACCAGATACAGCATGTCACTTGTCACATTACTTGCCAGATGCCGATTGTCATTTGCCACGTCACCTGCCACAAGTTGCGGATTGTCCCTTGCCACGTCACCTACCACCAGATGCGGATTGTCACTTACCACGTCACCTGCCATCAGATGCAGACTGTCACTTGCCATGTCTCCTGCCACCAGATGCAGATTATCACTTGCCACACGTTACAGATTGTCACTTGCCACAAGTTGCGGATTGTCAATTGCCACGTCACTTGTCTGTTACAAGGTGCGGATTGTCACTTGCTTTGTTACAGAGCGAAGGCAAGCAGCAGAGAGATGATGTAATCTCTCTGCTGCCCATGGGTGCACAGTGTAGGTGGAACTGTGTTGATGCAGGGTGGGCTGTGAACGATTATGTCATCTCCCTGCTCCCCCACCCGCCGGCCCACTGACTGGCCTGTCTACGCGCTCACCTGCCGACTGGCCTGTTCAGCTGCTCACCCACCGACCCACTGACTGGTCACTCGTAGGCCTGCTGACTGCTCACCCGCTGACTAGTCCACCCACTCACCCATGGGTCCGCTGACTGGTTCACCCACTGGCCAGTCACTAATTTCTCGAGGGCAACTGCCCCATAGCCCCCCCACCCCCCGGATCCACCCCTGTCAGCAATGTAGATGAGCTGAAAGACGCTATCAAAGAAACCTGGGCTTCCGTAACACCTCAGCAGTGCCACTGGCTGATATATTTTTTGTTGCCTTATATAATATTCTAATTTCCTGAGATACTGAATTTTGTTTTTTCACTAGCTGTAAGCCGTAATCATCAAAAATAAAAGAAAAAATGTCATGAGATGCATGTGTGTGTGTATGTATGTATATATACATACACACATATATATACACATTATATATATATACATATATATATATATATATATATATATATATATATATATATATATATATATATATATATATATATATATATATATATATATACACATACATACATACATACATACATACATACATACATCCACATATCCAAGCATAATACAATTATTTACAAAACAATGTTTATGGTAGTACAACAACTAAAAAAAAAAATTATATTACAAAGAGTGTCCAAATCAAATTGACCAAACCTGTTCTTGTTGCACATTTAAAACTGTGTCACAATTTGTCTTGTGCATCACATAAATGTAGGTGTATCCACAAAATTAGCATAGGGAACACTACCAGTGCCAAATTTGCTTACAATTCCATTATTCTAATGTGAGTTTAACTTTGTTACTTCATTTATTCAGGTAGTTATTTACATTGTTATCCAGAGTAATCCCTCACAAAAATCACTTCCGCTTCCTGCTGTTCCACAATAGCCACAACATTTTAAAGGATTTCCATCCACAAAACGGTCACCAGCAGCCCTACAGATATGTAAATAGTCTTAAGCCGTAGTAATGTGGAAATTATATAGCTATCAGTCCATGTCTCTTTCAAAAGATAAGCCAGGGGCCATCAGAGTAGTGGGGGTGAAAGCAATTGCCTGACCGGTTTCGCCAGTTGAGTGTCTGACGCAACTGGTGCCCTACCAACGAAACCAGTAAAGCAGTTTCTTTCATCCCCACTACTCTGATGTCCCCTAGATTATCCTTTGAAGGAGACATGGACTGATAAGTATATAATTCCCACCTTACTATGACTTAAAACTATTTACATATCTTACAATATTGAATGATTAGCATATGAACCTTCCATGTACAGATTGTTTGATTCCCTCATCCTTTCTTTTTGGGAACTGTCTGCCTGTGTTTATGGCAATGGTCAGCCTGCGTTTATGGCAATGGTCAGGCTGCATTTCATGGGCACTGGAAAATATTTTAGTACACCATTTGGTTCAGAATATTTTTTTTTCTTGTTTTCCTCCTCTAAAACCTAGGTGCATCTTATAGTCAGGTGCGTCTTATGGAGCGAAAAATACGGTAAAAGGGAATTAACATTTTTGGTTTGTGGTGTTCAAATGAAGCGTAGTTCCACTTTAAGCAGTTGGCATGCACATATGGGCCATGGTTGTTGGTGGTCTATTTGGCTGTTCAGCCTGCATAATATTTGTGATTGTTTAACCCCATTGGAAACTCTGTGTAACCATTATAACAGGACTTTGGGGTTGTATAAACTGCACCATCTGCATATATGATTGATGATTCATATTCCATCATAGATATTTATATTTGTGGATCTTATGGACTGTCGTTCATGTTTAAATACAATTTGAATATACCGTAATTAGAGTATGCCATGAATGGAGTGTTTGACCTATATACCCTGTTTCCCCGAAAATAAGACCTAGCGTGATTGTCAGTGATGACTGCAATATAAGCCCTACTCCCCCAAATAAGCCCTACCCTGTTTCCCCGAAAATAAGCCCTACCCTGAAAGTAAGACCTACACGGACTTTAACTAGGGCTTATTTGGGGGTAGGGCTTATATTGCAGCCGTCACCGACAATCTCGCTAGGTCTTATTTTCGGGGAAACAGGGTATACACTTATCCGATGTAGCGGCATTATTTTGTAACCCACTTTTGCCCAAGAAATATTTTTGTTCCTTTTTTTTTTAGTTTTTCTTTTTGATATGAATAAACATTACATTTTAAACAATGTTTAAGTATTCTGGTGTGATATGTTTTGTAATTCTTTTATTTATTGGGGTTTGGTAGTCATAGGCAGGTTTTGTAGTTTTTTAAAATTTCTATAATTTCTGTAAATTACACCGGCGACTCTCCTACAGTAGGAGAATTCGTTTGAGGGACAATATATATGTAAAAGATCTTGATGATTTCATTTATTGTATTTTCGTTTAAAACCACTACTATATTACACCTTACACTCATGTAATCACTAGCTTAATTTCCAATCTATCCAGAGTATTAAACCTATCCAAAGCTCTGCTGAAAATGGTATGCAAATTCATTAGTTGGTAACTAGAATTTCCTGACTATAGTAACTTTAACAAAAATGAAACTTGAAAATCATTAAACATGCAAAATGCGCTAATTATTGTATACTGACTTATTAATAAAGAGTAGAGCTGCACGATTCTGGCTAAAATGAGAATCACAATTTTTTTGCTTAGAAGATAGATGATGATTCTCTCGCGATTCTCGCGGCGTAACATCACCACCTTTCACATTAAAACAAAAAAAATTAGGCTAACTTTACTGTTTTTTTTTTTTTAATTCATTGGTGTATTTTTTCCCAAAAAATTGCATTTGAAAGACCGCTGGGCAAATACACTGTGACTTAAATATTGCAGCAATTGACATTTAATTCCCTAGGGTCTCTGCTAAATAGAATGTTGGGGGGTTCCAAGTAATTTTTCAGCAAAAAATATTGATTTTAACTTAAGAAACAAGTGTCAGAAAAAGATTTAGACTTTAAGTGGTTAAACCTCCTGCATTTACACGTTGTTTAAAAACTTGGCAGACTGTCTGTATTTTTTTCTTTACAAACAGAAGTTTCCCTTTGATCTAAGAAGGAAGAGTTATAAAATGTTTCTTTTTAAAACTTGGCAGACTGCCCGGATGTTTTCTTTTGACAGCTGAGTGAGCAGATAAGTCTCTCCACTTGTTATATGAAAGAATCAGCAAAGTCTGTGTGGGGGTTGAATCGAGATCATGATTTTTTAACAATTAATTGTGCAGCTCCAATAAAGAGTAAACATTTTTTTTCATGGTGAATAATATTTTCTAACATTGTTAATTGCTAGAGCATTTTTAACAACAAATAAGGTACAAATACGTTTCAACATTTAATAAATTCTGATTTCTTGAGGTAACACGCAGGTAATTCTGGCATACAATTCTAAATTTTATGTAGAGAGACGCTGGAGAATAGCCATTTCTGTCTGTTTAATCAAGTCAGTAAACACTTTCTACAGCAATTTTAGTTCTTCAGACAGGACCTCATCAAACAAAAATAAATATAATCATAATGAAATATAATAAAAATGAACAATGGTCTTATTTTTTAATACAACAAATAACATTTAAATTCCTTTGAACATTTTGCATATGCAAGCTTTTCTCAATGCTAGCAAGAAATCAGGGAGTGCTGTTTTTTTCACTACATACAACTCACCTTTCTGTTTTCCATACACAGAAACCTTGATGTTATTATGAGATTCAACTAGTCTGTGCAGTCTAACTGATTGCTGTAAATGGGGGAAGGGTGTAAAAAGTGTTAGAACAGCACAGTAAGGTTTAAAGTAGAGCATATCAATTACTTACTAATTTGCCTAAAGTCAGTGAATAATTTTACCTACCTAACCATAGTAGCAGAAGCTCAATATACTTTTACTTGCTGTAGAAATTAGGTTTGGAAATGGATTCCTAAGAAGATTGTTAAAGACATGCAGAAAGGAGGTATAGATGCGTGCGTGTGCATAGCCTTAGTTTGCTAATGCAAAGCTGTGTTATGGCCAAACAGCCTTGTGAATGCATAGGGTGGAAAAATGGTATAAACCACTCGACCCTACAATTTTAAGAAGCATTTAAAAAATGCATTTACCAGTTTTTGTTGCCTGTGGAAAACTGCATCATAGTTATACAGCCTATTCAACATACAGTGGCTTGCGAAAGTATTCGGCCCCCTTGAACTTTTCAACCTTTTGCCACATTTCAGGCTTCAAACATAAAGATATAAAATTTTTATTTTTTGTGAAGAATCACCAACAAGTGGGACACAATTGTGAAGTGGAACGAAATCTTCTGGATTTTTGAAACTTTTTTAACTAATAAAAAAATGAAAAGTGGGGCGTGCAAAATTATTCGGCCCCCTTGCGTTAATACTTTGTAGAGCCACCTTTTGCTGTGATTACAGCTGCAAGTCGCTTGGGGTATGTCTCTATCAGTTTTGCACATCGAGAGACTGAAATTCTTGCCCATTCTTCCTTGCAAAACAGCTCGAGCTAAGTGAGGTTGGATGGAGAGCGTTTGTGAACAGCAGTTTTCAGCTCTTTCCACAGATTCGATTGGATTCAGGTCTGGACTTTGACTTGGCCATTCTAACACCTGGATATGTTTATTTGTGAACCATTCCTTTGTAGATTTTGCTGTATTTTTGGGATCATTGTCTTGTTGGAAGATAAATCTCCGTTCCAGTTTCAGGTCTTTTGCAGACTCCAACAGGTTTTCATCCAGAATGGTCCTGTATTTGGCTGCATACATCTTCCCCTCAATTTTAACCATCTTCCCTGTCCCTGTTGAAGAAAAGCAGGCCCAAACCATGATGCTGCCACCACCATGTTTGACAGTGGGGATGGTGTGTTGAGTGTGATGAGCTGTGTTGCTTTTACACCAAACATATCGTTTTGCATTGTGGCCAAAAAGTTGGATTTTGGTTTCATCGGACCAGAGCACCTTCTTCCACATGTTTGGTGTGTCTCCCAGGTGGCTTGTGGCAAACTTTAGACGAGACTTTTTATGGATATCTTTTAGAAATGGCTTTCTTCTTGCCACTCTTCCATAAAGGGCAGATTTGTGCAGTGTACGACTGATTGTTGTCCTATGGACAGACTCTCCCACCTCAGCTGTAGTTCTCTGCAGTTCATCCAGAGTGATCATGGGCCTCTTGGCTGCATCTCTGATCAGTGTTCTCCTTGTCTGAGCTGAAAGTTTAGAGGGACAGCCAGGTCTTGGTAGATTTGCAGTGGTCTGATACTCCTTCCATTTCAAAATGATCGCTTGCACAGTGCTCCTTGGGATGTTTAAAGCTTGGGAAATCTTTTTGTATCCAAATCCGGCTTTAAACTTCTCCACAACAGTATTACGGACCTGCCTGGTGTGTTCCTTGGTCTTCATGATGCTCTCTGCGCTTTCAACAGAACCCTGAGACTATCACAGAGCAGGTGCATTTATACAGAGACTTGATTACACACAGGTGGATTCTATTTATCACCATCAGTCATTTAGGACAACATTGGATCATTCGGAGATCCTCGCTGAACTTCTGGAGTGAGTTTTCTGCACTGAAAGTAAAGGGGCCGAATAATTTTGCACGCACCACTTTTCAGTTTTTTAATTGCTAAAAAAGTTTAAAATATTCAATAGATTTCATTCCACTTCACAATTGTGTCCCACTTGTTGGTGATTCTTCACAAAAAATTAAAATTTTATATTTTTATGTTTGAAGCCTGAAATGTGGCAAAAGGTTGAAAAAGTTCAAGGGGGCCGAATACTTTCGCAAGCCACTGTATAGTCAGATTTGGCAGCACATTCACCAATTGAATATTGCCAATCAGCTTTTAACTTCAGCTTGTTCAATTAAGCTTTCATATTAAAAACCTGGAAGCTGATTGATTTCTATTCAGAGTGCTGCACCAGATTTTGCACTCTCCAGTTTTAGTTTCCAGTGCTTTCTCAGACTAAAACTAAAAAGCTCTTCTCATTAGGATTACACAAAAATTAAAAAAGGGGTTTGGTTTCCCTGTTTCCTATTTTTGAGAGACTCATGGCGTGGAGTATGTGCCACAGATGACGTCAGATATGATGAAGCGCGTAGGGTGGAGCCATCTGTGACATCACCACGTTGTTACCGGAAGTGGCTGGGAAGCCATTTTAGTGTACCAGTCTGAGTTTTATTCGGAGAAAGCGCTGTTTTACTGGATGACATGTGAGTGTAATGATTTTACACAATTAAAACGTTTTATACAGGGTACACTATGAGGGGTTCTTTGCTTTAGCCCTAACAAATCAGCATGTGGAGGAGCATTCTGGTGAAAGTGCATTACAGCTGCCAGGGATGATCTGCTATACAATAAGAGACAGAGGATACTGTATCACCTCATGCTTGAATTGACCTATCTGTAACGGGTGCTTAATTCCCTCTGGTAAGCCTTGCATGCTGTCACAAGTTGGAGGTTTGGATTACTGCACATGGTATTCAGAGATCGGTGTCACATTTCCAATACACGACTGATCACCATTAGTTGTGGATTTGTTGGACATTTTTCTACTTTTTATTGTTTTTTATATTTGTTCATTACACTGAATATAGTGTCATTGTGTTCTTTGTGATTTTTATGTGATGGAGACAATAGTGCAGCACTTTTAATCTACTTGATATTTTGAAACATGCGTGGCAGATATTGTCAACATATACAAACACTGATCCTTCATTGTGTAAATGGTGAACATGCGGATAAGCAGAATGGTGGCATCGAATCCACTTTAGGGCATAATGTATTAATTCTAACTAAAAATCTAAAGCAGGAAACATACCTGTCGTAGTGTGTACACAGAGAGGCCAATACAAATGAATGACATAATAATAATAGCCACAGAATATTCTATATATTCTTCAGCAAACCATAGACACACACTGAACAGCTGGAAGACATAGAATGGGCTCAACACCTACAAAAAAAAAATAGTTATTCAGAAATGTAATAGAATTAAATGAAAGAAAAATATGAACTTCAGGCAAACAGCTAAAAACATAGATGAAATATGTACATTGCTGTTTTATCTTCCAGAGGATTAGCATTTCTGTTCATTAGATCTACATAGCCCTCTAACACAGCACAGAACTTTTGTGGCAGGACAGGAAACCTGATTTTTCTCTGGGGCAATTCAGTAACACTTAAAGGTCTTAACCCTACCCCTTTGGATGAAAAATAGGAAATAGTAGACTGATCTAAGCTCATCTTCTGTCACTCTGCTTTTTCCTTCTATCAGCATGTTTCTTGCACTGAAGCACAAATGGTTGGCTCATTGTGCTGCAGACTTTTTCCCAATTCTGTTCTGTTGTACAGGGACTCCAAGAGGCTGTTAGCAAGTAAAATTCAGGTACCTACACTACCTACAAACACATTTAAGGATGTATTAATGACTATTACAGGTTCTGAGTTAAGACTAGTTGGGGTTTTGAGAGAATTGGGATAAATCTAGTTTGTTACCCATCAACTCGAACGTACTACCTGTCTAACACCTCGACTTCTGCCTACAGGTGGTGCAGTCCTTTAAATACCTTGGAGTGATAATTCAGCTACCCCTCTAGAGTCCTACATTGCTAATAATGTTCTCCTTTCAAGTTCCCCTCTACAGCACAAAACTATACAATGGATGATCTCCCTATTGCTATATTGGATAAAGTGAATATGCTTAAAATTATTTTTATCCCCAAATTGCTCTATGCCATGGAAAATTCCTCATGTAGGCTTCCTGGTACAAGTTTATAAACAAATTGATTTGATGTACTTTCCTATGGCATGGACGAGTTCCTAGAGTGGCCCTGGATATTCTTAAACTACCCACCCATGTAGCTGGTCTAGCCTTTCCAGACTTTTCCGCCTACTATATAGCTTCCCTATTAGTGTATGTTTATGACTGTCTCCCTCCATCATCTGCCAATGCTTGCACAACGGTAGAAGCTGCTATTATATCATCACATGAAACTTTGCACAACATTGTCTATAGAAAAGGGAGTCCCGCCTGGTCAGGGCACTGCTATACTATGTGTTTCTCTCGCATTATTTATAAGAATATAAAAACATCTGTGTGGACTACTCCTCTCTGGTCTAATCTCTCCTTGCCAGAACTCCTTACTGTCCTAGATACACAATGATGGTTGGTTAAGGGGGTAAAACACCATTTATAGAATGATCAGGAGTTAAATTTTTTTTTTTTCAATTTAAGGAGCATGTTTAGCTTCTGGATACCTACCTCTTTTATATTATTAATTATGTCACGTTGTTTGCAGACAATTTTGAATCACTAATCCATCCTGTGTAACCCCCCTGGACAAGCTTTTATGTACCTGTGGTCCTACTAGATTGATTTCTGACTATTATTCTGTACGTGCTGTGTTGCCTCACAACCTGGAATTAACATGGATTGTTTGAGGATTTGCATAATTTAACCACTTGCTGTCCGCCCACCGTCAAGTGACGACAGGGCGGTGCGGCTCTCGTTCTCGGTGGTCGCCAGCCATATGACGCCCTCCCAGAACAACCACTCTCGCGTGCCCACGGGGGCACGCAGTGCAGTGATCGCGGAGTCGCCGTGTTGCGAGGTCGCTCTTTAACTATGTGATCGGCTGTGTCCAATCACAGCCGGTCACATGTAAACACGGAGATGCCGGTAATCTGCGCTCCTCGCCTCACACTGACAGAGTTTGAGGAGAGGAGAGCCAATCAGCGGCATCTCCTCACAGGGGACAGCTTGGTATGTAATCAGGGCACTGATGATCAGTGCCCTAATTACAATTAAGTGCCCACCAGTGCCAGCAATCAGTGCCAACCAGTCCCCACAATTGCCAATCTGTGCCCACAAGTGCCAGCAATCAGTGGCCATTAGTAATGCCAGTCAGTTCTGGCTATCAGTGCTGCCCATAAATACTCATCACTGCTTCCCATCAATAACACCCAATGCCCATCAGTGCCACCCATCTGTGCCCACCAGTGCTGCCTATCTGTGCCCAGTTCCACCCATCAATGCCGCCTATCAGTGCTCATCAGTGTCCATAAGTGCGGCATATTCGTGCCTCCTCATCAGTGCCGCCTCATCAGTGCCCATCAGTGAAGGAGAAAAATCACTTATTTACAAAATTTACTGACAGAAACTAAGAAAAAAAGTTTTTCAAAATTTTTGGTCTTTTTTTTAGGAAAAAATTAAAAACCCAGGAGTGTTTAAAATACCACCAAAAGAAAGCTCTATTTGCGTGAATAAAATGATAAAAATTTCACATGGTTACAGTGTAGCATGACCGCGCAATTGTCATTCAAAGTGTGACAGCGCTGAAGGCTTAAAAATGGCCTGGGCTGGAAGGGGGTGTAAGTGAATTGAGGTAGTTAATTTACAGAACATACCGACAACTTTGAAGATGTTTTTTTTTTATTGTGAAGCAAACAACAAATAGGACAAAATTGTAGAGCCACCTTTTGCGGCTATCACAGCTAGAAGTCACTTTGGATAAGTCTCTATGAGCTTGTCACATTTTACCACTGGGATTTTTGCCCATTCCTCCTTGCAAAACTGCTCCAGCTCCTTCAAGTTGGATGGTTTGTGCTTGTGAACAGCAATATTTAAGTCTGACCACAGATTTTCTATTGGATTGAGGTCTGGGCTTCGACTAGGCCATTTAAACACATTTACACGTTTCCCCTTAAACCACTCAAGTGTTGCTTTAGCAGTGTGTTTGGGGTCATTGTCCTGCTGGAAGGTGAACCTCCGTCCTAGCCTCAAATCACACACAGAGTGGTACAGGTTTTGCTCAAGAAAATCCCTGTATCTAGCACCATCCATCTTTCCCTCAACCCTGACCAGTTTCCCAGTCCCAACTGCTGAAAAACATCCCCACAGCATGATGCTGCCACCACCATGCTTCAATGTGGGGATGGTGTTCTTTGGGTGATGTGATGTGTTGGGTTGGGTTTGCGTCAAACGTAGTGTTTTCTTTGATGGCCAAAAAGTTCACGTGCCATTTGGCCATCAAGGCCATCAAGGTGCCATTTTGTTTTTTGCTGAAAGTAATGGCTTTCTTCTGGCCACTCTGCCATAAAGCCCAACTCTTTGGAGCATACGGCTTACTGTCGTCCTATGTACAGATACTGCAGTCTCTGCTGTGGAACTCTACTCCAGGGTTACCTTAGGTATCTGTGCTGCCTCTCTGACTAATGCCCTCCTTGCCCGGTCCATGAGTTTTGGTGTGCGGCCATCTCTTGGCAGGTTTGCTGTTGTAACATGTTGTTTCCATTTGTTTATGATAGATTTGATGGTGCTCCTAGGGATGATCAAAGATTTGGATTTTTTTATACCCTAACCCCGACTTGTACTTCTCAACAACATTGTCCCTTACTTGTTTGGAGAATTCCTTCGTCTTCATGGCAGTGTTTGGTTAGTGGTGCCTCTTGCTTAGGTGTTGCAGCCTCTGGGGCCTTTCAAAAAGGTGTGTATATGTAATGACAGATCATGTGACACTTAGATTGCAGGTGGACATAATTTCACTAATTATGTGACTTCTGAAGGTAATTGGTTGCACCAGAGCTTTTTATGGGCTTCATAACAAAAGGGAGTGAATACAAACGCACATGCCAATTATTTTTTTATTTCTGAAAAATAGTTTTATGTATATATTTTCTAATTTTACTTCACCAACTTATGCCGCGTACACACGAGCGGACTTTACGGCGGACTTTGCCCGGCGGACTGGATTTCGTCGGACAATTCGATGTGTGTGGGCTCCAGCGGACTTTGTTTTCTCAAAAGTTGGACGGACTTAGATTTGAAACTTGTTTAAAATTTATCCGTTGAAATCGAGTCCGGTCGAAAAGTCCGCCGTCTGTATGCTAGTTCGACGGACAAAAAGCCACGCTAGGGCAGCTATTGGCTACTGGCTATGAACTTCCTTGTTTTAGTCCGGTCGTACGTCATCATGTACGAATTCGACGGACTTTGGTGGATTGTGTGTAGGCAAGTCCGTTCATTCACAAAGTCCGTCGGAAAGTACGTCGAAAAGTCCGCCGGGCAAAGTCCGCCGTAAAGTCCGCTCGTGTGTACGTGGCATTAGACTATTGTGTTCTGATCCATCACATATAATTCAGATTAAAAAAACATTGAACTAAAGGCTGTAATGTAACAAAATGGGTAAAAAGCCAAGGGGGTGAATACTTTTGCAAGGCACTGTAAATGGACCTCACTGGACCTTCACCTTGATGAACAAGACTGGTCAGCATTCAAACACACATATAACAGATCAGTAATTTCCTCTAGGGTTATGATTATTCACCTAAAGCTATTTCACTCTAGCCAGACTGCATAAACTGGGCCTATGCCAAACAGCTGTTTTCAAGGTTGTGGGCGACTACAGACTTTTAGCATTGTGTGTGGAACTGACCTTATATCTCGGCTTTCTGGTCTGAGGTTAACGCCTTTGTTTCTACTGCGTTAGGTTTACCTAATATACTACATCCTAAAAACGACTTACTTAGGATGTTTGGTGATCTATAGATTTCCAAATATGATACATGTTTGTTTTCTTTGTATTCTAAGTATTCTTTACTTTTATGCTAAAAAGTAATCCTGCTGACACGGAGGGCAATTCTCCCCTCTCCATAGACACCTGGAAGGGATTTATTATTGGTAATCTCCCGTTATAAAGGCTAACTTTTGAACTTAGGAAGAATCCTCAGACCTTGGAGTCCTATACCCTAGCCTCTTCAGATCCAAGATTTCAGTAACATTCATTTCTTTTCTGTATAGTTTAAGGATATGTTTAAAACATGAGACTATTTTTTTCTGCTAGGGTTCCAATGCATGGTTGTGCATGTTTTCTTGTGTTAAACTGTCTGGCAAACGCAATAAATGGATGTATTCATAAATACATAGTAACTATAGACCGGTTAGTTTAACTTCTATAGTCAGGAAGATACCAGAGAGTTTAATCAAAGACATAGGTGAGTTCTTGCAGGAAAAAAATAATTTTAAGCAACAGACACCATGGGTTCACAAAAGACAGAAGTTGTCATACAAATCTGATATCTTTTTATGAAGAGGTAAGTAAAACCTTGGACAGAGGGATGGCTGTGGATGTGGTATACTTGGATTTTGCAAAAGCGTTTAGCCGTGTGTGGGGAACTGTGTCAATGTGTAAGGTAAAGTCTACAGGCTTGGAAATATCAGTTTGTAAATGGATAGAAAACTGGCTAAAAGGCAGAATTCAGTAGTGGTTAATGATTCTTACTCTGAATGGTCTAAGGTTATCAGTGGTGTACTCCAAGGTTCAGTATTGGGACCCTTACTTTTTAATACCTTTATAAATGATAGAGTCTGGGATCAAAAGTACCATTTCAGTCTTTGCAGATGACACCAAGCTATGCAGTGGAATAACGTCTTTACAGGATGTCTTCAATTTACAAGCCGACCGCAATGCACTGTCTAATTGGGCGACTATGTGGCAGATGAGGTTTAATGTTGATAAATGTAAAGTTATGCACTTGGGGACTAAGAACATGCATGCATCATACATACTAGAGGGTGTACAACTGGGGGAATCCGTAGTGAAGAAGGATCTGTGAGTTTTAGTAGATCATAAGCTCAATAATAACATGCAATGCCAAGTTGCGGTTTCCAAAGCGAGCAAAGACCTTTCTTGTATAAGGAGAGGTATGGACTCCAGAGAGAGAGATATCATTTTGCCCCATGTACAAATCATTAGTAAGACCTCATCTGGAATATGCAGTTCAGTTTTGGGCATCCGGTTCTCAAAAAGGATATCAGGGAACTGGAGAAAGCGCAGAGAAGGGCAACCAAACTGAGGCATGGAGGAGCTCAGCTATGAGGAAAGATTAGAGGAACTGAATTTATTCTCTCTTGAGAAGAGGAGATTAGGGGGGATATGATTAACATGTACAAATCTATAAGGGGTCCATATAGTGAACTTGGTGTTGAGTTATTCACTTTACGGTCAACACGGGAGGACGAGAGGGCACTATTTATGCCTAGAGGAAAAAAGAGATTTCATCTCAAAATATGGAAAGGTTTCTTCACAGTAAGAGCTGCGAAAATGACTCTCTATAGAGGTGGTTCTGGCCAGCTCAGTAGATTGCTTTAAGAGAGGCCTGGATTCTTTCCTAAATGCACACAACATAACTGGGTACTAACATTTATAGGTAAAGTTGATCCAGGGAAAATCTGATTGCCTCTTGGGGGTCAGGAAGGAATTTTTTCCCCTGCTGTAGCAAATAGGATCATGCTTTGCTGGGGTTTTTTGCCTTCCTCTTGATCAACTGTGGGTTTAGGATTGGGTATATGGGATTGTTTGATATTATTTATTTTTATGGTTGAACTAGATGGGCTTGTGTCTTTTTTCAACCTGATTAACTTTGTAACTACCGTATGTAACAGAGCTGTAATTTTATAGACTGCTTGGAATTCAGCTCTAGTTAGGCTTTTACATGGATCAGGTCTAAAATTTAAAAAGGGAATCAAGTCTGTCAGTGGCTTCAGATGGCAGTACCATTGCACAGCTGTATCCCTGTATCTCAATATAAATACTTACATGCACAAACCCTGGGCCACTGGTATCTCAAAAGAGACAAAAGGCTTATATTTGGATAGACATGTGTAACCATCTTCTGTAATCTCTTCTACTAAAGAGACAAGACAGTTCCCCTAAGGGGAGGAGGAGGTTTTTGTCCTTTCAGGCTTTGTCTTGCTAGGAGGTTGTGCTGAAATTTTTTTTACCCCCCCCCCCCAGATCCTTTGCCTAGGCAAGGATGCTGCTGAAAGAAGACCTTGAGCTTGGACCTAAGAAATGTATGTTAATGTGTAAAAGTGCAGCGCTAATATTGCAAAAAGCAAAATGAAAGTGTAATATTATACATAAACACCTCTAGATGATAATAACTCAAACAATAATATAATATAAATCCACCAGAAAAAGGTGAAGTGGAATGTCACTGTGCTAGTGTAGTACCTACACCGCAAACAAAGTCCAAAACATGAAAATAAAAATGGAAGAATCCAAATATATATGTGATCCAGCAGACATATGTAGAAATCCAAACACTGATGTGATTTGCAATATTAGAGCTGCACTTTTACACATTTACACTATTGCTTTTTGTCTACAGTTGTGCCGGCTGCTAGTTTGCATTTTCACAGCGCAGTATATTCTTTCGTCTTTTAAGAAATGTATGTTGCCTTGCTGCAGGATACATCCAGGAGGAGCAGAGCAGGAAAATGACTGCATGTATAGGGCATCTTGGGAAAAGGCTTCTCTGCTGAATAGTGTGTATAAGCAGTTATCTGTGAATATTACAGGACGTTCTGGCTGCTCATGCTAGGAGGTACTTGTGCTACCTGGTTATGCTTAACAGTCTGCCAAAATAAACTGTTAGACTCAGCTTAAAGGTCCATCATAGACTGTTGCTAGTAGAGAAGTCTGGAGCCATTTTGTCGATTTGTGGTTATCATGTGCCCTACCTCTCTCCCCTTGAGTTTACTGAGCTGTAATAAGGTTTTTAAACACTCCCAAGTGACTGGTGCCCAAGTCACCCCTTTCACCCCAAAAAGTGTCAAAAATTGTAAGTTTGAAATGCTAGCCCACAAGTGATGAAGTCTTCCCCATTTTTCCAGTGGTAAGGGGGTGCTACACATACACTTTAAGGACTAAGAATATCACATGAAGTATTATTTTTTAAACAGAAGATTGTATCATCAGAAGCACATTTTGACAGCAATGCAGTATTGAATGTAGAAATATGTGTAGCAGAGAGCTTGATATGGATGTATTCCTGCAATAAGAAGACACTCTGTAAAATTGCTACAGTGAAACTGTTTCCCTCTATTGGCAGCAAAGACTGTGCCATCACACCCTGCTAGCAGACTGGGTACAGGAGGCAAAACATACAGGGAATTGTAGTTCCAGGACTCAAGTTTCACATTGGGATTTCACCGATTATGGACTTCAACTTCCATACTGCAGAGGAGAGAAGAATGGGATGCTGGGGGAGACTATAAGAGGGATGGATTCAGGCCTAGATCTCTCTCTTGGGACGCTGTTTGACTCTGCCAGCATGAGGTCTGTGAGACAGTGAGCTGCTATTAAATTGTGGCCTACACAGCGGAGAGATGCTCAGCTATACCCAGAGAGACCTCTGTGGACAGCATCGCTTCTTCCCTACAGCAGACCGAAGGGTGTTCCAGGCCATTCAGAGACGCCTGCACTTCAGATTCCAGGGGGCTGCAGAGTGGTGCAGCAGACGCCATTACCCAGAGCCAGGATACAGAGAGAGAGAGTTCCTGTTAAAGTCTTATCATCTGCACCATTGCCAACTTCATTTGAGTTCCAGAGTGGTGAGCGGGCATAGCCCATGTTATAGTAAAAGACACAGCATCCAGACATCATTCACAACAGTTCAACTGGTGGTACTTGTAGTCCCACAGAAGTTAGGTTTTGTGCTATAACAAACACTGAAAGCAGACATCTATGCCCTGTTCACATTATTGATTCTAGCAGCTATATTGGATAACATCATTAGGAGCATAAAAGAAGGAAGTTACCATACAACCAGGAGAACAGTTCAGCTTAATGGTACTTGTAGTGCCACTGGAAGTCAGTTTTTATACTATAACGAACTCTGTATACAGACATCTCTGTTTTTGTTGCTTTGCGAATATCAATAGTGCCACAGGATACAGATTCAGATTCACTTAACCTCATTGACACGGTATACAGACATCTGTATTCCATACTGCTGGTATTTACAGTTCCTCTGGATACAATACCTTTCCAGCAAGCAGTCACAGTGCCACTGGCAGGGTAATAGCTGTAGGACGGGTAATTCTGCCAGTATCCATCATGATGGCGCCAAGCAAATCTCTGTGCGCATGTGCGACCACGACGGGCGCACACAGGTGCGCAACAGCGGGAGCGCGCAGACATCGTGGTAATCATTGGCGCCCTTTTGCCTATTTAAGCCTGCTGCTGGTTGCTGGATTATCATCAGCTTCCTGTGTTCCTTGTGCCTGTCGGTATACCTGCTTCCTGTTACTACCCGGCTTGCCTGACTACTCCTGTGTTCCGCCTGCATTGGCCCCGGCTTGGACCTGACTATTCTTCTGCTCCACATCTGCACCTTGATTGTCTCCCTGGCTTGGCTACCTTCTCTGTTCCCGATTATCCTGCTGTACCTTACCTCGGACTGATTCCTGTGCTGTATGACCATTGGCCTGGCTCTGACTCCACTCCTGGTTGCTCCACGGCTCCTTACCTGGAATCTCTCCTTGCACGGTTGCCCTTCAACCTTACCAGCGCACCCCAGCAGCTCCCTGCTATCAGCTACGCAGCAACAGCGCTCTGGCAACCCGTTCACCTTTGGGCACCGTACTCCCTGTCTCATTCCCAGGGTTACGCTGCACTTAGCCGCAAGGGACGCCCCCTCTGCAATCCAGCCTCACATCCAGGACTCTGACAGCCACCTTGTGTTTAGTTTACACAGGAAGATCCAGCATTCTCTCCTGGCTAAGTTCATATCAACTCAACTGCTTTGTTCTACCATTCAGGATTCCAGTTTTCCTAAAGTGCTAGCTGAAGACCACAAGATTCATCTTTACTATGGGAGGTACTGTTAGCCCCCTGTTGCTCTTCCTTATCCTTTCACAACAGACTATTGTTGCCTAATAAAGGTGATCCTTCAGGTAGCTGGATCAAGCCATGGTTATAATTGTTCTTACTAAATGTTTGTTATTTGCCTTGTTGTGGGCCTGTGGGTTGAGGTACAGGGAGGAGAGGTTCACATAGGTGTCAATAGTGTGAGTCTGTTGTATTTAACTGCACTGTGTTTCCCTGAATCATCAATAGTAATCTGTCACTTAAACTAAGATTTTCATCTGACGTACATGTTTTATGCTGAATATATATATATCTCTTTGTGTCAATTTTGTCTCAGTAAACATACCCTCTGGTTTATCACAGTTGTGTTTCCTCTCTACTGCTGTGTATCGCACTGATATTGCCGAGTAGGTGTGCCAGAGGGATTGGGACTGTTCTTGGGGTTGAGAGGCAGAGTACAAAACCAAATCTACATTAATCAGCTCCTTTGAGGGTAGCACTACATATGTTTAGCTTCCATCAAGATTCCTGATATGGGTGTAGTCTGAGCAGTACTAGGACATATTTGTTTGGGTGCATCGGGGAAGGTCCTAATCCACCTCAGATATTCTTTCCAGAATGTTGTAAAATACAGCACAAACACAATCATTAGTGAGCAAAATAAAATAATAACAATTAGCAAGGTCCCGGGCCTCCAGAAGCCTAATGGTGACCTCCAGAGTCAGGGAGAGCCAACATCCTTCTATGTAGTATGGGTTACCAGGCATGGTGGGTGTAATGCAAGAAAGATTCATGGGCGCCAGACACTTCTTGAATGCAAAGAGATGTATTGTCTCTTAAACAGAACTGTGGGAGAGAGAGTTTAGGGCCAGGACACCCTTTAATAGTTGCAATGTTAATTGGCAGACTCCAAGACTTCTATAGGTAGACAGCCATGCAGGGAAAGGCACCCACCCGGACACCACATCTGCATGTGTAGACACGCTGTCTCATATGGCAACAATCTTGAACAGTTTCTAACAAAGATTACAATGAACTCTAACTTCCTCTAAAATCTCCTATTGTAGATCTTCAATCAACAGAGCTCCCAGTCTCTCTCACTAGACTTGTTGATCCACTGCCACTGGACCTCCTGAGCTCTTCTAACCTTCTCTCTCAATATCTTCCTCAAGCATCACAACCGCTTCCCTGCTGGGTCCCTAGCTTGGCATCCAAGATACTCCTCGAGCGTCACCTCCACTGGCTGGGTCCCTGGCTTGACACCTGCTGAAGTTTCCCAATTCTTCACCATCCCCAGTTGGCGAGAATACTGTCTGGCGCGTTCCTTGGCCTTCATGATGCTTGTAACATGACAAAATGTTGAAAATTTGAAAAAAGTTGAAAAAAAGGGGTATGACTATTTTTATAAGGCATTGTACATCTGGATATTCAGGACAATCAAAAGGTGATGAATTGGCAATTCTCCTGAATTAGTCATCCCTAATAGAAAGGACCCCCAATTAAACCCATTTAGGAAATCATAAAAAAAATATAGTTTTTCAACCAGTTTTTCTATTGCGTTTTGTAATTCCTTATACATCAGCACTCAGATTGGAAGAGCGTAAGGAAGCACTGTAAAATTAGGTGCTACTGCTGTGCACACTGCTCTGAATCTAACAAATAGAGGTTGTCAACTGGAGGTGAAAGTAGAGATTCATCGCCAGTAAATTTCTGCACTACACAGTGAAGCAACTTACAATGCAGAAACTACATTGTCTAGATTTGGCTAAGATTTCTGCTAGGTTTCTCATGATTAGAAAAAACTGGTGGCAGTATAACAAATCTTTTCACAAGTAAGAAAGTTCACACATAGGCATTCAAACTTAAAGCAGAACTTCACTCTCTCAATCAACATTGATATTTTTATCCTTAGGCTGCTAGAATTAGTAAATAGATAGGAAAGTACATCATATTTACTTGTTTTCATTATTTTTTTTTTATTTCTTCAGTTACAGGCAAATGATGTCATATATCCCAGGAGTCTTCAGGAGGAGAGGAGGGTTTTTCTCAGATAAAGCACATCCTCCTGTCTGCATGCCCGAGCTATGGGCAGATGGATTCCCGGAAGTAAATGCTACATGAATCACCTGCCCTTACTCAAGATGTCCATGGTCAGAAATGCTAGGGGGCGTTTTTTAAAGTGATTTCACAACAAAATAAAGCATGGAGACATGGATGGATGGATAGATGGATGAGTTTGCTTTAAATATTAGAAATGAGTTAAATTGCATTTTTGGTGTTTACATGCAGTGTAGTTTCACTTTACCTGTTTGCCTACGCATACACTGTAAATTACACCCAACAGTAATTACAGCTTCCTAAACTGTCTTTAGAAATAAAGTATGGCCACCAATAAGGAAGTGCTGAAGTTTGCATTACAGTGCCCCCCCTGGATTAATTGTAAACCTGCATTTTATTGCTAAGGTCAGTTTAATAAATTGTAATTACTGATATGCATATATTAAATTATGAATAAAGATATGTATAGCCTTAGTGCAAAAGAAAGGGCCATAAATTGTGAGACAAAATGCATCCCCTTTTGTTGCTATGTGGACATATATACAGTATCTCACAAAAGTGAATACACCCCTCACATTTTTGTAAATATTTTATTCTATCTTTTTATGTGACAACACTGAAGAAATGACACTTTGCTACAGTATAAAGTAGTGAGTGTACAGCTTGTATAACAGTGTAAAGTTGCTGTCCCCTCAAAATAACTCAATACACAGCCATTAACGTCTAAACCGCTGGCAACAAAAGTGAGTACACCCCTAACACTTGTTAGTGTTACAAGGTCTCAGGTGTGAATGGGGAGCAGGTGTGTTAAATGTGGTGTTATTGCTCTCACTCTCTCATACTGGTCACTGGAAGTTCAAAATGGCACCTCAAAGTAAAGAACTCTGAGGATCTGAAAAAAAGAATTGTTGTTCTACATAAAGATGGCCTAGGCTATAAGAAGATTGCCAAAACCCTGAAACTGAACTGCAGCACGGTGGCCAAGACCATACAATGGTTTAACAGGACAGGTTCCATTTAGAATAGGCCTTGCCATGGTTGACCAAAGAAGTTGAGTGCACTTTGGGAAATAGATGTATAAATGCTGCCAGCATTGCTGCAGAGGTTGAAGGGGTGGGGGGGTCAGCCTGTCAGTGTTCAGACCATATGCCGCACACTGCATCAAATTGGTCTACATGGCTGTCATCCCAGAAGGAAGTCTTTCTGAAGATGATGCACAAGAAAGCCCACAAGCAGTTTGCTGGAGACAAGCAAACTAAAGACATGGATTATTGGAACCATGTCCGGTGGTCTGACGAGACCGAGATAAACTTATTTGGTTCAGATGGTGTCAAGCATGTGTGGCAGCAACCAGGTGAGGATTACAAAGACAAGTGTGCCTACATTCAAGTATGGTGGTGGGAGTGTCATGTCTGGGGCTGCATGAGTGCTGCCGGCATTGGGGAGCTACAGTTTATTGAGGGAACCATGAATTCCAACAAGTACGGTGACATACTGAAGCAGAGCATGATCCTCTCCCTTTCGGAGACTGGGCCGCAGGGCAGTATTCCAACATGAAACAACCCAAACACACCTCAAAGACGACCACTGTCTTGCTAAAGAAGCTGAGGGTAAAGGTGATGGACTGGCCAAGCATGTTTCCAGACCCAAAACCCTATCAAGCATCTGTGGAAGGTGGAGGAGTGCAAGGTCTCTAACATCCACCAGCTCCATGATATCATCATGTAGGAGTGAAATAGGACTCCAGTGGCAACCTGTGAAGCTCTGGTGAACTTCATGCCCAAGAGGGTTAAGGCAGTGCTGGAAAATAATGGTGGCTGCACAAAATAATGACACTTTGGACCCAATTTGGACATTTTCACTTAGGGGTGTACTCACTTTTGTTGTCAGCAGTTTAGACATTAATGGCGGTTTGTTGAGTTATTTTTAGGGGATGGGAAATTTACACTGTTTTACAAGCTGTAGACTCACTTCTTTACATTGTAGCAAAGTGTCATTTCTTCAGTGTCATCACATGAAAAAGATATAATAAAATATTTACAAAAATGTGAGGGGTGTACTCACTTTTGTGAGATACTGTACATACACATACAACCGAGCCACAGTTACCTGTGCTTGGATTTTATTTATAAGAACGTACAAGGAAATGAAGACTAAATTAGTCAAACATTTGGAATGTACACAACAGGAAGACAGAGACTTACTACTGCAACATAAACTCCCACAAAACTGCAGTTGTAATTAAGGGTTTTATTTTGTGCAGGAATATATTTCGAACCGGTTAGAACCCAAGCATGGGACATTGGGGTGCCTTATGCAGCAATATTGTCAAAATGCCAGGAGAGAATGGAAGACATAGACCGCATGTTATAAAACAATTATAACTTGATAATGTTACCTCTTTAAAGAGCAGTTTCCATATTGGAGTAATACCGACATCAATTATATTCGGCCCACAGATGAGCCTCCTAGAAGTAAAGCACAGGACAGTTTTGTTTTCACATGTTCAATCAATCAGTAAGATTAAAGTGGTATTACACCCAAAAGCAAGTGTTTATTATATTACCAATTACTAATTCTTAGATGTGATTGCTGTATTAGTTTCCTTTTTTAGGCTCTCTTTTTTCATATTCAACTGGTGATCCAGCCAGCAAGTCTTTTGTTTTTAAAAGTACAAGCTCTCCAGCAGAATGTTTCAGTTTACATGGATGAGACAAACCATTTGATTAAAACGATCAGCTTTTATTTATTCATGCAAAAACCTCCACCCCCCCCCCACCCCCCCACTTACCCACCCACTGTCTGCTGTGCTCTTTCAGAGTTGTAGCTCGGGATAAAAGCATCAGGGGTGCTCATTATCGCAAGCATTTTTCTATAATGCCATAAAAACATTGTTTGATGGAACCCCAGGCTATAAATCAATAGGAGAAAGGATTATAGGGTTTTGATAGTATATGTAGCTAATGCATATATGTGCCAAGAATGGGACAAGATGATCACAGTGTGCACCAGCAGTCTGGTGATGCAATCACTGGCAGACTTCTAAATGCAAGTAACTTATTGCCAAAACTTCTGCCCATAGAGGGCTATCCACAGACTATTGAATTCCTCTCAACTCCTAATATGTGCTGCCAGGAGTTTCCCAAGTTTTTGTAGCACTTCCATGAGCATCTTCAGGCCAGCCCTCCTTCAAGTCTAATGGGGCATACACACGGTCGGACTTTTCGTCTACAAAAGTCCGTCAGCCTGTCCGACAGACTTCCGGCGGACTTTCGGCGGACTTGCGGGGGACTTGTGGCAGACTTTCTAACGAATGGACTTGCCTACACACGACCACACAAAAGTCCGACGGATTCGTACGTGATGACGTACACCAGACTAAAATAAGGAAGTTCATAGCCAGTAGCCAATAGCTGCCCTAGCGTGGGTTTTTGTCCGTCGGACTAGCACACAGACGAGCGGATTTCGGGGTCCGTTGTAGTTACGACGTAAAGATTTGAAGCATGTTTCAAATCTAAAGTCCGTCGGATTTGAGGCTGAAAAAGTCAGCTGAAAGTCCGGGGAAGCCCACACACGATCGGATTACCAGCCAGCTTTAGTCCGTCGGCGTCCGTTGGACTTTTGTAGACAAAAAGTCTGACCGTGTGTATGCCCCATTACTCAATTCCTTAATCATCTTGGTTTCCTTCCAACCTTCTCTTCATCATTCTTCAGAACTTAAATTATCCTCTTTCCTTTTCTCTAATGACTGCAAAATCGCTTTATTTCCATTTTCCCCCCAAGTTTCATTAGCATGAGTCACGTTATATACCATATAAAATACATTATAGTTCCCCTTTATAATAACTTGTTAGGTTAAATATCTTTACCTGACATCCTGCTCCTCTTGGGCAAATCCACCTCCAAAGTTTTCATGTATAGAGGAACAAGTGTAGTAATCTTCCAGGACTCTGAAAAAGAATTCCAACTGTTATCTTGGGATAATGTTACTTGCTATCCCAAAGAAAGTTTTCACAGAAACTTACCCTGCTTTAGCAAACAGTTTTTCACTTCCATCCCATATGTAACGGATTTTCTGCACTTGTATATATCTAACCTACAGAAAACAAAAGCATAAGTTAGAAAACTTAAAATCAGATAAAAATAGAATACAGCTGAATGAAATTATCATGCTGCAGTTTTTTGCTGGCAGTTTGAATTGCAACACAGGTCTAAGGCTGGGTTCACACATGTCTAGCTGCTGTGTGCAGTCAAGAGTCCAGTGCGTTTCAATGGGATTGAGCGACAGGCATAGCAGAAGTGATGCAGGAGTACGAGCATGCCGCTCGTGGAGTAAAATGTTTTAAAAACGCTGTAAAAAGTGAGTAAAACTAGACGTTTTTATAATAAACTTGGAAAAACAATCTTACACTATTGGGAATCTCTTTCTTATACACTACCACCACAAAGTATACCGGGAGGGATCCCCAGGACCACCATAGAGGAGGCACTACCCACGATAGAGACCCACAAGCTGGGCTAACCATAGAAGGAACCCTAGAGGCAGGTGAAAATATATGTACCTTGAGAGAGAGATATCAACTTATGCTGGTACCTTACAGCAGTAAGGCGAGAGGCTTGAGAGCACTTAGGTGTCACAGCATTTGAAAGAAAAAAAGACACCAGTCACTTATCCCACTGTTTTAAACGGTGAAGGAACATACCACTCATCTGATAACACCACACCAGACTACAATGGTCTGTATATGGACTTATACATTTTGGTTATTTGTTTTAATGTTGTGTATACACCAGTCGCCATATTCTTTATATGAATGTTATCAGTACTTTTAGTTGTAGTAACAATTATATAGGCATTGATTGGTACATTACTGCTCAACTTGTGGATTTATATTATTTTTGGTATTGTGTTGTTTATTTGCACAAGATTTTTATACATATAGATGTAGCACCCTGATGTTTAGGCAGGGTTGCTAGTAAATTTACCTGCCAGGTATAGCTGTCTTGACCAATTGATAAGGGATCAATTGATTCCACCCTAATTCTGGAATTGCTGCAATTCTCTCTTCTCTCACTAGATGGCTGGGTATTTGGTGGCATTAGATAAGAAAAGGGCATTGCAAGGACAGATTAGGAATAGATGGGGCATCTCAGCCAATAGGCAGGAATCTTTTTTGGTCCCTTGGTTGGGAGAGCCTATTTATTTGAGTATGGTCAGGTGATCGGGATTTTGTACTACCTGGACGGCTGTCTGGGTGGACATGTGTTGTGCTGCCCGGGCTGCTAGGCCAGAGCCTAAGGCCTATCCCAGGTACATTTGGCTGCTAGGCTGTCTGAGGGCCTATCCATGAGCAGGAGAGCAGCGTAGGGTTGGGACTGCAGCTTGCAGTCTAACCAGAAGTGGCGGTTCTGCCGGCCTGAGAACCTGTCGTGGTCAGAGGTAGAGGGGAAGCTGCCGCCACTAAGGGACCATCCACCTTACTACCAGGGACCACTGTGAGTAGCTGAAGCAAGTACCAAAGCAGTATTCTCACCAACCGGGGATGGTAAAGAATTGGTAAACTTCAGCAGGAGTCAAGCCAGGGACCCAGCCAACGGAGGCGATGCTTGCAGTGTAGCCTTGTGTGTCAAGCCAGGGACCGAGCAGGCCAGTGGGGTGACGCTTAAGGAGTATCTTGGATGCCAAGCTAGGGACCTAGCAGGGACGTGGGGGTGGTGCTTGAGGAAGATACTGAGAGAGAAGATTGGATGAGCTCAGGGGATCCAATGGCAGTGAATCAGCAAGTCTAGTGAGAGAGAGACTGGGAGCTCAGTTTAGTTAAGTTCTACATTAGGAGATTGTAGAGGAAGTGAAAGAGTTCATTGTAACCTTTGCTAGAAACTGTTCAAGATTGTTGCCATAGGAGACAGCATGCAGATGTGGTGCCCAGCTGGGTGCCTTTCCCTGCATAGCTGTCTACCTAAAGAAGTCTCAGAGTCTGCCAATTAACAGTGCAGCTACCAAAGGGTGTCCTGGCCCTAAACCCTCTCTCTCACAGTTCTGTTAAGAGACAATAAATATCTTTGCATTCAAGAAGTGTCTGGCGCCCATGAATCTATCTTACATTACACCCACAATGCCTCGTAACCCACTCTACATAGAAGGATGTCAGCTATCCTTAACTCTGGAGGTTCTCATTAGACCAAAGGGGACCCAGGACTTGGCTACATATAATTTTACAAGAACACACCTAATGAACGCCTACATTTATACAAATTCACTTTCTTACTCTATATTTCATATGTTGGCACCTAACAGCGCAGCAACATCACTGTATTAGATATCACACCCCATTAGCCACAAATCAACTAACTAGTGCCTGCGGCAGTTAGTTATTACACCACATTTAAAGTGATAGCGCTGGAGCACTACCTTGTATTCCCTCTCAGTAAGGGGACCCTCAGGAGTCAACGACAGCCTCCCTAAGCACTGTTTCTCCATCTTCCACCCAACTCTCTGCAGAGAGCAGTGGTTTAGGTATGTCAGCGATGATGTGAATTTGATAGGCTAGAAATTCAGAGGTTCCTCCACATGTGTGGTTACATGTGCAAAATTACTCTGCTGCTTCTTATTCGGAATTTTATGCTAAAGTAAGTTTTTTCTTTTGTACCGCTTTAAGTATAGGTCTACTATAAAAACAATTGCAGCCAAAGAAAACATTACAGATGTAGCCATGGCCCCGACCTCTGAAGAGCTGATGGTGAACTTTAGGATCAGGGAGAGCTGACATCCATTCTCACAGTGTGAGTCACTAGGCATAGTGGGTGCAGAGTAGTGTAAATTAAGTTGGGCACCAGACACTTTGATGATGCAGAACAAAAGAGATTTATTTTCTCTTAAAGAGCTGAGGATAGAGGGTTAGGGCCAGGACACCCTTTGAGCAGGTGCAAAAGCACTTATACTCCTAGACTCACAAAAATAGAACAGTATATTGATTGTACAGCTCCAGACGCCCTAAAGCTGAACTGCACCAGAACGAGCCGTTTCCTTTAGCAACTGAACTTGTTGGTTGACTTCAACACAGATCTGTACACATACCAAACTTGGTATCCCCATTGCGTAGGACCTGGCCTCCATCTCACAGCCTCCCGCTGTAGGGCCCCCCACACTGACCTGCTGGGTTCCTTACTCAGCTTTTCAGCCCAACAAATGAACTCTTGCAAGCATCACACCCGCTATCCCGCTGGGTCCCTGGCTTGACTTTCACTGAGACTTCCCAACTTCTTCACCATCCCCGGTTAGTGAATAAGGCTGCTCTGGTACTCAGACTCTAAACTCTGACCTCTGATAACAGGAGCGTTGTCCCTTGATGGCAACAGTTTCCCCTTTACCTCTGACCTCGGTTCAAGCTTTGCCTCTGGCGACAGGAATGGTTGTCCTCCATTAGCAACCTCCGACATAGAGAGATTCTCCGGCTGGTAGAACCCATGCAACTTGGTTAGGCTCCCGACATGAAGCCCCAACCCTAAGTTGCTCTTTCTTATCCTGGGAAGGCCTCAGACTGCCTAGCAACCAGGAAACTTCCAGATAGGCCTCAAGCTTCTGCCTAGCAGCCGGGAGCTTTCAACACATGTCCACCCAGACAGCTGCCCAGGTGGCACTGAACCCTGATCACCCTTCCTGTCAATGTCACGCCCCTTCCTGTTTAAGACCCACCCTGTAATCTGTAAACCACACACCTTCCTTTTTAGGCTCCACCTTTTCCAATGAGAGCCCCATCGCTTCCTCTCTGTACATTAAAAGTGGGTACCAAGTGCAGCCTCACCAGTGCCCGTCAAAGCAGCCTCATCAGTGCCCATCAATGCAGCCTCACCAGTGCCCATCAGCGCAGCCTCATAAGTACCCAATAAGGGTCTCCAATTGTATTCTAATCATACTAATTTATGCGAGCAGACTGCAGTTCCTCTTTAAGCACCTGTTCGCATCAGGCTGATTTGGCAGCAATGGCATTGTCCGAACTGGTGCGACGCCGACTTTGTGGAGCTGCAATGATTCCCAAAAGTACTTCATGTACTACTATTGGTGACTTTTGGTGCGATTTGTATAGACATCTGTGCATGAACCCACACAAATGTCTGTCAAATCGCTCCCCGAAGTCGGACTGCATTGCCAGTTTGAAATCATGCGAGTTCAGCTGAACCCACACGATTTATAACCTGCATCAGTGTGAACCTGGACTTAATGTAGTCAGAAGGATGGGTAATAAAATCCAGAATGAACTATAAACAGAAATGACACTTTTCTCCATATGTCAGAAGGCAGCATTAGCCATACGGATAGCTATGAAAGGTAACCACATATATACAAGCAAACACTAATGGCACTTTCACACTGGGGCGTGGCGGGTGGGGGCGTCTGTGGTACCGTTGTTTTTGCTGCGCTTTTTGGTCGCTAGCGGGGTGTTTAGAAGCGGTGTATACATCGCTCCTAAAGCGCCTCAAAGAAGCTACTTGCAGGACTTTGAGTGTCCTGCCAGTGCACCGCTCCAGTGTGAAAGTAGTTGGGCTTTCACATTGGAGTCACAGAAAAGGCGCTATTTTTAGCGCTATAATAGGGTGACCAGACATCCTCGGTTTCTGGGGACAGTCCCCGGATTGAGGACACTGTCCCCAGACCAAGTCTGTCCCCAGTTTTGTCCCCAGATTGAATTTGAACTGGGACTGGGGCAATTTCAAAGACAGCCCATGTAGAATAAAAAGAAAAAATCTGAATTGCACCCCCCCACCGCTCCTACTAGCTTATGGGGTTTATTTTTTTCCATTATCTGTGCCCCTTTCTGATGATCATGTGCTGGTCAGAGCTGAGGGACTATTTCTTCAGTTTCGGGTGCATGTTCTTTTGCCTTGGCTCAAGTCCTGGCCAGCCGCCTGCCTGCTTATCTCCTTGCCTTCCCTGGTGGAGTGATCTTCCTCTGCTCCCCACCCAGTAGTAGCCGGGGCCCAAAGACTAAAGCCCCATGCACACTATCAGATTTTCTGCTGATTTTTGTCTTCAGATTTACCAAAACCACATAGTGCAGGGGCCTGCCTGATTGCATACAAATTGAAACTCCTAAGGTTTGACCTCATATTATATGGTTTTGGTAAATCTATAGGAAAAAATCAGCAGAAAATCTGATAGTGTGTATGGGGCTTTAGACTTGACAGGCTGCGAGGCGGGTGGCGGAGACGTGCAAAGAGTTGTTGATTGCCATTACTAGCGAAAAAAAAAAAAAATATGTCCCCGGATTTCATTTTAAAAATCTGGTCACCTTACGCTATAACGCCTGTAAAGTGCCTCAGTATGAAAGTAGCCTTAGGTGTTAAATGCCATTGATTCCAGAAGCACCAGCCTGCAGATAGTGAGCTGTAAAGAGTTAACAATATATGTAAGCATCAGTTTACATATGTCCATTGATGCAGAGAAGAAAAGCACAGTCCTCCCCTAGCACCAAGGACACAGAGGGTTAATTATCAGACAGTCATCCCTATTTTACACAAAACAAAAAGAGGGGGGGTTGGGACTTTAAATGAGGTGTGTGGGATCACACAGCTCCATCCCTGTCTATATGCAAGAAAAAGATGGTTTGGGACTTTAAATGAGGTAGATCTAGCATGGCTAAAAGATGAGTCAATGTAACAAGACATGTTTTATTCATTAAAAAATATGACATGGCAATACGAGTACATACATAGTAAATAAGCAAACCCTCTTTTTCTTCCCTATTTCAGATAACAGGAAATAGGAGAAACAAAGTGAAAAGCAGGAGGTGTGAGGTTTGTAAGGAGAGACAGTGAGGAGGCTCGGTATCTTACTTTCACTCCCTCCAGGACATACAGAATGTAGCTGGGTCTGCCAGCTGAAGCCACAATGTGACCGATCTACAGGCTCCACGTGCACCTGGAGTCACAACACAGGAGGCTGACCAGTTCTCTCTCTCTGCTCTCCTGTCTGTGCAGAGGGGAGGGGGAGGGGGGGGAACTGTCCCCACACGCTGTGCTCTATGCAAGAGACGCTGCAGCCAGCAACCTCCAGCAGTGAATGGACTGACGCCAGAGGAGGGGGCTTTTTTCGTGCGGGGGCCACACCCCGCAAAGTTCCGCCTTAGCCCTGGGCCTTGTCGGCCTAGGCCAGAATACTGCACTGGCTCTCCCAGCAGGCTATGGGGCCAAAGAAAACCACTGCCAATTGGCTAGAGCAACCTATCCACTCCAAGTACATATGCACCTTATCATTCCAATGCCATAGGTGACAATGCGATCCAGTGGTAGAGGGGAGAGGTGCATCAAACTGAGAGTTAGATAAAGAATCAGAAGATCCCCTAACAATTGGCCAGGTTGGTGAGCAATTCGATATCAATAATTTTTCTTATTACCGTATTTTGTATAACTTGCTGACCTAAATTGTGTGTATTTTGAATATTATGTATTCAGTCTATGCCTTATTTCATTATCTACCTTACAGAATAGTTCTGAAGAAGCGGTCATGCGCGAAACTAGTAGAGAACTCAATCAATTTCGAAAATTGTTTCAACAGCAGATACAGGTGATACTCAAAAAAATAGAATATCGTGCAAAAATTCATTTATTTCACTAATTCAACTTAAAAGGTGAAACTAATATATGAGATAGACTCATTACTTGCCTTGCCAGACATGACTGTCCCACAAAACATACTGGGAAGAAGAGTCTGACACAGACAGGTCATGCACACTTATGCCGCGTACACACGGTCGGACTTTTCAGCTACAAAAGTCCGACAGCCTGTCCAACAGACTTCCGGAGGACTTTCGGCAGACTTGCGGCGGACTTGTGGCAGACTTTCTAACGAACGGACTTGCCTACACACGACCACACAAAAGTCCGATGGATTCGTACGTGATGACGTACACCAGACTAAAATAAGGAAGTTCATAGCCAGTAGCCAATAGCTGCCCTAGCGTGGGTTTTTGTCCGTCGGACTAGCACACAGACGAGCGGATTTCGGGGTCCGTCGTAGTTACGACGTAAAGATTTGAAGCATGTTTCAAATCTAAAGTACGTCGGATTTGAGGCTAAAAAAGTACGTTGAAAGTCCGGAGAAGCCCACACACGATCGGATTACCAGCCAGCTTTAGTCCGTCAGCGTCCGTTGGACTTTTGTAGACGAAAAGTCCGACCGTGTGTACGCGGCTTTAGAACCAACCCTCTAGAAAAGTGGAGCACACTGATGCCTAGCTCTGTTTTAGTTCCTCGTTTATAGACCCTGAATAGGTGAAGTATACATAAAAAAAGTGCACTGGTCCACCAACAAGAAAATGCACAGGCAGGGCAAATTATCAACAATGAGGACCAGGCTGCCTGGCAGTCAGAGATCTTGTATTCTACAATTGAATGTGTTACTAATTATAACCAGTTAACACCCTAGACCATAATCCATACATAAATCCATTCCTGTTGAGTTCACTAAAAACTAAAATCACTAAGTGGATCAAACATTATTGATGATCACAGTAGAAACATATTAAGCATCTTTTTTTTGTGTGTAATTAAATGAGAGATGAACGAACCTTCTATTCCTAAAAAAAATGCAAATAGAGGCAACTATCTCACATTTTCTCAAAATGACCCTGAGGGAGTCAAATTCTCCTTGCTGTGCATTTGAACACTAGTTCCTATATTTTCATGTGGTTTCAAATTATTTACAAGTGGCTACATGCAAATCAAAGTTTCAACACGGATCCTGACCATTCATGACACATTTAGACACAAGGCAAAGGGTCACACATCTAGTTATACTTATTCAAGTTTGCCAATTCCTATTTTAGTTACAAAACATATATACAAAATTTCTAAATTTAATCCAAGGACATTGTCAAATGTTTTAAGGGATTCTCAGTTGAGGGCACTATGTATCACATATGGTAGCTGTGCCTGAAAATTCAGGAGGTTTTTGACCAGGGTTTATGCCCTAATCTATACTGTAACTATGATTAATCGCAAAAAAATTCCCCGAAGAGGCCATGTTGGGGGTCCCTCTCCACAAAATCACAGGGATCAAGAAGATTATTGTTGCATATGTTTCTGGCTGATAGAAAAACTAAGAGCTGGCAAAAGTCAGTGATCCCTTTGGATTAGTCAAGAATAAACTATACTGCGAACAGTTTGGGACATTATATGAGATGCAGGCACTCATGCGACTCCATCCCTATATATGAACACAAAAGGGGGGGGGGGGGTTGGGACTTTTAATGAGATGTATACCAAAAAGCAGTCATTGCATAGTACAATTTTACTGTACCTTGTGAGGTCGTGTACAGCATACTCAATGACAAAAAGTGCATACACAAGATTGCATAAATGCAAGGCATGCTAAAAACCACATATACATGTAGTAATGTGATCATTTCTTTGCTCATTTACCAAGTGTATGCTCTTGTTATGCAGGGTTTGTTTGCCAATTTCCAATATGATTGCTATGCTCTCTCTCTCACCAAGGACAAGGTCATCAAGAAGAGCGGAGGGTGGCAAGGGGTTTTGTGGGTAAGTGGGTGGAGAGAGAAGAGTGAATTCCCGCTAAGAGAACACAGAATGTTTAAGTGCTGCAGATTCACCTCACTGAGACATACATAGAGACTGTTAAAGTATTTTCCAAACAGGAACATGAAATCATTATGTTGGATGGTTCACTGAAATGTTATTTCTTCAATACATGGACTTTCAAATACAATGCTGTGTGGATTACGGTCTATGTGAAGATATATTTCTCAATTGGGATTTCACTTGTTATTCACAAGCCCCAATTGAGTGGAGGCACTGTGCTTGTTAAAGATCCTGTCCTGATCACACAGATTATGAAGACTCTGCTCCTAAATACTATACAGATGGCGCCATCATACCTCAAGTGGCCAGAGAGAGCGAGAAAAATAGTGCTACATTTGGAGGCACTGCTGAGATAAATATCTTGGATCAGGACATTAAGGAACGACCATGTCACTGTTATCAACAGAAGCTGTGAGGCAGTGGGCCCAGGAAGAGGGACTTCCACCTAAAAGGACATTTGCTATTTCATGTGTACCCATCACTGTGAGCACCCATAGACTGCAGAAGGTGCTACAAGTAAATGAAACCTTGCAGTCTGCCTCTCTTGTGAATAAAAGAGAGGAAGATGAGAGTTATGAACTGTATACCCATTATCTCTGTCTCAGTGAGGTGGATTTAAATCCAGTTAAAGGGCCCTTTTGCATATATCCAACGGGGGCTGAAGTAATTGGTTGTGCTGTAGTATTTCCAGTAATCTCACCTCCAGTAAGGTGGAAGTTACCAGCCCTGCCTGTAAAGTGTGAACCATTGAATACAACTGCTTCATCAGGAGGAACTCTGTTGACTGCTACAGGCGCTAAGCAGTAAACAACTATTGAGCACTGCTGCTAAAAGTCACTGAAGTCATTGCTCAGAATTTACATGCTGATTTTTATCGCAAATTAAAGACTTTTCTAGGGGTGCTCCCTGTCCCCGTTGGTGAAGAAAGCTTTGGAGGTGTGGAAAGGTTTTGCACAACAAGTGATAGAGGAATGGACCTTCTCAGAGGAAAAGAAAAAAAAAGCGCATCATGGCAAGTTTAAGACCACCAGCATCCATTATCATTAGAGCTTACAAGGACACTCATGTGAGTACCAGTGCTCAAGAATATATTGATGTTTTGACGGATGCTTATGGACTGCACAGTGACCCTGATCAGATGCTTGCTGATTTTAAATAGACAAAGCATAAAGAGGATGTTTCTGTGTTTGTGACGAGGCTAGAAGTGCTTCTAGGGAGATTGCTCACTGAAAAGGTAATCTCTCCTAAGGATGTTGACAAATTAAGGACTGCTCAAATAATAAAGGGGCTACTGCCACATCACCCAATGTCACCGGTCCTAAGAGTTGTTTTGAGAGAGAAACTTTACCTTCACTGAAACTATGACTGTAGTAAAGAAACAGGAATCTGATATCCGTTTTAGTACCCTTCTAAGAGCAAAGTTAAAAGAGTTGTTTGGTTGAGCACAAATATGAGACTGTTGCTAAAAACAATGAAGTGGGTAGACATCCACAGCCTAGAGCTCAATCTGCTGGTAAAACCTCCAGTGATAAGCCTCTCTTTCACATTAAAATGTTTCCGCTGTGGACAAGCAGGCCACAGTTCATCAGTGTCCACTGCTGGCTGATAGTTCTGAAATTCACAGTAAAGCTGGACATGTGTACAAAAGAAAACAGGGAAAATCTAGAAAAAACATGTTTACCAAACTACTTGGGATAGACCACAGATGTACTTTCAATTTGTTTGTTAATGATATACCCACTACTGCTCTGTTTGATACTGGTTCTCAGCTGACTATCATATACAGGCACTTCTATAAGCAACACTTTAACCACCTCCCTTTGCAACCTATGGACACTATGCCTGTTTATGGTATAGGAGAAAATCTTGTATTTATGGATGGGTGTCTAGAAGTTGAGCTTTGCATTCCTGCACCTGATGCGGATGTAACTGATTGAATTTGCTATGGATGTGGGATACCTTGAAAACTGCCTATGCTGACTAACCTATTCCTCCTCAATCTTGATAATGCTAGCTCCCAACAATATTTTTGGTTTAGGGCACCACCACCACCACCCCCCAAGGCCCAATATTTCTGCTCCTGTTTAACAGGGGCATGTAATTACAATTTGTGATCTAATATTTCAGAGCAGGGCCCGTTCCTGCGCCCAACAAGAGTATCTGTGAGGGGTTACAGTGTTGTGGTACCACCACCACCACCACCACCACCTAAGGCCCAATTTTCTGCAGAGTATAAAGGGCAGGCCGTATAGTATATATACTGCTGTTCAGAGTATATAGTGTCTGGGGGACCCCCATGCCATTTTTTTTTTTATTCGAGTGCGGGGTTCCCCTTAATATCCATACCAGGCCCAAAAGGCCTGGTAATGTACTGGGGGGGGACCCATGCCTTTTTTTAAATGATTTTCATCTATATTGCCAGGACCCGACAATAGATTACATCTGCAAGTAGTTTTAACATTTTTTCCCTTTAGAAATGTAATTTTGCTGTGGTATTATTCTAAACACAGGAAAGATGTGCTACTTTACAGGCATACTAAGGACACCCCCAGGCACGATATTTAAAAGGAATATTTTATTGTTATTGTTTCACATTAAGCATTATTAAAATGCTCCCAAAAAAAATGTCCATTTTTGAAACTTTTTTTGCATTAATACATGTCCCCTGGGGCAGGACCAGGGTCCCCAAACACTTTTTACGGCAATAACTTACATATAAGCCTTTAAAATTAGCACTTTTGATTTTTTACGTTCGTGTCCCATAGATTTTAACGGTGTTCGAATGCATTTTTTGCCTGCTCGCATGTTCTGCTGTGAACCGAACCCGGGGGGGGGGGGGGGGGGGTTGTATGGCTCATCCCTAGTCACCAGTATGGTATTTGTAAATCCAGAGAGAATAGGTTCAGTGCTCGTAACCGTCATAACTAATATCCTCCAGTCCCTTCATTAGCTTTGTTGCCCTTCTCTGTACTCGCTCCATTTCCAGTACATCCTTCCTGAAGACTGGTGCCCAGAACTGGACAGCATACTCCAGGTGAGGCCGGACCAGAGTGGGAGAATTATCTCTTTATTTCTTGAGTTAATCCCCTTTTTAATGCATGCCAATATTCTGTTTGCTTTGATAGGCTCAGCAATGGCATGCAATGCCAAGCTGCTGCTATCTACTTGGACCCCCAGGTCTTTTTCCATCCTTGATTCTGCCAGAGGTTCTCCCCCAGTGAGTAGATTGCATTAATATTTTTGCCACCCAAATGCATTATTTTATATTTTTCCACATTAAACCTCATTTGCCATGTAGTTGCCACAATATTAGAGGCTTATATACCGCTGGGAGAAATCAGAGACTGGGTTACACCCAAGGCTGTATTACTGCTCTAACACTGGAGAGCGCTCCGACAGTCACAGAGGTCTGGAAAGTGCAAGAGTATAGAGTTCAGTGCTTAACTTCCACATACTAGTCTATCATACAGTTTAGAGGCATGTTTTGCACAGGGCGTCATCAGAGACTGTGTTACACCATTTAAGCAAATACGTTTACAAAATGAATAACACCCACAAATTAGTGTCTCAAATCCGTATGGCCATATTTTAAGAGGCTTTTCCCTTTCAAAGGGCTTCACACTACACATTCATGTTCAAACCTCACTAATACCTGGTTGAGTAAAATAAGATTGTATATAATAGATATCCTTCCCCGCTCTTTTTTACTTGATCCAAACCCTCTGTACCACAGTACCCCTACACTTCTTTGGATTAAAAAAAAAATCAAAGAGATTGAGGGATGGGACTACCCCTATATGGAATTATTTTAAAAAAGCAGCAATATTGAGACTAATTGTTGATTAGTTTGCTGTTTTAAGAGAAAACCATAGATACCACAGGAACAGATGTTCACAGATTTCCCCCTCGCTTTCTTGCTTTGGTTGACACATTGATACAGACCACATCCATGCACCACTTCTTTGTTTTTATCTTAGTTTCTGCTTATGTGGTATGGGTCAATTGATACTCTCAAGATTTTCTCATACGTCAGTTCATTTACCCCTATAATGGGCAAGCCAGAGTTTCATTCCCCTGTCCTCCAAGCCCCTTTGCCTAATGGCCTTAAACCACTAATGAAATAGTCCCTCGATCAACCGGCCATCCAGGATGTTGGCTTCACTACTTACATAACTTCTACAACCACTTTAGACATCAATGATCCTTGCACACAACTCATATTCCCTTTGAATCCATGCGCTTACAATAGACGCACACATCACATATGATTTCATAAGTCTACAACAGTCTATTAATGTATGCATTTCATAACTGTTCATTCATCACTGCAGACTGAGAAAGGGAGTTGGAACATTCCCTTTCTGACAACAACTATAATAAAATCCTAACTCATAAAACTACTATATCTGGCACAGCTCAGGAGCAAAACTTTAAACTGCTAACACAATGGTATTGTTGTCTACAAAACTTCAAACTTTTTCCCACTGTCCCAGACTTGTGTTGGCTATGTGGGGGTGTTACACATTTGGTGGGCATGCCGACTTATACCTTCTGGATCACCATTTTTCAATTGCATACGCACCTATCAGGCATGTCTCACCAACCATCTCCTGAAATTGCCCAGCTCTCAATCAAATGTTTTTTGTGCATTACCCCTTTTCTGATTGTCAAAATAGATCCAATCTCATAATTACGGTATTTCCAACACATTTGTTTACACAATTTGGTTAGCTTTGTTACAACCCTGAACATTGTATCTACTGCTCAAGTAAGTTTACCATTTTGTTGGACCTTCTATGTTTAAACAGATTGTAAAACATAATACTGGTGACACTAGACTACCTTTGCATGTAACAAAACTTTGAATAAAAATACATTATTATAGAAGAACACATTCTAAACTTACATGGTGATCTGTACCCATCACTGATTTCTTAATGACTGAATCCTCATCTTGTGTGCTGGCAAATAAAGACTTGTGCTGAAATTCAGATAACTTCATTGACAGCACTTTCTTCCATGTGTGCTCTTTGAAGGCATCCTAGAAGGAAACAGCTCAGCTGATTGCACTGTTCAACAGTAAACATGGTAACAAATAAGACAGTTAAGTATAAAATCTAGGGATTAGCTTCTATTTCAACTTACTGTGGTTCTAAGTAGAACAACATCGGCTTCTTTGAGGGAACATGGAATGCAGTTGGCCCATACATGCCACTCTGGTTTCCAGTAGAATATAAGCAAGAGAAATCCAAGTGTAAATATGTATCCAAAAATGCACATTGCTTTTCGGCAAGTGCTGGTTTGGTAACCAAAAATGTCCTTTTGGAGTAAAAACAGAGAAATCAAGCATTATTTCATTTACTCTGAATATGACATAGCCCTATACACAAGCTATGCACAAAAGAACACATGATGTACAGTATTTTAAAGTGAAATGCATATAATCCAAGATGTTAGACTAAAGGATTGCAGATTTTGCAGTAAGCAAAAAGTTAAGCTTCAGACTTTGGGGCATATTTTTAAAACAGTGACTGTCTTTC
Organism: Lithobates clamitans; assembly: GCA_037952925.1. Taxonomy (NCBI): domain Eukaryota; kingdom Metazoa; phylum Chordata; class Amphibia; order Anura; family Ranidae; genus Lithobates; species Lithobates clamitans. Next base: position 145,035 of record JBBGZY010000527.1, read on the forward strand.
ACCAAATGTTCACCGGTGGTAAATCAATCACTGTCATTTTAAACATGCATCTGAAAGATTCACTTGTAGTAAATGTTTGGCAAATGTCAGATTAGCTGCTTTATAAATATGGTACTTTTTGTCATCACCATTATGCTTACCACCTTCAACCACTTATAGCCAATAAAAATATATATAGTAACTTGTTCTCAGGTTTCAATAGAGTAATCATTTCTCTATACTAACAGAATAATATAGTGGTAGGTTATTTGTTCTGCCTAAATTGCCACAAGTGACACCAAATGGAAACACAGTGGTTAGTGGTTTACACTGATAAACTGTACTTCGGGTATAGTTGAAATACACATATAACATTTTTACTTGCCAAAGAATTTAAATGTATGTTCGTCCAGTTCTGAGATTTTCACTGGACTGTCAGACAGAAGATTTAGAGCTGACTTTTTCACTATACAGCTAGATCATGTTTCAGGCCCAGCCTGTAACTGGTCAGTGAAGAAACAGCAGACTGATGAGCTCACCCCACTGCTCTCAGCTTTCTCCTCCAGTCAGTATGTTTTTTGTCAGCACATGTGCATGTAACACACCTGATTGGCTCATAGAACTCATCCTCCTTTGCTGTTTGGCTAAATAACATTAACATTCAGGTGTCTCTGAGGCAATCAGATAACAGGAACATTTAGAGGTTACCAATATTGGAGATCTATAACTGCTTACTGGGAGCACAGTTGACCCTGGAGCATACATGAATGGTTTGTATCAGGGCACATGCTCTCAACATGGGGGGGTGGGTGCTTTGCGCCCCCCACCCCAAAGCACCTTGTCCCCAGGTCGATAGGGACAAGAGCCTCTTCCCGACAACCCCGGGCTGTGGTTTTTTAGGGGTCTGTGGGGGGGGGGGGGGGGCTTATCGGAATCTGGAAGCCCCCTTTAACAAGGGTACCTCCAAATCGCACCCCCCCCATGGTACATTGTACCCCTACCCATTCAGCAAAAAAGTATCAAAAGAGTAAAAACTACAGTTTTTGACAATTCCTTTATTTAAAAAAAAAAAAAGTCCCACGATGTCCATCCATTTTCAATCACGCCGCCCGATGGACCCGAAAAATGAAAAAAAAAAAAAAATGTAAAAAGCTCCACCTCGATGGGAGGCCTCCCAGCGACTGCTGTTATATAGGCAAGGGCGGGGCCACCCGGTGACATAACTGAGTGACTCCGCACGCAACTGATGTCATGTGACATCATGTGATGACAGAGGGAGGCAGGGTCATTCGGTTGCGTCAGCAAGTATCCCCGCCCTTGCCTATATAAGAGCTGTCAAAGCGAAAAGACAGCAGTCACCGGGAGGCCTCCCATGGAGGCAGAGTATTTTTCCTTTTTTTCTATTTTCCAGGTCCGTCGGGCAGGGTGATTAAAGATAGATAGACATCACGGGACACTGTCTTTTTTAATAAAGGAATTGTCAAACACTGTCTGTTCACATGGGGGGTGGGATCTGGGCGCCCCCCCTTGTTAAAGGGGGCTTCCAGATTCCGATAAGCCCCCTGCCCGCAGACCCCTACAACCAATGGCCAGAGTTGTCGGGAAGAGGCTCTTGTCCCCATCAATATGGGGACAAGGTGCTTTGGGGTGGGGCACGCATGTTGAGGGCAGGTGGCCTATGCATGTTGAGGGCATCTGGCCTGGTATGGTTCAGGAGGGGGGCCGCTCGCTCCTCACCCCCTATCCTGAACTCCAAGCTGCATGCTCGGATAAGGGTCTGGTATGGATTTTGGGGTCCCCTGATGAAGTCATGTGTCGTGACGCAACGCGCAAGGCGTGGCCGGATACATAGAGCGAACCAGGAGTGACGTAAGAGGCGTCTCTAAAGCCGAAGGAGAAGTTTGACATCACTATAGGGAGATTTGAACCCGGTTTAACCACCCAGAATCGGAACCCCCAGCACATTTGCAAATTGGAGAGTCGCAGCTGTGAGCCTGTTCCCATCATAGGAGATCCATAAGGTTGATTATACTTCTTACTGAGGTAAGAGCTCTGGGAGCATTAAGCTTTTGCGAAGTCAAAGATTTTGTTAAGAATTTGTTTTGATCTCTTATGCCGCGTACACACGAGCGGACTTTACAGCAGACTTGGTCCGGCGTACCGGATTTCGTTGGACAATTTGATCGTGTGTGGGCTCCAGCGGACTTTGTTTTCTCAAAAATTGGACGGACTTAGATTTGAAACATGTTTCAAATCTATCCGACGGACTCGAGTCCGGTTGAAAAGTCCGCTCGTCTGTATGCTAGTTCGACGGACAAAAAGCCACGCTAGGGCAGCTATTGGCTACGAACTTCCTTATTTAAGTCCGGTCGCACGTCATCACGTACAAATTCGTCGGACTTTGGTTGATTGTGTGTAGGCAAGTCCATTCATTCAGAAAGTCCGTCGTAAAGTCCGTCGAAAAGTCCGCCGGGCAAAGTCTGCCGTAAAGTCCGCTCGTGTGTACGCGGCATTAGAAGAATTGTTTCACCATTTTGGGATATTTTGGAGTTTTATCACTCATTTCACTGTTTAAATTGTTTTAGCACATGTTTGATCAAATATTTACATTATTTTGATTTAGGAATTTGTGCTGATCACTGCTACTTATATTATTCACTTTTGCGCACTGTGTACACTTTAAGTCTAGCAGCAGCTTTCCATCATTCTTTATTCATAAATTATTTATTCACTTAGTAGCCTGAGGGACCATAATTTACATAATCAGCAACTAGCCAAAGGATTGATCCAGGCAGCAACATCAGGCTTAGAGCATCAGTCAGGTAAGACCTGGACGCAGAGGTAGAGGCTTCTTCCCACCTAAAGCTCTTTGAACCCTCCAGTACATCAGACCCTGATCCCAGAGAGACCCAAAAGAAAAAACTAAAAGCTTTGTTTTATCTGCTCTGAAATAACATTCTGGAGCCCCTCACTTCTGCATATGTGAGATCCCTGTGTCTTCCATTCCACTACTTCAGATCAGATTAGTCCAGGCAGCAGGCAAAAAGCATTCGCAATTAACAGGCTGAGGTCAGTTCAGGTGGAAGGCTAAAATGTAGTCAATAAACAGGCCAGGATTAGTTCAAGTGGCAGGTATAGGTATGGTTGAATAACAGACCAAGGTAAAATTTCAGGGGGCAGTCAGAGGCATGGTCGATTAACAGTCTGGGTCAGTTCAGACAGCAGGCAGGAGACTTAGTCGATTAACAGGCAAGGGTTAGTTCAGGCAGCAGGCAGAGGCATGATCATACAGAGAAATTGCAGGAAGCAGACACATGAGAAATATCTTCACCATGCCTTTACTAATATCTTAGCTATGTATCTTAGGCATGGAAGCAGTCTTCTATACAGAGGCGAGGCTGGGAGGGACATTGGGGACAATAGTATAAGGTGTCACATCAAATTATGTGTTTGGTCTTTAATGCAACCTACTCACTGCATTCAAAATGAATGTGTTTAGGAACAGGGTCTTCCGGATAGATACGGGCTGTCACAATGTCCTGTTGGTAGGATCCAGGTCTTTATTACATAGTTACATAGTTAGTCTGGTTGAAAAAAAAAAAAAAGACACAAGTCCACCTGGTTTAACCAAAAAAAACCTTTGTGTGCACTTACAATAGATGACATAGAAGTTGTACAGGGCTAAATGAAACAGGTAAATGGATATTTTTTTCTACCAATGGATTGATGTTATGGTGGCCAAGTAGGGCTTTAATATTTGGTCGTTATAGTCCACGCATTCCATGAACAGGTTGTGGTAATGTATGCACTTAGATTTTTGGACGGGGCCATGTATTCCTTGTAATTCCACCGAGGTGTCATCTTGGAGGAAAGGACACACACACACATCACATTTATCTCTCCATTTTAGGGCCAAAATCTCTTCATTCTGCAAACTGAGTGACTCCCCCTTTGCAGCTTTGTGAAGACCAATCTTTGTGGGAAGCCCTTGTGGTTTGGCCACACTGTCCCACGAGCCACAGTTTGCTGGAGATAAAAGATGACGAAATAGTCGGAGGCTAGTGTAAAAACTATCCACGTAGCGGTGGTATCCCTTTTGAAATACTGATGTTACAAAGTCCCACACAATTTTTCCACTGCTCCCCATATAGGTTGGGCATTCAGGGGGCTCCAGCTGGCTGCTTTTCCTTCATAAAACCTGGAAGTTAACCGTGTATCCCTCTTGCAAAGCGTGTACAACATCAACCCATATCTGACCCGTTTACTGGGGAAATACTATTAGATGCCCAGCCTGCCGGTAAAAAGGGACTCAAAACACAAATATTTTTGTCAGGAGTCTACATTTTGGCAAACTCATTGGGGAAAAAAAAATTGATGAGTGGTCCACAGGGAATTATCACTGAAGTGCAAAACCCCCATGATCATCACACAGTGGGGTTGATTTACTAAAACTTTAAAGTGCAAAATCTGGTGCAGCTCTGCATAGAAACCAATCAGCTTCCAGTTTTTTTTTGCCAAATCCTAATTGAACAAGCTGAAGTTAGAAAATGATTGGCTACCATGCATAGCTGCACCACATTTTGCACTTTCCAGTTTTAGTAAATCAACCCCACTGTGTTCTGGGTAGAAGAATAGAGTAATCTAATAAATGAGGCGTTTTCCTCTAAAACCTAGGTGCGTCATATGCCGCGTACACACGGTCGGACTTTACGGCAGACTTTGCCCGACGGACTTTACAACTGACTTTCTGAATGAACGGACTTGCCTACACACAATCCACCAAAGTCCGTCAAATTCGTACGTGATGACGTGCGACCGGACTAAAACAAGGAAGTTCATAGCCAGTAGCCAATAGCTGCTCTAGCGTGGCTTTTTGTCCGACGAACTAGCATACAGACGAGCAGACTTTTCGACCGGACTCGAGTTCGTCGGATAGATTTGAAACATATTTCAAATCTAAGTCCCTCCAACTTTTGAGAAAACAAAGTCCGCTGGAGCCCACACACGATTGAATTGTCCGACGAAATCCCGTCCGCCGGGCAAAGTCTAACGTAAAGTTCGACCGTGTGTACGCGGCATTATAGTCAGGTGCAGCTTATGGAGCAAAAAATACGAGATATATATATTTATTATATTCACACACACACACACACACACACACATTGTATATTATATTTACTATACAGTCTACACAGACATAGCAACTTTTGGACAGTCCCTGCCTTTACCTTAATTAGAAAACCATAATGCTGAAATGCAGGAAAATGTGGGAGATGTGAACAAGTTCTAAAGAATGCCAACTCATAGAAAATATTGATTATATGAATCACTGGTAACTCGCTTTTAGAAGCTGTGTTTCTTTGGAAGTTGTATTTTAGTTCCCATGGCAACCAACAATGTCAGCATAAAAATGTATCACCATCACTCCATACATACTGAAGCAGTCTTGGTAATCCCTTGCAAAAACATGAAAATCCTTTTACTAATCCATATTATAGTTAAATACCACTGAGCTCAACCTCTCTCAAGTATAAATATGTTTAATTATTAACTGTAATATTTGTTAACTAAAAGTTGTGGTTGCGTCCCAGGGCTTTTTCCCCTTTGGAAGTCACAATTTAAAACTAAGGGTTCCATTAAGGATGGTGAGCTCACCACCCCCACCCTTGAGGACAGGTATAGTATATCCTCTATGCTGTGGGTGGCACTGGTGCTGTGGTGCAGGGGGAAGGGGAGACTGAGAGGAAGATTGTTCCTCTGTGGCCCCCCCATAGGTGTCATCAGGGGAGTTGTGGTTCGATTGGACACAGCAGCCCTGAGTGACCTCAGTGGCCATCTTTAGTATGGGCAGGGCTAATAAATAGCAGTGCCCTGCTGGGGTTGGCATGCATTTTGCAAGTGGCTAGAATAGGGAAAGGAGCCTCGCTGGTGAGGCACAGGGAGTTAGCCCTCAAGAAAAGTTCCTAATCAAGGAGGGATATATTAGGGACCTCTGTCTGATTCACCATCCTCCAATCTTCAGTGCTGTGTATTAGGATTTTCACCACTACCCTACCTGTTAGCATCCCCTATTCAGATTCCACTCTAGTAATGTAACTTATACCGAAGTACTCCCATGCTGCTGGACTCTATCAAGGTATTGCCAACATCTCTGAGAGCAAAAATACTAGCTTCTCAACCATGTTGCCAGTGGCGCTGTGTTTGTGGATACAATATTGTTCGGAACTGTTACCTCACGTGTGTGCTGCAGTTGCAAAGCCATTATACTAGTGCTAGTGATTGCAGATTACTGTTGTTCTGTTCACTTACAACTGTACAATACAAGAATCGTTGACCCTGTTGGACGGATGTGGTAGTATCCTTAGAAGTGGCCCTTGCATTAGTACCAAAGTTCAATGGCTCTAACATCTTGCTAATGGTCTGGGAGGAGCGGCTAGAGAGTGCAGTGCACTCTGGTACCCACCAAGCGAATCTCTGAGCTGGCCATAAACTCCTTGTTTGGCCCGTCAGACTATTATGGCATTAACAGAGGAAGATCACATGACACAGGCACAAAATAGTCACCAGGCCCAAAGGCCTTTTTAGGGAAAATATCTCTCTGACCGAGTTAAGGCATCGGTGCTTGATTAGCTGCAGTGGAGAGCAGGAGAGACACGGGGGGGGGGGGGTTGAATAGATCCCTGATGACTCCATAAAGAGAGTGTTCAGGTAGGAGGAGATTTCCATATACAGTCATGCTGTTATGGGGGGGCGGATCATCCATCAGTCAAGATGTGACATCCTACCCACTGTGTTCTTTTTTTAGTTACTCTGCATGAAGGAGGAGGAGGGAGAGACTGGGATGTCATTTAGGATCTGTATACACACTCACATGTGTGATGTCAATGTCATGTGACCTGAGAAGCTCAGCTCAACAAAGGAAATGTTCCCTCCAGCAATAGAGACCAAACTGAGCATGTGCAGCTTTACTACTCTGACTGTGTATTATCTGGCCTTGCCAAGAGAAACCCTGCAGGAGGGGGAGGATCTGTGCATATATAATACACAATGCAGAGGATTAACCCCTAAGTTCCACAGTGAGCATAACAAGCATGCTATTCCACATATACAGACAGATTTTACTGCTGTGGGTTTAGTAACTTTAACTCTAAACTGATAACCCGTTAAAGGCTTTTAAAGCAAATTTTTTAGATACTGTGAGTTTTCACCATTTCATGGACGTGCAGTTTTAAGTCTTGACATGTTTGGTATCCATTTACCTGATGCAACTCCATGTCTTATATTTTACCAAAATTGGGTATTATAATGTTTTTGTGCACTAAAATTCATCTTAGTGTTATTTATCTGAAAACAGGAGTTTCAAAGTAATTTTCCAGCAAAAAGATCCTGATTTTAACATGTGTTTGAAAAAAAAAAAAAAAAACAAAAAAAAAAAAAAAAAAAGTGGTTAGTGTATCGCAAGAGAACACCCCCTTCCTGCTTTTTTGATTGGCTTAGTAACTTTTGGAATCTCTTGATAGGAATTCAATTTTTGCTAGGTCACTTCCTAAGGGCTCATGCACACAAGCATATGGCTTTACACAGGATCTTGCTTGCAAAATCTTGTCTGTACACCAGGGCCCGACTGGCCTACCGGGATAGCAGGAAATTAGTGGGTAGGCCCCTGATGAAGACACGTGACTCCCTGTGTCCAAGACGCATAGGGGAGAGGCCAGGACGGAGCGAGCAGCACTGAGCTGGGCTGGGAACCTCTAACAACCCACAGCAAGTCGGATAGCAGCACTCGTTTTACACCCTGCTTTTTACTGTTTGGTGCACATTAAGCACCTGCACAATGTGAGTACCCCAGTGTGGGGATTGTTTTATACACATTAATATTAAAAGTTTTGGCGATATTACACCATGCAGTCCCTTCTCTCTTTTTTGGTTTGATGGTTTGATGCCCATGGAGTCTTATGCCGCGTACACACGGTCGGACTTTTCATCTACAAAAGTCCGACAGCCGGTCCGACAGACTTTCGGCGGACTTGTGGCGGACTTGCCGCGGACTTGTTGCAGACTTTCTAACGAACGGACTTGCCTACACACGACCACACAAAAGTCCGACGGATTCGTACGTGATGACGTACACCGGACTAAAATAAGGAAGTTGATAGCCAGTAGCCAATAGCTGCCCTAGCGTGGCTTTTTGTCCGTCGGACTAGCACACAGACGAGCGGATTTCGGGGTCCGTTGTAGTTACGACGTAAAGATTTGAAGCATGTTTCAAATCTAAAGTACGTCGGATTTGAGGCTAAAAAAGTACGTTGAAAGTCCGGAGAAGCCCACACACGATCGGATTACCAGCCAGCTTTAGTCCGTCAGCGTCCGTTGGACTTTTGTAGCTGAAAAGTCCGACCGTGTGTACGCGGCTTTAAGGAACCTGGTGGGAGATCTTCTGGTGTCCTGATACTGAGCCCAGGGGTGGCTTCAAAGCGTGTTTGGACACAGCTAGACCCTGTGTCACACGCTCTGAGGTGAGCGTAACCACTTTGGGGGGGTCACCAAGGCACATCTGGGCACCGTGGTTCAACGATTTGGTTTTTATAAGCACTGTAGTTCACCTTTGGATTTTTTCCCACTACACATCGCTGTGTGACACAGTCTTGGAGGATTTTTTCACATTTAAAAGGACTATTATCACCTTAAGGATTGCTTACTATAATTTTTTGCTTTTTTCACTACTCATCACTATTATGATTTATTGCAGTCGGTATATAACAGTTATTATATTTATGGTGTATATTTATAGTGCATGTTTTTTGGCTTATCATTATTGATTATAAGGAGATTGTATTAGCACATTGCACTTTGGATTGAATATTATATATATATATATATATATATATATATATCACTTTGATATAAATTTTAGGCACGTTTTATAGTTTCTTTTTTATCTACCAGTATATGAACTATTTATTTTTTTTTTTTTTCATGTATGATTAAGATTGTTTACCATAATCGCATTATATTTGGAGTGATATTCAGTAGCACAATATATTTAATTATACAGGACCATTCAATATTTGGCACATTGTGCTTTTGGATGGGATATATAATAGCACTAATTTTTGGGTATATGGTTTGGTTTTGGGATTTGAAGTACAGGCACTAGGCACTTTTATATTGATAAGGTGAATGCATATATAGTCTCATATCTAAGCGCAGCGTATTTCCTTATCTATACTTAATGCACGGCTATGAATACGTGACCTGCGTTTGCAGCTGGATATGTATATATAGATTTTTTTCATATCGTTTATTTCTGTAGTAAGGCATAAGGTTATTGTGGCTCGCAAGACTTCTTTTCTTTTCTTTTATTTTAGGCCAGGAGGCCGCCTGCTCTGGGGGCACTTTGAGCTGTGGCTGCAGCGGCGTCCGTAAAAAATATTGCTGAGGGCCTACTTGTCAACTGTGCATGTCCGAAGCTAGCTGGACTCGGGAAAGCCCGTACACGCTCGGCCATGTTCGGGCAGGCAGGCGCATGTGCTATTTTTAAATGTAAGGCATGCCTCTCGGCGGTGGCGTGTGCTTCTCTGTATCATGGCCAGGTAAGACTGGACCCCTCCGCAGCCTCTGATCTCCTCCTGTAACTCTCCTATACCATGTCCGCACAGCCCCCGACATCTCTTGCACCATGTTCGCACAGCCCTCGACATCTCCTGTACCATGTCCGCACAGCCCTCGACATCTCCTGTACCATGTCCGCACAGCCCCCGACATCTCCTGTACCATGTCCGCACAGCCCCCGACATCTCCTGTACCATGTCCGCACAGCCCCCGACATCTCCTGTACCATGTCCGCACAGCCCCCGACATCTCCTGTACCATGTCCGCACAGCCCCCGACATCTCCTGTACCATGTCCGCACAGCCCCCGACATCTCCTGTACCATGTCCGCACAGCCCCCGACATCTCCTGTACCATGTCCGCACAGCCCCCGACATCTCCTGTACCATGTCCGCACAGCCCCCGACATCTCCTGTACCATGTCCGCACAGCCCCCGACATCTCCTGTACCATGTCCGCACAGCCCCCGACATCTCCTGTACCATGTCCGCACAGCCCCCGACATCTCCTGTACCATGTCCGCACAGCCCCCGACATCTCCTGTACCATGTCCGCACAGCCCCCGACATCTCCTGTACCATGTCCGCACAGCCCCCGACATCTCCTGTACCATGTCCGCACAGCCCCCGACATCTCCTGTACCATGTCCGCACAGCCCCCGACATCTCCTGTACCATGTCTCCACAGCCCCCGACATCTCCTGTACCATGTCTCCACAGCCCCCGACATCTCCTGTACCATGTCTCCACAGCCCCCGACATCTCCTGTACCATGTCTCCACAGCCCCCGACATCTCCTGTACCATGTCTCCACAGCCCCCGACATCTCCTGTACCATGTCTCCACAGCCCCCGACATCTCCTGTACCATGTCTCCACAGCCCCCGACATCTCCTGTACCATGTCCGCACAGCCCCCGACATCTCCTGTACCATGTCCGCACAGCCCCCGACATCTCCTGTACCATGTCCGCACAGCCCCCGACATCTCCTGTACCATGTCCGCACAGCCCCCGACATCTCCTGTACCATGTCCGCACAGCCCCCGACATCTCCTGTACCATGTCTCCACAGCCCCCGACATCTCCTGTACCATGTCTCCACAGCCCCCGACATCTCCTGTACCATGTCTCCACAGCCCCCGACATCTCCTGTACCATGTCTCCACAGCCCCCGACATCTCCTGTACCATGTCTCCACAGCCCCCGACATCTCCTGTTCCATGTCTCCACAGCCCCCGACATCTCCTGTACCATGTCTGCACAGCCCCCGACATCTCCTGTACCATGTCTGCACAGCCCCCGACATCTCCTGTACCATGTCTGCACAGCCCCCGACATCTCCTGTACCATGTCTGCACAGCCTATGACCACCTCCTGTACCATGTCCGCACAGCCTATGACCACCTCCTGTACCAAGTCTGCATAGCCTAAGACCACCTCCTGTACCATGTCTGCACAGCCCCCGACATCTCCTGTACCATGTCCACACAGCCTATGACCACCTCCTGTACCATGTCCACACAGCCTATGACCACCTCCTGTACCATGTCTGCATAGCCTATGACCACCTCCTGTACCATGTCCGCACAGCCTCTGACATTATGCTGTTGGGATAGTATAATAACGCTATGGGGCTGGTATAAAATTATTTCCAGGGCTGGATTTTACCCCCAGTCCAGCCCTGCCGTACACTGTATGCATATACAGTTTTTGATAACATTTAAATGTGTACAGCATATAATACAAATTGGCCTTTGCAGAGCCATGTAATATTCTTTGTTACTAGGACATAGGCAGCTTCCAAAGTAAGCCACCTAGTGTCCTTCTGTTGCAGGCAGCTATTGCCATCTAGCATCTATTTTTCCTGTGGATCCATAGTTCCTGGTTGGCGATGCAGCACACATTAATAGTGGTTTGAAGCCTGGTTGACCGACCTCAATGTATACTCTACTAGGGGGTCATTATTGGCAGGTGAGTGCATACCCTGATGGAGGCACAGACGGTGGATTGGTGTGGAATAGAGCACTTTTCTTTAAAGGCATCTTCACAAGAATATAAAGAGCTGCACAGTCATCTTGGAATTAATACTTTTGCTGGACTTTATGCACTTTAATGTATATATGCACTGTATTTGTATTGATTGCACTTTACTGACACATTTTCACCTTTATATTAGTTAGCAGCTAAGGGTAAGCGCAGCTCTTGCTTATAATAATTAACATAGCATCCATTGTTGCTAGGATTCAGGTGCTATCCCAATGGAGCATTTTCATAGTATTATTCATTTGTTTTATATACTGTATGTTTGTTTGTTGACTAGCACAGCACTTTATCGTTACAACAAGATAGCTGGCTAGCAACCTTTTTTGGTAGGACACGGATAACTTCTGCCACCTAGCGTCCTCTGTTGCTAGGCCACAGGCAGCTTCTGCCACCTAGCGTCCTCTGTTGCTAGGCCACAGGCAGCTTCTGCCACCTAGCGTCCTCTGTTGCTAGGACACAGGCAGCTTCTGCCACCTAGCGTCCTCTGTTGCTAGGACACAGGCAGCTTCTGCCACCTAGCGTCCTCTGTTGCTAGGACACAGGCAGCTTCTGCCACCTAGCGTCCTCTGTTGCTAGGACACAGGCAGCTTCTGCCACCTAGCGTCCTCTGTTGCTAGGACACAGGCAGCTTCTGCCACCTAGCGTCCTCTGTTGCTAGGACACAGGCAGCTTCTGCCACCTAGCGTCCTCTGTTGCTAGGACACAGGCAGCTTCTGCCACCTAGCGTCCTCTGTTGCTAGGACACAGGCAGCTTCTGCCACCTAGCGTCCTCTGTTGCTAGGACACAGGCAGCTTCTGCCACCCAGCGTCCTCTGTTGCTAGGACACAGGCAGCTTCTGCCACCCAGCGTCCTCTGTTGCTAGGACACAGGCAGCTTCTGCCACCCAGCGTCCTCTGTTGCTAGGACACAGGCAGCTTCTGCCACCCAGCGTCCTCTGTTGCTAGGACACAGGCAGCTTCTGCCACCTAGCGTCCTCTGTTGCTAGGACACAGGCAGCTTCTGCCACCTAGCATCCTACCATTCCTAGGACGCAGGCGGCTTTTGTACTCCAACAGAGTACATTTGCACTGTGCGTATGTAAACATTAGCACATATTTTACATATGTACATTATGCAAAATACATTTCTTTCCAAACACTGGTTTTGGGAAAAAAAAAATTTCTGTCCCTGAACACTGCACTAGATTACAGATCGAAATGTCACGATGTGCATGTACAGTTTGGGTACAACTGAGCTGTGTTCAGAGGCATAAAAAAGCAGCCATTTTTTTATCCCATGTGCATGAGTCCCAAGGCTCCTCTGCTTCTAAAAGGAATGCAAACAGCATTTCTTTGAGGAAATTGCTTTGGGTCATTACACCGAAGGATGACCCTACCAATCACTCTGAAAAGGTCATAGTAAAGAAATAGAAATTTCTTCAGAAAAGAACATAATAACAAAAATAAAATTATAATGCAGTGCATATCGCATACCCGCAAGAGATTGTTATTTTCTCACCAAAACTCCAGTCACCATTTAAAAAAAACAGCAGAACTGAACATTTTAAGCCAGTACAAAGCCCACTCCAAAAATGTTGTTTCTATAGTGATGGCTAATAGGTTTAAATGCTCTCTAAAACCAGCATTTTCATGGCACTAGTAAACATTCAGCTGCAAGTGAAGCATGAAAGATCCGGGTGATCTGAACCCAGGCTGCATGTTTACACACAGGATTACAGCAGTTTCTGCCAGCCACCTTTTTCAACCGAGTAGGCTTGTGCCAGGGCAATGCGGTGAGTCTACACAACAGGCATAACACATATACTTATTTTAATGGTTACTAGCAAGATGCAGGTCAAGGAGGAATACTTTTAACAGACCTGTCAAACTAGGCTACAAATAAAACATGACAAGTTTAGAACTCATACCAGCTGATCATAATACACATACATACCAATCATTAGATGTGGTGGCTGCATCAGTTTTCTTTTCTTTAGCCCCCCCCTCCCCCATCTGTTTTCAGCTGGTGATCTGACCAGTAACACACCTCCTGTATTACTGAGACACAACTCTGGAGGAATGAGCACAGGAGGCACAGCAGCATCATCAGTCTGGGGGTAGGGGGGCCTTAAATGTATTAGCAGATTTCGATACACTAACAAATTAAAGCCAAACTCCAGCTCACACTTTATAAGCAGTTACAGTAAACATGTTTTTCCTTTTGGGATAAAGCTTTGCATGGATAAATAGTGTTCATTGTAATCACCACTGACAGTGTTAGAGAGGAACTGCAGTCTGCTCACATAATCTGTAATAAAAACATCTTTGACATTCTGAAGCTTCCCTCCAACCACTTTGCATATTATTTTATATATACTGTGATTCTGTACTTGCCTAATATGTTGCAGAAATCTCCCTCCACTGAGTTGGCTGCAATAATTTTAACTGTGGGCAGCTGAAGCTGCTGCCTGTCCACTTCCTGGATTTACAGACACACCTCCAGCTCTCCAGCTTTCATTGGCCCTCTTATGACTCATCCCTGCTCCCTTCCTGGTAAACTCTCATGAGAGAGTGAGAGAGAGAGCTGTACATGATGTCATAAGCCTAGGCTTTTTACCAGACAAGAAACAGGAAGTGGGCTATATAAGGTATTTACTGGTAGAAAAAAAATGTTTTACTATCCAAAGTTAAAACAACAAGGGCAGAAGATTTCATCGAAGGAAAGATGAAAAAATGACTGAAGCTCCGCTTTAAGTGGTTTGTCTCATCCATATCAACAGGTACATTCTGCCAGAGAGTTTGAGCTTCAGAAAAACAACAGACTTGCTGGCTGGATCACCATATGAAAATAAAAATGGAAGAAAGTCTAAAAAAGGAAACTAATTCAGCCATCACATCTAAGAATTGGTAACTGCAATATAATAAATGTTTGCTTTTGGTTTAATACTGCTTCATGCTACATTGTATGGCACTTTGAATTAGAAGTAAAAGACTTTTGCAGAATTTGGACACTGCAATCCCGTTCTTAGATTTACAGTATATATGTTTTGGAGAAAGAGCAGGAACCTGCTTGGTTGTTGAGGAACCAAGTGTTAAAAGTTACAAGTGTATCATATATATATATATATACACACACACACACACATACACATACACACATACCCTGCATATACCTTATTTATTTTATTATTTCTATGTCTTTCTCCTTATTAGCCCTCATTCAAGTGGGCCTTCTAGGTTTTTTTTTTTTTTTTTTTTTTTTTTTTTTTAAGCACAGAAGTTGACTTGCGAAATAAAAATCATAAACAAACCTTTATACTTCCTTTATCTCCAATATCTCCTGCCTTTACATATGTTTAGACACATTCAGAATATCTAATCAGCTCCTGGATGCACACATTTCTATTTTATTTTTTCTAAAACACAGTTAAACTGACTAGAAAGGATGAGCTCCGGCGTGTTCGCACAGCCCACGTGCAGAGCCCGCCAGGAAATCGGCACTGTGCTGCGCTAATCACAGGCAGTGAGACATTTCTCGATCTCTGCAGCTGCGCATCGGGACAATGTCTCACTGCCTGTGATTAGCGCAGCACAGTGCCGATTTCCTGGCGGGCTCTGCACGTGGGCTGTGCGAACACGCCGGAGCTCATCCTTACTGACTACGCCTGAACACAAGTAAACACCGTGGAGTGGTTTTACCAAGACTGAAGAGTGCAAAATCTGGTGCAGCTCTGCATAGAAACCAATCAGCTTCCAGTTTTTTTTTTCGTTTTTTTGACAAAGCTTAATTGAACAAGCTGAAGTTAGAAGCTGATTGGTTTCTATGCAGAGCTGTACCAGATTTTGCACTCTCCAGTTTTAGTAAATCAACCCCAGCATGTGCGATATAGCATTTAATAGGATTACACGCATTTAAACGCATTACAAAAACATCCTATAAATGCATATAATCCCATGCCTGTGTGAATGAGGCCTACACCAAAATCGTATACGTTGCTATGGGTAACTTCAATTTACAAAGCTTTACGGATCAGACAAGAAGAGTACAATGTAAGCAAAATGCAAATATAGAACAATTAAGATCACACCTAACAAAAAAAAAAAAAAAAGTCCTGGAAATAAGTTTTATATACACAGTACAAATTCCTAAAATACAGTAAGGAATATATACTCAGGTCAGATGCAGACAGCAAAGTAAAGCAAGTGCATACTTGTTTGATAGGATGTCATGAAATTCTAGCAATGTAGATAGAAAGTAATGCCAAGTTTAATAAAGAGCTGACGAGTCGTGCGTCTCCTGGAAAATTAGGTCACTTACCATCTCATTTTCCTCTCCTTGGTTAAGCAGCGCACGATGGCCATTATTCAGTTTTTCCCCCATCAAATCACTGCGATGTCCCTTAAATCAGCACTGAAATCTGTCCAGTGTAGTAGAATGTCAGCACACCTTGCTGGCCTGTCACTGACAAATGCAAGTTTCAATTGTGAAACAGTTCAGTTCTGGCTCCGCGGCTCCGCCCCTCACATCAACCAGGTGATGTAACCCTTTACAGGACAGGTAGCAGTGGGATCACCCTCCAGCTTGTACTGTGTGATATAATTGAAGGTATACTGTGCGCAATAAGGAGGACAGGCAGCCTAAACAGGCACTGGGTTACTTGCAGAACACTCCTTGTTGTTAAATTATAAGATGCAGCTTGAACTGACTAAAAAAATCTATTTTTGTAGATGTAACTTCTGTTAAGAATAATTTTTGTTAAGAATAATTAAATGTGGAACTAAACCCTTCTATCCTTTACAACCAAGGAAGCTGCCATCTTAGCCTCTGTTTGATCTGCAGTTGCCATGGTGCTGATCATGTGATCCTTTATGACACCAGCCATTTGGTGGCCTGCTAGTTTGGGTGAGATAACAAGCACCTGTTATCATTCACAGCATGCCTTGACTGGGAAGCTGCTACATCAATGGGTTTAGTACCACTTTAAGCCTGGGTTCACACTTGTGTGATGTGGGACACCGCATCTGATTCTCGCCACATTCCTGTGGAAATCACATGTGATGTTTGTGAGGGGCGGTTTCAGCCCATTCGCTTTGTATGGCTCAAATTGCACCACATCAGAATGGTGCAGAACCCTTTTTTTTTTCTTTCTCCACACCTGAATCAGATCACACGCATGCGATCCGATTCTGGCAATTGCGCTGCACTTTGCGAGCTGTTTCAGTGTGTTGTTAATTTTCTATTGACACCCGCAGCGGATCGCAATAACAGGGGGAGAGTTCAATGCAGTGTGGAAAACAGGGTTGTCACCCTCCCACAGCATTTTTTACTGACAAAACATGGTCAAATTTACTGGCAACCTGAGAAATGACAGAACTTCTATTGAAAACTAACACAGTAAATATTTGAACAGTATAAACATGATATGAAAACACTGACAATACCTATAACAAAGTCATTTGCTTGATTTACACTTAAAAAGTCAACCAAGCATGAAATTATCAGCCACTGATATTTACTGGCAGTAAAAAAAAAAAAAAAATCACTGATTTTTACAAACTGTCAGTAAATTTACTGGCGGTTGGCAACTCTGGTGGGAAACGCACAGAATTCGCTGTATTTCCAGCATCACATCAGTGTGAACCTAGGCTAAATTGTCATGAGAAAAGTGTCAGAATTTCATACCTCTCTAATTGTATCAGGTCTAAAGAGTAGGCCTGTTTTACGTGCCTGTGGAACAGACATTAGTGAACACAATCCCTTCTAAATTGGAGCTGAACTGTATGGATGCCACTTTTGTGACAACCATGTAAGTTCATTTTTTTCCAACCAGACTTTAAGGCTCCATGCACAGTGGAGCTCATAAACGGCCGTTCTGAACGTCGGATTGCTGGCAGGAAAACGCTGCTTTAAAATCGCAATTTTATCAGCGTTTTGCATTGCCCTCAATGCACGTTTAGCGGCGCTAGCTTTTAACCGCGTTTCTCTGCCTCTATTCAAAATCAATGGTTCCCTATGGGAGCCCATTGATTTGAATAGAAGTCGCACTGCAAGTCGGATCATCATGATCCGACTTGCGGTGCGACTTGTGTGCTGAGGATGAAGGGGAACCCTCGCCAAAATGAAAAAAAAATTGGCGTGGGGTTCCCCCCTCAGACAATACCAGGCCCTTCGGTCTGGTATGGATTTTAGGGGACCCCCCTTTGCCCCAAAATCCATACCAAACCCTTATCCGAGCATGCAGCCCGGCCGGTCAGGAAAGGGGGTGGGGACGAGCAAGCCCCCCCCTCTTGAACCGTACTAGGCTGCATGCCCCCAACATAGGGGTGGGTGCTTCGGGGGAGGGGGGGGCGCTGCACCCCCCCCACCCCAAAGCTCCTTGTCCTCATGTTGATGAGGACAAGGGTCTCTTCCCGACAACCCTGGCCGTTGATTGTCGGGGTCTGCGGGCGGGAGGCTTATCGGAATCTGGGAGCCCCCTTTAACCACTTGACCACTGGGCACTTAAACCCCCTTAATAACCAGACCAATTTTCAGCTTTTGGTGCTCTCACATTTTGAATGACAATTACTCAGTCATGCAACACTGTATCTATATGAATTTTTTGTCCTTTTTTTCACACAAATAGAGCTTTCTTTTGGTGGTATTTAATCACCACTGGGTTCTTTATTTTTTGCGCTATAAAAGAAAAAAGACTGAAAAATCTGTAAAAAAATTAATTTTTCTTCGTTTCTGTTATAAAATTTTGAAAATTAGTAATTTTTCTTCATATATTTTGGCCAAAATTTATACCGCTACATATCTTTGGTAAAAATAACCCAAATTAGTGTATATTATTTGGTCTTTGTGAAAGTTATAGAGTCCACAAGCTATGGTACCAATATCTGAAAATTGATCACACCTGAAGTACTGACGGCCTATCTCATTTCTTGAGACCCTAACATGCCAGAAAAGTACAAATACCCCCCAAATGACCCCTTCTTGGAAAGAAGACATTCCAAGGTATTTAGAAAGATGCATGATGAGTTTTTTGAAGTTGTCATTTTTTCCCACAATTCTTTGCAAAATCAAGTTTTTTTTTTTCGTTTTTTTTTTTTTACAAAATTGTCATATTAGCAGGTTATTTCTCACACACAGCATATGCATACCACAAATTACACCCCAAAACACATTCTGCTATTACTCCCGAGTATGGCGATACCACATGTGTGAGACTTTTACACAGCGTGGCCACATACAGAGGCCCAACATGCAGGGGAGCACCTTCAGGCGTTCTGGAGCACCCAGGCCAATTCTGACATTTCTCTCCTACATGTAAAAATCATCATTTATTTGCTAGAAAATTACATAGAACCCCAAAACATTATATATGTTTTTTTAGCAAAGACCCTAGAGAATACAATGGCGGTCATTGCAACTTTTTATCTCGCACGATATTTGCGCAGCAATTTTTCGAATGCGTTTTTTTTGGAAAAAAAACAGTTTTTTGCTTTAAAAAAAAACAAAACAGTAAGGATAGCCCAATGTTTTTGCATAATATGAAAGATGAAGTTACGCCAAGTTAATAGATACCTAACATGTCACCTTTCAAAATTGCACACGCTTGTAGAATGGTGCCAAACTTCGCCACTTAAAAATCCCCATAGGCGACGCTTTAAAATTTTTTACTGGTAACAAATTTTGAGTTACAGAGGAGGTCTAGGGCCAAAATTATTGCTCTCGCTCTACCGATCGCAGCGATACCTCACATGTGTGGTTTGAACACCGTTTTCATATGTGGGCGGGACTTACGTATGCGTTCGCTTCTGCATGCGAGCACACGGACAGGGGCGCTTTAAAAAATTTTTTTTTTTTTTTATTGTTCATTTTACTTTAATTCTTTTAGTTTGACACTTTTTTCCAAAAAAAAAATGTTTTTGATCACTTTTATTCCTATTACAAGGAATGTAAACATCCCTTGTAATAGGAATATGGCATGACAGGTTCTCTTTACAGTGAGATATGGGGTCAATAAGACCCCACATCTCACCTCTAGGCTGTTCCTGAAATTAAAAAAAAAAAAAAAAAAAAAAAAAGATTCTGGCTTCGATCGTAGCGGTGAGTCGGTAGAAGCACCGGAGGGCGGCGGGAGGGGGGGCGTCCCCTCTCGCCTCCCGTAAGAACGATCAAGCAGTGTAACAGCCGCTATGATCATTCTTATGGTGTAGGGAATCGCCGGCTGAAAAATATGATATCTGAATGATGCCTGTAGCTGCACCCATCATTCAGATATCCCCGCACAAAGTCAAGGACGTCGTATGACGGAAGGCGGGAAGTGGTTAAAACGCTTTTTTTTTTTTAACACAAAGTTGTCCATTTATACAATATTTCTAACACATAACATGTATATACCAAAAATGACCCCCCAAAATAGATTCTCCTACTCCTCCTGAGTACAGGGATACCACATGTGTGAGACTTCCACAGCCTGGTCACATACAGAGGCTGGGTATTGCAGAGTATCGCCGAGTATGACTGGGTATGGCAGAGTATGGCTGGGTATCACCGAGTATTGCAGAGTATGGCTGGGTATTGCGGGTGTTAGGTACCTGGTAGGTGAGCCTGACTGTAGGAGAAGACCTCTCATACAACGCTGGTTCAGGAGCCACTGGAGTGGGAACAGTGGTCTCCTGAGCGCAGTGGGGTAGGAGTGCCTGTTGGAGTGAAGTCTCTGATGTAGAGGTAGAGATCCCTCCTGGGATAGCAGGTCTGCAGGTGAGAGGAGACTGGCACAGAAGCAGGCTGACACACTGGATGGTGAACTTGCAGGTGAGAGGAGACTGGCACAGAAGCAGGCTGACACACTGGAAGTGAGGAAGTCACTAGGCTGAAGCTGATGGTGCAACAGCAACAGGTAGGCAGGCACAAGCAGAGTCAAACAGTCCGGGTTGGCAGGTAACTGGCACACAGGTGAATTCAGCAGGCAAAGGCAGAGTCGGTGAGCAGGCAGAGGTCGGCAACGGTAGCAGATTCAGACAGCAGAGGAGTCAGGCAAGCCGGGTCGGGATAGGAGCAGGTCGGATGGTCAAACAAGCCGGGTCAATCAGGTAACAAGCAATCAGGATTCAGGTTTCAGGCAGAGTCACAGAGCTGAGACGAAGCAGCACTGTTCCCATGAAACAGGGGAACTTTTATGTGCTGGTTGGCGCCAAACCGGCGCTAACGCGGACGCGCGCGCGCCCGTGCTCGTGCACGCGCCGTGCACCCGCGCGTGCCCGAGCGCCGCGCCGACGCACGGCAACGGTGGTGACTTGACGCTGTGTCTGAACAGGGGCGCGCCGGCTCCTAGACGCATGCAAACGCCCTGATCTGGTGCTGGTGGATCCCTGACATTGCCCCCCCCCAAGGGGCAGCCTCCGGATGCCCAACAACCTCTTCTTCTCAGGATGAGTAGAGAAATAGGTGCGTACTAAACGCCTAGCATGCACATTACTGTCCGGTTCCCACGAGTTACTTTCTGGACCATAACCTTTCCATTTGATTAAAAATTGGTTCTGCCCTTGCCTTCTTCTACAATCAAGGATAGCCTCAACCTCAAATTCCTCGCTGCCATCAACTACCACAGGTTCAGGAGGTCTTGTCCCTCTATCAGGAAAGGGATCAGATATAGCAGGTTTGAGCAGAGACACATGGAAAACTGGATGAATTTTCAATGAATCAGGTAAAGTCAGTTCGTAAGACACTTCATTGATCTTCCTTCTAACTGGAAAGGGTCCCATGAATCTGGGTGCCAACTTCTTAGAAGGACATGCTAGCTTGATATTAATGGTAGAAAGCCATACCTGATCGCCAATTTGTAAGTTCAGCTCCCCCCTTCTTTTCCGGTCGAAGATCTTCTTACCATCTGCCTGGGCCTTGGACACTGTTTCCTGCAATAACCGGCTGTTGTGACTGAGGAACTCCACTGTATTCTGTACTGCTGGGACCGAAGACTCTGAAAGGAAATCAGGTAAAAAGGTTAGGTGAAAGCCGTAATTGGCGAAAAACGGGGATTGACCGGTGGCAGAATGTTTGGCATTATTGTAAGCAAATTCTGCTAAGGGTAGTAGGGATACCCAATCGTCTTGTGTGAATGATGTGAAGCATCTGATGTATTGTTCCAGGGTCTGATTAGTCCTTTCCGTCTGACCGTTTGTTTGAGGATGATAGGCCGAGGACAGGGCCAATTCAATCTTTAGGGTTTCACATAGGGATCTCCAGAAACGTGAAGTGAATTGAACCCCTCTATCAGAAACTATGTTTACAGGTACTCCGTGAAGTCTGATGATTTCCTTGATAAATATGCGAGCAGTCTCGGTGGCAGACGGGGTTCCCTTTAAAGGTAAAAAATGAGCCATCTTGGTTAGACGATCCACTACAACAAAGATAACTGAGCATCCTTCGGAGGATGGAAGTTCCACAATAAAGTCCATAGAAATCATTTTCCATGGTCTGTCGGGTACCGGCAATGGTTTCAATAGGCCCCAAGCTCGATTCCTGGATGACTTATTCTGGATGCAGATGGGACAGGAACTAACATACTTTTCACAAAAGTCCTTCAGATTGGGCCACCAGAATGTACGCTGCACTAGTTCCAGGGTCTTGCGGACTCCGAAGTGGCCTGCCAAAGGATGGTCGTGGAGAAGTGTTAAAACCTTGACCCGGACATTTTCAGGAACAAAAATTTGGCTTCCCTTCCAGAACAATCCATCTCTACTCACTAAAGAAATTCCCGTTGGTCTGGCTGTTTCAGAGGATGCTTCTTTAATCAGGGAAAGTAAATCTGTTTGCAGCAGTAAAAAATTGTTTGCAGGTAAGATGGTGTCAGGAGTAGATAAGTCCTTGGGGTTGTCATGCATACGTGATAATGCATCCGGTTTAATATTTTTAGAGCCTGGACGGTATGTGATGTGGAAGGAGAAACGTGAGAAGAACAGAGCCCAGCGGGCTTGTCGAGGCCTCAATCGTTTGGCAGATCGCAGGTACTCTAGGTTTTTATGGTCAGTATAGATTAGTACTGGATGCATAGCCCCCTCCAACA
Source organism: Lithobates clamitans (assembly GCA_037952925.1). Lineage (NCBI taxonomy): Eukaryota > Metazoa > Chordata > Amphibia > Anura > Ranidae > Lithobates > Lithobates clamitans. The sequence continues at coordinate 167,704 of JBBGZY010000527.1, forward strand.
GGTACCTCCATTCTTCTAGAGCAGTTTTAATAGCAAGAAGCTCTCGGTCACCGACGTCATAATTCCTCTCCGCAGGGGAGAGTTTACGAGAGAAGAACCCTACAGGATGCATTATCTCCTTGTTACCTTTGCGCTGTGACAGAATCGCACCTACTGCAATCTCAGAGGCATCAACTTCTAAAATAAACGGTAGGGAGGGTTCAGGGTGGCTGAGGATAGGTGCTGAGGTAAACAGTCTTTTGAGATTCTCGAAAGCGTCTTGGGCAAGTTGGTTCCAGGAGAAACGGATATTTTGTCTGGTTAACTGTGTGATAGGTGCAATTATGGCTGAGAAGCCTTTGATGAACTTTCTGTAGAAGTTTGCAAATCCCACAAACCGCTGCACACCCTTCTTGTCCACGGGGACCGGCCAATCCAAAACAGCGGAAACCTTTTGCGGGTCCATCTTGATGCCTGTTGCGGATATGATTAACCCCAGGAATTGGATGCTATGTTGTTCAAACTCACATTTCTCTGCTTTTGCGTATAGACTGTGTAAGCGGAGGCGATCCAACACCCTGCGGACATGTTCCTGATGCAGTTCACGGGATTCAGAAAAAATCAGTATATCATCCAAGTATGCAATTACAAATACGTCTAGAAAGTCCCTGAGGACGTCGTTAATCAGGTGTTGGAAGGTTGCAGGAGCGTTGCAGAGTCCAAAGGGCATGACCAGGTATTCATAATGCCCGAATCGGGTTCGGAATGCTGTCTTCCACTCATGTCCAGCCTGGATACGGATTAAATTATAAGCCCCTCTCAGGTCAAGTTTGGTGAAAATGACGGCAGTCCTTAATTTTTGAAAAAGTTCGGGTATTAAAGGTAAAGGGTACCGGTTCTTGACCGTGATTTTGTTTAGTTCACGATAGTCGATGCACGGCCGGAGAGACTTGTCCTTCTTGGTGACGAAGAATATTCCGGCGCCAGCTGGAGAGGTAGAATGGCGTATAAAACCTTTGGCCAGGTTCTCATCTATGTAAGTCTTTAACACTTCCTGCTCTTTCTCAGATAATGGAAAAATGCGTCCAAATGGTATTTCGGATCCTGGCAGTAATTCGATGGGGCAATCGTATGGACGATGAGGTGGAAGGGAGTCTGCCCCTTTTTTACTAAACACATCAAGGAATTCATGATATTGTTTGGGTATGACCTGGCAAAGTTTCTGGTCGGTGTCCAAACAAAGTAGGGTGGAAGAGGAATCCGAATCCTTTTTAAAACAGTGTTCAAGACAGTAAGAGGATGAGAATTTTACTTCTCCAGATGTCCACTGAATGTATGGGTTGTGGGCCTGCAGCCAAGGGATACCCAGGATGATGGGAAACATGGGAGAAGAGATGACATCAAGAACCAGCAGTTCCTTGTGTTGGGAGGAAGTAGAAGCAGGCAGAGGCAGAGTCTCCTTGGTTACTTGTCCTGATCTGATGCGGGATCCGTCCGCTAGAAATACGGCAAGTCCCTGGGTTTTGGCCCGTAAAGGAATATTATGTTGGCTGGTAAAGTCTGAATCAATAAAGCAACTGCATGCTCCGGAATCAATGATGGCGTTGGTTGTTATAGTCCCTTCTTGCAGCTGTAAAGACAGAGGAATAGAAATGTGGGTAGAGTTTGCAGATAGGGCAGAGAGACTGGTAAACACGACAGACGGGCACTTACTTAACTTGACAGGACAGTTCAGTACGTAGTGTCCAGACCCACCGCAGTAGAGGCACAGATTGAGTTGTCGGCGTCGGGCCCGTTCTTCAGGCGATAATGCAGGTCGCATCAGGCCCAATTGCATTGGTTCCACGGAGTCAGATGAGACATTAGCTGAATTAAGACTGGGTGAAGGTGTATAGCGGGTTGCTGGAAGTGGTGCTCTGGTTGTCATCCAAATCGGGCGGGACTGAAGAGCAGATCGCTCAGATCGACGTTCCCGGATACGTCGGTCGATTTGGATAGTCAAGTTAATCAGGGCCTCGAGAGTGTTTGGTACACCCACTCGGGCAAGTTCATCTTTTAAACCCTCAGATAGGCCCAAGCGGAACTGGTGACGCAGGGCCGCGTCATTCCACTGAGTGTCCGCACTCCAACGTCTAAAGTCCATGATATAGTCTTCCGCAGGTCTGCGGCCTTGCTGGAGTGTAAACAAAGCGGTTTCAGCTGTAGCAGTCTGTTGGGGGTCTTCATATATCTGTGCCATGGCTTCGAAGAAGGAAGATAAGGACTGGGTCAAAGTTGAGTCCCCCTCAAGTAGACGATGGGCCCAGGTCTGAGGTTCCCCTTGTAGGAGGGAGATCACGAATCCCACTTTAGTGGCCTCCAGTGAGAAAGTTCGGGGCTGTAATGCAAAGAAGAGCTTGCATGCGTTGCGAAAGGCCCGGAACTTGGCCCGGTCTCCAGAGAATCTATCAGGAGTGGGAACCTTTGGTTCAGGTGGGAGCATCACTACGGAAGGGCCAGGAACCGACTGTGCCGGGGTTGCAGCTGAGGAGGAGGCCACAGGGTTAGATCCTGCAAGGTGCTGGACTTGTCCCTCCAATCTGCTGTAATTGTCCTGGAGGGATTGGACGGCTTGGCTAAGAGCCGCAAGGTGAGTGCAGATCTCCTTTAATGGAGAGGAATCTCCTGCAGGCTCAGTCATGGCTGCTTCGTACTGTTAGGTACCTGGTAGGTGAGCCTGACTGTAGGAGAAGACCTCTCATACAACGCTGGTTCAGGAGCCACTGGAGTGGGAACAGTGGTCTCCTGAGCGCAGTGGGGTAGGAGTGCCTGTTGGAGTGAAGTCTCTGATGTAGAGGTAGAGATCCCTCCTGGGATAGCAGGTCTGCAGGTGAGAGGAGACTGGCACAGAAGCAGGCTGACACACTGGATGGTGAACTTGCAGGTGAGAGGAGACTGGCACAGAAGCAGGCTGACACACTGGAAGTGAGGAAGTCACTAGGCTGAAGCTGATGGTGCAACAGCAACAGGTAGGCAGGCACAAGCAGAGTCAAACAGTCCGGGTTGGCAGGTAACTGGCACACAGGTGAATTCAGCAGGCAAAGGCAGAGTCGGTGAGCAGGCAGAGGTCGGCAACGGTAGCAGATTCAGACAGCAGAGGAGTCAGGCAAGCCGGGTCGGGATAGGAGCAGGTCGGATGGTCAAACAAGCCGGGTCAATCAGGTAACAAGCAATCAGGATTCAGGTTTCAGGCAGAGTCACAGAGCTGAGACGAAGCAGCACTGTTCCCATGAAACAGGGGAACTTTTATGTGCTGGTTGGCGCCAAACCGGCGCTAACGCGGACGCGCGCGCGCCCGTGCTCGTGCACGCGCCCGCGCGCCGCGCCGACGCACGGCAACGGTGGTGACTTGACGCTGTGTCTGAACAGGGGCGCGCCGGCTCCTAGACGCATGCAAACGCCCTGATCTGGTGCTGGTGGATCCCTGACAGCGGGGTATTGCAGAGTATGGCTGGGTATGGCAGAGTATTGCGGGTTATGGCAGAGTATTGCAGATTTTTGCGGGGTATTGCAGAGCATGGCTGGGTATGGCAGAGTATGGCTGGGTATGGCAGAGTATTGCAGAGTATGGCTGGGTATCACTGAGTATTGCAGAGTATGGCTGGGTATTGCGGGATATTTCAGGGTATTGCAGAGTATTGCGGGGTATTCAGGGTATGGCAGAGTATTTCGGGGTATTCCAGGGTATTGCGGGGTATGGCAGAGTATTGCGGGGTATGGCAGAGTATTGCGGGGTATGGCAGAGTATTGCGGGGTATTTCAGGGTATTGCGGGGTATGGCAGAGTATTGCGGGGTATTTTGGGGTATGGCAGAGTATTGCGGGGTATGGCAGAGTATTGCGGGGTATTCCAGGGTATGGCAGAGTATTGCGGGGTATTCCAGGGTATGGCAGAGTATTGCGGGGTATTCCAGGGTATGGCAGAGTATTGCGGGGTATTCCAGGGTATGGAAGAGTATTGCGGGGTATTCCAGGGTATGGCAGAGTATTGCGGGGTATTCCAGGGTATGGCAGAGTATTGCGGGGTATTCCAGGGTATGGCAGAGTATTGCGGGGTATTCCAGGGTATGGCAGAGTTTTGCGGGGTATTCCAGGGTATGGAAGAGTATTGCGGGGTATTCCAGGGTATGGCAGAGTATTGCGGGGTATTCCAGGGTATGGCAGAGTATTGCGGGGTATTCCAGGGTATGGCAGAGTATTGCGGGGTATTCCAGGGTATGGCAGAGTATTGCGGGGTATTCCAGGGTATGGCAGAGTATTGCGGGGTATTCCAGGGTATGGCAGAGTATTGCGGGGTATTCCAGGGTATGGCAGAGTATTGCAGGGGAATTCCAGGGTATGGCAGAGTATTGCAGGGGTATTCCAGGGTATGGCAGAGTATTGCAGGGGTATTGCGGGGTATGGCAGAGTATTGTGGGGCATTGCAGAGGGAATTGCAGAGCATGCAGAGTAGTAGGGATGGCTGAGCATGGATGGATGGATGGCTGGATGTCTCTGTGCAGCGCTGTGGGCACTACAGATGCAGCCCACAACGCTGCAGCCATCCATCCATCCGCCTCTCCGGTCACTGTGTACCGATCGGTACACAGGAGGGGAGGAGGGGGGGAGGAGAGGAACCGGCGTCATCAGATGACGCCGGTTTGTTGACATGTGATCGCTCCGTCATTTGACAGAGCGATCACATGGTAAACGGCCGCGATCAGCGGCCATTTACCGGGATCTGTGATGCGCCGGGTCCTCTGGACCCGGCGGTCACGGATGCTCTCGAGTGCGCGCCCTAGGGGGCGCGCGAGAGCAGAATTCTGGGAGGACGTCCCTGGACGCCCTCCCAGAGTAAAACAACCACCCTGTAGCCGTCATTTGGCTATGGGCCGGTTGTTAAGTGGTTAAAAAGGCGGCCCCCAGATCCCGGCCCCCCACCCTATGTGAATATGTATGGGGTACATCGTACCCCTACCCTTTCACCTGGGGAAAATAAAGTGTCAAAAATAAAACACACTACAGCGGTTTTTAAAAAGTAGTTTATTAGTCAGCTCCAGGGGTCTCTTCCAACTTCGGGGGTCTCTTCTTTCCTCTCTGCGCTCTCCGGCCTCTTCTCCCGGGCTCCAGTTCTTCTGCCACTCTCCGGTTCTTCTGCCAGGCTCCTCCGCTACCTTCTGCTCTTTTGCCGCTCTTTTGCTAGCGGCCGCCCGGTCTGCTCCATCATCTTCTTCCCTCCGGTCTTCATCCGATGTTGACACGACGCTTTCTCCCGCTGTAATGCCGGCAACAACTTATATTGGCATGGGGTGTGGTCACCGGGTGATGTCATCCAGTGACCCCGCCCCTTATGACGTCACATTCCCATCATGCACCAACGGCCAGGGTTGTCGGGAAGAGGCCCTTGTCCTCATCAACATGGGGACAAGGTGCTTTGGGGTGGGGGGGGCGCAGCGGGCCATCATGATGATCTGACTTGCAGTGCGACTTCTATTCAAATCAATGGGCTCCCATAGGGAACCATTGATTTTGAATAGAGGCAGAGAAACGCCAAATGAGGCTTAACACTCTTTTTACAGTGTTAACCCTCGTTTAACACCTTTTACCGGTGTCTGGCGTTTCCAGTACTGCTTTTGAATGCAAATTTCTGGCGTTCAGAAAAAAGCCCATAAACTCCACTGCTCATTAAAGCTACAAAACGTCCATGTGTGCATAGACACATAGGCTAACATAGAGTGGAATTTATGGGCTTTTAAAAAAAACGCCCAAACTCCAATAAACTCCAGTTTATCAGCTCCAGTGTGCGTGGAGCCTAAGGCTCCATGTACACTAGCAGCTCCTAAACTTGAGTTTAGGAGCTTTTGGCTTTTTTTGCCACAGCTCCTAAACTCAACTCCATAAAAGCCTATGTGTCCATGTATACATAGGCTTTTAGGATCGTTCAGGAGCTGCTCCCCTAACCTCCCTCTCCTGAATGCGGAGGAATCGCATTCAGGATAGGAACGTTTTGACCGCCGTCCGCAAAAAAAATCGCGGTAAAATTGCAGCACGATTTTAACGCGTTTTGTGTTTTCCAATGGCTGCAGTCAAAAATAGTTCAAGTGTATATGAAGCCTTACAGACCCATGTTAGGTCTATGGGCAGGCATCTAATTACATCCAGCTACCACTGACCCATCATGTTTAAGTCCGAAACAAAAGACCTAGGTGGACTTGGAGGTAATTGCATGTAAAACAGAAATACCTGAAGCCAAAGTATCAGTATAACAGCCAAGGAACTAACGTGAAGTCAGATCAGAGTGAAGGCAAAACTGCTGCATACTTGATCTGAAATTTTGAAATGTTCGATTTTCTAATACCGTGTTTCCCCGAAAATAAGACACCCTCTTATATTTATTTTTCCTCAAGAAGACACGCTATGGCTTATTTTCAGGGGATGTCTTATTTTTTATTAAGCAGCTTTACTGGTGTTTGTGGGGGGTGAGAGAGACCCACAGACTATTGCTGGTTGGTGCTGGGGGAGAGAGACCCACAGTTCTGAGTAAAACGGCAGCCACAGCTTTACTTCTTCCCCTAAGGGCACACAATACCTAAAGCACAGTGTCCTGCTCCTCACTTCACTGAGGAGATTTTTACTTTCACTTTCTATGTCTCCCTCTATGCCTCAGCTTGCAGCACATAGCCACACCTATCACCATGTCTTATTTTTGGGGTATGGCTTATATTGCGCAAATGCTTAGAAATCCTGCTGCGGCTTACTTTATGGGTATGACTTATTTTCGAGGAGAAACGGTAGTTGTTGAGGACAACTCAACTTTCATCATTTTCAATCGTATGGAAGAGAAAAATTGAAGGTGAAGGATGAAATTTTTTTATCATTTCTTGTCCAAACAAAAATCTAACTAAATTGTACATATTTTAATGCACACATGCCCGAAAAAGCATCATCCAGAGTAATGCCTCGTACACACGGTCAGACATTGATCGGACATTCCGACAACAAAATCCTAGGATTTTTTCCGACGGATGTTGGCTTAAAATTGTCTTGCATACACACAGTCACACAAAGTTGTTGGAAAATCCGATCATTCGGAATGCGGTGACATAAAACACGTACGTCGGGACTATAAACGGGGCAGTAGCCAATAGCTTTCATCTCCTTATTTATTCTGAGCATGCGTGGCACTTTGTGCGTTGGATTTGTGTACACACGATCAGAAATTCCGACAACGGATTTTGTTGTCGGAAAATTTTATAGCCTGCTCTCAAACTTTGTGTGTCGGAAAATCCGATGGAAAATGTGTGATAGAGCCCACACGCGGTCGGAATTTCCGACAACAAGGTCCTATCACACATTTTCCATCGGAAAATCCGACCGTGTGTACAGGGCATAAGAACGTTTGTGGTCACGAATATTCGCTCCTTTAAAAGATTATATTTGGTATAGGAATGAATGATGATGGTAAGAATGATACAAAGGTTTCTGTATAGTCTATGCAAAAAAAAGTGGATTCTAGTATACAGTCTATCTACTGCAACCTCACTGGCTGATGAATATATAATGTAAAATACTGTATATATAAATATACGTGATGACGTACGACCAGACTAAAATAAGGAAGTTGATAGCCAGCAGCCAATAGCTGCCCTAGCGTCGGTTTTAGTCCGTCGGACTAGCATACAGACGAGCGGATTTTTTGACCGGACTCGAGTCCATCGGAAGATTTGAAACATGTTTTATTTCTAGGTCCGTCTGACTTTTGGGGAAAAAAAGGCCGCTGGAGCCCACACACACAATCGAATTGTCCGCCGGAGTCCGGTCCGCCGGACCAAGTCTGAAGGAAAGTCCGCTCGTGTGTACGCAGCATCAGATACAAGTCCGATTTAAGGCATCCCCTGCAACAAAAACTTCCAGCAGATTTCCTCATTAGAGCTCTGCAGCTGCACAGCTGACTGATAATTATGAAACCACTCCCAATAGACCCACTCAGAACAGAGGCACAGAGGAACAAACAGTGCTTTCATCAGAATAACAAAAAGGTAAGAATTTGCAACAAAGGTGGAGTTACGCTTTAACCATTTTGCTGAATTCATAGGCAATAAAATAAACATATTTAGGGCTGGTTCACACCAGATACAGTCCAGTGCATTTTTTTCTGCAACAAAAATGCATACACAGTGTTTTCCATGTATTCTAGCAGCCCTAGTTCACACTGGTGCAATCAGTTTTCGGTGCAGACAAAAAAAAAAAAAAGAGAACATGCTGCATTTTTTCTGCACAGAATTGTACTGGAACATAGGAGAATGCTTAAAAAATGCACCGGAACAGAGTGTGGTGTGAACTTTAAGCAAAAACACATCCGGAATGCATCCAGAGTGCATTATTCCAGCATATACATCATTTTCATGCATCGGACATGGAAACAAGGTCAAGCAACCCAACTATGCACGAAAACAGAGGAACTGGGGTGCAGAAAAATAGCAGCAGGTGCTCTGGACTGATGAGTCAAAATATTAAATATTTACCTGTAGCAAAAGGCAGTTTGTTCTGGGCTGGAGAGCGATACAATAATGAGTGTTTGCAGGCAACAGTGAAGCATGGTGGAGGTTCCTTGCAAGTTTGGGACTCTATTTCTGCAAATGGAGTTTTAGATTTGGTCAGGATCAATGCTGAAAGATACAGGCAGATACTTACCCATCATGTCATACAATCAGGTAGGCGAGTGATTGGCCCCAAATCTATTCTGCAGCAAGACAACGACCCCAAACATACAGCCAATGTCATTAAGAAGATGTATTTTCAGTGTAAAGAAGAACACAGAGTCCTGGAAGTGATGGTTTGGCCCCCACAGTGCCCGAATCTCAACATCATCGAGTCTGTCAGGGATTACATGAAGAGACAGAAGGATTTGAGGCAGCCTACATCTACAGAAGATCTGTGGTTAGTTCTCCAAGATGTTTGGAACAACCTACCCTGTTTCCCCGAAAATAAGACCTAGCATGATTGTCGGTGATGGCTGCAATATAAGACCTACCCCCCAAATAAGCCCTAGTTAAAGTCCTTGTAGGCCTTATTTTCAGGGTAGGGCTTATTTTCGGGGAAACAGGGTAGGGCTTATTTGGGGGGTAGGGCTTATATTGCAGGCATCACTGACAATCACGCTAGGTCTTATTTTCGGGGAAACAGGGTACCTATCGCGTTTCTTTAAAAACTGTGCAAGTGCACCTTGAATAATTAAAGAATTGATGCTGTTTTGTAGGCAAAGGGTGGTCACACCACATATTGATCTGATTTGGATTTCTCTTCTGTTCATTTACTTTCCAATTTGTTAATTCATACAAATAAACTATTAACACTTTAGGTGACAAGTCCATTTACACATTTAAAGAGAAATCATGAAGACTGATAGAATAGTTTTTTTTGTAATTTAATCTTTTATTATGAATTTTTCAATATACAAAAAGCACATCATCAAATACTACGAACCTTCATACATTAGTATAAACAATCCCCCTCCCTCCAATCTTGATCTGTTGTCCTCGTAATCTACTTCCCTTTATCTGAATTGGACATTCCCTGTGAGTATTTTTCCGACGTTTTAAATGTGTTCCATCTTGCCCAGGTTGCTCTGTAAATATCGATCCGCCCCTGCTCAGCACTGCTTAGATACTCCATATGGCCAATGTGGTCCACTCTCTGTAGCCACTCTTTAATACTTGGCGTCTTAATGCACAGTCAGTTTTTAGGAATAAGCCCTTTTGCTGCGTTGAGCAGGAACAGAACCGTTTTTTTATATTGTTTCCTTGTTTTAGTTGTACCGTGGAACAAACAGTTCCAGGGATGTTGATGGATCCTTTCTCCTGTTATCTCCTCCATATACTCCAGTATATCTTGCCAGTATTTCTTTATCTCTGGATATTCACACCATATGTGATATGTAGTTCCACGTTGATTACAATTCCGCCAGCAAAGTGGAGACCTAGCTGGCTGAATTTTATTAATTCTAACTGGTGTCAAATGCCAGCGTACCATGCATTTATAGTTAGCCTCTATCAAGGTTATGTCCGAAGCATAGTTGTATACTGCGCCAGTCATTTTTCTTTCATCTAATTTTATGCCCATATCCTGCTCCCATTTTCCTATGAAGGGTAGGGTCCCCTGCCCATCTAATTCAGATAGTATATCATACATTTGAGATACCCGTGTCTTAAAGGTTTTTTCATATTACAGAGCTTCTCTATTGGTGTCAACTCATTCTCCTCTCTAAATTGGTTGGGGAATGGTACTTATAAAGTGTTTTATTTGTAAAAACTCCCATTTATTTAAATAAGGCCACCCGTGTGTCGAAGTTATGTCCTGTTTCGACATAAGTTCACTGTGAATTATGATGTCCTTTAGCTGTGCATTACCCATTTGTTTTCCCAACCGTGTCCCATTTTCTGGTGTGAAAAAATTTGTGCCTGTTAGTGGGATTAATGGTGAATTATACTTCCATTTTTCCTTACGATAAAGTGTATCCCAAAATTTAAATACTACTATTTTAGTTATCTTGTGTGTGTTTTTACTAAGTGTTCTATATTTCGGTGGAATCCATATAATTTTTTTAAGTTGTGTCCCCAAGAGTGTGTCTTCTATTTTAACCCATCTCTTTTTAGTGTTTATGTTCGCCCATTCAACCAATCTATCTAAAATAATTGCCTTATGATACCTACCCACATCCGGGAGTGACATCCCTCCTTTTTTTTTTTTCTTAGTTAAAAGATTATTATTTATCCTAGGCTTTTTATTTTGCCATATATATTTATTACTTTAAAAAAAACTGGTGGTATTCCTATCGGGAGCATCTGTAATTTGTATGTTATTTTTGGTAAAATCATTTTTAACATGTTTATTCTTCCTATCCATGAAATTGATCTTCTTGCCATGTTTTTTATCTCAGTTTTAAGCTCATTAAGTAAAGAAATAAAATTGGTATAACTTATCCAACTTAGATGTTATTTTAATTCCTGGGTATGTTAATTCTTCTTTTTCCCATGTGAAGGGGAATTCTTGCTTTAATAGTCTTACCTCGTTCTTACTTTTTCCTAAATTCAATATTACAGTTTTTATAGGGTTTATCTTGAAGTTCGAAAGTGCGCCATATTCTTTTAACTCCTTTATTAGATTGGGCAAAGACAACCTTGGTTTAGTCATATATAGGAGTATGTCGTCTGCATATGCTGCAACTTTGTATTCTTCCTCTCCAACTTTTACACCCCCTATATCTATATTATTTCGTATTTTTGTTAATAATGGTTCTAAGGCAATTATATATAGGAGCGGCGAGAGCAGGCATCCTTGCCTAGTCCCGTTGAACCTCTCAAAAGCAGACGACATACTCCCATTGACCGCCACCTTGGCTGTGGGGTATTTGTATAAATTACTAATCCATCTCATGATTCTTGGGCCTAACCCTATACTCCTAAGGGATTCCATCATAAATTCCCAATCAACTCGATCAAATGGGACGGTAATTGGAGCACAAAGTACCATCTTTCCCTACTTTTGGTATAACTGAAATATTTGCCAAATTGGATTCTTTTCTTATTTCCTCGTTCTCCCCAATTTTCTTTAAATAATCACAGAGTTCTGGGACTAGTTGTTCTTGAAATTTTTTATAATATTTAATTGAAAACCCGTCTGGGCCTGGGCTTTTTCCCACTGGTGTTTCCTGTAGGGCGGTATAAATTTCATCTTGAGTGAGGGTTCTTCTAGTAAGCCTGTGCATTCCGCTGTTATTTTTGGCAGATTAACTTCCTTTAGGTATTTCTGTATTTTGATTTTTCTAGCCTCCACCTCTCTGCGTGTCTCTTTATTTCTGATTGCATATAATGCACTGTAATGTTTAAAAACATTGGCTATTTCTGTTGTTTTTTGGGTCATCTCTCCTTTCTCATTTTTTATCCTTTCTATGTAGTTTGATGTTTTTTTCCCCTTTGATATTTTTGCTAATTGTTTCCTGGGCTTGTTCCCCACATATACCTTTCTTCCGCCACATTTTTAAATGTCTTTCTAGATTCCTGTTCCATCAAGTCACCTAATTGACCCCTCTTTATTACGATCTTCCGTTGTGTTTCTGTATCTAGTTGTGTTTTGTGTTTTTGCTCCAAGTCATATAACTCCCTTATAGTATTTTTCATTTTTATTTCCCTTTCCTTTTTTTTCGCAGCTCCGAGGGAGATCAATTTCCCTCTGATGTAGGCCTTGTGAGCCTCCCAAATTGTTGCCTTTGAAACTTCTAATGTATTGTTTAAGCTAAACTATTGTTCTATCTCGGTTTTTATTGTTCTCCCTACTTCCTCATCATCAATGAGATCTTCGTTCAGTCTCCAATACCCTTTTCTCCGGTGCATGTCTCTAAATCTTATATTTATAGTTACCGGAGCATGATCAGAGACAGAGATAATTTCTATCGCTGCCCCTGTAACGTGCTCCAGCATTTCATGATCTACTAAAATATGATCTAATCTCGCATACGTGTCGTGCACCGCGCAGTAATAAGTATAATTCTTTTTCTGTGGATGTGTTATTCTCCATACATCCGATAATTATTGACTACGCATTTTTTTTTTATCCATCTTAATTGTTTATTTTCTCGACGCGGTGCACGAGACGTAGTGTCTAAGTCATGGTCCATTGAAAAATTAAAGTCTCCTGCTAGTATCAGGTGTCCTTGTTTGAAATCTGTTAGAGCATTTAAAACCCAGTTTAAATATTTTTTTGGGCGTTTATTAGGGCAATATGCCTTTGCTAGTTTGTATCCTATTCCTTGGAGGGTCCCTTTGAGAAACAAAAAGCGACCTTCAGGGTCAACCTTCCTATCATCCAGGGTGAAACTAATATTTTTTCCTATCCCAATAGCCACTCCTTTTGCCCTCTTATTTGGGAAATCTGCATAGTACCAAGTTGGAATCGCACGTGAGTGTATTTTAATGTTTGAACCAAGTGCTATATGACTCTCCTGTAGGAAGACTATATCTGTGAAATACCTCTCCAACTCTTTAAGGATAATATGCCTCTTTCCTGGGGAATTCAGCCCTCTAACATTGTATGTTATAAACTTAACGTCTATCATTGTTGAACCTAATCAAAATTCTAACTTTTACAGGTAGTTGAGGACAAACAGATCTTACAAATCGCCAAAAAGGGTTTCAAGGCTCTCCTCCTCCCTAAAGTTTCTTGAGATAGATCCTGGAAGATTTGAATGCGATCTCCTTCGTATTCAATAGGCTATTTCCCTTTCAGATTATGCCATATTTGATTTTTATCTTCCCAGTTCATAAATCGCACAATAATGTCCCTGGGGTTCTCCTGTGGTAGTTCTCTAGGCCTTCTTAATCTGTGGGCTCTCTCAATTTTTATTTGGTACGTTGTTTCTTTATTCATCAAAGGATTACAAATCTTTTTTATAATTTCTGTCTTCTTGGTGTGGGATCTTAGGTACTCCACGTATCCTTTCTTGATCCTCTAATTGTATGCTTGTTCTTGTTGTACCCTTTTCAAAGATTTAATTTCTGCTTCTAGTTTCCTCACACCAATACTATTACTTTCGGATATTTTTTCGACTTCTTCCACTCTTTCAAGGACATGGCCAGGGTTTCTATGTATTCTTTCCATCTCATTTTTTAGCGATTTTTCCAAGGCATCAAACATGGATTCAATTTCATTTTTAGTCGGTAGGGAAAAGCTATCTTGCTGTAGTTGTTCATCTCTTGGTTCAGCTGCAGAGTCTAGCTCTTGTTCTATTCTAGATTCTGACAGGGTATCTATCTCTTGTGCGATTTTATTTTGCGCCTTTTTCTTTTCCTTCTGCTTCTTCTTCTCCTTATTCTCTGTCTGACTGCATTTAAATGGTTGTTGCTTATCCATCAAAGGCTTATCTGCGTTTCCAGCTTGTGTAACATATTTGTTCATAGGGCCTGGGCTGGCGGTTAAACTTAAATGTGGTGATTTAGGGGTGGCTCCTCCTCTTGCCGCCTTTCCCCTCCTTGTTTCCGAGAACTTATTATTCTTCACCGTCTCCCTTATTTTTATTAAAAGTCCGTCTCTTACGTCTTTAGATTAAAGGATGTGATCTTTCAGCTGTTTTTATTCCAGCAAACGTGATGGAGGGATGGTGGCTATCCCTCTACCTCCTCATCCCGTCTATTGGTCCACCCCCCTCTGAACCGCAGTTCCCCCTCTCCTCCTTCTCTCCTTATTGTCTAGAGATTTTCCGTTTTGTGTATGAGATACAAAATCTCAGTAAATATATGTACCTCTCCGTCTCCTCCTGAGGGTCCTTCATGCCTTTACTTCTCACTTGCAGTCAAGGACACGTACATACTTATATGCTGTTAGGGGAGCTGTATTTTCATATATTTCTACTGTGAATTAAATATGCATTTATTTTCCTAATGCTTTTATCTCGCAGACTTTCATCCATTTTTATCATTTGTTTCCTGTCTCTGTCGAGGTTTGTTTGTGCAGGATTGCAATTTTATCTGATCTTATAAATCATGTCTCCCTCTTACGATGCCCAAAACTATGTAATTAATATTGTTAGTATAGTTTCATACAATTTATGAGTTTATTTCACAGTCCAATACACAGTATAGTATATCCATAAAGGAGTTTTTCTTTGTACTCACCACCTTGGTGCTCTTCAGGGGATATGATTTTTCAACTCCCTGCGCCTCTCAGCCTGCTGAGTTCTGGTGTACAAACGAGGAGACCAGGGGGGTGGGGGGTGGGAGAGCCGGTGCAAGGGATCCACACTCTGATTTCCAAAAACAGACTCCACAGAATTCTCTAGCCGCCTCTCCCTGTGTTGGTACAATGTAACATCCAGAGAGAGATCTGCACTTTATCCTCTTTCTTCAGCTGCTTAGCTGGCGGTGACAGGGTGAGCAAGAGAGATATCTTGTGGGAGGATGACCCCCTTGTGAGCTCCTGACCGACAGGTAAGGATTGCAGGTTACCGTAGGAGTGCTGGAGGCATCTAGGGTTGAAGGCGGCGTTCTATCTTGTCCGCTTGATAGTAACTGCTACAAGGCTCGGGTTTCAGTTCTGTTCCGGTCTGGACCTGAAGCTAGTAGGCTCCATGAACACCCCAACAGGCAACTTCTAGCGGTATCTGAAGGATCCAGCGGGGAGGCGGGGGGATTCGATATCAGGCAATCATGCTTGTTTAATTAGCATGGCACACGGAGCGAGACCCGGCCCACTCCCGCTAGCACTAGCCGAGGGCTCGCACCATTGCTAGACTCCTCCCTTCGGAGACTGATAGAATTGAAATACTCTTTCTATGTTAATTCTAGCCAAACTGTAACTGTAATGAGAAAAATGTTAATTGACCAAATATGCAATTGTTTACTGTCCTGGGTAATGAGGGATGTAAACAGTATAGTTGGCCTTAATTGTTATTTTCAGTAACTGCAAGTAGGGTCTTTTTTATCTTGTTTAACAAAAATGTGTGTGGTCAGCCAATCAAGAATCCCTCCCAGGTCAATCACTGGTATTTCGAGGGGAAGTTTTAGCTGTTAACCACTTCAAGTCTGCACCCTTTTGCCCCCTTCCAGTCCAGGCCAATTTTCAGCTATCAGTGCTGTCACACTCTGAATGCCAATTACTCAAGCATGCAATACTGTACTCAAATAAAAAAATTTTAATTTGTTTGAGACAGATAGTGCTTTCTTTGAGTAGTATTTAAAGCGGAGTTCCGCCAAAAAAAAGAAAAAAAAATCAGCTACAAATACTACCGCTGCTGACTTTTAAAATAAATATACTTACCTGTCCAGGGCACCTGCGATGTCCTCACCCGAAGCTGACCCATCCCTCTGCTCCAGGTGGAGGCGCCAGCATCTTCAGTAAGGGAATCAGGAAGTGAAGCCTTGCAGCTTCACAGCCTGGTTCCCTAATACGCATGCGCGAGTCGCGCTGCGCATCCTAACTGGTCCCTGCAGTCTTCTGGGACCTGTGTGTCTCCCAGAAGATGGGGGGGCAGAGGAGGGGCCATACATGGCGTAGATCGCTGCAGGTTCTGCAGCGATCAATCGTATTAGACAGGTATCTGCTCCCCCCTGAAAAGGTGCCAAATGTGACACCGGAGGGGGGGGGGAGACCGAATAAGCGGAAGTTACATTTTTGGGTGGAACTTTGCTTTAATAACCATTGGGTTTTTTATTTTTTGCCATATAAATGAAAAAATACAGAAATATTTTTTTTTAATATTTTTCTTTGTTTTTGTTATAACATTTTGCAAATAAACAATCTTTCCTCAGGCCAAAATGTATTCTGCTACCTTTTTCAATAACCCAAATCAATGTATATTGTTTAGTCCCTGTGAAAGTTATAGTCTACAAACCATTGTGTATATATTTGAAAATTGATCCCCTTTTTGACCCCTTTTTTTGAAGCAGACAATCCAAGGTATTTATTGAGAGGCATGGTGAATTTTTTGGAGTTAACCTTTTTTGGCAAAATTAAAATGAATAAATTAAATTTAAAAAAAATATATTTTCTTTTTTTCTTTTTACAAAGTTGCAATTCTAACAAGTTATTTCTTACACGCAGCATGAGCATACTTATGCCCCGTACACACGGTCGGACTTTGTTCGGACATTCCGACAACAAAATCCTAGGATTTTTTCCGACGGATGTTGGCTCAAACTTGTCTTGCATACACACGGTCACACAAAGTTGTCGGAAAATCCGATCATTCTGAACGCGGTGACGTAAAACACGTACGTCGGGACTATAAATGGGGCAGTGGCCAATAGCTTTCATCTCTTTATTTATTCTGAGCATGCGTGCAACTTTGTCCGTGGGATTTGTGTACACACGATCGGAATTTCCGACAACGGATTTTGTTGTCGGAAAATTTTATAGCCTGCTCTCAAACTTTGTGTGTCGGAAAATCCAATGGAAAATGTGTGATGGAGCCTACACACGGTTGGAATTTCTGACAACAAGGTCCTATCACACATTTTCCGTCGGAAAATCCGACCGTGTGTACGGGGCATCAGAATTAAACTCCAAAACACATTCTGCTATGCCTTCTGAGTATGGGGATGCCACATGTGTAAGATTTTTTCACAACCTAGATGCAAAGAGGGGCAAACAATCCAAGGAGCATCTTAAGGCATTCCAGGGGCATAAATTACACTCTGTAGCTTACGCATGCATTTGCAAATGTGTGCAGACTAAACCCATGTTTTAACTGTTAGACAGCATAATTTGGTTGGTCGCAGACTGGTCGGTAAGTTGAGCTGGAAATTTCTTTGGATTTGTTTTACATGCGTTGCCCATCCATATGCTCTTTGCTGCCAAGGCCAGTTATAGGTCAGGGCAGTGGCCATTTGTTTGTATTGTTGAAATATTGGTGAGGGAACGCACTGGACTCCTTTGCTGCCATTGTGCTACGTACTAGGTGTCCAGTGCTCTCCTGTGCCTTTGAGGAAGGGTGGGCTACCTCCAGGCTCACCTGCCCTCTGCCTTTTCATTTTAATGCATGAACTTCCACTGAGGATGCTCACAAACTTACCCATGCATTTGCAAATGTGTGCAGACGAAACTCCTGTTTTTAACGCATACTGTAATGCCCCGTACACACGGTCGGACTTTGTTCGGACATTCCGACAACAAAATCCTAGGATTTTTTCCGACGGATGTTGGCTCAAACTTGTTTTGCCTACACATGGTCGCACAAAGTTTTCGGAATTTCCGATCGACAACCATGCAGTCACGTACACCACGTACGACGAGACTAGAAAAGGCCGGTTCAGAACCAAGCGCGGCACCCTTTGGGCTCCTTTTGCTAATCTCGTGTTAGTAAAAGTTTGGTGAGAGACGATTCGCGCTTTTTCAGACTCGTGGCTTTCAGATGGTTTTCTGACGTTCAGTTTGTGCTTGTGGGTTTGTATCTGCTCTTCAGTGCGTGCAAGCAAGTTCCGCGTGACTTTAGTCACTGTATTCTTGTTCGTTCGTTACTGGTTTTCAGGTCGCTCTTCACAGGCCTTGCTGTTCTTCGGTGCGTTCTATTACTTCGTTCTGAGCAGCCGACCGGTTTCTAGCCATGTTTCGTATGCGTACTCCTCGTAGAGTTCGTGCTGTGCGGGGGCTTGGTGTTGGGGTCCTGACCTTGACACAAGACCAATCCATGAACAGGGTGGGGAGGAGTTCATGGACCAAAAATTGGTTGCTTCAGCGTGACCAGTTCTGTCATATGCCTTTGCTCCGTGAGATCCGTGAGAATAATCCTGATGATTTCAGGAACTTTCTCAGGATGACGGACCCCGTGTTTCACCATTTGTTGGCTTCGCTGACCCCCTATATCAGCAGGCAGGATACCTGCATGAGGCAAGCCATCACTCCGGAGCAGAGGTTGGTCGCTACCTTGCGGTATTTGGCCACAGGGAGAAGTCTGCAGGACTTAAAGTTCTCGACAGGCATCTCCCCCCCAGGCTCTGGGGATCATTATCCCAGAGACCTGTTCTGCCATCATCCAGGTCCTGCAGAAGGAGTATATGAAGGTAAGATTTGTATGCTTTAATATCACATTTTATTGTATTGAATGTTTGCTAATATATTGTATTTCTTTCCTCATTCCCTAATTACCATGATTGTAATATGCTGTGAATGTCCCCTTTGTCCTCATGCATGCTGGATTTTTATGTAATTATTATTTTAGGTCCTTCATACATATTTGCCCTTCAATAACCTCTCCAGCATGCAGTCCCCTGGCCCTATATTCACCTCATGTAGTCACTTAAAAATGTATTTTATCAGCTCCATAGTAGTGCTTTACCCCAAACACCCCCTAAAATGTTTGGAAATGTTATTTTAGCTTTAAATTCAGGCAGAGTGCCAGAGGCTTTTTTTGTGGTGTCCCCAAATTTTTTCTAACCCTCCCTCCCCCAACTGCTAAGTCAGCTGATCCCAATTCTCTATCCTCAATCATCTATCTGCTGACTTTGCCAATCCCATACACACTATACCCATCTCTTTAGTGCTCAGATTTATGGATTAATTCCCCAAAGCATGTAGTGCAAGGGCCTGCCTGTATACTTTCCAATGGTACTGTTTAAAGTTTTTGTATCCTATTATTATCTTGATAGGTAATAGCAGAATGTTCAAATGTGTTCACATGTGTACAGTGTGTATTTATATCTTTGTATTATGACACTTCTTACCTGTCCAGTGGGCTGCCAATAGTGTAACTAAGGAGGGGCTGTTCCAAGTAATACCCTGTATTTAGGCATTCATCTCTCAATGAAGTGAAGAGGGTTACCTGTCCAAGAGTCCCCCCCCCTATAATGTTAGAAATGTCCCATGAGAAGGGGGAGGGGGAATATGATAGGTGTACCTTATACTTTGTTGTTGTTAAATTCCCCTTAATAAATGCTATCTGGAGGTTGCCCCATAATTTGTGTATAATCTGCTTACCATGTATCTTTGAAAAAATAGTAATGTTTATTGTTTTTTCCTCAACAGTTTCCTTCAACGCCACAGGAATGGCAGACTGTGGCCTCCCACTTTTCCCAGCTGTGGGACTTTCCTAACTGCGGAGGGGCAATTGATGGGAAACACGTCCACATCGTCCCACCACCCAACTCGGGGTCGTACTATTATAATTACAAGGGGTTTAATAGTATAGTGATGTTGGCGGTGGTGTCGGCTAATTACGAGTTCTTGTATGTGGACGTAGGGAAGAATGGCCGGATGTCCGATGGTGGAGTGATCGCCCAGACGGAGTTCTACAGGCGTCTCCAGAATTGCAGCTTGGACTTGCCACCTCCAGGGGACAATGTTGAAGGTCTCCCATTTGTGTTCGTTGCTGATGAAGCATTTGCGCTGGGGGACCACCTGATGCGGCCATTCCCGATGAGGACCCTCACCCCGGAACAGAGGGTTTTTAATTACCGGCTAGCCAGAGCCCGAAGAGTGGTGGAGAATCCTGGCCAGCCGGTTCCGATTATTTCTGACACCCATCCATATGGCGGAGTATAAACTGAACCATATAATACTTGCCTGCTGTGTTCTCCATAATTTTTTAAGAAAACATTCAGCCAACTATGCTGGCTCAGTTGGGCCTGAGGCCGGAATCCCAAATCCATCAACACTGACGGCGCTTGAAAGTGGCCGTCCTGGCTTGCCCTCCCTGAATGCCGTAATGTCCGGTTACGCTACCTGGAGTTCTTTGCGGGTAGGGGGGCTATCAATATGCCAGACAATCTGTGACACCTTTTTCAAATAAAAAACAACCAAAAGAAATTCTTGGTGGACATTTACTGCTTGTGTTTGTTTTAGCTGACCCTGACAGAAATGTGTTGAGTGCAGAAAATGTCGTGATTGGGTAACCTTATAAAAAAACAGTGTTGGCTGGTACTTCCTAAATGCAAAAACACATTTCACTACAAGTGCACTTGCAACTGCACTGAACCTGCACTTGTAGTGCAAAGTGTATTTGCCCTTAGGAAATAACCCCCATTTTTCCATAAAACAGCAATTACATCACCCCAAAAGTGTTGTAGTTTTGAGACAATAATCCACACATTCTTGAGTAAGGCACTTTTTTATACCTGCACAATCACATGTGCATTTACGAAAGGTTTTTAAAACAAACCAACATGTTTGTTGTATAACAATGTTTGCAGTAGCATTATCAAAAATCGAAATATCCATTTCAGATAAAACAGGCCTGTGTAAAACCAACAAGAAAGCCAAAAAACTTGAACTTACAAAGTTCACATATGGTAAAACCTGAAGGCTATATCAGACATCAGTATTTAGGAACTGGGTTTGATATAGCGTTCAGATGGGGGGAAATCACCCCTGGAAAAGCCAAAATTTGGAAGATGCACACCAATTTCCGAATGTCAACATGTGCTATCTGCCATCAGGGGGATCAAGGGACGTGTTTTGGGGGAGCAAGCCCTTCCTCAATGCTACTTTATAATTGAGGAAGGGGTTGCACCCCCAAAACGCGTCCATTGATTTCCCGTGATGGCAGATAGCACATGTTGGCACACTGTGTGCATCCTCCAAATTTGGCTTTTCTAAACATATAAAAAATTTTAGTAAGATTGGACCACGATAAAACAGGTGATTTTGTGGGGTTTAAATTCGCCCCAAAACATCAATGATGTTATTATTTTTTTTAATAACATCCCTGATTTGTTGCTGGAGGTTTTGCAATTGGAGATTACACCCCATGATCTCCCCGATCAGTATCTGGGCACTTTCAGATGTGAAACGTTCTCTCTCCCTCACATCACGATCACCTAAAAAGAGATAAAGAACAAAAAAAAAGGTCTCAAAAATCTGAGCTTTTACCTGAGCTTGTGGTCGCAGACACTCACCTGTTGTGGTGCCAATTTCCACCACATCTTCTTCTTCCTCCTGCTCAGCTTCTTGTGTTGGTATTTCCCCTTCTTCCAGAGGTGGGGGGTCTGTGTTCTCCTGGGATGAGGGGTGTCCTCCGAGTCTTTTCTCCCCTATGTAAAACAAAAATGGTATAATTAGCACACAGATATTTGATGGCAGAACTAGAACTAGGAAACATTGCTTGGAAGTGGGGTACAATTGTCTATTTTAGCTGAGTTACAAGATGTATATTTTTTAGTGTCCTTTGTCAAGCTGCAATACTTTACCTGTTTGGTACAAGCTTCACAGATGTAGCCCCCCCCCCCCTATAGTATACACTGGAGCACCTGTGTGGCCCCCTAATAAAAATGGTGTTCTGGGGTCCCACACTAGTGCTCCAGTGTCCAGATGTGAAAACAGCTGCTCAGTGTCCTCTCCTTACACACAATCTAGTTGGCATTTCATTCTAGTAACAAACCCATCTACACAAACAAATATTTGGCATTCAAGTAGGCCCCCAAAAATGTGTGAAAATGCATATGGCCTAAACAATGGTGTTCTAGAGGCCGAAAGAAAAATGTTTGATACGAACGAATAATGGACCCATGAACATTAAAGTTGACCTTTTTAAACGTTGCAATTACTAAAAGCATATGGAGCAGAACGAACGTAATAAAGACAGAAAGAATAGGAACACAGCACAACTACTTACTTTTTTGTAGCACTCTCCGGATCTTTCGGTACTGCTCTGGCTCTCTCAACTTCAGGTCCGACCATCGCTTCCTGAGCTGATCTTTAGATCTTCATACCCCGAAATTCCTCTCAAGACTCCTGACCACTTTCGCCATGATTTTGGCCTTTCTGATGTTGGGGTTGGGGTAAGGCCCATACTTTCCGTCATAGTCGGACTTCCTCATGATGTCGACCATCTCCAACATCTCCCCAAACGACATATTTGTGGCCTTAAAACGTCTCCTTCTGGATCGGGACGTGCCTGGATCCGGGCTTTCCTCCTCCTCCTCCTCGTTGCTAGAATTAGCACGCACCTGCTGTAACTCCGCCATCATGCTCTTCCCCCACTGCGCCGAACGAAAAGGGGCGGGGAATAGACTAGAAAGAACGTCAGGGGCGGGCGGAGTTACACGCATGCGCAGTGTGTATAAAGCGTAACACGCGTGCATATTACGTACGATCTGTGAACGGAGGAAGGAGCATTGGACGCGCCGATCGTAAGAACGAAGGTAAGAGACAAACTTGTGCCTATACTGCTTCTAGATTGAGGCCTATATTGTAACAAGATTAGGAGAGTTTTGTCTGACATTAGGCTTTGTCTTGTGTTGTGTCTTGCAGTGAACATGGATATCTTAATGGGGAACGGGTTTCCGCGCTCACGGACCTGAAGGCTTGCAGCCTCCCCTTACACTTACCCCCGAAGGAGTGAGTTAAATGATATAAGGAATATTAATTAGGGGTAGATGGCGCTACCTTACCAGGGTACCTTGATTTTGTGATATAATAAACCTCAAAGGAAAAAGGGGACAAAAAAAGATGAAAGTAAAAATAAAAATAAAACCAACCCCTTATTCACTCATTTAGGTAGTGAGTCTAATTGTCCAGTGTTACCTAAATGGACTGTGCTACCAGGTGAGTCTTATACCTAATATGCAGGTATACACCGTGTGGCTAATCAACATACGCTGTGTGACTATTTGGTCTTTTTAATTCCTATTTTAGTAACTTTTTAGTTGCCTATTTTTGTGCTGTTATGATAGCCAATAAACTATTTAAAACGTATCACACTATGGAGCCCTGTTTCTTCTATATGAGGACACATTGAAGGATACTTCTCAGCTGGAACGGTGGACCCTGAGGACCCATACACATCACACTGCTGGTTGCTACTACACGCCTACTACCCCTGCAGGGGTGCAGGGAGCTGGTGAGTGGGGATCTTTGAGGGGGAGCACCGCAAGTCACCGGATTTGATCAGCTGGGTATCACGAAAGTCACTTACCACAGACGTCTTTACTTTTTGATACTGGACTTTGATACATTAATTTAATTTATTTAATATACTTTTCACTTATTTTTATTTCACTCCTGGTTATTTAATCTAATGTGCAGTCTTGCACCATATGCCTAATGGTGGGATTATCTAACTCATCTCTTATAAAAGCACATTTGGACATTATTGGAGATTAATATAGGTTTCAATCCGTGGTGTTTTATAATTATTTTTATTTTTTATTTTTTGGATTGTCATAATTCTTACAAAATGTCACTTTATTAATCTATGTTAATTAGCCACACGGTGTATACCTGCATATTAGGTATAAGACTCACCTGGTAGCACAGTCCATTTAGGTAACACTGGACAATTAAACTCACTACCTAAATGAGTGAATAAGGGGTTGGTTTTAATTTTATTTTTACTTTCATCTTTTCTTGTCCCCTTTTTCCTTTGAGGTTTATTATATCACAAAATCAAGGTACCCTGGTAAGGTAGCGCCATCTACCCCTAATTAATATTCCTTATATGGATATCTTAATGAAAGATACTGACTTCATGTCAGTATTCATAGATATGCTAAGTGAGCTGCCCTGTCTGTGGGAGATTACCCACCCCCATTTCAAGAACCAAGCAAAGAGGAAGGCAGCACTGGAGCAATTGTGTGAAATTGTGAAGCAGGTGATCCCCATGGCAGACATCACTTATTTAAAGATTTTCATTGGTGGCCTGAGGAGCACATATCTGAGGGAGCACAAGAAAGTCCTGGATTCACAGAGATCCGGAGCAGCAGATGACATCTATGTCCCCAGGATGTTGTACTACGACAGGCTGCACTTTCTGGCAGGCCAGAATGAACCCAGGCCATCCCTCTCCAGTCTTCCTTCCATGCTTCCTTCCCCCCTGGCTGAGGCTTCTGACGCCCAACCTGGGCCTTCCAGGCAATATGTGGAAGAGCCCAGATTGAGCCAGGTATAGCATTCCTCTAAATATTTCTGCTTGTCCAATCAATGATGTTAACTAGATGTTAGTTGGGAGTACTAATTTAGGATTGTGATTGATGATGCAAAAACTAAAACCATATCCCTTTTTCATACACAGGGAAGTCTCAGCCAGGAGGTGGCCGGGCCAAGCCAGCTGGCTGATATCAAGGTCCCTCCACCCCCCTGAAAACAGAAAGTGGCGGTAGGATGAGTACCCTAGAGGAGGCGGCTATAGCATTCTTTTGGAGGGCTACAGAGGTCCTGGGAGCACCCCACACCATGCAGGAGAACATTGCTGCATTCGTAGCATATAAAATGCAGAGGATGGAGGAGGGCCAAAAAGCCATGTGTGAGGCCCTCATATCAGAGGCTCTGGAGAAAGGTATGAGGGGCCAAATTACACCTCACACACATCTTTGGGATGGTCCTCCTCCTCCTCCTGCAGGTCCTCCTCCTCCTCCTCCCTCTCCTCCAGGTCCCCCCAGTCCTCCTCCAGGTCCCCCCAGTCCTCCTCCTCCTCCAGGTCCTACTCCACCTCCTGACACATCTCCAACTGCACAGCCACAGCCCGGAAGGAAGCGTGGAAGGAAGACCAGACAGTGATTGCCCTGGGCTCAGTCTGGTCGGCCAAAAGATGCAGCCTCTTGTGGTACCACAGCCTGGGGACACTGATGTCATCTGCTGCTATCCGAGTCTCTGTGAATCCCGGACCAGACTGCCCTCCCTTACATATGGACTCCTCAGGCCACCAATTTTGATGTTTAAGAATTGATGTCTGCCGTGGGGGTCCCAGGCTTCACTAATTTCTCATGTTGATCCAGTGTTGCCTTCCTCTTTGTTTGGTTCTGATCCCTTAATAAAGGATTTTTGTTTTGAATTATACTCTCCTATGTGTTTTACTTCAAAAGGGACAGTTGGTTTGTGAGGATTCAGGTACATTTCAAATATACAATGTGAAATGAACAAGGGTCACCAACAACAAACAATCTCCTGGAGATTAAATAATAAAAGATATCAATGGTGTTGGGGTAACTTGACACACAAAACACACCCAAAAATATTCTGGAGTAAAAATAAAAATAACATTGAACAAAGATCAGCCTTGGAAAAAATCCAAACATTAAAGAAAAAAAAAGGCTTAAAATCCCCCCCAAAAAAAAATATATATAAAACTGTCAGATGTGACAACTAATAACAATATATTGAGGGAATCCCACTAAAAAAACACAAATAAAAGTTTGTGAGAAGTGTGTGTGAATATGAGCAGCAAAACTACTTAATTCTTGTCACATTATAAAGAAGAAGAGAGTGCGCTGTATTAAACCATTTTTAACATTGCAGCGTGACGAAAGTGCTGTATCCATTGCGAACGCTAAGTTTACCAGAATGAGCTGTCCCGTGTCGGAATTTCTTCTGAGCATGCGTGGCACTTTGTGCGTCGGAACAGGCCACACACGGTCGGAATTGACGCGATCGGATTTTGTTGTCGGAAAATTTTATATCCTGCTCTCCAACTTTGTGTGTCGGAAAATCCGATGGAAAATGTCCGATGGCGCCCACACACGGTCGGAATTTCTGACAACACGCTCCGATCGGACATTGTCCATCGGAAAATCCGACTGTGTGTACGGGGCATTAGGATGATTTGATTGGTCCCAGACTGGTTGGTAAGTTGAGCTGGGAATTTCTTTGGTTTTGTTTTACATGCGTTGCCCTTCCATGTGCTCCTTGCTGCAATGGCCAATTATAGGTGAGGGCAGTGGCCATTTGTTTGTTATGCAAAAATCACACATCTAATTTCCTGACTACCTATCACATTTTAGGAGACCATGAAGCACAAGGACATTGAAAACACCCATAAAATTACCACATTTTGGAAAGCAAACACTCCAAGGTATTTTCTGAAAGGTATAGCGAGTCTTATGAAAATGTAATTTTTTACCACAAGCTTTTGGAAAATTAAAATATTATTTTTTAGACAAAATTGTCAAAATTTAAATTGTCAATTTATAAGATGTTTCTAACGCACATCATAGGCATTCTTAGAAATGCACCCCAAAACACATTCTGCTACTCCTCCTGAGTGTGGCGATACCACATGCATGAGACTTTTTCACAGCCTAACCACACAGACATGCCCAAAATCTATGGAGCACCTTTAGTTTTTCTAGGGGCATAAATTACACATCTAATTTCCTGACTACCTACCTCATTTTTGGAGGGTCTGGAGCACCAGGACAGCAGAAATACCCATAAAATTACCACATTTTGAAGAGTAAACACTCCAAGGTATTTTTAAGAGGCATGGAGACTCTTTTGAAGACTTCATTTTTTTTTACCAAACGTTTTTGGAAAATGTGGAAAGAAAATTAAATTTTTTTTTTCTATACAAAATTGGCAAATGAATAAGATATTTCTGACACACAGCATGGGCATACATAGAATTACGCCCCAAAACAAATTCTACTACATTGTGGCTACATTTGTGGCTTGGTTGTGCCCACCTATGGACCCGCTTCCTAGTTTGCTTGCCTATATAAGACATGCTCAGTGTAACCCACATTGCCTGAGCAACTTCATAGTTCCCTGAGCTCCCATTTGCATACCTCTTGTCCATACTGTGTCTCTGACTACCTGTGTACCGACCCCGGCTTCATTTACCTTCTGTGCTTGTTCGCTGCTCACCCTGATCGGAGCTTGTCTTCTGGATTCCCCTTTGCCTGCTGCTTGTACTCTGCACACGCGAGTGGTCTCTGCATCCTCAGCTAGGCGTACCTGGGGACCGTGACCTGGTTCCAGCTCACTGCAAGTCCATCCCCACCATTAAGGCCCCTGATGTAAAAGCGGGCTGTAGCTGAGACTCCACGCCCTGGGGAACCCTGAGTTGGCAATCTGCAAGAGCTCACTACCACAGACTCCTGAAAGAATATAGCTTAGTATCGCGTCACCTATAGCAGCCCCAGTTCCTCTAAGCCAAGCAAGCCTTGCCTACTGGTACATGGAAGTTCTCCGATCATCTCCATGGACTACAAAACCCGAAGCGACAAGCATTATTTCACTTCCATTTTCGGTTTGTTGTTTACAAGCTGTTACCTTTTTGACAGAGTATAGAAATGCATACATATTAGTGTTTATATAAATATTATTTTTTGAAGTAAGGATTGTAATATTACAAATTAATTAGAGTTAAGGGAGCACTGCACTTATTTTGACACTTATTCAGCTGTATTGTGGGAAACACAATTTAGTGGAAGCAGCTTGCATAGTAGGGATAGTTTTTTAGTAATAATCTAAACAAAGTACCGGTAATTGAGAGCAGGAGAATTACTGCAACCAGCATATAACATTAACCATAAGCATACAGGTGCTCACCAGTATAGAAACGATACAAGCAACGATGTAAGCAAAGCAAGCAAAGATGTATTAACAGCAAAGGGCCCGATAGGAGTCCTGGTGGAATTGTATATATATATATATATATATATATATATATATATATAAACAAAAAGGAGACAATATGCCCTACTACAATCCTCCAATCTCAGCGCTTAAGGATATTCGGTATATGAAGATGGAAAATATTAAACCGCAGTGATTTGACCTGATGTCACCTGTTTCAAATGAGATATCTCTCAGCAGCCACTTAATACAAAAAAATTATAAATATGGATGAGTGAATAATCTCTAAATATCAGCCATTAACCCATCAAAGCGGCGCTATTCTCAGTCCTAAACGCTGACTGATAAATAAAAAAGTCTTTGTAAAATGCAGGCAAAACAAATGCAGGCAGGAAAATTCCAGCAAAGACACAAAGACTAGGACTTAATCTGGAGTCTCATATATGAATAGTAGATCTGATAGGTGCACCTTTCACCATCTGTTAGGACACCTTGTGCTGCACACACCCCGCTAGGGGTTCAAACTCACCGGAACCGAGAGGTTAACAGGCCTTGAATAGTATCCTCACTGTGATTACTCCCGAAGTCCTCCAGGGTTGATAGTCAAACACCAGCAACAATGTCCAATGCCCAGGAAGGCCCGAACTTGTTTTTTGTTTACCGGTTGGGTCCATTTTTGAATTGCCTCAACCCTATTGGTATGAAGCTTGACCAGTCCCCGGCCAATAACGTACCCAAGGTATTTGGCCTCCTCCAGGCCTATGGCAAATTTTTTTTGGTTGGCCGTGAGACCTGCTTTCCTAAGGGAATCTACCACCGCTTGTACTCGGGGCAGGTGCGATTCCCAATCTGGGCTGTGGATGACCACATCGTCCAAATAAGCAGCTGCATACGGGCGATGTGGTCTTAAAGTTTTCTTCATCATTTGCTGGAACGATTCAGGGGCTCCATGCAGATCAAAAGGCATCCGCTTGTACTGAAACGAGCCCTCAGGAGTGGAAAAGGCAGTCTTCTCCTTGGCCGATTCAGTTAGCAGTATTTACCAATAGCCTTTCGTTAGGTCTAGGGTTGTTACGTAGCGAGCCTGTCCCAACCTGTCCACAAGTTTGTCAACCCAAGGCATCGGTTATGTATCGAACTTAGACACACTGTTGAGTTTCCTAAAGTTGTTACAAAACCTGATAGTATCATCAGGTTTTGGGACCAGCACTATGGGGCTCGACCACTCACTGTGGGACTCTTCTATCACGTCCAACTCTAACATATTTTTGATTTCCTTCGTGACTGCCTCTCGCCTGGCCTCTGGATTCTATATGGCTTTACATTGCTGTCATGCCGGATCATGTTGGTCAGTTCGGGTAAGGGGGAGAAAAAGTCTCTATTTTTGTACACAAACGGCCTAACGTCACTTTGTTGTGCCACGGACAGGGAATTCGTTATGGGGACGTCAGGTGTCACCCGTACCTGGTCTGTGGGAGGCGGGGATGCGGCCAGTAAAGTCTCTCTGTCCTTCCAGGGCTTTAAGAGAATCACATGATAAATTTGGTGGGATTTCCTTTTCCCTGGCTGGTAGACTTTGTCGTTTACCTCCCCCACCCTTTCGACAACCTCAAAGGGACCCTGCAACTTGGCTAGGAACTTGCTTTCCACCGTGGGCACCAGTACCAACAGTCTGTCCCCGGGGCTGAAAGTACAGACCTTGGCACCCCAATCATAGACCCTCCTCTGAGCCTCCTGGGGCTCGCTCTATATGTTCTCGTACCAGGGGCAGAACAGCTGCGATTTGATCCTGCATCAAGGAGACATGCTCTATGACGCTTCTATATGGTGTAGCCTCTCCTTCCCATGTTTCTTTGGCGACATCTAGTAGCCCCCTGGGATGTCTACCATACAAGAGCTAAAGGGGAAATAGCCTGTGGATGCCTGCACAACCTCACAGGGCAAACATGAGATAAGGTAGCAAAAAATTCCCAGTTTCTCCCATCTTTGTCGACCACCTTTTTCAGCATACTTTTCAAAGTTTTATTAAAACTTTTCGACAAGACCATCAGTTTGGGGGTGGTAGACAGAGGTACGGAGATGGGAAATTTTGTATAGCTTACACAGTTCCTTGGTAACCCTGGACATAAATGGGGTGCCCTGATCGGTTAAGACCTCTTTTGGTATCCCCACTCGACTAAACACCTGGACTAGCTCCTTGGTGATAGCTTTAGCCGAGGTGTTTCGCAAGGGAATGGCCTCAGGATAGCGCGTTGCATAGTCCAGGATTACCAAAATATGCTGGTGACACCGGGCAGACTTCACTACCGGCCTCACCAGGTCCATGCCAATTCTCTGAAACGGGACCTCAATTATTGGTAGAGGAACAAGGGGACTGCGAAAATGTGGCGACGGTGCCGACATTTGGCACTCGGGGCATGATTCACAGTACTTCCTGACATCGGCATACAACCCGGGCCAGAAAAATCTCTTGGCGATTCTCTCCTTGGTCTTTTTGATACCGAGCTGTCCCCCCATTACATGACCATGGGCCAGGTCTAGCACCACCCTACAGAAGGGTTTGGGAACCAGTAGCTGTTCTACTACATCCTCTCCCCGTTTTACCACCTGATACAGTAAGTGGTTTTTAAGGGCCATGTAGGGGAG
This sequence comes from Lithobates clamitans, assembly GCA_037952925.1. Taxonomy (NCBI): domain Eukaryota; kingdom Metazoa; phylum Chordata; class Amphibia; order Anura; family Ranidae; genus Lithobates; species Lithobates clamitans. The sequence continues at coordinate 198,120 of JBBGZY010000527.1, forward strand.
AGACACCCCCCAATTAGGATGCACCGGTTGCCTATCCACCATCTTAACATTTTCTCTGGCTCTCATGAGGGTGACATCTCGGAGTTGCTCGGTACAGAAATCCTCTCTCCTGATCTCTATGTCGGGTACCAGATTCTGGCTACTCTCATTGTCAGGGTCAGAGGTGTTCTCCTATTTGTTACCCTTGGGCTGGGAGCTAGCTTCCAGGTCCTCTGGCTCCCCTGCCATGACAGGGAAAGGAAGAGGATCTCTGGCTTCCTTGATCCCACCAACAGCATCCCCTTCCTTTTTGGCAAAAAGGGTCTGGTGAGAGTTCCCGTGTTTCCCCAGCAGGGGGAGCTCTGGCTACCAGCCTCCATTTGCCCTCCCATAAATTCCAAAAATGGGGAAACACTCTCCCCACTAAAGCTTCATGAAGCAGCAAAGGTACCACCCCCACTGAATGCGTTACACTGCCCCAGGGGGTATCAACCTCAACCAACGCTGTCTGGTAATCCCGAGTGTCCCCATGGAAGTCAAATTACCCCAATAGTACTGGGGTGTAGTTTTGTGGGGTTTACACAATCATTCCTGACTAGGGTCACCACACTACCAGAGTCTAGCAGGGCTATGATTGGCTTCCCATCCACTGAAATAACACACATTTGTTTTTCAATGCGAGTCTGACATGATGCAGTACATGCGACCTGGGCAAACATGCGTCTTTTCATATAATCATAATCGCATTGCATAAGTTCATTATTTATAGGACAGTTTGCAGAAATATGCCCTAATGCATGGCAATGAAAACACCGTATATGCTCTACCCCCAGTCCTCCTAACGGTCCCAAAGACCTTCCTGGCTTCTTTGGCCAGTCTCCAGGTCTAGGACCCACAGTCTCATCAGCTGTAACAACAGTCTTATCTAACTCCCCCATGCTCTTGAACCCCGGAACAGTCTTACCAGAATGGCTGGGCGATCTTGTACCCCTAGACGCACCGAAGTGGGGCGTAGACAGGTTCACCAAGTCCTCAGTAGCAATGTACCTCTCCACTAGGTTCACCAACTGCGTTGCAGTTTTGGGACCCCCTGTCCGATCAACTTTCTCAGAGCAGCAGGGAGCCCACGCAGGTACCGGTCCATCACCACACATTCCACGATCTGAGCGCCTGTCAAGGTCTCCGGCTGCAACCACTTCCTGGTGAGGTGGACCAGGTCGAACATTTGAGAGCTGGCTGGCTCGTTGCTGGAGTAGGTCCACTGATGCACATGCTGGGCCCGGACTGCCATAGTGACACCCAAGTGTGCGAGTATTTCTGACTTCAGAGTCTCAAAGTCCTGGGCCTTATCCTGTTCCAGATCAAAATAGGCCTTTTGAGGTTCTCCTGTCAGAAATGGGACCCGCCCACTGCTCTTTTGGCCATCCTTCGAGGACAGCAACTCTCTGAAAAGTCGCAAGGTAAGCCTCAACATCATCGGCAGCTGTCATTTTCTGTGGGTGGTAGGAGGAAAGTACCATCTTTGGTTCCACTGGCACAGGAGGTGGGGACCCCTTTTTCAATTCTAGCGCCTCTGTGAACTGCTGGTTAATTTCCTGCTGTGCTGCAGTGACCACCTGTTGTGCTGCAGTGGCCTCTGGGACTCTGTGCATTAGCCTGGAGCAGGGCCTTCCTCCATCTTCAGAAATTGCACGCTGAATCCACCACGTGTGGGGAGATTAGCTTGTGGGGATCACCTTTTCTCAAAATGAAGGTCAGCGTACAAGCAGTTTCTTTAAAATCTGGCGAGTTGCAGCTTTATTTACAAGTGGTTTGCAAAGTCATAAAAATAAACGAAACAGTAAAACAAATCCTTGCTGTCCGGCGCTAAACTAAACAGTACATTGCTCTCTATACGGTGTGGGGCTGGTCCCCGTCACCCACAAAACATGAGGTAAAGCAAACCTTCGTTTTTAATCCAACCAAACAGGGCTCCTCTCTCTCAGATTTCCTTCTGAGTCTCAGGCCAGAGCATTGCTGTGCTCTCTTCCTGGTCATTTAAAGTCCACCTGAGCATGGACTCAAGTGGACCAGAAGACCCGGACCAGAACCAAGCCTGCCACAGAGGCTGGAAAAATCCGGGCCGGATTCCAGTTCAGTCTCTGACAATAGAACAAATGCGAGGTGAAATATATTGACTATCGATGACCTCACCTCGCATACCGTCACAATGTTTAAATTCCTGAATTTTTCCAAAATGGCAAAGACCAAATATATGCAAAACTTTTGTGCAATTATTTTATTTTTTTCTTCACATAACCTTATTGATGTCATCATCTGTCAAGGTGACAGATATCTTGAGTCTCACTCTCAAATTGCCATTCTCCAAAAGAAGCAATGGTCGAGGGAGTGAAGCTGATGCATGAGAGCAGATAGCTGATTCATTTTTTTTTTAATGGTGCAAGATCAGGGCCTGTCAGGTTGATCCTGGTTTCACTAACTAATGAGTCATTGCCTTGAGGAAAGCAAGCAAGACATTATCTAGATGATAGCCATTAGGCATCTTGTGGTGCTTCACTTTAAAGTGGTTGGCACTAAGGGGGTCATAAAATATAATGGATCCAGTGGTAAATATTTAGAGACAATGCATATTGGCGATTTCCTTATATAGAACATAACAGCTGCTACAGGGGTAAATCATGTGGCTGATAAAAAATAAAAATGACTAACTCTTCAATCATGAACATAAAACTATGATACTGAGACATGTACTGCAAGTTATTTTATGGGAGTGGTTTGTGAGCACACCTGTCATTAAAGAGCCTCACCTCCTGACCTCAGGGCTTCCAGTAACTAGAGTCATGGGAATTGGTTTAAAAAAGTAGAGTTATTGTAGCCCAGTGAACCAGTGTGTTTACTTCAAATACCCAACCATCTGCAGTGAAGTGAGCATTCTTCTCCCTTATTAATTCAACTCCACAAAATCCATGTGCCTGCCCCCCCCCCCCCCCCCCCAATAGAGACTTTGATCACCATAAAATACATGGCACTAATATTGTTGTACATTATTGTGTCAGTCATTATGCTTATAATCAATACTCAATATACAAATATTATGGGGATGGTTCATTAAAACTGAAAAAGAGAGAATTTATAAAATGTTGGATTTGTTGCCTATAGTGGCCAAATAGAGTTCTAGTTCTTCCACAAAACAAAAGTTGAAACCTGAATTATTGCTGTGGTCTACAATGCTTTGCTCCTTTTTAAAAAAACAATCAGCCCCTTGCAAATTAGGTACACATAATGGCTTGCATCATTTATGTACACGCTGTATTAATTTTTTTAAGCAACTAGCTGTCTGGAGCTTATAATGTTTCCAATATATTCATAATAATTCACATTTTCCCTATAGTCACTGGTATTTGCAAAACAGCAAAGCAATTGTGAAGTTCATGCTCAAAGTACCTCTGTGTTGTAGTTCTGCCCAAAGTCAGTGCCATATAATGGTACATCACAGAGTATCTAGAGGGAGTGTGTATTCTCGCTGACCTATAGGTCCTGGCCATAAAGTAAAATATAATCATGATTACAATGTTAAAAACACATTAAAGAATAATTCCATACATTGACATGTTATACATAGTTACATAGTTAACCTACTACAGCTGCCCGCATCCTCCACCATATGCAAGCTGGGGGACAGGTAGAAGGTGCAAAGCTCCCTGGGATAAGCAGTCTTTTCAGGCACAGATACCAAATCCAGTGAGGCAGTGACAAACAGTGCAGAATGAATGTGCAGAACAGATCAAAAATAGCCAAACAAAAACCTAGCCGTGTCTCGGCACTAACTATACAAAATACAGGCAGAAAGCACTGGGTGTCTGTCTTAGGTGAGTTAAATTGGCCTTGGGGAGAGGACCAAGATTTAAACTGGATCGTGGATCAGAGATCCCTGAACGTGTATGACAGGAGCCTGGGAGACGTATAAACCCCAAACAGGACTTTTCCCGGCTCTCTCTGGGACACTCTGCTACAGTACATTTAAAGCAAATTACTAGGGGTTTTGTACATAATTTATTTTTTATCATGGTCAGGACTAAAAAAAATAACACTTTTACAATTTTATTTTGCCTTTAACACATTCATATTTTGCTTTTGTGCTGGCACTAGTCACTTTCATTTCTTTATTTATTATGTTTAGGACTAAAAATGTATATATTTTTACAATATATATATATATATAATAATTTGCTTTCTGATTTTGAGCCAGCAGATGGAGCGTGGAGTTCCTTTTTACATTTTAAAGGTTTTCAGTTTGCTTGTTCGTTGAAAGAAGCCTTTCCCTAAAGGCCCGTACACACAATCAGAAAATTGTCAAAAAAATACCACTTTCAGAGTGATCGTATGATAATCTGATCGTTAGTACACAGCTTTCGTCCAAAATTTTCTGAAGGGACAAGCACGAAAATGTTTCTCGTACAATACCAGATTGTACGATTTTCATTTAATCAGTACAGTTTCCGTCCGCAAATACAATACATTACATCACTTCCAAATGTTTTTTTTTTCGTATGAGGGTTTTCGTACTCTAGTAAACTCTTAATTTTCGATCTGAAGACTAGAATGCAATAAAAAAAAAGGACGTACATTCGTCCAATAATCTCACCATGTGTACTAGGCTTAAGCTTTGTCCAGGACAGCCACCTGAGAGATAATTGGTTTCCTAAGTTAAAACCCCCTCACACTGTCTCACCCTTGAATTAATGTTTCTTCTTAAGCCCAGTACACACGGGCCAAATGTCGGGAGAGATTGGCCAGTTCAAGAAAAGACGGCCTGTGTGTATGGGAGCCGGTCTGTCAGACGAGCATGCTGGAAAACTAGAAGCTGATCGACTCCTAATCAGCATTCTCAGTCAATGGCAGAGAGCGCTGATTGGACTGCCCCCCTGTCAGAACACAACAGCTTAGCGGGGAAGATTGCTGTACTAACTTTGCATAGTTAGTACAGCGTCTACAACCAGAGCCAACAGTTCTTTTTTCGTTTAACCCACTGGGTTGAATGAAAAGACACTCATAGTGTGTACCAGGCTTCACAATCCAGAAAAGAGTGTCATTCTATGCATTAAGGTAAAAAAAAAAAAAAACCCTGTTCAGAATAAGTCTGCAGAGGACATGGTAAAACAAACAGTTATTTCTTCAGAGCAACAAAGGTAGAAATCTGAAACACAACTTGATAAAATCCTTGCATTGTACATTGATCACCCCAGGACCATTTTTAAGGCAGGGCAAAAGGGGCAGCTGTCCTGGGCCCCCTCATTGTTGTCTTGTGGGGCCCAAAGCAGCTGCCTCATACTTGCTAAGTATCCCTGTTTAAATGTCCTTGTCCCTTGAAGTTTTAGCCCCGTGCTGTGTCCCAATATCTCTCCTCAAAACTTCCTTGGGCTGGCACAGGCGGACTTGATGTCAACCATCAAATCCTCGTGTAACTCATGTACGGAACCAGTGGTACATTCCTTGAAAAAATATGGGAATTTTTTTTGGATCCGGGGAAAAATTTTTGTACCTTGGGAAACACGGTCATTAACTCTTAAAATGTGCCATGACCATAAATTGGCAGGGCACTTCAGGATGAGGAAGACGTCTGAGCTGATCTCTCGCTCCTTCTGGTGGCCTGGGTGGAGACGGGATTGCAGAGAGTATGTGGCCTCCTGTCCTCTATGTCAGCGGAACAAGGGCCAAAACGCTAAGTCCTGGGGTCTGCTCAAACCCCTGCCCATTCCAGAACGGCCATGGGCCGACGTGTCCATGGATTACATCGTGGACTTGCCAGCCTCGGGGGGGTTTTACCACTATTTTTGTCGTGGTCGACCGTCTCTCCAAGATGGCTCATTTTCTGCCCATGAAGGGCACCCCTTCTGCCGTGGACACGGCCAATATTTTTTTGAAAGAAATCATCAGGCTCCATGGTGTACCAAAGAGTATTGTGTCGGATAGGGGTGTGCAATTTACGTCCAAATTCTGGAGGGAGCTCTGCAAAGCCCTGGATATCAATGTTTGCCTCTCATCAGCTTACCATCCTCAGAGCAACGGCCAAACGGAGAGGACGAACCAGACCCTAGAGCAATTCCTCCGTTGTTTCTGCTCAGGATCCCAGGATGATTGGGCAAGTCTTCTCCTGTATGCGGAGTTCGCTTATAACAATTCCGTTCACGCAGCTACCAACCAAACGCCTTTCTGGGCAAATTGCGGATTCCACCCCACGTTTCTGTCTAACGATATTCCTGAGATAGCAGTACCTGCAGTTCATGACAGAATAACCTCTTTACAATCTAATTTTCAGAGGATCCAAGACATGTTACAGAAAGCTCAAGGGGACTACAAGGAACAGTATGACCGGGGCAGGAAGGAGAATCCAACGTTTAATACAGGGGATGAGGTCTGGTTGTCCACCACCAATCTTAAATTACCTTACCATCTCGGAAACTGGGACCCAAGTTCATTGGTCCTTTCCCTATCAAAAGAATCATCAACCCTGTGGCTATGGAGCTAGCACTACCAAAAACGTACAGGATCCATCCTGTCTTCCATGTATCCTTGTTGAAGCCTGTGGTGCCCAGCGCTTTTCCAGAAAGAGGAGAATTTCCTCCTCCACCAATTAGGGTGGATGGGGAGAACGAGTTTGAGGTAGAGTCCATCCTTAACTGTAGGAAAAAGCGCAGGCAACTACAGTACTTGATCCAGTGGAAGGGATACCCACCTGAGGACAATTCTTGGGAACCCGCAAAAAACCTGCATGCACCACGCTTAATTCAAGCCTTCTATCGAGATCATCCGGAATTGATGTCCAACCTGGACGTCCAGTGTCCGCCCTTAGGAGGGGGGCACTGTCAGGAGACGCAGGTCGCCGGGCTTCCGGGCGCATGCGCGGTGGACTAGCGCTTTGACGTACACCTGTTCGCGGCCCAATGGTGCGGCACTCCCGGGTGCACGGCGGTCCCCATTTGCGCGCCGTCGCCCGTGCAGGTGCCCGGTAGCGCGTCACGCTGACGCGCTCGCCGGGGAGGCTACTTCTGACGGCTCCAGCGCCCAGTTGGGTTGCTGGTTTGTCGTCAGCTGTTTCCTGTCTCCCTGTACCGCTGAATCTCCTTGTTCCTGATAACCTGTGCTGAACCTCTGCTTGTAATATGGACTACTCTGCCTGCCTGATACCCTTGACCTCTGCTTGTAATACGGACTACTCTGCCTGCCTGATACCCTTGACCTCTGCTTGTAATACGGACTACTCTGCCTGCCTGATACCCTTGATCTCTGCTTGTAATACGGACTACTCTGCCTGCCTGATACCCTTGATCTCTGCTTGTAATACGGACTACTCTGCCTGCCTGATACCCTTGACCTCTGCTAGTAACACGGACTACTCTGCCTGCCTGATACCCCGGTTCTGACCTCTGCTTGCACCAAGGACTCTGCTCTGCCTGATACCCCAGTTCTGACCTCTGCTTGCACCACGGACTCTGCTCTGCCTGATACCCTGGCTCTGACCTCTGCTTGCTTAACGGACTTCCTGTTCTTTAGTTTCCCGGTCCTGAACGGCACCCGCCGGTGTACCTCCGATCAGCAACTAGGACTTCCACCAGGCCTTCCTGGAATCCTGCAGTTACCGGAAGCCCGTGCCTCCGCGTGCCCCCAGCTCCCTGTATCACCTCCAGGGGCTTAGGTGCGCGTGGTCGTAAGGGCGAGCTGCTCTCGGCATCTTGGCCTCGGTGAGTATTAGTCGTGACACAGTGAGATGCTCACAGTATGCAGTTGACGAACAGTATGCAATTTCAGCAGAGGAGTGGAGCCTGTACAACTGTGCAAAATTAAAGGTAAGGCTGGAGTTCAGCTTTAATTAAGCCTGGTAATTATTGGCTTTGTTGTTGACCTCTAATTTGGAGACTATGTGTATTGGTCCAGCTTTTACTAAATTTGTAGCATGCTCAGACACCTCAAGTCTCCCGCGACTCGCGGGATACGCCCGCATTTGATGGCGAGCTCATGGACACCCGAGAGTGCGGCAAGATCTCCTGGCTGTGTCATGCAACTGCAGTCTTAACTGTTCGGTGGCCATCCACTGTAACAAAGCCCCGCCTCCTCATGCATGATAGACAGAACACTGATTCAATTTCCCAGCATTGTATCAGTATTCACTTGACCGTCTATAATGGATGAGGAGGCGGGCCTTTGTTACAGTGGACGGCCGCGGAACAGTTAAGACTGCAGCTGCATGACACAGCAGGAGACACCCGCTGTGTGTAATAAAGATACTGGCGAGGCTGCAGATGGGCACCGATGATGATACAGATGGGCACAGTGAGGCTGCATTGTTGGCACAGTGAAGCTGCAGATGAGCGCAGTGATGCTGCAGATGGGCACAGTGAGGCTGCAGATGAGCACTGATGAGGGTACAGATGGGCACAGTGAGGCTGCAGATGGGGACTGATGAGGAAACAGATGGGCACAGTGAGGCTGCATTGTTGGCACAGTGAGGCTGCATTGGTGACACTAATGAGGCTACAGATGGGCACAGTGAGGCTGCATTGATGGCTCAGTGAGACTGCATTGGGCACTGACGAGGCTGCATTGTTGGCACAGTGAGGCTGCAGATGGGCACAGTGAGGCTGTAGTGTTGGCACTGATGATGCTGCAAATGGGCACAGCGAGGCTGCATTGTTGGCACTGATGAGGCTGCAGATGAGCACAGTGAGGCTGCATTGATGGTTCAGTGAGGCTGCATTGATGGGCACAGTGAGGCTGCATGATGGGCACAGTGAGGCTGCAGATTGGCACAGTGAAGCTGCAGATGGGCACAGTAAGGCTGCAGATGGGTAAAGTAGGGCTGCAGATGAGCACAGTGAGGCTGCACTGTTGGCACTGATGAGGCTGCAGATGGGCACAGTGAGGCTGCATTGATGTGCACTGACGAGGCTGCAGATGGGCACAGTAAGGGTGCATTGTTGGTGAGTGTGACATAACATTATCTTTCAAAATATTATTTTATTATGGCATTATATCATTAATTATCTTTAAAGTATTATTTTATTATAGTATTTTATTATGAATGGGGGGGTTGTCGGCACAGGGCATGACCTCCCTGAAATTATCTTGTCACCTCCCTGAAATTAGTTTTTGCAGGTTGGGATGTCTGCATGCTCCTAAACCCAAAGCTATACCTATTAGATCCCCTGTTGGTATGCTATACTGGAATTACCTATTAATCTTTGTAAATGCTGTTAAATACTTAGGATTACAACGACAAATGCTGACCAAACATTGGTTATTCTTCTCCAGCTAGCTAGCTCAAGCTATGTTGTTGACATACTTTTCAAATTTGGCATTTCTTATTCAATGATTATAAGTAAAACGAAAATTCACACAATTCAAAACTTGTTTTATGGATAAAAAACCAACCATGCTGAACAAATATTACTGAACACATACATTATTTTTAAACACATAAAGTTCAGAGAATATGAACACCTTTATTTAATAAAGGATTGCAAAGTGTTAAACTAGGCGTAACAGAACTTCCTAAAGCAGAACTAAAGTTAAGAAAATAAAAAAACCTTTGGTAGACTTGACCAAAAATAAACACTGCTGGACAAGAATATATACACTGATATGTTCTGTCACCATGGACAATATTCCCGATGTAGCACCCTGATGTTTAGGCAGGGTTGCTCTTAAATTTATCTGCCAAGTAATAGTTGCCTTGGCCAATTGCTAGGAGGTCAATTGATTTCACCCTAGTTCTGGAATTGCTGCACTTCTCTCTTCTGTCGCTAGGTGGCCAAGTATCTGGTGACATTAGATTAGACAAGGGCGTTGCAAGGACAGATTAGGAATGAATGGGGTGTCTCAGCCAATGGGCAGGGATTTTCTTGGGTCCCTTGACCCACTGGGAGAGCCTATTTATTTGGGTGAGGTCAGGTGATTGGGGTTCTGTGCCACCTGGACGGCTGTCTGGGTGGACGTGTGTCGTATTGCTAGGCCAGAGATCTGAGGCCTTTCCCGGGGACATGTGGCTGCTTGGCTGTCTGAGTGCCTATCCAGAAGCAAGAGAGCAGCATAGGGTTGGGCTTGCAATCTTCAGACTCAGGCCCATTCTTCTGAAACTCAGGATTAATGGTTCTTCTTTTCACTTATTGTATACATTCAGGTTGTGCTTTCAATACCTTGGTCGAATTCTGTTGGGAAAAGACTGCAAAGACTCCTGTATGAATGACATTTTACTGAAAATTTAATAAAAATCATTGAAAATAAATTGGTAGTTAGTAAAGTTTTTTGGCAAAAGAGCAATGCAAAGTTTCTTCTGCAAACAAAAACAAAAGAAAAAAAAAAGATCTAGCATTCAGTATGTTCCTCAAGCATCACCCCCACTTCACTGCTGGGTTCCTGGCTTGGCACTCACAGATATTCCTCAAACTTCACCTCTGCTGACACGTTAGGTCTCTGGCTTGGCACTCCACAAGTGTCACCTCTGCTGTCCCGCTGGGTCCCTGACTTGGCACTTGCTAAAGTTTTCCCACTTCTTCACCGTCCCCGGCTGGTGAGAAGTCTGCTCTGGTACTGGCCTCAGCTTACTCACAGTGGTCTCCGGTAGCGAGGTGGATGGTTCCTTAGTGGCGACAGCTTCCCCTCTACCTCTGACCATGACTGGTTCCCCAGCCAGTGGAACCATTACTTCTGGTTGGACTGCAAGCTGCTCTCTTGCTTCTGTTTAGGCCCTCAGACAGCCTAGCAGCCAGATGTCCCTGGGATAGGCCCAAGGCTTATGGCCTAGCAGCCCGGGGCATTGCAACACACGTCCACCCAGATAGCCATCCAGGTGGCACAGAACCCCGATCACCTGACTCCACCCAAAGTAAATAGGCTCTCCCAGCAGGCCAAGGGACGCAAGAAAATCCCTGCCCATTGGCTGAGACACCCCATTCATTCCTAATCTGTTCTTGCAATGCTCTTGTCTTATCTAATGCTACCAGATACCCAGCCATCTAGTGTCAGAAGAGAAAAGTGCAGCAATTCCAGACTTATGGTGAAATCAATTGGCCTCCTATCAATTGGCCAAGGCAACTATCACTTGGCAGATAAATTTAATAGCCACCATGCCTAAACATCAGGGTGGTATATTTACAAATGGCAGAAATGGAGCCTGGTGGCAGGGACGATGCTACTCATGTGTGCATGTGCATATGTTACAACATCAAAGGCTGCCCAATTACGAAATAGGATTGGGGGGGGCAGAAGTAGCAGCAAAGAAGATGCAGGGGGTGAGGGACTGAGCCTTTGCCGGACACTGCTGTTGAGGGGCACCTTTGTAAGGTAACTATGCCATAATGTACAAAAGTGCTAAGCATACTTGGATATTATGGCAAAAGCTTGCCCGCCAGTACAGACTTTACTTTGACCATATACCTTGCTATTTGATAGAACAATCTTCATTAGATCTACCAACAATTATGTAGTATAGGGGAATACTTGACTAGGTACGAATTGAATACAATTTTTAGGTAGGGCTACTACTGTATAATTTTAGTATATCTAAATGACATTGAATATAGATAGATTTGGACCAAAGTTTTCTAGCCATTTTAACCACTTCAGCCCCGGAAGATTTTACCCCCTTCCTGACCAGAGCACTTTTTGTGATTCGGCACTGCGTTGCTTTAACTGACAATTGCGCGGTCGTGTACCCAAACAAAATTGATGTCCTTTTTTTCCCACAAACAGAGCTTTCTTTTAGTGGTATTTGATCACGTCTGCGGTTTTTATTTGTTGCGCTATAAACAAAAAAAGAGCGTCAATTTTGAAAAAAAGCAATATTTTTTACTTTTTTGTATAATAAATATCCCCCAAAAATATATAAAAAAACACATTTTTTCCTCAGTTTAGGCCATTATGGCAGGGAAGGGGTTAATCACTAGGGGGTGATGAAGGGGTTAAGTGTGTCCTAGGGAGTGATTCTAACTGTGAGGGGGAGGGGCTACCTAGGACATGGCAACAATCACTGCTCCCGATGACAGGGAGCAGTAGATTTCTGTCATGACACAAGGCAGAATGGTGAAATGCCTTATTTACATAGGCATCTTCCCGTTTTGCCTCTCCACATTGCAATCGCGGGCCGCCATAGAACATCGAGTTCCTGGGACCCGCGGGCGCGCTCCTGCAGCGTATGCGTGAGCGTCCCGCCGGCGGCGTATGTGAGCCCGAAAGGCGGCAAATTTAAAGGGACGTACCTTTATGCCAATTTGCTTGCCTGTGCCATTTGCCGACTTGCATCTGTGTGCGGCAGTTGCCAAGCGGTTAACCAGGTTTTGATTGCAAAAAAATGATCAAGGCAATCTACCCCAACTGTTTACATATTTTATGCTTTCAGGGTTGCCGACCCAAAACAATCATGCCGATCACAAAGGTTAGGATTTCTAAATTATTTTGTCCAGTCTGATCTTTTTCTTTTACAATTATTCCTGCACAGACAGGAGTGCAGTCATCCATACACACAGGCGCTATGCCAGAATGTAAAGTGAGCTGTGCTTGTGCAACTCAGTGTACTTTCCAAAGAACGATGTGAGCAGTCAGATAGGTTTCCTTTAACCTCTCTGGCGGTATGATTATATCAGATTTTTGATGCTGAAAGCAGTACAATTATTTTGTATGAAAATTTGGTATTTTATATTGTAGGCCTGTAATTCTTATGCCGCGTACACACGACCAAACTTTCCGTCAGACTAGACTCTGACGGTCTTTCCGACGGAGTTCCGCTGAAACAGACTTGCCTACACACGATCTTACCAAAGTCCGTTCGTTTAGAACGTGATGACGTACGATGGGACTAGAAAAAGGAAGTTCAATAGCCAGTAGCCAATGGCTGCCCTTGCGTCGTTTTTGGTCCGTCGGACTAGCATACAGACAAACGGTTTTCCCATTGAGTCTGTCCGAAAGATTTGAAACATGTTCTATTTCTAGGTCCGTCAGAATTTTAGAAAGAAAAGGCCCGATGAAGCCCACACACGATCGGAATGTCCGACGGAACGATTCCGTCTGACCTTTTCTGCCGGAAAGTCCGGTCGCGTGTACGCGGCATTAGTAATAACTCACTTAAATCTGTCCAAACAAAAGTCTAGTAGACATCCCAGGTATGATAACGTTTGAAACACAAAATCATAAATTATAATATAATAAATAACTATAAATAATTATAACAAATAAAAATATAATAATGAAAAATTATTCAATAATGTAATCAAATCAAAAACACTGAAATTTGCTCAGTTGCAGAATTATCGCTGTCATTACTTTCAGTGTTTGATGACTAATATCCCCACAAATCACTATCACTCAAAGTGATTCTAATTTATTATCGCTGTTTTCTAGCTGGAGTAAAAACGCTTTTGAAGTAAATGGACACTTTTTGGTTGCTATGGACAATCTCCAGTTTCCAGGCAGAAAGAACAGTATATATAATATAAAACTGCATGCAGGGCACTGGACAAACCACTAGGGACAAAAGAGATGTGATATAATGTGATACAGTAATGTAATCTGTAAGATTACAGTGTACTATATGTGTATTGTGTTTATAACTTTTTGAATCTGGCGCCGGGCTCCGTCCCCGTGTGTCGCAACGCTCCCAGGAAACAGAGCTCGGCACTGTGATGAATCGAGCGGAGGACGGCTCGCACACACAGCGGGGAGACATCGCAGGATCCTGGGGACAAGGTAAGTGAGCTGTACATGGATCCTGCAATGCAATCCTGAGTGTGGCTCGGGGTTACCGCTTTCGGTACTGAAAATTCACCCCGAGCCACACTCGGGAATACCACTAGGGAGGTCATATGAAAGGTTAGTTTGTTTTTTTTAATAACAAACATGTCATATTTATCTGCTCTGTTTTTCTCGGGTACCCCGCTGGTGCTCCTGGTTCCTCCCCCTTGACCAGTGCCCCCAATAGTAAGCCATTTGCTATGGGGGCATCAGTGCATGCTCGCTCCTGACCCTGCTCTATGTGCCTGTAAGACACAGAGCCGTGGCTCAGCCCTGTCCCAGCTCTCTCCTTATTGGCTCACTGGTTGTGATTGGCAACCAGTGGGAGCCAATGGCTCCCGCTGCTATGTCTCAGCCAATGAGGAGAGAAAGACCTGAGACAGCCAAGACTCCCACGCACATTGCATGATCAAGAAGAGGTTCAGGTAAGTATTGGGGGGGGACTGTGGGGGGATTCTGCATACCTTTTTTACCTTCATTCATAAAATGCATGAAGGTGAAAAGCTTCAGCCTTTACAACCACTATTACATGTCTCTTCTGCAATAAAGAGCCTGCCTGTTCACAGTTTTTGAAAGAGGGACTTTTATTGCGCTTTATTTCAGCTAAACACATTCCAGGTGCATCAAAACGAAGGGTGTTCAAAGACTGACAGTTCGTTTTCCTTCTAAAGCAGTCAAAGTTTGAGTAGAAAAGCCTGTCCCCTGCCACCTGCTAAAGAATGGGACTATTGCTCTATGTGGGGACGCTATGGTCTTAGTGCAGCAGTCCAATATGCCCCCTAATAATCAGACCTACAGCTCTGCAATCAGCAAAACTTCTGCTCCCTGCTGATTTTGTTTTGACTTAAAGCGGTTTTAAACCTGTGATTGCCACTTTTACCTATAGGTAAGCCTAGAACAAGGCTTACCTATAGGTAGTGGAAATATTTCCTAAACATGCGCCGTTTATGAGATATTTACCTTGTGAAGAAACGGACGGAAGTAAAACCCATCAGGGTTTACTTCCTCTTTGAAGCGGAGCTCTATCCAAAAGGTTAAGCTCCGCTTGTTTGCCTTCTCCCCCCTCCGCTACCACATTTGACACCTTTTGGGAGGAGTGGGTACCTAGCCATGGCGAACTGAACCGGAAGTTCACCCTCCCCCTCATCCTCGGCAGCCAGCCCATTCACAAAGCGCAGTGCGCTTCGCACATGCACAGTAGGAAACTGGCTGTGCAGCCTCAAACCTTAGTCAAGATGGCGGCGCCAGCACCCGATAGCCGTTTGAAAAATCGTCTCGGGTGAGGACACTGCTGGATGTCTGCACAGGTAAGTGCCCTAATATTAAAAGTCAGCAGCTACAGTATTTGTAGCTGCTGACTTAAAATTTTTTTTGGGGTGGACCTGAAGCTCCTCTTTAGGCTGGCCATAGATGGATCAAATCTCAGCTGGTTCAGCAGGGACCAGCCAAGATTTGATCAATCAATGGGAAGGCTGGTTATACAAGCAGCCTGTCAGATTTTTTATATGCAACTACTGCCGGTGGCTATAGCCACTTGCAGTAGCCATTGCGTTACGCTGGAAGGGAGGGCTACCTGCTGGCAGAACACAATAGTGCTGTGGGAAGGTCAATGTTGATGGGGGAATCGAACAAGAAAGGAAATCACATAATCTAAAGGCTGCTTTAAGCTTGCTATGGATTGGGCAGTTTTTTGTTTAACCAGTAGGTTGAACAAAAAAAAAACTAACCTGATTCCCTCATCCACATATTCGATGTGACTGGGGGAATCCTCCCAGCTTACTCATTGCATACGGACTCATCATAGTTATTTATACTGAAAGTTTAATTTGACTTTTATGGTTTTGGTACAGTATAAGTTAACCTGTTCTGATGTACTCACTTTCTGCCCTCGCCATCACCATCGTAATATAATTATTTACAACAGCCCTGCTCAGAGGTCTTTATTGGCACACTGACAGATGTACTTTCCATTGCTTCATGCACCACAAGTAAATGGGGTCACTCAGTTTATAATATGGGCGTATTTCCCTACTCAGGAGGCAAAGGTACTGCATGCAGTTGCCCATACACAGGAATGGCTATAGACAGGTGTTTGCTGATACTTGCGTAAACATGTGCCTGCAGACATTTACTCCTCGACACAGGACAGTCACTGCATTCTTTTGTCACAGGAAACTCAAAAATTGCACTTTAGACGTATTTTAAAGGGCTATTTAGGGCTTCCTAGAAATAAGATGTACTTGTAAAACTTGTCTGATAGATAGTTGGAATTGGAAGCTCAGGTTGCGAAATATCGTTGGAGTGTTTTGCAGTGTTGTCAGATCATAGTGGTCAGGTACTGCAAGCTTCCCACAGTTGATAGGCAAGCTGTAATTATAGTGTAGGAATAAAGTTCCCAGGTGCCTTCTTAATGATTTAAATGTTTCCTGTTTTTTTTTTTTTTCTTTTTAATTGTCCTCTAGGTTTGCTGTGCTCTGGGGTTTTCCTTTATTACTTTATTCGCCAGCCTCTGTGGAGTTATCCAGAGGGTTGTATCAGGAAAGTAGTATGGGTTCATTTTTTTTACATATTTAAAGCTGACCTCTAGGAATGATCTGTATTGCATAATTACATTGGTCCAGCTTGGCACACTGTAAGTATGAATAGTTTATATCTGATCCGCTGCTGAGGAAGCCAACAATCACTGTATTAGCTGGCACTACTACAGTGATAGCTGCAGTCTTCTAGTTCCTGCTCTTTTCTGAGTGAGCAGCTTCCCCTCTTCACACTGACCACAGGTGGTCACTCACTCTGCACTGCCTCCAATCAAAGAACGTCTTGTATCTATTTCAGGGAACATGAGGCATTCTCTGATTGTACAAGGTGCATATTGAGACGTCACTGTCCCTCCTTTCCAATCAGAGAAAGCCTTTTATTTATTTGAAAAAACAAAACAAAAAAACAAGGCATTCGATGAATGGCAGCAGTGACAAGCAAGTTACTACCTGTGGTCAGGGTGCATAGGAGAAGCTATAGCTTCTAGACTTCTATAGCTATAGACTATAGCAGGGGCTGGAAGATCACAGCTATCTCTGTAGTAGCACTAACTAATTGTCAGGGCTGGACCCAGCCCTTCCTTCTCTGTGCTGGCTGCTCAGCTGTCGGCTAATTGCCAGCTCCTATCTCTCCACAGTGACTCACCTGTTGATGATCCTGCTCGTCGATCCTGCTTACTTAAGCCGTCCAACCCAGATGATCTCTGCCTTCATTTTAGTCACAGCTCTAGAGACGCTCTCCTGTGTTCCTGTTAAAGACTTGCTTGGCTGACATTCCTTCTGGCTCCAGATCCTGCTTGCTGTTCTTCTACGCTCATCTCTGGCTCCCTGACGTTTTGGCTTGTCTGACTATCTGTTCCGGTTCCTGAACTCTGGCTATGTTTTGACTACTTTTACTCTGTTTACCTTTTTTTTATTATTATTAAATAAGTGTGATTTAACTGTACTTCTATCTTAGTCCGATTAATCTAATGATTGCTGTCTTCCCCAGCAACCCATCATGTGTGGGATATGCAAGCTTGTGTAGCACCCTCTACTTAGGTAGGTGCTAGAAGTTAGGGTTTTTCGTAGTACAGCGGAATTTAGGCAGGCCTACTTGGAAGCTAGGCCTGTTGGTATTGATTTGTATGGGCTGGAGTGACTCAGAGTAGCAGCTGTGACTCACAGACAACATCACTCCACTGTCACCTCCCTCTTTCTTGTAGAGGATTCTAGAAGAAGAGGAGGGGAAGAGGGGTGGAGCTGTCTGGGGTGTCTCAGGGAGCCCTGACCAATCCCCAACTAGGATTGGCAGGGGGCATACCTCCATAAAATACCCAGGGTCAGCCCAGCTGGGGAGGAGTTGTCGGGTGGAAGAACTGAGGATGGAAGACAGAGGCTGTCGGGGCCTTTGAGGGAGTTCCCCAGTCTGGGGGGGGGGCGACCTTGGGCCTGAGACTCGGGTGCAGGACGGAGCCCTTCAAGAACTCATGAAGGATCTGACCAGGAGGCACAGAGAGGAGTCAGAGAGGACAGCAGGAGCTAGTACTGTTCGGTTGCAGCAGGAGGGCTGGTAAATGACATTGGCAGTTGGGAGGACTGGAGAGGCATACCAGAGAGTACTGAGAGGAAAACAGTTAGAGCTAGGTGTGTAGCCAGTAAGGATTGCAATGTCACGGGCAGTGAATTCAGGCAGCTGCAGCCAGGAGGGTTGGCAGAGCCTGAAGAAGACTGACTGTAGTACAGTGGTGTAATGGTTAGCACTATCACCTAGCAGCAAAAGGGTCACTGGTTCGAATCCCAACCACGGCACTTCCTGCCTGCAGTTTGCATGTTCTGCCCTGTGCCTGCATAGGTTTCCTTCCACACTCCAAAGATATGCTGGTAGGGTAATTGGCTCTTATTTAAATTGGCCCTAGTATGTGTATGTGAGTTAGGGATCTAAAAATAGAAAAAAAATAGATGGTGCTATATAAGAACTTGAAATAAATAAGTTAATGTATGTGTTCCTATCTTAAAGCGGAGTTCCACCCAAAAATGGAACTTCCGCTTTTCGGAATCCCCCCCCCTCCAGTGTCACATTTGGCACCTTTCAGGGGGGAGGGCGGAGCAAATGCCTGTCTAATACATACGGGCATAGATACCCAAGCCACCCACGGGTATCTATGCCACTTCCGGCGCCATCTCTGCCCCCCCGCTATCTTCTGGGAGACACACAGGTCCCAGAAGACAGCAGGGACCAGTGAGATTGTGCAGCGCGATTCGCGCATGTGCAGTAGGGTATCACAGCCGCTAGTGGTAATGGCATGTAAAATCTGGTCCCAGAAGACAGTAGGGACCAGTGAGATTGTGCAGTGCGAGTCGCGCATGTGCAGTAGGGTATCACAGCAGCTAGTGGTAATGGCATGTAAAATCTGGCAGGCTGTTTGTGTCCAAGTTAATCGATTGATCGACTTGGCTACATTCAGCCTGCACATACATGGAAAAAATAAAAGTCAGCAGCTACAAGAACTGTAGCTGCTGATTTTAAAAAAAGCCACTCACCTGTCCCACGATCCAGCGGTGTACTCACCCCAGTCGGTCTCACCTGCTTTCTTCTTTCCTCGGCCAGCATCTTCACTATGGGCACCCAGCTGTGACAGCTTGCGGCTTCACAGCCGGGTGCCCACTGCACATGCGCAAGCAGGGCTGCACATCGTGAATGGTAGATACAGTCTTCTTTGACCTGACCTTAGACTGCAGGGAGAGAAGGAGGGAAGAGAACTTCTGCTCCGATTGCCTAGACTTAGGAAGTGGGAGCAGGTACCTGTCAAAAGTCTCTCCCCTCAAGAGTGCCAATTGTTCAAGAGGAGTGGGGGACCAGTCCTTAAAGCAGAACTTCCCCTTTTTGGTGGAGTTTTGCTTTAAGGTACACTGGAACATCCATGGGTTGTTTTGTTACAGTCACACACCTGATACAGAGAAAACATAGTAACCTCTGCTTTGTGGAAGCTTTGTTAAAGAGTATCAGTGTAGGGAAGTCTGAGCATCCATCAGGGACTGTGCTGTGAAGAAATACTGTATGTGCTGCAACTTTGGGTATGTTACTCTCTCTGTATTATCTGTAATAACACTAAAGAAAAAACATCTTATGCCGCATACACACGACCGTTTTTCCCGTCAGAATAAACTCTGACAGTTTTTCTGACGGAGTTCCGCTAAAACGGACTTGCGTACACACGATCACACCAAAGTCTGATTGTTTAAAACACGGTGACGTACAGCGCGTACAAAGGGACTAGAAAAAGGAAGTTAAATAGCCAGTAGCCAATAGCTGCCCTTGCATCGTTTTTGGTTCGTTGGAATAGCATACAGACGAACGGTTTTCCCGTTAGGAATTTATTCCATCGGAAAGATTTAAAACATGTTCTATTTCTAGGTCCGTCAGAATTTTCAAAAGAGAAAGTCCGATGAAGCCCACACACGATCGGAATATCCAATGAAATGATTCTGTCGGACCTTTTCTGATGGAAAGTCTGATCGTGTGTACGCGGCATAAAAGGATGGCCTACTTTTATATATTATATTTAAAATAAGCAAGTGAAACTACCTGAGGGCAAGGTGTTTCTTATACAGGATCCCACTTTAATTTACAGGGCTGAATAGAGGCAGAGCCAGGGCCATTCACAGAGAATAATCCCAGACATGACACACCAGGATAAATATTCTTATTTAAAAAAAAAGACAGTTATTGTCTACTGAGTCCAATTAATTTAGAAAAATACAGTCATATGTCTGAAATTAGAGTGCCTTAGGCTGGTGTTAAAGCTATGTGAATTGAGTCTAAAAATCACTCAAATAAGTGTAGGCTTAGCCTTTAGTTGTCATACAGGTGAAAGAAACTCTAGAAGCCATGTGAAAGTACCTAACTAAAGGAGGACATACACAATAAGATTCCAGCCCCACAGGAAGAACAAGAGAAATCCCCGATTACCCCATCTACGCTAATCAATATGGATGAATAATTCTCCAATGCCAAATTTTGAATGCTGACAGCTGGTGTCCAGAATACCCAAACAATCCTTGCATCTGAGTGCATTTAGGTGCATTTTGCTGAGAATTTTCCACCCAGCTCATTTGATAAAAATTGATTGAAGATCAACTTTTGTCAAGCGGGCAGTGCCAACAGGGTGGTCACTCTCAGAACAAATTTAGATGAATTAATCAGGAATTGTTCAAATTTCAATCCGTGTATGGTCAGTTTAAAGTAGAAGATAAGGCTAACCTAACTATTCCTACTATCTCCTGCATACCTCCCACCTATCCTGCATGCCCTATAAAAAAAAGATCTGTGTACCTACCATTTTTTAATTTGGTCCAGTCACGTGATCCAGCAGCTTCAGTCTCCCCATGTCAATAAGTAGCTGCTGCTGCAGGGAAGAGGAGGGAGCACAGACAACGGAAGGACAATGGGAGCCTATGGGTGACGCTATGGCTCCAGGAATTCACAGCCATTATCGAGCATTCCTTTACAAAGGGGAACCAGAGCTGCTGAATAATGTGACAACCAGCCTGTCGGATTTGCTTCTATCGCAAGCAGCCTCTATCGCAAGCAGCTACTATAGCTGCTAGCCAGGGCCAGTGCTACCACTAGGCAAACTAGGCAGCACTAGGGCGCACTGCTGCCTAGGGGCACCCGGCTGTTGCTTTTCCTCCACATCTGCATGCTCTGCAGGCTGCAGCATGTAACTAACTCAGACCGACCGGTACTGTAATTGGAGGTGCAGCGCAGCACTGAAGCCAGCGCTAGAGGAGGCAGAGCCAATTCTTCCTGTATAGCGGCACATTCTGTCACATGGGCAGGGCAAAGGAGGTGGGGTCAGGGGGGGAGTCAGGGGTAGAGCCAAAGGGGGTGGCAAAATGAGGTTTCGCCTAGGGTGTCAAAAATCCTTGCACCAGCCCTGCTGCTAGCGATAATCACTGTCTTCTCCCGGTGGGGACAGCCTCCCCTGCCCACTCCCCCCCGCCCCCGCCTGGAGAAAACAATGGCCCGGCAGGAGGGATTCCCCTGCCAGCACTGTCTGTGCTGATGGGGGAATCGTGTGAACTGAATTTCTTTCCCGCAACCCATGGCTGCAAGAAATTCACATTGTCTACGGCCAGCCTTAGATGATTGTTCTTTAAATCGGTCACTTTCTATCTCCTTCGGCCAGTCCCAAAACCACTAGCCCGCCAGCCTGTTTGTGGGCGTCTCCTTTAGCTGGTCAGCTGAAGACACCTATGTGTGCCTGCTCCTATCCGGGACCAGAGCCAAGTTGTGCATCCATAGACCAACACCGTGCCCAGCAAGCCACAACCCTGCTCTCTCTTCCTTTCAACAATTTGACTGAGCCTATTGCTCTGCTGCCCTCATTACCCTTTCCTACCATTCATAAGTAAGCCCCAAACCTGATGGCAATGACAATGGGATCACAGACAAATGTTTTGGGGACAGGGGACATCAAAAACTGGGGAGTTTTTACCTTAATTCCGACACCTAGCATGTAGAAGTACTTTAAATTGCAGCTATGCCCCTGTTTCTCAGTTGTGTGTCTGTGCTATCTACTTTGATTGTGGTATTAACAAAAGAGGTTTCACTGCTACGATAAAAAATATTTACAACTCAAGCATAATATTGTTACAAATATCATGAACTTAGCACTGAAATGATGGAAGAAAAAAATCAAAGTCATAAATACAACCCATTAGTTATAGCATAAATATTAGGCTTGGTTCGCATACAGTATCTCACAAAAGTGAGTACACCCCTCACATTTTTGTAAATATTTTATTATATCTTTTCATGTGACAACACTGAAGAAATGATACTTTGCTACAATGTAAAGTAGTGAGTGTACAGCTTGTACAACAGTGTAAATTTGCTGTCCCCTCAAAATAACACAACACACAGCCATTAATGTCTAATACGCTGGCAACAAAAGTGAAAATGTCCAAATTGGGCCCAATTAGCCATTTTCCCTCCCCGGTGTCATGTAACTCGTTAGTGTTACAAGGTCTCAGGTGTGAATGGGAAGCAGGTGTGTTAAATTTGGTGTTATCGATCTCACTCTCTCATACTGGTCACTGGGAGTTCAGTATGGCACCTGATGGCAAAGAACTCTCTGATGATCTGAAAAAAAGAATTGTTGCTCTACAGAAAGATGGTCTAGGCTATAAGAAGATTGCCAAGACCCTGAAACTGAGCTGCAGCACAGTGGCCAAGACCATACAACGGTTTAAGAGGACAGGTTCCACTCAGAACAGGCCTCGCCATGGTCGACCAAAGAAGTTGAGTGCACATGCTCAGCGTCATATCCAGAGGTTGTCTTTGGGAAATAGACGTATGAGTGCTGCCAGCATTGCTGCAGAGGTTGAAGGGGTGGGTGGTCAGCCTGTCAGTGCTCAGAACATACGCCGCACACTGCATCAAACTGGTCTGCATGGCTGTCGTCCCAGAAGTAAGCCTCTTCTAAAGATGATGCACAAGAAAGCCCACAGTTTGCGGAAGACAAGCAGACTTATGCCCCGTACACACGATCTGACTTTATTATTATTATTCTTGATATCACTTGAAAAAAAAAGCCTTTGAAAATGAATTTGCAATAACTCTATCAGTATCACCAGCAAAGCAGCTTCATTATTATCCCATTAAAGAAGAAGAGAATTGTGCTCTGCATTTGGAGATTTCCTAATTTGCCACGTCACAAATGTTAATTCTCCATTACGAACGCTAGTTTACAAGACCGGCCGCTTCTGCTTCTAAGCATGCGTGAACTTTTGCGCGATGGACTTGTGTACATAGATCGGAAAGTCCAACAACAAAATTTTGTTGGCGGAAAATTTGAGAACCTGCTAGCAAACATTTGTTGGCGGAAAGTCCACCAACAAATGTTCGATGGAGCATACACACGGTCGGACTTTCTGCCAACAAGCTCACATTCAACATTCAACATTCCCATCAGAAAGTCCGACTGTGTGTACGCGGCATAAGGATATGGATTACTGGAACCATGTCCTGGTGGTAAGAGTGTCATTGTCTGGGGCTGCATGAGTGCTGCTGGCACTGGGGGGGCTACATTTCATTGAGGGTACCATGAATACCAACATGTACTGTGACATACTGAAGCAGAGCATGATCCCCTTCCTTTGGAGACTGGGCCACAGGGCAGTATGCCAACATGATAACGATCCCAAACACACCTCCAAAATGACCACTGCCTTTCTAAAGAAGCTGAGAGTAAAGATGATGGACTAGCCAAGCATGTCTCCAGACCTAAACCCTATTGAGCATCTGTGGGGCATCCTCAAACAGAAGGTGGAGGAGCGCAAGGTCTTTACCATCCACCAGCTCCGTGATGTCATCATTCAGGAGTGGAATAGGACTCCATTGGCAACCTGTGAAGCTCTGGTGAACTCCATGCCCAAGAGGGTTAAGGCTATGCTGGAAAATAATGGTGGCCACACAAAATATTGACACTCTGGGCCCAATTTGGACATTTTCACTCAGGGGTATACTCACTTTTGTTGCCAATGGTTTAGACATTAATCGCTGTGTGTTGAGTTATTTTGAGGGGACAGCAAATTTACACTGTTATACAAGCTATACACTCACTACTTTACATTGTAGCAAAGTGTCATTTCTTCAGTGTTGTCACATGAAAAGATATAATAAAATGTTTACAAAAATGTGAGGGATGTACTTACTTTTGTGAGATACTGTATATGCAGTTTCTCCATGGCTGCGTTTTCTCGTGCACAGTAGCCTAATTATTTGAATGGGCTGCTGTATCCACTGAAAACACAGGGAAAAGATCCCTGCATCTTTTCAGAAAACACGGTCGCAGGGAAACCGCATAGTGTAGCTCAGTTTCCAGTGTGTGGAGGTGCCATTAGGATTAATGGTACCCCAATGAATCTTCTGAGCCGCAGCGCATTTTTCTCTGTGGGTGGTTGTGGGTGCAGGAACAGGTGCTGTCCCGCAGCAGCAACCACCTGTACAAGGGTGAACCTAACTTTAATACCTGTACTGAACACAAGTAAACGAATACTTACTGAACAATGTAAACACTTTCATGGTAAAATAGTATCATCAACAGAGGATTTAAAATAAGAATTCCAGGTATGAATATTTTATACATAATTACATTGGATTAGCTTCGACCAATGTAACTATGTATATGCCATACCCGTGGGATCCCCTGGAAGCTGAAAGTCACTGTAGTAGACACCACTACTCCAGTGATCTTCACTTGCTTTGGGGTACTACTGTTCTGGTGCATTCTGAACACAGTAGGTCGGCCGCTTAGCACATGCCCCACTTAAAAAATGCTTTGCATTTTTTGAATGAATGCAAAGCATTCTGTGATTGGAAAAAGTGGAGAGCATGACATCACTGCCCCACCTCTCCACCTTGCACCATTTCAGATTAAAATGCAAAGTGATCTTTGCAATGTACACTATTTTACTTGTCCACTTTCTATTTTTTAAGTGCTCAAATTAGCCCTACAAAATGAAATAATTTGTATTCTCCCAGAAAACGGATTCTTCCAAGAAATCATCAGTGTCCACCAGCGCAGCCTCATCAGACAAGCTACAGACAGCCAGTTTAATTGTTCATGATTGCATTGGGGAGAAGGAGCTACTGTTCCTGCCAGCCAGCTCACATCCAATCCGCACACTGGGGATCTCAGCACTGCCACTCCTACTCCAAACTTGACCTGATACTTAGCTGCACTTGCAGCCTCTGCCTTCTCCATGACCGCCTAGACTGCATCGGGCGGGGTCTGAGAATCAGTGGCGCTCCCAGCTCCAACCGGCCCCCTCCCCTGCTCTCTGTAAACTACCGCTGCGGCACTACCTCAATGACAGTGGCATCGTGGGGGGCCCTCAATGTGCAGGCAGCATGGGCTCCAGGGGCAGCTGCCCTATTTGCCCTGTGTTAAAGACGGCACTGGCCACAGACAGAAGACAGAGCAGCACGAGCGGCCATACTCCATTCGGCCGTTCGGGCTGCTCTGTCTGCTTTCTGTGGCTGAGTGACAGGCCCAGCTGGGAGATCGCCCGGTGCTCGCGGGTGTCCGCGAGCCCGCAGCCAAACGCAGGAGACTCCCACAACTCGCGGGAGACTTGGGATGTCTGCAGTACACAGTGCTGGTTTTCAGCTGTGAGACAGAGACTTCCCATATCACACCCAGAACAATGCAGAGTTGGTCTGAGCGGTGCATGTGAATGAATACAAAGCTTCCTCTGATTGGCTGAGTCAGAGGGGTGGGGTGATGATATCACGGTCCCCGATTCAGCCAATCAGAGGAAGCTTTGTATTCATTCACAGAATACAAAGCTCTCTACCAATGGCTGAGCACCTCTCAGACCTACTCTGCACTGTTCCAGGTGTGAGACAGGAAGTCTCTTTCTCATAAACGGATCCCAGAACTCTTTTTTGCTGAAGCTACATGAATACATACAGTACTTAGAGACACTAGTGCAGCAGTGAAGTGAAGGAAACAGTTTGTTTGGACCAGCTTGGTCCAAATTAACCATTTAAGGTGACAGGAAACATGAAAATCAACTTTAAGCAAATAGGTTTTTGTGAATTTGTTGCTGTTGCAAAGCTTCTTACCTAGAGATCCTGCCAGTAACAGACTGACAATGCTAACCCACTACTGCATGCGCAGCTCAGTTCTGGGATTCATATCAAATAAACTCAGTGCCTCGATGCTGCAAATAAACTCCTGTGTATGTGCACAGGTGTAATGTCTGTAGGCAGGTGCAGTCTACTTTCTCCACTGTAGGGGGCACTGGTCTGCAGCGGCATTGCAGTTGGGGAGGAAGTCAAGAGGAACATGGTTTCCTGGGTCACTGGGGAAGTTATCCAATTGGATGCTGCAGCCCTATGTGACTCTAGCAGCCATATTTGGTCAGGCAGAGCATGTTTAAGGCCCTGGCTCCCAGGCTTGGTGCACTTTTTGTGAGTGGGCAGAGTAGGGACAGGTACCCTGCCTAGTTGGGACAGAACTAGCAGCAGGGAAAGGTTCCTGATGAGGAGGGAAAGCGTAGGGCTCTGGACATCTTCCTGTTTGAGAACGAGACAGCCAGGCCACATTTTGCTCCTCCTAACAGACAGAAAAATCTTCTTGTCCACAGAAACCATGTCTGGATTGTACTTCAGCACCTTAGAGAGAATAATCTGTATGCCAAGTTAGATAAACTCAATACATATGGGGGAAAGATTGCATCTCTAGAGGATAAGGTCGATGACCTTGAAAACCGCCTACGCAGAAATAACCTGTGCCTGGTAGGACTTCCGGAGCGGGTGGAGGGTTCTGACCCTGTAGCTTTCCTAGAGAGCTGGTTCGAGCAAGAATTTGGTCGAGAGCAGCTGTCCCCCTGTTTTGTGATTGAGAGGGCCCACCGAGTCCCCGGACGCCCCCTTCCTGAAGGTCACCCCCCATGTATGGTGGTGATCCATCTCCTTAATTACAGGGACCGTGACTCCATCTTGGGGGCTGCCAGGCGGAAAGGAAGTCTCCGCATTAATAATGCTGTGGTGTCACTCTTTCCAGACTACTCTGCGACAGTCCGCAACGGTAGAGCCAGCTACCAGCGTGTCAAGCAGAAGCTCCGGGAGCAAGATATTCAGTATTCCATGCTATTCCCTGCCACCCTTCGGGTCACATACCAAGGGAAATCCCATTTCTTTCAGTCCCTACATGATGCCATGTCCTGGTGGGAATCACTACCCCGCCTTCCTAAGCCTCCTGCCTGATGCGGATCCGCACATTTTGCTGGCTCCACTGCTGTAACTGAAGTTTCCTCCCCCTCTGGGTTCTCCTTTTTTGCATTATTTTTTGTTTTTTATCAATGCAAAGTTTTATTTTGTTGCTCAAACATGTGCTGACTTTGGAGGATCATACTTGTCTCTGGAGGGAGAGTACCAAGTCTCGGTCTTTAACCGAGCCTGAGCTGCCTTGGGGTTCAGTCCCCTCCTTTTTCTTCTGGAAATATTGTTGTTGAACACTGACCTTTTTTTTTTTGCTTTTGAACTTCTTTTTTTCTTGCCTCCTGTTCTGGGCCATGCGCCCCATGCATGGTACAAGTTTAGGGTATAGGCCCACTCCCCTTTTTTGGAGCTGGGCAGGGAATTTATTGCCCTTGTTGGGTAATGAACATGTTAATGTATGTAGTTGTGTGGTTGTATGCATGGTGTCTGTATGGATGTTTTTATGTCTAGCACTGCGGCCCTTAATTTTCTGGGTGGCTGTGACTGAGGGTGGGAAGCCCTACGAGGCCCCAGTGTCTGTCCCTATCCCCCCTGACCCAGCACTTATAATACCAACACCATGTCTGAAGTAACCGTTTGTTCGTGGAATGTCCGCGGGCTGAACTCTAAATTTAAAAGAGCATCTATCTTTGAGGCCCTGAAACATAGTAAGCCACATATCCTATGCCTCCAGGAGACTCACCTAATGGGGTCCAAAGTGATGGCACTAAAAAAACACTGGGTGGCCAATCACTATCAATCTACCTACTCAAATTATGCCCGGGGGTTGCTATCCTAATTCGTAAGGGGTTGCCCTACGTGTGTCATCAAGTTGTCCTAGATCCCAAAGGGGCAGTATGTTATTTTACATATATCAATACATGGCACATCCCTTATTTTGGACACGGTATATCTCCCTCCCCCGGTCACGGCTGCAATGTTCTCTGATCTCAATATTCATTTTGCTAACCTTCCTAATTGCCCTATGCTTATCCTTGGGGATTTCAACTCGGTCTTAAAACCCCTACAATCAGAATCCAAGTTGTTTCGGGCGAGGTGTAATACTTATGGATATGTGGATCTGTTGCGCTGGAAATCTCCAGATGCCAAAGTGTACTCCTGCCAGTCTAGGTCCTATGCAGCCCTTTCTAGAATTGATTATGCCCTGGCCACGAAGGATTTTTTACGTGCCGTTCGATCCATAGCGTATCTGCCCCAGACGGAGTCTGATCATTCTGTGATACAGGTGGGTTTAACTGTGGGCCATAGACCGGCGTTCCGAACCTGGAGACTCAGCCCTCTCTGGATCTCTACACCGGAGATATCTGAGGGCATCCTGACTGACATGACAATTACTGGTCCCTTAACACGGACTCTGCTCCTGCGAGCCCTGTCTGGGGTGCCTTTAAGGCTGTGGTCAGGGGTTCCTATATTTCTAGAATTAAGTGTTACAGAGCTGCCAGGCGGAGGACACAGGAGGATCTTCGAAAAGTGTTGGAGGAGGCCCGCGCCCGTCATACGGGTGCCCCCTCCTCTGAAACTAGGGGCATGCTGAGAGAGGCCCATCGGGCTCTGCAGCTGCACATGGTTGACTTGACCAGAAAACAGCAGTTGTACCTCTCGGCTTGTATTCACGAGCATGGAAGGAAAAATGGCAGGCTCCTTGCATATCTTGCACACGCGGACTGTCAGGAAGCCGCGATTGCCACAATTCAATTACCAGACGGGTCGACTACATCTGACGCACTGACTATTAACCAAACTTTATCGGATTTCTATGCCACACTGTACAGGGGCACGGATATCCCTTCAGAAACAGACTTTATGGGCTTCTTTGAATCCCTTGACCTCCCGGCGCTTAGTGACTCTCAACAATCCCTTTTGGATAAACCCATTACTCTGGAGGAGGTCACCAAGGCCATATGCCTCCTACCCTCTAATAAAACTCCTCAAAATGTTTCAGGACTGCCTTAAATTGGGGAAGCTTCCTGATTCTATGAATGAGGCACTCATTGTTGTTATACCCAAGCCCGGTAAGGATAGACAACAATGTGGATCCTACCGGCCTATCTCACTCCTGAACGGTGAGGCAAAGATTTTAGCAAAAATACTTGCCCTCAGACTTCAGTCGGTCATCCTGTCCCTCATACCGCCGGACCAATCCGGTTTCTGGTTCTGGTTTAGTCCTGTCCCTGGACATATTGAAAGCTTTTGATACTGTGAGTTGGTCTTTCCTATGGGAAGCTATGACACGGATGGGTATTGGCCCAAATTTTATCCACTGGGTTTGATTACTATATGCTGACCCGAGGGCTAGGGTTCGCACAAAAATGGACATCTCTGCACCATTTTCTTTGAACCGGGGTACTCTGCAGGGATGCCCTCTCTCTCCTCTGCTGTTCGCAGTAGCCATTGAGCCATTGGCTCTGGCAGTGGGGCAGATGTCTGAGATTGGGGGTATCCATTCTGGCCCGATAGAAGAGAAGATCTCTTTATACGCAGATGATGCCCTGGTATATCTGGATTGTAGGGAGAGCTCTTTTACTAAATTACTACAAGTGGTGGAGGAGTTTGGTTCGGTCTCGGGGGTTCCGGGTGGGCTGGGAAAAATCCCAGGCCTTTGCTATCGGTCCCCCTTCTCCCTATGATTATCTACAAAGGTCATGTATTCAACTAACACCCTCCTTTAAGTACCTTGGTATTCAGATACATGCCGATCTCCCTAGATATGAAGAACTCAATATCGCCCCTATAGTCCATCAGATGACGGATAAATTCCGTACCTGGTCGTCACTGCCCCTCAATCTAATTGGTCGTATAAATATATTTAAAATGATTTTTCTACCGAAATTCCTCTATAGCTTTAGGGCTTCCCCAGTTTTTCTCACCAAAAAATTATTTGCAAAACTTGACTCTGCCCTGTTTACTTTTATGTGGAACGGTTGCCAACCTCGTATAGACAACTCCTCTCTACAAGCGGCCAAGGCCATAGGCGGCTTGGCTTGCCCGAACTTAAGAAATTATTTTCTCACTTTCCAGCTCACCTATATCCATGATTAGCTGCACTCTGATCCCCAAACTCCTGCCACTGCCTTTCTTTTGACCTTGTTTGCACCTCCTACCTCTTTGAAGGATGAATTGCATAGATCAAGAAAAACAGGTGGCTCCAGATTTTCTCCCATTGAGGTTTGTTTTATGGCTTGGAGGGAGGGGGGGAAGACATTGAAACAATCCCAAGTGGATATTTCGCCACAGGCACCCCTGTGGCGAAATGCGAATATTCCTGAGCTCTCTGGTCATCCGGACTCAACGTGGTGGGCCCGTTTTTGGAATCACACACCTTTTTCATATATTTGAGGAGAATACCTTACTGCCTTTTGAATCCCTTAGACTTAAATAAATTCTTCTTCAAGTACCTTTTATTACGACATGCCCTTAGGACACAATTTGGATCATTGACCATAGAGCTTAAGGAATCCTCTATTGAGGACCTTCTGTCATTCCCAGAAATAAACAAACTAGTGACGACCTTTTATGGGCACCTTCAGGTGAGGATGCCTTTCAGAATTCTCAACGTAAATGGCAGATGGTTATGCCTGAGCTTTCTGAAGAGGATTGGGAAGAGGCAGTGGAAATATGCTTTCAGGATATCATCAGCACGGCTGATGTCCTGATACAATTTAAGTTTATACATCACTTACACTATACACCTCCTAGGTTAGTTAAAATGGGTCTGGGTCGAGATATTGCATGTGCTAGATGTAACATGATTGCTGCCGACTTTTTTCATATGTTTTGGACATGTTCTGGACTTACAACCTTCTGGAAGGATTTGTTTTCTTTTTTCAACCGTAAGCTGCATATGCCGTTGCCTCATACTCCGGAGGTTGGACTTTTGGGGGTATTGAATGATCATGTTCCTCACGCTCATGCTAGAACGTTGATACGTATATTGTTGTTTTATGCACGTAAAACAATTTTGTTACATTGGAAAGATACTGCTCCCTTCTCGGCCCAAGCTTTCTTCCGTATTGTTCATGGGACCCTCCCTAAATTCAAATTAATATATAAAAGTAGGGCATGCCCTAAAAAGTACAACAAAATATGGCAGTCGTGGCTGGACGTCTTGGGGGATTTCTGGGGGGATGTCCTTTCCTCATAGTTATCTCAGTGATGTGGTATGTTGATGTGATCCAGTAAACATTGTTTGACATATGTCTATATATGGATAGAGATTATACTGCGCTATTGAGGTCGTGTGTGCTAGATGTGTGAATGGGTGTGAGTGTGAATGGTTGTTTCTTTTCTTGTTTGGGGTAGTAATGTTTTATACAGACGACCTAATCAGTGATCTTCTTTATATCCGAATTAATGTGCTGTTTACACCAAACATGTATGTACTGTCAGTCTGTACTTGTTTTTTGGTTCTGTCCTTCTTTTGTTATCTAAAAATGAAAATAAACACCTTTTAAAAAAAAGAAACATCAAGCTCCGGGTTCCTTCTCTGAAGTTTGCCCCAAGATTCAATGGCCCATAAACTATAACTTCTAAGCTGAATCCGGTTTGTTTCAAACTTCAGATTCCAAAAAGCCTCAAGATCTCAAACTCCTTCCATGTTTCCCTTCTGAAGCCTTTAGTCCTCAATAAGTTTTCTCGTCCTCTCCCTAACGTGGCCCCGGTTTCTGAGGATAATCAGGATACGAGGTTAGTCAAATTTTGACTTCCCGGCCTTCTTCAGTACCTTGTGCATTGGAAAGGGTTTGGTCCTGAGGAGAGGTCTTGGATCACTGCATCTGATGTCTTTGCGCCTTATCTTTTAAAGAGGTTTCATCTGAAGTTTCCCTCCAAGCCTGGGCC
Source organism: Lithobates clamitans (assembly GCA_037952925.1). Taxonomy (NCBI): domain Eukaryota; kingdom Metazoa; phylum Chordata; class Amphibia; order Anura; family Ranidae; genus Lithobates; species Lithobates clamitans. The sequence goes on from JBBGZY010000527.1 coordinate 230,028, forward strand.
CAAGCGGGGGAGGGGGGCCTCGTAATGGGGGGGTATGATCATGAATCTGCAGTAATGTTCATGTCTGTCTGTCTGCTTACCTCTCTGTTGTGTTCAGCTTAGAGACAGACAGCTGTTCACCTGTATGCTTAAGTAATCTTCCCTCAAGCATGGCTCCACCCCAGCTCCTAACAGGAAACAATATATTAACCTGTGCACTGCAAGCCAAGGCTTGCTGATCAATATTGTGTGTTTGGCTTCCTGTGTGCTTCTTGCCATGTGCTCTATGTCTGATTCTGTTTACCGACCTTGACTTGTTATTTGACTATTCCTGTCTGCCTGATACCCCAGCCTTTGGCGTGTTTTCCTGTCTGCTCGTTGCAACGGCCTTTGGCTTATCTCCTGACTATCCCATGTTGTCATGGACTACTACTTCCACTCTGTCCACCAGAGCTGGTCCGTGAGCCTGAGCTGAGTGACCCCGGGAGCGCAGTGCTCTGCGCCCTGAGCCCACCTCTTTTTGAATCCTATTAGAGCATCTGGCTCTAATCACTTGCTTAACCCCCCCCCAATTGGAATATTTGGTCCGGAGCCCTGCATGTAGATTAGGAGGCTGAACGCATGGATAGGGAGGGGCAGAGCCCCTAATGGATGGGCCGCCACTGGTTGAGAGCACAAGCAACTGTGACAGTTATCATTCTTGACATGTCTTGATTGTAACTGCTTTGGCAAACAGTTAAATTGATGGTTTTAATTCCGCTTTAATGTTTATATGGAAACTACTTCTGTGGGTAGCCTAAAAGGGAGCACGTGAGAATAGAGAAAGTGATTCCATGGATGACTTGTTTCTAAAAGTGAAGGATGAACCTGGATTCACTACTCAGTGAGCCTCTGAGTGGAACATAAATGTTCCCAATAAAATCTCTCATCCTGTATATTTATTGCATGTCAGTGACACACTAGGTGGATAAACCGGGATCAGGATAAAAGCCCTATAATTTGCATCCTTGAAAAATAATCAGCAGTAGCAGCTACTGTATAAGACACTTACTTGTGGGCATGTAAATGTGTTGTGAACTAGTGCTGTGAGTTCGTGTATTTCTGGGTGTTTGGAGATCATTACACATGCAAGAATCCATCTGGATGAGACCTGTTTGATCCTGAATAAGCCTTGGTTACTGACCTAGCTTTCTATCCTGACTTTGTGCCTCATCTGTGTTGACCTTATTACTGACATCTGTCTTTCTCCAGGTACCATGCTTTGGTTTTCTGCCTTGCTACTGATCCTTGGCCTGACCTTCGCTAGTATCCTATGTAAACTCTCGTACTTGCCTTGGCTAATCTGTCCTGTCAACAAGGTCATCCCAGGGTCCTTGCTCTCAGGGTTCCCTTTGCAGATTTTCCAACCATCGGTGACTCTGGTAAAGACTACGTGAAGACCAGAGCACAAGCCTTTTAAAATGCAGCCAGTAGCCAAGGAGCATCATCTGCTCAAGTGTGTGGGGAGACCCCTGAAGAGATCCGCTACTGGCGGCTCTTGCAGTGGATATGCCTCATATAAGTGGATAGGAATAACAGAGAGGAAACCTCATTGCGCAATGCCGTTGAAAAATGTATTGGTAAAATAATTAAAAACTACACTCACGTGTAATGGTGCCTATCATCCTGGCACCCGGCGTGTATAGCAGGTGATTGTTTGGGGAAATCGGCCCACAGTGTGTTGTTTATCTCTACCGTGGTTCAGCTCGATTCCCGGAGGATTGCGTGGGCGGAAGTGTGTCGGTGTGGGCCGATTTCCCCAAAATATCACCTGCTATACACGCCGGGTGCCAGGACGATAGGCGCCATTGTGAATGTCATTTTTAATTGTTTTACCAATACATTTTTCAACAACATTGCGCAGTGAGGTTTCTTCTCTGTTATTTCTATCCACTTACAGTATATGGGGCATATCCACTGCAAGAGCCTCCAGCAACTGATCTCTTCAGTGGTCTTCCCACATGCTTGAACAACCACACTAGAGATAGTTGGTCAACTCCTAGGGGTGAGTGCACATCTATGTGGGGCACTCAGTCTGAGCATTTTGGAACAGAGATTTATTATTGAGCACAGGCACTTAAATTGGGACTGTTAAGGACTTATATTTATTTAAGTTATAACCTAGCGTGGTGGATTGTTTTCTTTTCATCTGCCATCCTTACTGCATTAATCCTGGTGAGGGATCCTAATAGTAGTTCCTATAGGGAGACAGTACAGTTACCATACAATAAAATACAAGAGGGTTAAGTGGGCCCTGCTTATAAGAGCTTACAATCTAATAGGGTGGGGCAAGCGGTACAAAGGTAATAACTCTGGAGAATGAGCTGATGAAAGAATGAAAAATTCAGTTGGCAGAGAGAGGTGGCAGGCTGAGTGGTTGGTAAGGTAAGGTAGATGAGTTTGGCTGCAGCATTTATGATTGGCTGAAGGGGGGGTGGCCTGTGTAGAGGTAAGAGATGACTATCCTTGATATCTGCATTAGACAGATGTTTCATGTCAATGTACCTACATGCAGTCAAAGCAAATATTCTTTCGCATAAGCAATAGATACTATAGGTTTGAAACCAACTGTCCAACTGGTGCCCGAACACTGCCTCCCAGTGCCAGATTTATAAGAGGGCAAAAGGGGAAATTGTCCAGGGCCCCCCTGCTAGAGGGGGCCCCACTGCCAGAGGGAGCCTTAGAGCTCCTTTATTTTAAAAAATGTAATAATTTTATTTTTTATATTTTTGCAAAAATGTATAAATTGTGTGTGGGTGTTAGGATACAGAGTAGTTAAGCTTGACTTCACAGGCAAAGAAAGGGATGAGGTCTTCTGGAAGATGTTTTACATTTCAATTTCTCATATTACTTTACTATTCAAGATGTTTGTTTTAACATGACTGTGTTGCGGAATTTATTGCCTTGTTTGTGAGAGACAAGTGGGTGGGACAAGGGAAAAGTTTAAAAAATGTTGGAAAGTACCAGGCAACAGCCCTGAGGCCATCATGTGGGAGTGAAGTTAATGACCAGCAATTATTTAACACAGTGAAAAACATGAGAGAGAAGCTCACTTCCCCGCTTGACCCCGATTGCGTCAAGGGGTGAATCTGACACTCCCAGATAATGAATAGGGTAAAACATTGTTGGCAAGTTTTACCCAAAATTACGAGATTGGTCGAATTCAGGACAGGCATGGGGTTTATCATTCATTTGAGTTGACTTTTTTATTTGTCATATAATTTAAAGCTTAGTTCTGCCTAAAAAAAAAATTCAAAGTCAGCAGCTACAAATACTGCAGCTGCTGACCTAAAATAAGGACACTTACCTGTCCAGGGCGCCCGCAATGTCCTCACCCGAAGCCGACCCGTCCCTCGGCTCTGAGTGGAGGCGCCGACATTGCTAGTAAAGGAATCAGGAAGTGAAGCCTCGCGGCTTCACAGCCTGGTTCCCTACTGCGCATGCGCGAGTCCCACTGCGCGTTCTGAGTGGTCCCTGCTGTCTTTTGAGACCTGTGTGTCTCCCAGAAGACAGTGGGGAGGCAGAGGAGTGGCCAGACATGGCCTAGATCACCACGGATACTGAGGCGTTCTTTCACCTGAAGTGGGAGCAAATAAGAATAAATCCTGTATTAAGAATAAGAATAAGTAATAAGAATTAATAAGGGCCCACTGACATCAGTACGCTGCAACCACAGGCACGTTACCACAATGTCTCCCAGAAGACAGCGGGGGGCGGAGGAGTGGCCAGACATGGCCTAGATCACCGCGGATACTGAGGCGTTCTTTCACCTGAAGTGGGTGCAAATACCTGTATTAGACAGGTATCTGCTCCCCCTTGAAAGGTGCCAAATGTGACACCGGGGGGGGGGAGGAATACGCACAGAGGAAGTTCCATTTTTGGGTGGAACTCCGCTTTAATTTCTATGTAGAGAGGGCCCCCCAACTTGAATTGCCCCGGGCCCCCCCCCAAGGTCTAAATCCGGCACTGCCTACTCCCCTCTTAACAGACATACATGACCAAACATAACGGTTTTTTTATAGCAGTTAATGCATGTTTTTGCACCCAGCAGCCAATAGGTGCCTAAGGGCAGTTAGAACATGCAGGCACAATCTGACTGCCCTCTGAAATCTACAGACACCTCTCCCTATTACATATGGATACCTCCCAACATTTTGAGATGGGAATAAGGGACACCTACTAACAAATGTATGTAGGCATAGGACACGCCCCCGCCACACCGCCTTAAAGGAGAATTGACAAAAAAAAAGGTTAATTAAATCCACAAGGACTTTTTTTTACCACTACTATTCCTTTACATTGGCTTTTAAAATGTACAAATGCAGCAATTTAGAAATTGGATGAAATTATTAGCACTGGGAAACACTTTTTGAAAGATAAAAAGTGCATTTATATACAACTATATAGATCAGACCAAAATGAGGGACAAATGAGGAGGAATGAGGGACAGAGGGACATTGCTCCAAATCAGGGACAGTCCCTCCAAATCAGGGACAGTTGGGAGCTTTGCATATGTGCATTACTTTTTCAAGCAACTATACTTATATATGATTGATTCCTTTTGTATTGTAATTGTACTGTCTGCCCTAAAGCATAGCACTGCAAAACTGTTGGCACTATATAAATCCTGTACTATAATAAGAATTAATAAGGGCCCACTGACATCAGTATGCTGCAACCACAGGCACGTTACCACAATGAATGATAATGCATGTTGAGGTGCCGCAGTACCATTCACTCTAAAAGACACTTCAACAAACCTTCCCAGCGAAATGCGAAGCAATGCACTACTGCACATTGCATAGCACTGCTGAAAATGCTGAGAGCATGATTTTTGGTTCATTATGGTGTGTTGGGCAGCCCATCCTAATGGAACACATATTGACTCGTGATACAATGTGCATGAGTGCTTGTGCATTTCACAAACTGCACAGGTTCAAAATTGTGTGAATGAGCCCTAAAAGCATGTACACTCTGAATACTGACAGAATCATATTCAGATCCTGTTTAAATCACATTTTTCAATGTAGCCAAATGCATGAGATAAGAGACAATGCTTTGTTTGTAAAAGCACATCTTCATGCCAACACATTGGGGTAGATTTACTAAAACTGGAGCACTCAGAATCTGGTGCATCTGTGTATGGTAGCCAATCAGCTTTTAACTTCAACTTGTTCAATTAAGCCGGGCTCACACTGGAACCCGCTGCGGATCGCACAGGAGCGCTGTGCATCCCTGTTCCCCGTTTCAGGGATGAATTAGGGCCGAATTCAGGCATAGATTCGGCCCTGATTGAAACGGAGCAAAGACGCACAGCGTTTCTGTGCAGTGCACTCCGCAGCCGCAACGGAGGTATGTGAACCGGCTACATAGAGAGCCAGTCACATTCTCCTGCTATGCGAATTGGATGCGGGAAAACCCGCATCTAATTTGCATAGGCGTGAACCCGGCCTTAAGCTTTGGAAATTAAACCTGGAAGCTGATTAATTTCTATGCAGAGCCCCCCCCCCAGGTTTTGCACTCTCCAGTTTTAGTAAATAACCCCTATTGCGCTGCATTATTGTGCTGTGGCCTGTTTACCATTCAAGTCAGTTGTAATGAAATTCCATACGCATCAAAAATGAAGGCTTACCAAATCACATGAATGCAACACACATTAAGCCCTGGATCACATTGCAGCGATTTGGCATGCAATTTGACATTTCAAATTGCATGCCAAATCGGCGGCTATTGCCAGCAATGGTACCATCCGAATCGGTGCGATACCGCATGTGCGGCACCGCACCGATTCCCAAAAGCAGTTTCTGTACTACTTTTGGCGACTTTGGGGTGCGATTTCAATAGACATCTGTGCAGAATGGGGACTGACATGAATTCAGCATCACCCTACACAAAAAAAAACATATAATGACCTCATTACACTGTGACATAGATACCAACCTTTAAAATGGGCTACTGAATCATATCAAATAATGCCACAGGAGTGTCCACCGAAATCTGTTGATGTAATAATGTCTACACCTTTCTAAAATGAAGTAGCAGATAAAAAGGGAGAGGTAACTCCATATAAATTCATTATCAAGCGCTGAACTTTCATTTACGATTATAATTAGACTTTGAGGCAGGAAACCTTTAATTTGTTGCAAGATTTGGGAGTGCCATAATTAAATAACCGAATTGTAAACGTGATTAGTTCACATCAATCCAAACAGCATGTCTGCTGAACTTCACTAACTTACAAAAATTACTCTTTTTTTTTTTTAATTCCCCTCTGCTGACTGATAGGTGAAGGTAACATAGAGGTGCATACATGGATGCTGACTCTAGCACTGATGAAGGTGCATAAGGGGTAAATAGCTGGCACCAAAAATATGGATTGAGGCAGGGTTCACACCATCACTGTCCGCCTCACAGCAGGGGTCCGGTGCGTCCCTGTTCACCATTTCAGGTCCAATTTCAGCCCAAATTTTGGGCTGAATTCGCACCAGAAACAGACCATAAGACGCACAGCTGAAACGGAACTGCTGTGGAGATATGTGAAACAGCTCCAAAGCGAGCCGGTCAAATTCTCCTACTATTGCGAATTGGATGCGGAGGACCACATCCAATTCGCAATGGTGTGAACCCAGCCTCACTCTTAAAAAAAAGGTTCATACAAACCTAATACATTTGTCATGTATCAGGCAATTTGTAAGAACTAGAATAAAGTTTGTATTTATTTATTTTTGGCATTTGCTTGACTACAGCTCCACAATCATGTTCTTTAAGTATATGGAACGATACCAAATGCAAGGTTATACTTTATAGCATCACAATTACAACATTGGCATGGTTGGGAGGTAGTGGACATGGATGACCCCACACAGAAGATAATAATATATCAATTTAAAAAATATCCTTTGGTTCAACTAGTAGTTCACCATTTTTATAATAAGAAAAGGTTCACTACTTTCTACTTGATCCATAGGGTATGGGAAACAGTGCAAAGTATTATTCAGCATAAGGGGTATACGAAACATATGCCCATATGGGATAACTATTACCTTTATGAATTGAATAGACTAACGGAATTTTCAGACTGGAAAAAGGCAGGCATAATATTTCTGTACCAGTTATATGAAGGGGATGTTCGACTTCCTTTTAATATATTAAAAGACCGCTATCAGTTAACGAACAATAACTTCTACCAATATCTTCAAATACGTCATGCATTATAAATTCAAAGCTCAAAAATCCAATTACAGTATGAACATTCTAAAATTCTAACAAAGGCAACCTTGGTTGCCTGTACGAAACAGGGATTAATAGGAGATCTTTACTCCAACTTAAAAATAATAGAGAACACTGAAAAACATAAAAATAGTTTTGCCCGGTGGCAAGGAGACATAGAAGATTTAGATGAGGTGGACTGGAGACGAGCTCTCGAAACAGTTCCCATGAGATCTCTCTCGCCCTCCCAAAGGCTATCTGAGCTTTTTATCATACATAGGGCTCAATAAACCCCACAACAACAAACTCTATGCCTGGGGAAAATATACACCGTTATGCCTGCGATACTCTCTATTTAATGGTTCTCTCCTTCATATGCTTTGGCAATGTCCAAAGCCATATCGTTACTGGGAAAAAATATTTATAACCTTAAATTTACTATGCTCCACTGAGATAACAGGGAATGCCCAAACTTGCACTATTGGGAATAATACCTGATGGAGCAATACCAGTAGAGATGCATACTATGTGGATAAGATCTCTATACTTAGCACGTAGTTATTTTACCAAAATGGTGATCTGCTGATCCTCCAACTCATAAACAATGGGTTAAGAAACTTAACTACTGTATATACTTAAAAGAGAAAAATTTACATATAAGCATAGAGGTACACCCCAAAGTTTTGGTAAAATATGGTCATGCTGGATGGTTGTATGATGGTTTATCTAATAGAGAGGAGTAATGATAGAGGAGATAGATGGGAGTAAAGAGCTGAGGTAGAAGGGTGAGGAGTGCATGAGAAGAGATATATATATATATATATATATATATATATATATATATATATACACACACATATATGTACACACACTATATTGTCAAAAGTATTGGGATGTCTGCCTTTACACATACATGAACTTTAATGGCATCCCAAACTTAGTCCGTAGGGTTCAATATTGAGTTGGTCCACCCTTTGCAGCTATAACAGCATCAAATTCTTCAGGGAAGGTTGTCCACAAGGTTTAGGAGTGTGTCTATGGGAATGTTTGACCATTCTTCCATAAGCGCATTTGTGAGGCCAGGCACTGATGCTGGACAAAAAGGCCTGGCTCGCAGTCTCCGCTGTAATTCATCCCAAAGGTGTTCTATCAAGTTGGGGTCAGGACTCTGTGCAAGCCAGTCAGGTTCCTCCACCCCAAACTCGCTCATCAATGTTTCTATGGACCTGAGCTTACTTTTGTTCTCCTGTGATACAGAATCAGCTAATAGCAGGAGAAAGCCCTCTGTCAGCTTATGTCACAGTGACTAACTCACTGCTCTCCACTCTGAGAAGACCAAAAACTGAGTGATCAGCGGTCAAGTGATCGCTCAGTTCTCGGGCTTAGAGCTGGCATGGGGACAGCTGCAGCATCACACCAATGCTGCAGCATGGAGGTGAATATGAACATTTATTCTTTTAAATAGCCCAGGTTTCTCCTTTTTCATGAATACTTAACACTGGGTAATAAGTGGTGACATGACAATGACTATGGACCCATTGACTTGTACATGACAGCCATGTGAGCATTTGCTTGTACTGGAACAAGTAGTTGTCTTTAACCTCTTGGTGCAAATGGCATGCTAATATGGGCCTTGATGCCGAGCGGCCACATATTTGCCTACCACATTTCAAACACGCGTGCCCTGTATGCTTCCGGCACAGTTACCAGCAACTAACAGTAAGCTCCCGATCCGGGATCCCGATTTGGAGCTTTCCGATCATGTGATCACCATGACAGCCAATCACTGCAGTCACATGATCATAAACCCCGCCCCGTCTCCCAGCATCTGAAACCCTTTAAAGGGCCAAGGAATTAATTATGCACTGTTGTAACTGTCGTGGTACATGCAACTTGCGTAGCTTACATCAAAGAAAGCCATTTATTCCATCTGTTAGAGATTAATTGCATTTCTTTGGCACAATTAAAAAAGGTTACTGCTGTAGCTAAGCCCCTATGATAATGTAATACTTTCAGGTTTATTCCATCAGGCAGGCAGACATACTACAAGTTAAAATGACATTAAACCCAAAAAGAAAAATGAAGTACAATGTGTATTGCTGTTTACCAATCGTTTTTAAGGCCCCTTTCACACTGAGGCGGTTTTCAGGCATTTTAGCGCTAAAAATAGCGCCTGTAAAGCGCCTGAAAACCGCCTCCCATTCATTTCAGTGTGACTTTTCACACTGGGGCGGTGCACTTGCGGAACCTTACGAAAAGTCCTGCAAACTGCATCTTTGGGGCAGTTTGGGAGAACTGTATTTAGCGCTCCCAAAACGCCCTGCCCATTTAAGTGAATGGACAGCGCTTCCAAAGCGCATGAAAAGTGCTTCAAATGCGCCGCAACACGGGGGCTTTTAACTCTTTCTTTGGGGTTAAAAGCTCCCCGCTAGCAGCCGAAAAGCACAGCTTAAACGGCGCCAAAGCGAGCTGTGCTTTAGCGCTAACGCGGCCGGGGACCCAGTGTGAAAGGGGTCTTAATGTGGTGGCTGTATTGGTTTCTTTTTGGCTTTTTTTCTTTATTTTCACCTGGTGATCTGACCAGTAACACATTTTCTGTCTTAGGATATCTACACTCTGGATGAAGAAGCAATGGTCCCACATTTGGAAAGTAGCATTGTCAGTCTGGGGAGAGGGTAGTGTTAGAAGCACTAACAGATTTAGATAGACTTGAATAACAAACTAAAGATAAACTCCTGCTAACACTTTTTAGCAAGCTTGTCTAGAGAGCAGTGGCAGCTGGTGTCTTTTTTTAGGGGGGTCCGGCACTTACCCCATGGTGGTGGGTGGCAGGCAGCGTGGTGCAGCAGCTCTGGTCCGAGTGTCCTCTTCTCCATGGCACCTTCCAGCTTCTCCCCTCCTCCTCCTGGGCGTCCAATAGGATCGCCTGTCCTTTCAGCCACTCAGGTGATCGGTGTCAAAACCCACTTCCTGATTGGCTGGGAGGAGGATCCGTGTTACAACAGCAAATATTGATTCGCTGTTGTAACACACCTGGGTGGGCTCGGAGTGCACTCTCTGCGACCCGAGCCCACCATATATTGAAGCCTATTAAAGCCTCTGGCTCTAATCGATGCTTCAAAAAATCAGCCCCACCACTTTGGAATCCATGCACCCGGTGTCCTGAAAGGGGCCGGACGCATGGATAGGGGAGGCAGCAATGGACAGGGGGGGCAGCGCTCGTGCACCCTTAATGGACGAGCCACCCCTGCTAGAGAGGGTAGTGTCAGATGAACCAATAGATTTACTGTACAAGGCTTTACATAAGTGACTAACAAATGAAAGCCTAATTCCAGCTAACACTGTTCAAGCAGTTACAGAAACTGTTTTTTTTTTCCTTTTGGGATAAGACCCCATTCACACAGGGGCAAGACGACTTGCAGGTCGCCTCACCGAGGCGACCTGCACACGACTGCCCGGGCGACTTGCAAAACGACTTCTGTATAGAAGTCTATGCAAGTCGCCCCAAGTCGCCCCCGAAGTCGTACAGGAACCTTTTTCTAAGTCGGAGCGACTTGCGTCGCTCCCCTTAGAAAGGTTCCATAGCACAGAACGGGAGGCGACTTGTCCTGACAAGTCGTCCCTGTGTGAATGGGCTCTAAAGGTTTTACATAAATAAATAAAAGCTAACAAATATAAGCACCCCTGTTAGTGGCAAATGGTGTGTCTCAACACTGTAACTGCCACTTTTGCTTCACAGCTTGGTCTGTTAGGGCTAGTTTTCACTAGCGTTGATCTCTGAAGAAAGATTCACATTTGGAACACTCTTCAGAGAGCATTTGACAGGCAGTGAAGGGGTGTTGTCTAGAGAGGGTAGTTTAACCCCTTGAGCCTCACACTAGCGCACCTTAAACTATGCATTACATATGGTTGTTGGGGAACCCCAATTCAGCTGAATGGGTTCCATTTAGTGGACGCTACTGACAACTGAACGTGACAATGGGGATCATTTTGGTCATGCCATGGGCATATGTACTCCCCCCCTTCTTACTGGCTTTGTAGCACAAGGGAAGTGGTTGAGTAGCAGTAAAAAACATGGCTTAGCTGCACATTGCACATTTTTACTGCCCCCAAACATTAGGGTAAACAAGGCCTTACAGGAGGTTCAAAAATAACCGACTTACAGACTGGATCAACAGATGAAACTAAATAGAAAAAGCTTTATAAAAATAGAAAACAAATGCAGCCATCACATTTAAGAATTGCTAAGCTGCAAACATTATAGATCTCTGTTTTTGGGTTTATTACTGCTTGAAAGAACAACTTCACCATTCTTTAAATGTTCCCCCATGAGTGAGAATTACTTACCAAAATACTTATCTTCAGCCCTGTTCATTACACAGCAACATCCAGCTCCTCCTGCACATGCCTGCAGGAGCCATCCAGAGGAGTATGGCCCAAGCCATTATAATAAATAGGCCAAAGGGACTAAAAGTGACATGTGTCCAGGCCTGACTTACTAAAGTGTTATATGAATTTTCTCTGCACATTATTAGACCCTCGTAGTAAATCAGAAGCTGCAATAAGATGAAAAAAAAAATTAAACATTACTGTGGATCCACAATTGTACAGCAGCATTCGTTGTCATTGAAATTGTTGTTTTCCTATTCTGAACAAGACATCTTCTTACTAAATAACCACGGACATTTGTAAAATGAGCAGCATCTCAACTATTTACTCATTTCCTTGTAGAACCACACCCTGAAAACAATTCCTTGTATTCCATTTCATGTCAGACCACTGTAAACACCTAATGAAAAGTCAATAATCAAGCCATTAAAAAACAAACATAGAGCCAAATAAGTTTCACTGTATATCTACATGCTTTGTTTAGGTAAACATTATCAAACATTTTAACATTCTCATTGGCAGTGACTGAATCAAACTAAGTTTGCATTAGTTAGCGATGAATTTGTTACTAAATTCTAAAGTAAATCACCATGAATGTGCATACCAGACATTCTTTCTGATATTTGTCCACTAAGTGGCACTGTTTCACATGTGATTTTGAATGATGCAGTATGCAGAAGTGAATGTTAAAAAAATTACATTACATCATATCACTTTATTTAGAAAGTTATTGATTGCTCAATTTTCCTGCAGTTACCAGTAAGACATTCTTTTCACATGAACGTAGCCTTTAAAGTGTTACTAAACCCAGGACCCTGCATTCACTATATCTGGTCTCCCACGGTACACAAAACTTGGAAATGCAATAATTTTAGTAATAAGTTTATAGTAAATATAAACTGCTAAATACCTTTTCTCATCTGCGGTTGGAGCAGTCTTGTGACTTCTATGAGTGTCCAGCAGAGCACTGGTTAAAGCTTGTAGGGGGGGTTTTCATTCTTCCCTGACTGTCCTAGGAGGCAGCAGGACCCCTGACCCTCTGTCTGGACAGTGCTGATTGGCCCTGTGCTGATCACATGCACTCTCCCAAGAAAAAAATCTCTCTAGAAACACACACCAAACTGAGCATGTGCAGAGTGCCCCCCAGGCTTTGTTCAATCAGGACATGGTTTTGGGATTGTGGAAGAAGGGGTGGATCAGAGAAGACAGGATCAAACATCATTTTTACACAATGCAGAGGATTAACCCCTAAGGTTCCACAGTAAGTATAACAAGCATGCTATGCTGCATATACAGACTAATTTTACTGTTGTGGGTTTAGTAATTAGTAGCACTTTAAAGTAATTGTAAATGTAGCACCCTGGTGTTTAGGCAGGGTTGCTAATAAATTTAGTTTGCCAGGTAGTAATTGTCCTGGTTAACTGTTAGTAGATCCACTGATTCCTCTCTAATTCTAGACTTGCTGCACCTTTTCTCTTCTGTCAAAAAGGTGGCACTGTGGCTGATGACATCAGATTGACAAGGGCTTTACAAGATTAAGAATGGATGGGGTGTCTCAGCCATTTGGCAGCAGTTTCTTTAATTCCTTGGCCTACTGGGCGAGCCTATTTATTTGGATCGAGTCACGTGATGGGGGTTCTGTGCCACCTGGACAGCTGTCTCGGTGGACGTGTGTTATGTCGTCCCGGGCTGCTAGGCCGGAAGCCTGAGACCTATCCCAGGGACACCTTGTTGCTAGGCTGCCTGAGGCCTATCTAGGAGCAGGAGAAGCAGCGTAGGGTTGGGACTGCAGGATTGTAGTCCAACTGGGTTTGCGAAGGTTCAGCCAGACGGGGAACCAGTTGTGGTTGGAGGTAAAAGGGAAGCTGTCGCCACTAAGAGACCATCCACCTTGTTACCGGAGACCACTGAGAGTAAGCTTGAGCAAATACCAGAGCAGTCTTCTTACCAGAGACCACTGTGAGTAAGCTTGAGCAAGCACCAGAGCAGTCTTCTTACCAGCTGGGGACGGTAAAGAAGTGGGAAAGCTTCAGCGAGTGCCAAGCCAGGAACCCAGCAGGTTAGCGAGGGGAACGCTTGAGGAGTGTACAGCGGGATAGCTGTGGAAGAGCTCAAGGGATCCAGCGACGATTGGATCTGGAAGTCTAGTGAGAGACTGGGAGCTCAGTCAGTGAAAATCTACAGTGGGATACTGTGAGATAAGAGAAGAACTATTTAGTGTTACCAAGAGTTATGTGCAAATACCTTTAGTGACTGTTACAAGTTCAGTTGCCATAGGAGGCGGCAGTCCTACCTATACAGATGTAGCATCCTGCTGGAGGCCTTTCCCTGTATAGCTGTCTACTTATAGAATCTGTCAATTATCATTGCATCTACTCAAGGGTGTCCTGGCCCTAACCCGCTCTCCCACTGTTCTTGTTAAGAGACAATAAATCTCTTGTTCGCATTCAAAAAGTGACTGGCGCCCATCATTTCATCTTGCATTACACCTACCATGCCTGTTAACCCACTCTACAAGGAAGGATGTCACCTCTTCCTAACTCTTGTGGTCACTATTAAGCTTCTGGAGGCACGGGACCTTGCTACAGAAAGGCTCACTTTTTGTTTTTTTTTAATAACAAACATGTTATACTTACCTGCTCTATTGCAGTGGATTTGCACAGAGCAGCCTGGATCCTCCTCTTCCCTGGTCCCTCTTCGCTGCTCCTGGCCCCTCCCCTTCTGTCGAGTGCCCCCACAGCAAGCAGCTTGCCATGGGGGCACCCGAGCTGACCTGAAGCTCCGTGTGTCCATTCAGACACAGAGCTGCCATTCAGGCCCCCCCCCTCTCTTGATTGGCTAAATGACTTTGATTGACAGCAGCGGGAGCCAATGGCACTACTGCTGTGTGTCAGCCAATCAGAAGAGAGACTCTCGCATGGCCGAGGGACATCGGTGGAAAAAGATGGGGCTCAGGTAAGTATTAGGGGGTGCTGGGGAGGCTGCTGCACACAGAAGGCTTTTTATCTTAATGCATAAGCATTGAGATAAAAAAAACTTCTGTCTTTACAACTCCTTTAAGTGTAAGTTTGGCCAAAACTTGGAACTTACATGCTGACAATTAGAAACCTCCCTCCATACCTTGGACCTTGACTCCCCCTGATGCAGCAGGGTTGTAGGCAGGTGCAGGGCTGAAACTACAGGGGGCAGGGGGGGCACTCCCACTCACACTGGGAACCAATGCTCTAAGGGTGTCACTGCCGCCCAATCATCTTTTCTGTGTGAGGCATCCCAGAGAAGGGAAGGCTTCAAAGAAGGCCCTGGACTGGGGGGGGGGGGTGCAGAGGAGTCCTTGGACTGGGGGTGTGTGGAAGAGGCCCTGGGCTGGGGGTTGCAGAGGAGGCCCTGGGCTGGAGGGTGCGGTGGAGGCCCTGGGCTGATGGGTGGGTGCCAAAAGAGGCTTTGGGCTGGGGAGTGCGTAGAAAGGCCCTGGACAGGGAGGGTGCAGAGGAGACCCTGGACTTGCGGGATGTAGAGGAGGTTCTTGGCTGGGCGGGTGCAGAGGAGGCCCTGGACTGGGGGGCGCAGAGGAGGCGCTGGAGTGGGGGGGTGCAGAGGAGGTGCTGGAGTGGGGGGGGGGTGCAGAGGAGTTGCTGGAGAGTATTGTATTGGGACTGTGATTTTTCTTCTACTCTGGATGAGTGAACCTATAGGTGCAGATTGGGCCAGTTTGATGTTTTAGTACGTAAATTTCTTTGAATACAAACTTTTATTCATTCCATCATTATTTTCATTTATAATTATGTGATTCCGCACCTTCTGGCCATAACAGCACCACATATAGGAACTTGTATCCCCTTGTAGTTTAATAGTATACAGACCCCATGATAATACCATCCCACAGGAAAGACAGTTCACAGTTTCTTTGAATTAAGATTCACTATGTTATGCTTTACGAGCAATTCAACTAATTATACTGTGGCAGTGGCTTTGTATGGATTACACATCCCTTGGTCAACTGATGATCTTCTACATTTTACATCTAGAAGTTTCAACCACGGCCTTGTAACAATCTGTCACGGACTTCCCCTCTCTTCCCTCTCTTCTTTTCCCAGGCAGGGATACCATATGGTTATCGTCCTTGGTCAGCCGTGTCCCCCTCATCCGGGGGGTGGAGCCGTGTAACGCATGCCTTCCTGGCAGGGTGGGGAGACGCAAGGGCCCGGCGTCTCCCCAAGCGCCCACCAGGTGGCGGCACATGGATTGGACGCTATCTCCTTCCCTGCCAGCGGCATTCCGGATCCCTTTTGGGCGCCGTGCTCGTCCAAGAGGATAGGTGTTTGACAGCTGTAGGGATGTAAATATGCATCAAAAAATCTTTCAGAACAAAACAGAACAGAAATAAACAATGTATTGGTATATACATAAACAAGTCGATCTGTAACAACATTACCAAAATGCTCTTAATGATTGTTGACGGCCAAAGTATGAGGGAGTTACCCTCTCATGTGTCTCCAATTTCCCCAGCGGTGAGTCGGTCCCCCTGGAGAGCAGACGTTGCACACGCATACCTTACGAGGGATCACACATTGAATAACCCCCAAATTTTGGAGGGGAGGAGGGGCATGCACTGCACCTGCAAGGGGTAACAAGAGTACTAAATATAAATGTACTAAATATAAATAGGAGTTTCAAGTCGAAAAGTTTTACCCCTAGGGCAATGAGAGGGAATGTCATGTTACCATAGTTTTGAAGATATAGGTACGTACAAGTTGGGAATAGGTCCACAGATGCATCATGCACAGAACAAGAAAACAGAGTGACGATAATGTGAGGAATAAGAGGGAAGGAATGACACAAAGGGGAGGAGGGGGTGGGAAGAAAAAAAAAGGGGGAAAGGGGGAGAGGGGAACTGGGAAAAAGAGGGAGGAAATGGGGGGGGGGGGAACCGTGTGGTATGAAGTGTGAATGGAAAAAAATAGACTGAGGAAAAGGAGAGAAAAACCCAGAGGGGACCGTGTAGCAAAGGTGACACAAGAAAAAACAGAGTATGCATGCATGCATGTGTGGGCCGGTGCCCAACGGAAACAAACATAGAGACCTGAAGAATCGTGGAGATCATAGTGTGTACATGAGTTGTGAGAAACCAAGAGATCATGAGGTGTGAGGAGGACCCGATTAACAGGCTGGGAAAAAGGGGGGGAGGGGGGGGGGAGAGGGGGAAGGTGGAAAAAGGAGAAAAGAGAGTGACAACGAGAAAGACAAGAGAATAGATTGGAAACACCGGTGATGTGATGCTAGGGTGAATGCAAAGAGGAGCCAAACAAGCGACCAAGAAAAATAGATGACTGAAATAGGAAAGCTGTGATGGGTGGTAATGTGAGTGACACATGGTGAAAACAAAACAAAACAAGAGCCTGGTGTGTAGAGCACGATTCATAGAGACAAATTGAACGAAGTTCTGAATTGTTATGAGTGTATGAAAGTTGATAGTTGATAAATGCAGGTAGGGCAAGTGAAAAAGTCATGGTGTAAGCCATACAAGAAAAGAAAGGTAGTAGAGGAATACATGAGTTCTTACCAGTTGTTGTGTAAGGCTGCAGGGCGGAAGCATGAAATGGGACCGGTGAGTCCCGCTGAGTCGCCCTTGCAGCCAAGGTATTTTGTAAGGGTGCTGATTAAGCAAAAATGTTTCAGGTGCAGGCAATTATCCCCTCCCATGTCCAGTCCTCCAATGGGGGAAGGAGCGGCGCAATAGCGGCGCTCACTGTGTGATCCCCCCGGAGTTCCGGAGGAGTGTTCCTCCTGGATCCACCATCGCCTCCGCCGCAAGGGCCAGGTGCCGTGACACCATGCGCACGCGCTGCAGGTCGCGCGCGCGAGCACGGCGCCCAAAGGGTTTCGGAATGCCGCTGGCAGGGAAGGAGATAGCGTCCAATCCATGTGCCGCCACCTGGTGGGCGCTTGGGGAGACGCCGGGCCCTTGCGTCTCCCCACCCTGCCAGGAAGGCATGCGTTACACGGCTCCACCCCCCGGATGAGGGGGACACGGCTGAACAAGGACGATAACCATATGGTATCCCTGCCTGGAAAAAGAAGAGAGGGAAGAGAGGGGAAGTCCGTGACAGATTGTTACAAGGCCGTGGTTGAAACTTCTAGATGTAAAATGTAGAAGATCATCAGTTGACCAAGGGATGTGTAATCCATACAAAGCCACTGCCACAGTATAATTAGTTGAATTGCTCGTAAAGCATAACATAGTGAATCTTAATTCAAAGAAACTGTGAACTGTCTTTCCTGTGGGATGGTATTATCATGGGGTCTGTATACTATTAAACTACAAGGGGATGCAAGTTCTTATATGTGGTGCTGTTATGGCCAGAAGGTGCGGAATCACATAATTATAAATGAAAATAATGATGGAATGAATAAAAGTTTGTATGCAAAGAAATTTACGTACTAAAACATCAAACTGGCCCAATCTGCACCTATAGGTTCACTCATCCAGAGTAGAAGAAATTGGAGACGCATGAGAGGGTAACTCCCTCATACTTTGGCCGTTAACAATCATTAAGAGCATTTTGACTGGTAATGTTGTTACAGATCGACTTGTTTATGTATATACCAATACATTGTTTATTTCTGTTCTGTTTTCTTCTGAAAGATTTTTTGATGCATATTTACATCCCTACAGCTGTCAAACACCTATCCTCTGAAGATGACCCACTGGGGTCGAAATGTGGCAGCATCTCAGAGGCATCAACCTCTAAAATAAACGGTAAAGATGGTTCAGGATGACTGAGGATTGGTGCTGAGGTAAACAGTCTTTTGAGGTTTTCGAAGGCATCTTGAGCTAGTTGATTCCAGGAAAAACGGGTATTTTGTTTGGTCAACTGCGTGATGGGTGCAATTATGGCTGAGAACCCCCTGATGAACTTCCTGTAAAAGTTTGCAAACCCAACAAACCGCTGAATTCCCTTCTTGTCCAGGGGTACCGGCCAGTCCAGAACAGTGGAAACCTTCTGTGGGTCCATCTTGATGCCAGTTGAAGAGATTATTAACCCCAGAAATTGAATGCTCTGTTGTTCGAACTCGCATTTTTCCGCTTTTGCATAAAGTCTATGTAAGCGGAGACGACCCAACACTCTGCAGACATGTTCTCGATGCAGCTCAAGAGACTCTGAAAAAATCAAGATATCGTCCAAGTATGCGATCACAAACACATCTAGAAAGTCCCTGAGAACATTGTTAATCAGGTGTTGGAAGGTCGCAGGGGCGTTGCAGAGTCCGAAGGGCATAACTAGGTATTCATAATGCCCGAATCGGGTTCGGAACGCTGTTTTCCACTCATGCTCGGCCCGGATACGGATCAAATTATATGCCCCTCTTAGGTCAAGTTTAGTAAAAATGACGGAAGTCCTTAATTTCTGGAATAGTTCAGGTATCAAGGGTAGCGGATACCGATTCTTGACCGTGATTTTGTTTAGTTCTCGATAGTCTATACATGGGCGGAGAGACTTGTCCTTCTTGGTGACAAAAAATATTCCGGCACCAGCTGGGGAGGTGGAGTGGCGTATGAAGCCCTTGGCCAGGCTTTCATCTATATACGTCTTTAGTACTTCTTGTTCTTTTTCTGATAACGGAAAAATGCGTCCGAATGGAATTTTGGATCCTGGCAGCAACTCGATGGGGCAGTCTTAGGGGCGTTGAGGTGGAAGAAAGTCTGCCCCCTTCTTACTGAAAACATCAATGTATTCATGGTATTGTTTAGGTATGGCCTGGCAAAGTTTCTGGTCGGTGTCCAGACAAAGCAAAGTGGCTGAAGGATCCGGATCTTTCTTTAAACAGTGTTCTTGACAGTAAGATGACAGGAATTTTACTTCTCCAGATGTCCAGTGAATGTGTGGATTGTGGGCCTGCAGCCAGGGAATGCCCAGGATAATGGGAAACATAGGAGAGGTGATGGCATCAAGAACCAGCAGTTCCTTATGTTGGGAGGAAGTGGTAGCAGACAGAGGCAGGGTTTCCTGAGTTACTTGTCCTGATCTGATGCGGGATCCATCAGCTAGGAATACAGAGAGTCCATGGGCTTTAGTCCGTAATGGGATGTTATGCTGGCTGGCAAAAGTTGAATCAATAAAGCAGCTGCATGCTCCGGAGTCAATGATGGCATTGACCGGTATTGTCCCTTCTTGGAGCTGTAATGAGAGAGGAAGGGCAAGGTGGGTAGAATTCGCAGACAGAGCAGAGAGACTGGTATACACAGGAGATGGGCACTTACTTATTTTGACTGGACAGTTAAGGACATAGTGCCCAGTTCCACCGCAATAGAGGCACAGATTAAGTTGCCGACGTCGAGCACGTTCTTCAGACAAGGCAGGTCGCATCAGTCCTAATTGCATAGGTTCCGAAGTGTCAGGCGTGGCATTAACTGGATTCATACTAGGTGGGGGTAAGTAGCGTGCTGTAGGAACCGGTGCTCGTGCTGTCATCCAGGCCGGGCGGGATTGTAAGGCAGAGTGTTCAGATCGACGTTCTCGGAGACGTCGGTCAATTTAAATGGTCAAGGAAATCAAGGCCTCAAGAGTATTTGGTATACCCACTCGAGCGAGTTCGTCTTTTAGTCCTTCAGATAGGCCCATGCAGAACTGGTGACGCAGGGCCACATCATTCCACTGAGTGTCCGCGCTCCAACGCCTGAAATCAGTGACATAGTCCTCAGCTGGTCTGCGGCCTTGCTGGAGCGAGAACAGAGCTGATTCAGCTGTGGCAGTCTGTTGAGGGTCCTCGTATAGTTGCGCCATGGCTTCAAAAAAAGATGACAACGATTGGGTTAGGGCTGAGTCCCCCTCAAGTAATCGATGAGTCCAGGTCTGAGGTTCCCCTTGTAGGAGGGAAATCACGAACCCCACCTTGGTGACTTCCAGTGGGAGGATAAGACCTCTTATACAATGCTGGTTCAGGAGCCACTGGAGTGGGGACAGTGGTCTCCTAAGTGCAGTGGGGTAGAAGTGCCTGTTGGAGTATAGTCTCTGATGCTGAGGTAGAGATCCCTCCAGGGATGGCTGGACTGCAGGTGAGGTGGTGATTGGAAGCAGCAGGCTGACACACTGGAGGTGAGAGATCACAGGAGCTGGAGCTGGAGGTGCAACAGCAAGAGCAAGCAGCAGGCACAAGCAGGGTCAGACAGTCCGGGTCGGCAGGTAGATAAGACAGGTAATCACGGCAGGCAGAGGCAGAGTCGGTGGACAAGCAGAGGTTGGCAACGGTATCAGATAGAAGCAGCGGGTAGTCAGGCAGGCCGGGTCGGGTTGGAGCAGGACGGATGGTCAGACAAGCCGGGTCAAATCAGGTAGCAGACAATCAGATGCAGGTTCAAACAGGAATCACAGAGCTGAGACGAAGCAGCAATGCACCCATGGAACAGGGGAACTTTTAAGCGCTCTTTGGCACCAAAACGGCGCGCATGCTAACGCGCACACGTGCCGTGCACCCGCGCGCGCCCGAGCGCCGCGCTGATGCACAGAAACAGTAGCAGTTTGATGCCGTGTTTGCACAGGGGCGCGCCGGCGCATAGGCGCATGCAAGCGCCCAGGTCTGGCGCTGGTAGATCCCTGACAGGAGTACAACGGAGGCCCTGGACTGGGGAATGTAGAGAAGGCCCAGGACTTGAAAAGTGGGGTTGACAAAGGACCTGGATTCGGAGAGCAGGGTGCAGAGGAGGCCCTTATTTTGGAGTGGGCTGTAAAGGAGGCCTTGGACTAGCAGAGGTGTGCAGAGGAGGCCCTGGACTGGAGGGGTTGGTGTAGAGGAGGCCATTGACTAGGAAATGGTGGTTGGTGTGGCAAAGACCCCTGGATAGGTGGGGGACAAGGGAGATACTGGACTAGGTGAGGGGGTACCTGGAGGTCCCAGATTATCAGAGGGGGTTTCTGGAGGCTCTGGACTAGGGCAGCAGGTGTCTGGAATCCCTGGACTATGAGAGAGGGATCGTGGAGGCCCTCTGGACTAGGAAAGAGGGTGCCTGAAGGACCTTCCAGCTTCAGGGAGAAAGAGCATAGATTTAAAGCCTGGGCCCTGGAGGTTGAGTTCACAACATAAATGGGAACATTTATCAATTGTCGCAAGTAATGCCAAACAGGAGCAGAGAGACAGGTTGTATGATAGATTTATTAAAGTAGAAGTACAGCCAAAGCCATTTTCAGCTGACAGCGGGCTTAAGCCTGCTCTCGGCTGAAGTCACAGAGTCGGTCCAGGCTGCAAAAAGATCGCAAGCATATGGTTGGGATCTGCTCACATGCCTGGACCGGCACCCAACTCAGCCTCTTAGCGAGCCTCCTAGAGCCTAAGATGGCCACTCATGCCACCTCTACAGCCCAGTGAGCAGAGCCAGAGGCTGACAGCCACCAGCTCTCTGCTTATGGAGCACTGAGAACTGAGTGATCGGCTGTTTGATTACATGGTTCTCAGCCTTAGAGCCGGCGGGGGACAGATGCAGCACCCACCTAGGTAAGTATGATTCATAAATAAAATTCCCATACTTCTCTTTTAATTACCTGACATCTTCTCTTTCTTGATATCTGGCCCACATGACAATTAGGTCTCATTCAAATGGAGCATATGCGTCCATGTCCAGTGTGATGGCCGTGTACTGCGTGGGGATACTTTGTGTTCTGTGCATCCCTGTGTTGGCAGTCCAGTCAAAGTCAATTGGGACGCAGCAGCTGCATAGTCGAATGTCAAAATTTGACATGCAGACAGGAAGGGACGCATGTATACAAACGCACGGTGTCTGCATTCAGATCTGTGTATCCACATCTATAAGTGAAGCTCTCTGGGGGATGCATATGCAACAAAAAGTGGCTCAGCATTCAGGACCTGTCTGCTTAGCCCTTAGGGGAATTTATCAAAACTAGAGCTGACAGAATTTGGAACAGCTGTGCATGGCAACCAATCAGCTCATAGCTTTCATTTTTAAAGCTGAACAAGCTGAAGATAGAAGCTGATTGGTTGCCATGCACAGCTGTTCCAAATTCTGACTGCATCAGTTTTGATAAATTCCCCTTACGTTTCTTACTCTTGTCTACTGCATTCTAAGTACAGCATCTAATTCTTACCTAAGCCTGCTCTCGTTCCAGTAATGTCCATGAGAGCCTTGGCTGTCTGGGAACTCGCACTCCTGATTGTCTGTTGGCAGTGGGAGCCATTGGCTCATACTTCTGTCAATCACAGCCAGTGAGCCAATCAGAAGAAGGAGGGAGCGGAGTCGAGCCATGGCTCCATGTGTGAATGGACTTATACACCCAGAAAGAGGCAGGGGCCAGGAAGTGCCAGTGAGGGACCCCAAGAAGAGGAGGATCCAAGCTGCTAAGTGCAAAACCATTAAACAGAGCAGGTAAGTATAACATGTTTATTATTTAGAAAAAAAGCAAAAACAAGACTATAATATCATTTTAAGGTTAGCTGTGTGTAATAAAGGATATGTAAGAGAACAGTTTTATTTTATTAAAATGGGTATACTGAGAGTCCTACTATCTGCTACATACTCACATGTGGCACAGTCATTAAAGCATATGGCCCTTTAAGCCCTTCCCACTGTTGATGCAATCTGACCACACCCATAGTTTTGGCATGGTGTGGCTATATTGCCACATACCATGCAAAAAAAATGTCCAGCCCCGGGTGCCAGATGTGCTAGCAACGCCCCTGGGCCTACAAGAGGTAATGTGTCTGCCTGTATAATCACTTATTTCCCTGTGCTCATGTTAGTTTAGCCAGACAGGTGCCAAATTTTAAGATGTCTTGATGTTTCACTGTGTCCTTAAGATTTGAGAGCTGGGAGTAACCAGGCTGTAAGGGTTAATATTTTCCCTGCCTTTTTCAGAAAGGTTACCGCCTCCTACAGGTCAACCAACATAAAAGGGGCTGCCTCCAAGCCCCTGGGAGAGTTCCTAGGGAAATACTGCCAAAATGTTGCTGGTTACACTGGTGGAAGAGCACCCCCCTTTGGGGTGGGATAAGGGGTGCCTAATTGGGGTTCCTGGTGGGGGCCTTGAGCCTGGTGACCTCTGTGGACTTGTAGCTGTTAACCATGGACTTACTACATTTATGGATTACTGCCAATCATGGACTCTAAGGGATTTACACTACCTCTTGTGGATTATTGCCTACAGTAAATGGACTTTTGCCTTAAAAGGGATTGCCTTATTGACTTGTCTTCTTAAATTGTTACTAAACCCACAACAGTAAAATCAGTGTGTATATGCAGTAAAGCATACTTGTTATACTCACTGTGGAAGGGGTTAATCCTCTGCATGGTGTAAAAAGGCTGTGTGATCCTGTAAACACAGAGCGTCCCTTTCTTGCATTGGCTCCATGTGATCAGCACAGGGCCAATCAGAGGGTCAGGGGTCCTGCATCCTCACAGGACAGCCAGTGAACTATGAAAACTCCTCCTACAAACTTTAGTCAGAAACTGATAGAAGTCACAAGACTGCTATATACTGCTGATGAAAAAAGGTATTTAGTAGTTTATATTTACTAAAATAATTGCATTTCCATGTTCTGTGTACTGTGGGAGACCAGATATAGTGAATGCAGGGTGCTGGGTTTAGGAACACTTTAAGGTATGCACACTTTATTGGATATTAGAAGAGCACTGTATAGGAACTGTGTTGAAGTTGTCTTTTGAAAACTGTTCTATCAGCAACTACCTCAGTAAAGGATCTTTATTTGTTTACTTGCTTTGCCTGGTGTAAGGGGTGCAAGCACAGCATATTAAAAGAACAGGGCTTGCAACGAAACACAACAAGGGGGAAAGACAATGGTGACAGTTCCTCTGGTAGTGGAGGGGGTAAGTGCTTGGCATCTCCACTAGTGGCCAGTTCCCCACTCTTTGGGACCAGACCGCCTAGGGACCCAGCCTGAAGCCATAGGAGAATTGTATGAAGTACCTTGGGGAAGCAAGACCAAGCACAGTGGTTGGAGGAGAGAGAGCATTTCCCGCATTCCATAGCTACCATGGGATTAGTGACTGCGAGAGAGGTGATGTGAATGCTGGATTGGTGGAGACCGGTAGAAGCTCTGCGGTACTGGTCCCTATATGCTGCATGTGATGGGAGTCACTTTGGGCGGGGGGCCCATGGAACCCAGCTTACCTTAGAGAGCAGTGGCGGCTGGTGAAGTTTTAGGATGGGGGGGCGCCAGACCCCGCCCTTGCTTTTTGACCCCTCCCACTTGCTGAAAATGGGCGTGGTTTCAGCGAAATAGTGGGCGTGGCTCTAAGGTGGTGAGGTTAGCGTCTGAGAAGAACGAGGGATGGAGGGAGAGGGAGAGAGGGACAGCAGGCCCAGATCCTACACAACAATAGAAATATGTGTATTCTAGAAAGTTTAACAATCAGCAGATAAAGATACTCCAAACACCTGGTGTTAGCACTTCAATCATCCCGGCACCATGGTTGTTATGGTGTCAGGATGATTGAAGCGCATTATTTCTATTATTACATTGTAATATAAAATTAAATCATTCAACTCACCATAATGCAGAATCAGTGGGAGCCCCGAGTGTGTCACTAGCCAGGTCGCCTACAACCAGATGCCATCAGGTGTCCCCAGCAGTCTGTCCTTACATCAGGTGCCCCCAGCGGAGTCCCTCCTTACATGCAGCCTGTGTCACATCAAATGCAGCCTCTGTCACATAAAATGCAGCCTCTGTCCCCCCAAATGCAGCCTCTGTCTCCCCAAATGCAGCCTCTGCCCCCCCCCCCCCAAATGCAGCATGCCTGTGTCCCATTAAATGCAGCCTCTCTTCCCATTAAATGCAGCATGCCTGTGTCCCATTAAATGCAGCATGCCTGTGTCCCATTAAATGCAGCCTCTGTTCCCTCAAATGCAGCATGCCTGTGTCCCATTAAATGCAGCCTCTGTCCCCCCCAAATGCAGCCTCTGTCCCCCCCCAAATGCAGCCTCTGTCCCCCCTCAAATGCAGCCTCTGCCCCCCCCAAATACAGCCTCTGTCCCCCCCAAATGCAGCCTCTGTCCCCCCCCCAAATGCAGTCTCTGTCCCCCCCCAAATGCAGCCTCTGCCCCCCCCAAATACAGCCTCTGCCCCCCCCAAATGCAGCCTCTGTCCCCCCCAAATGCAGCCTCTGTCCCCCCCAAATGCAGCCTCTGTCCCCCCAAAAAAATGCAGCCTCTGCCCCCCCAAAAATGCAGCCTCTGTCCCCCCCAAAAATGCAGCCTCTGTCCCCCCCAAAAATGCAGCCTCTGTCCCCCCCAAATATGCAGCCTCTGTCCCCCCCCCAAATGCAGCCTCTGTCTCCCCCCAAATGCAGCCTCTGTCCCCCCCCCCAAATGCAGCCTCTGTCCCACCCAAATACAGCCTCTATCCCCCCCAAAATGCTGCCTGTCCCCCCCCCCAATACAGCCTCTGTCCCCCCCCACATGCAGCCTCTGTCCCCCCCAAATGTAGCCTCTGTCACTTCAAACACCCCCCCCCCCATTCTCCACACAGCGGTACTTACCTTGGGTCTCCTGCGGTGTCTCCTTCACACTGGCAGCAGCATTCTTCCCGTTTCCTCTCTCGGGCGCAATGAGAGAGAGAAGCAGGAAGTGACGTCTAATTCAGGGCAGATGTCAATCAAATCTGAAGCGCCGAGTAGCTTCCACCCGGCGCCTGTAGTATCTATTACTATGGCCAGGCAAAAGCTACTCTGCGCTTCAGAAAACGCCACAAGGCAGTCTAAACGCCTGTGTGCGGCGTCCGAACACAGTGCACTTAAGGCCTTTTTTTTTCTTTTTTTTTTTAAAGGGCCAGTAATAAAAAAAAATATTTTTTTTTTATTTATTTTATTTTATTTTTTACTTTTTTTTTGCTGCCTGGAGGGGGGGACGGCCCGCCACTGTTAGAGAGGTCAGGAAGCTCCTTTTTCAGCTCCCCAGGCTCTCTTATGTGTAAGTTACACTGTGTCTATTAGGGGGCACAGAGTGACCAAGAAGTCCAGTCTGGTCTGCCCTAACCAGACTCACAGTACAACCACACCAGACTCAGCATTTTATTTTACCCCTGTTATCCTGGGTCTTATATGTGTGGTTTGTGTTAAAAGTTGGTGAGGCTTCTTCACTTGGGACAGTAATATCTATCAACAAATTTAATTCCACTGTATCAGACCACTGGGACACTGTATGACCTTTGCCTCATAGACTGTTGTAGACCGTTGCCATGCAGTCTGTGATTCATGAATAATAAAAACATTGCTCAGATGTGGATTCCATGGTTATTTGTGTTCCCTATTGTTTCTGTCTGTCTGCTAGTATTAGATCCACTCCGCCTTGGTAGCAAACTATTGGGAGATGTTATATGTTTATGTGGATTAGCTAACGGGTTAATGAAATTACTGTCAGCTATTAGTTGCTAGAGGGGGGAGGAATTTCTCCAACAGCCTTCCTGCTGATAAGTTACCGATTGAATTATTTGCTTAAAATTTTGAATGTACCTATGTCTCATGTTACTGGATGTACAGTTTACCCCGCCCTGTGTCATTATGCAAAGAAGGGGGGATTGTCCCAGAGTGTATATCTCTTTGCGCCTGTGTTTCAATAAACAGTCTTACAGTATATTTCTTTGCACATTGCACACCACGGAAAAGTGTCATCAATATAACAAAGTCAGCCATGGATTACAAGAGTTAACAGTGAAGTTGCAGCTCACTTCTAAGTTTATGAGGTCTGTTGACTATCACATGACCGCAGCTCCTTGCCTTGGGTTTAAGTATTAGTGAGTTCAGTTCCACTTGTCACCACTAGGGCACCTAAACCCCACCCATAGGATGAGTCTCTCTTCATGAAATACATTTAAAAAAATCTACAAGGATTGATTATTTGTCTAATCTACATGTTGTGAGTGTTTGTGATATGTTCGGTCATATCCAACTCTGTTAGTCTGTGGGCCAGCTCTCTGGGCACCATGTTTGATACACTTGAGAGCCTTTTTCCATAGAATTTTCTAGACAAATTTTTTTTTTCCAAGTTTTTTTTCTCCATGTAGGTAGTCATGTCTTTCCTCAACCCCCCCCCCCCCCCCCCCCCATGTGGTCAGGCTTAGGACTGGCATGCATAATATGATAATGCATGTGCATGGATAATTTGTACTCATATACAGTGGCCAACTTAGATAGGAGCCAATAAACCTACCATTGTGTGAAGGGCAGGAAACCAGGTTACCCAGGAGAAACCCACAGGATAGGACATACAAATTCCATGCAGATAGTGTCCTGGTCAAGATTTGAACCAATCTTTAGAAGTTGTAGTAAAAAATAGCAGCAAGAGCCGCAGTCCAAATGCAGCAGTGAGTGTGGAGTAGAGCTATGTGGAACAATGCCATGCACCACAAACACAAAGTGTAAATTGAATTGTTTGACTCCGACCATACAAGCATTTAGACCTGAGGTTTGCAGGCCTCTTTATAGTGACATAGCTGCCAGTGTGAACATTGCATTATATAACATATGTACATTATACATACTTTCATATGCATGTGTATTATGCTGCCATCTTCTGGATATTATGAATACTGCAAAGTGCTATTTCCTATACAATCTAGCAATTTATTGCCTCTTTATGGCTCCTTTCACACGGATGGACCGTTCAGGTCCACCTGTCAGTTTTTTCGGTGGACCTGAACAGGCGCTCCATGTAAGTCTATGGAGCGACGGATGTCAGCGGTGACAATGTCCGCTGACATCCGATCCGATCCACTAAAATCAGACAGATTGCCCTACGTTCGCATCCGTCCCTGGCGGATCGGATCAGGTGAGATCTGATGAAAACGGACATGCTGTCTGTTTTCGTCCGATCTCTCCATAGCAAGCAGCGGCGCTCGACAAGCCCCTCCCCGCTCAGTGAACAGAGAGGGACCTGTCATCCGCCGGCTCAGCGGAGATCAACGGAGAGATCTTCCCCTAAACTGGAGGACTCCGTGGCAGCGGATCCGCCTCGTGTGAATGAGGCCTAAAGGAGAAGTCCAGCCTGAGATTTTTAGGCTGAGCTCTTCCTATGGGTCACAGGAGTGCAATTCGTTTTGCACTCCTGTGACCCGTTTTCAGCGGAGAGTGGTCTGAATGTCACCGCTGATGTCACTGCAGTCAGTCGAGGCCGCGCGTCATTCCCTACTTCAGAAGTCTGGATCTGCCAGCTGCCTCGACTGATGGCAGTCTCAGCGAAGCACTGAGACGGCTGCTCCCTGGCCCCTCCACAGTCAGCGCTCCAGTGAGCGTGGAGGAACAAAGCAGGAGCGATGCTGACTGACAGTCAGCAGCTCTCCGCTCGGGGAGGAGTGAGAACCAAGACATCGGCGGTGTTTGGTGGCTCAGTTCTCAGTGCAGAGACATCGGGGGACAGGTGCAGCATCGGTCTGATGCTGCATCCGGGGAGGTAAGTATGAATCAGAAAAAATAAAATAAAACTATACTTCTCTTTTAAGACCCCTTTCGCGCTGAGACAGTTTTCAGGCATTTTAGCGCAAACTGCCTCACATCCCATGAAATGTCCCGCTTTATACCTTGTCCAATCAAAGAGCGCTTTGCTATAATTCAGAAAATGCAGAGCAATCTATGAATGGCGCCCATGCTGAGTGAGTAACCTCCTGCGTTCAGAATGCGGCAGGGCAGCCACACAACAGCGCACCTGAACGCAAGTCGCCAAGTATGGTATTTACATATATTGGTCTGAGCTGGTCCAATGTGTGTATAAAATATCCATCCCTGGAACTCTTCTTGAATTCTTTATAGAACAAGTGATAGAGTAAATATTCTGCTCCAAAAGATGACCTTCTTTCTCATCAGAAAGCTGCTGTTTTATACAAAGCTTTATTCTGCTACAAGACTCGTTCTGTGCAATATCTATTTCTGCTGTGTTTACACTTTCTACCCTTCACACAGCTACCGGAACCTTTATGTACCGGAACCTTTGACGCCGCGCAGTGTTTCCTAAGGAGCCCAATTCAGTGTGCTCTCTGGTGTTTCCCGGAAGTGAAACTAGTGACAGCTTCGGGTGTCCTTGTTTGGCAGCTGGTGCTGGATGTGCGGGAGAGGGCAGAGCTCGTCGGTCACCCAGAATGTTGCGGGCTGCCTGGTGAGTGGGATTGGCTGTGTATTGCCCGCTATAGGGGGTCCTGGTAGGTGGGTGCTGTGCACTGCTGTGGTGTCTGATAGAAGCACATGGGAAGTGCTGAGCTCTTCTATGACAGGACATGGCCACTGGCAGTAATGACACACCTTCTGAATAACATTGGCCTGTAGTATCATGACATGACTGTATACCAACAGTGACTTTTCCTTCATGTGGAACCTCACCCTCAAAAGGGAAGTTCTGTTTAATGTTCTCCTCCCCCTCCTCTTCTTATGGGACTTTTTTTCTTTTGGGGGGGGAGTGGGTACTTGGTGCTGTCGGGTTCCTAGTCGGATCGCATAGGCAATTCCATGGAACGCCCCCCCCCCCCATACACACACACTACCTTTTACGGACACGTCACAGGACCCAGGCTTTAATGGCAAGCGGCTGCAAATGTGCGGCCCTAGGTAAAGACATTACTGTGCTGAGAGCGGGCTCCCAACACAGTAATGCATGGGTACCAGAAAGCTCCCGATACATATTTGCGAGTGGGAGCTTTGCGATCATGTGACTGCTAATCCCCGCATTTAGATCCACTTAAAGGGCCAAGAGGCAGTGGCGGGGAGGGGTTAAAGTGGTGTGACATGTCAAAGCGTATGCCAAATCGTCAGCAATCCCGGCAATGGTACTGTCCCAATCGGTGTGACACCGACATTGCCGCGCCGATTCCCAAAAGTCGTTTTTGTAATACTTTTGGCAACTTTGGGATGCGATTTCCATTGACTTCAGTGCAGAAACCCGCACAGATGTTTCTCAAATCGCCCGGAAGTTGGGACTGACATGCGGGAATTTCCACTGTCAGTGTGAACCTGGGCTCAATATCACTTTAACACACAGGGCAAAAGAAAATAAACATTTTCCAGTAAACTATTTGTTAAAGCAGTATATTAAACCCAAGAGCAAACATTAATTATATTGCAGTTTACCAATTTTTGGATGTGACGACTGCATTCGTTTCTTTTTTTAGGCTTTCTTTCTTTTATTTTCATCTGGTGATCCAGCCAGTACGTCTGTTGTCTTTCAAAAGAACAAGCTGTCTTGCAGATGCATCAAGTTACAGGGATGAGGCAAACCATTTAACACCAGCAGGGGTGCTTACAATGATCAGCTTTTATTTATGTTAAACCTTTATCTCCAAAGGAAAAAAGAAACTGTGTGCAGCTGCTTATAATGTGTTAGGCGGAGTTCTGCTTCAATCTGTTACTGTATTTAAATCTGCTACAACATATAACACTCCTCTCCCCCCCATATGATTGCCTATGAAGGAATGTTTTCTTTTCATCAATCAGATTCTTTCTTTTTCTCTCTTGTACTACACACAGCATTTGGTTGCTATATGCTGCATATACATAAAGGTTAGGTTTGTGACCGTTATAACCAATTTGTTTAGTCTACGAACAACAATTCTGATTTCCAAGGTGAATTCTAAGAATGGATAGCTTTGCATGGTTACATTTTTCCAGCTTGGAGCAATGTAAGTATGCATATTGTATACCGTGCTGATCCCTGTAAAGTGGAGAGTCAATGTAGTAGCCAACTCTACTACAGTGTTCCTCGCTGTTGTCCAGGAGCCATTAAATGGAGTTACTTGCTCCGTATAGGCACCATTCAATGAATACAAGACATTCTCTGATTGGACGAGGTGCAGATTATAATTTAACCACCTCACCTCTCTACCTTGTCCAGTCAGAGAGGAAAATGAATGGTGCCCATGCAGAGCGAGCAACCCCCTGTGTTTACTTTGCAGCAGGACAGCACCCAGAAGATATTGTGATCACTGGGTAACAGGGTGGCTGCTACAGTGATTCTTTTCTTCTACAGGGATTGGCCTGGTATGGAATATGCCTACTTACTATAATCAACGCTGGACTATATGAAAAAATCCATAACTGGGATTCATCTTTCACATTTTTGATTCAAACTGTTGGCAGCCACATTCCTTGATTTCTTTGTATGTTTTTTTTTACCCAACTAAAGCTAGTTAAATGTGGTTCAGCTTGACCTGTTTATGGTCATCATTAGGTAACACACACTGTTTGTTTAATCCCTTGCTGAGACATCGGCTAATTTCTGGCCATCCTTACATGCTCTTTTAGCTTCTCTGTTCCATCTGTCAGCTGATTTACTAAAGGAGTATAAGTTGGCAGGTAATGAGACATCATACAGCTAATCATTTTATGCAAAGGGCTTCACCAAAAACTGAGTTTTGGCTTTAGTTCTCTTTCAAAGGTCTGTCTCCAGGCTGTTAGTTATCAGCCGCTAACAAAGTAAAGAGTCTTTTAAAGTGGTTGTAAAGGCTGAAGGTTTTTTACATTCTATGCATGAAGGTGAAAAAACCTTCAGTGGGCAGCTCTCTTTGCAGCCCCCTTACCCAAGCCCAATCCTGATCCAGTGATGTACACAAGAGCGGCTGCTCTCCTGGGTCTCTTACACCTCATTGGCTGCTGTCAATCACAGCTGTGTCTCATAGACACACAGAGGTGGCTCAGGACCAAGCACAAACAGGTACCCCCAGAGCAGGCAGCTTGCTCCGGGGGCACTTGGCAAGGAGCACCGGTGGGGCCAGGAGCACTGGCACAGGACTTAAGAAGAGGAGGATTAGGGCTGCTTTGTGAAAAGCCACTGTACAAAGCAGGTAAGCATGATGTGTTTATTATTTGAAAAAAAAATAAGAGATGTTCTCTTCTGCCCATTTAAAGAAAAGTGACAGTCCCCGAGCCTTTTATACTCACTTTCCTATTTCTCCTCCTCCACTCTTCAATCAGTCACCACAAAATACCTGTAACCTCCTCCCATAATTGCTGGGCCTGAACACTGTGACATGTCTGAGAAGCATATATCATCTACCCTGTGTAACTGGCAACACAGAGATTACACAGGATATGTTATGATAAAGCAGTGGGGTAGTGCTGCGAAGGTGAGTATAAGGATAAAGGGGTGAGTTTTAGGCTGGGTTCACACTATCTGGAGATGCGGGGCACAGCAGGGGGTCCGGTGCATCTCTGTTCACTGTTTTAGGTCCAAATTTTTACCTGAATTCAGACCTGAAAAAGACCAGAACACGCACAGGACCCTTCTGCTGTGCGCTCCACGGCCACCCCGGAGATGTGTGAACCCGCTCCATAGAGAGCCGGTCACGCTCTCCTGTCATGTGAATTGGATGCGGGGAAACCTACATCCAGTTCGCATAAGTGTGAACCCAGCCTTAAAGGAAAAATATACTTTTTATACTAACTCCTCAAATTCATCCTTACACTTCTCCTGAAGGACCTGCACTACATCCACAACCCCGCCGTTCCGTTGTGGTGGCGAAGAGCGGTATAGCAGTATACACAGTGAGGGGGCAGTATGTACAGACAGGCTCCCTCACTTGCCGACGCTGACTGTCATTGTCGGCACTAAATTAAACAAAGGAGCGGTGTCACCGGGTGATGTCACTGGGTGACCCTGCCCCTTTGTGTAATTTAGTGGCGGGCCTAAATGAGAGCTCCTTCTCGACGCTATAAAGTATAGGTAAAAAAAATAAAATAAAAATTACATTTAAAACCCGACAATGATAGTCAGTATCCGCCAGTTAGGGAGCCTTTCTGTACAGACTGCCCCCTCACTGTGTATACTGTTCTCCTTTTTTTTTTTTTTTTTTTCCAGCCCAACCCCAAATGATAGCTCCACAATCTAAAGAAAAAAAAAAAAGCTGGAAATTACATTTAAAAGCCGACAATGATAGTCAGCATCAGCAAGTGAGGGAGACTGTCTGCACAGACTGCCCCCTCACTGTGTATTCTGCTCTTCTCCTGTCCTGCCCCTTTCCTTGCACACACTGCCCCCCCCCAAAGAGGACCTGTCAGGTAGGGACTATTGGTCTCCGATGTGATAGCAATAAAATCATAAGTAAAAAAAAATAAAAATTGAGCCTTCCCACACACACACGCCTGAGTGAGATCAATAATTTTAACACCAGAGCTCATAGGTAACGCTAAACTGATGACCTGTAGGGGCTTTTAAAGCATCACCTATGGAAAATATAGGGTATTGATGTTTTTTTGCTGTTTCACAGGTACATGTAATTTTAATGCTTGATATGTTGGGTATCCATTTACTTGGTGCAACTTCATCATTTATATTTTACAAAAAAATGGTTAAACTATTGTGTACCCTACAATTAACTTAAGTGTTTTTTTTTTTTTTGCTGAAATGCGTGTTATAAACCATTGTGCTAACATAAAAATTTGGAACTACGGCAAATTTATTCTCTAGGCGATGTCTGTTTTCAGAAAATATATAATAGTTGGGGGTTTTAAGTAATCTTCAGGACTAAAATTATTTTTTAATCATGTAAACAAAAAATTTGGTTAGGTGGATGAAAAGAACTGATGTACACGATCCGTTTTTTCTTCAAAAAAACATGACTGGACTGATGAAACAAACGGAAGGCCTGTGTGAAAGGGGCCTTAAGTGGAAACCCTCTTCACTGCTGGGCGCACCTGTGCACTGAACCATTATAGGCTTGAATGGGGCCATCTGAGTAATCCAGGGAAAAGAACTAGTGTTCAGGATGTTCTCATACAAGTCTGAGATTTAATATAAAAGTCCAGTTGGCCTTTAAAGAGACACTCCCTGAGTGGACACAGTGACCATGCACATATATTTGCAGGAAAATATGTGTGCCTTTATTTATTTTTTATAGGAGCTCGCAAAGCATTGTACCCACAGTAATTGGATTATTAGTGCAATGCCAGGCTCCTGCAGACTTTTCCTTCAGCTCGCTGTCTATATCTGTATATGGGCTTACAGTTGGGAGGCTGGAGGAAGTGTCCATTGTATCGCACTTTGTGTTCTATTGAGAACTACAAGTCCGCTGCCGCGTTTTTTATTTTATATTTTTTTGTTTTTTTACTGACGTGCGAAGGAGGCCTTAAAATGTAACTACAGCCATTTGTTTAATCATTCAGAGTATATACTTTTGCCAGTGTCATGTGTTAACCTGTTGAGAAAAAAATGTCCTGACTGGAGTTGGACCTTAAGTGACAGTCATGAGGAAAGTGTGGAGCTGCCATTGCTGACCTGTTGTTTGAAATCGTTCATTCCCTGACTGCTGTGCTTATCTTATGACTTCAATGTAATCTAAGTCTGGGGCCTAGAACAAGGATTGAAATAAGGAATTCTGACACTCCTTTACAGTAAGGGTGAGCTCCGGCGTGTTCCCACACTCCACGTGCAGAGCCCGCCAGGAAGTCGCCACAGAGCTAATCACAGGCAGTGAGATATTTCCCGATCTCTGCAGCCGCGCATCAGGACAATGTCTCACTGCCTGTGATTGGCGCAGCGCTGACCTCCTGGCGGGCTCTGCACGTGGGCTTTGCGAACACGCCTGAGCTCATCCTTACTTTACAGCATACTTGTTCTGGGTCTTTGAATCAAATTATAGAAGCCAGACACATCCAGACAGCTAACCTTCAAAAAGAGCTAGCACTGGCAGCCCCTGTACATTTTTAAAGGCATTGTCACTTAAAGTATATCTATAGCCAAAACTGTTTTATTTTAGTTTTGGATAGACTGTGGAAGAGTTATAACTAGGGTTGTCCCGATACAGATACCGAGCATTTGCCCAAGTACTTGTACTCAGGCAAATGCTCCCGATGCTTCCACCGATACCTTGAGAGTCAGCAGTGATCGGTGAGTGGGGGAGTTACAAGCTTCTCCCCCAGCGGCTTTCAGCTGCTTAAGTGAAATCTATACAGCGGTGATCGGTGCTTGTGACTCCCCCACACACAATCACCGCTGACTGTCACCGCATCCTTCATGCCCTCTCAGTCCCGCTGTCCCCTTCCGTCCCACTGTCCCCTTCCGTCCCGCTGTCCCCTTCCGTCCCGCTGTCCCCTTCCGTCCCGCTGTCCCCTGCCGTCCCGCTGTCCCCCTCCGTCCCGCTGTCTCTCTCCATGTCGTCCTCCTTCCTTTGTGTATGGACAGAGTCAGCTGACTCTGTCCATTCACATAACTGAAACATTGTAACCTCCTGTGATTACGATGTCTCAGTTTATGAATGGAGAGGAGCTGCTGTCTTCTCTCCATTCATTCTCAGTGCAGCTGAGGCTGCACAAAAAGGGACTGGGGAATCTCTATCCTCGGTCTCTTTCTCTGTTTTAAGGGGGAGATATCAGAGGTCTGTTAAGACCCCTGATATCTCACCAAAGCCCCCCAACAGGGCTGATTAAAAAAAAAACACAAAGTATTGCAATAAATAATTAATTAAAAAAAAATTATTGTAAAAAATAATAAAAATTTTAATACAAAAAAACACATACAGCGTCCACCCCCTCCCCCCAAAAAAAAAAAAAAAGAAAGCATTGTAAAAAAAAAAATTTGTAAAGAAAAAAAAAAAAACCACTGCCACGTAAAAGTATTGGTAATCGGTATCGGCGAGTACTTGAAAAAAAAGTATCGGTACTTGTACTCAGTCTTAAAAAAGTGGTATCGGGACATCCCTAGTTATAACTTCTACCAGGATTTACAGCTCTTTGGGGCTCTGTTAAAAAGATTTGCCCCACTTTGTGTTGTGGTGACAGACAACAAGTGAGGGAAACTGCAACAACAGTTAAGCATTCTCATACTTAAAAAAACATTTTTACTTCTGTCTGTGTTGCTGTTAAAAGATTTCCCTTTGCTTCCTATCCTGGAAAAATCTTTTTACAAGACAGGAATTGAAGAAGCCTTTCCAAAGAAACTACTGACTGCTGTAAAACCTAAATGGGTTTTAATCCTTCTTCACGCAATACAAATAAAAAAAAAAACCTTTTGGCTATAGATGAATTTTAAAGCTAATCAGCAATAAAATACAAGTATAGAAATAACTGGATGCTGCTTGTTTACTGATACTTTTTATTATTTGCGTTTTTCAGCATTGTGTGCAGAGGGGTGATAAATCAGCATTCTGTTAAAGGAAATAAACTCCTACGGCAGAGCCTGTATGCTCACAGACACCATTATTCCTATCCAAGTTTGACCATTCAGCAGTCCTTACCAAGACCACCAGTTCGATGTTACTCTGGGCTGTCTCGTCTCCCATTACGGAGAAGCAAACTTCTGTCTCTAAATACTGCATATCAGACTCAGCGCAACTTCTGGGTTGCTAGGTTGGCATCCAGGCTGTTAAAACTGCGCTATCTGGTATTGGGATCAGCTGTTGGTGGTGGATACACGGCTAAGAAGGTATGTGTTGTATATCTTATTAGACTTGTTAAAATGAAAGTGGTCCTAGAGCCAAATAGTTTTTTTTTAATTCAAGGCAGTCTGTGCATCAAGATAAAAAGCCTGACAGGTAAAAAAATCTGGCGCATGGACAATGTCAGAAAAGGATAAAGCACAATTATTTAAAAAACAGTCATATAACCTATATCTACGCAATACACCAGGCTAAGGTATAATGGACTAACTAAAATCCGGCGCAGAAATAGGGGCTAATAGTGGGACTGGACAAGCACAAAGTGAACAACTCTGTATAATATGTATTAAGGGTAGCTGCAACAGTCCATGCAGACCATAAAGTCCATAAAATTGTTCATAAGAAAAGCAAAGTACATGTGCTGTAAGGCTGGGGCACTGGAGGCTGCTATCTTCAGAGATGAACTGACTCTGCAGAGGTATATATGAAAGAAGAAAGATGTGCCACCTACTGTAAGTTAGCCAGCATTAAACAGGTAACATTTGTTAATACAGGATTAAAAACACTCACAGGATCCAAGGAGGTATGCGCTTGTATAGTGTGAGGGCAAACTGTCACTCACTCAGTCATGCAGGGGCTGCCTGTGGTCCGAAACGCCGGAGGAGATGGGGTATGAACGCCCTGTGTCACCAGGAAGTCTGCATTGACCAGCGTGGAACGCAGAGTGGTTGTGATGTCACTGGGAGGAGCAGAGAAGGCTTGAGAATGCTATGTGCTCAGAGCTATCTGCTCCTTCTAGAGGCCTGTATTAATACATTCTACCTGTTTATTGCTGCACTCTGGCTGCGTGTCTTTCATTTAGGGTAAAAAGTAAATGTAAGTGTAACAGTGTCACTGTAACTTGGTCACTTGCAATGGGGAGGGTGCAGGAATACAGCCCATACTTGGTTTTATGCAAAAACTGCTGTGGCACAGGAACCGCTGATATCCAAGCAGTGAGAGCTGTCAAAAGTGTAAGGAAATCCTGGAATGGTAGCTGTGCTGCAGTTTGACAGCCTTCATGGACATTAGTGGCTCCTCTGTGAAAGGGCCCTCAATCTTATGTCTACTAAAACAAGTTCTTATTTGAAATTATCAGGTGTTTACAGCTGAACTTCAGATCAACAGCTAAATACATAGAAGAAATGCATATTTAGGAGCTGTTTTACCAGCCAACCCATTGGTATTTCTATCCATCCAGACCCGAGAGACAGCTCTGTTGTCTAGCAGCGATCTGATTTTTTTTTTCTGCTGCAGATAAAGATGAACTTCAGCTTTTCATATACTTTACATAGTTTGTTTGGGCCAAGCTGACCCCAATGATTGGACACAATTCTTCCCACTGACCCCAAAATATTTTTTACTCCCACAGGCCACAATATGCCCCCCTAAAGTCTGAGGGACAGTAAACTGGCCCTTTGTTTAGAAAGTTTGGAGCCCACTGTATTATACAAATAGTCTTAATTGGCTTATGGTAGGGGTTAAACCTTTTATAGCTATCCTAAAAGAGAGTTATGATAGCACCCAATGCAGTGCTGTCTGGCTCTAATCAAAATCATACTTTTTCTGTACCCACATTTAAAAAATTTTATCGTGAGAGGGTTGGGGCTTTTATGTCCACCCTAATTGCATCTAATGGGTTCTTCGGTAAGTTTGTGGTACTTTGGTATCAGTGCTTCATTTTTCCAGAATAAAGAAAGTTATCTACTGTCACTGCACTGCCTGAGCAGTACATTTTATCTAACTGTCCTCCTTTCTGCTGCCCTGGTGTCATGTAGCTGTTCTTTACTCCAAAACACCAATAAATCTGTTTGGTTGGCCAACCAAATCCCAAAGAAGCTAAGCTACAACCTATCCATTTAGTCGTATTTCTTAAAGACTATGTTCCCCTTTAGTAGCATGTTACACCTTTCACTATGCAGCACCTCAGTATACATATGCAAAAATATGTGCATTTATTATATTTTTTAAAAATGTGAACTTCTCCTTGTTTTGAGTTCAGTATGTTTTTTCTTTGATTTGCTTTTTTGTGTTTCAGACATATGACCAGTGGAAGGACATGTTCCCTGACCTTGGTGAATACAAGTGGATTGTCCCTGATTTCATATGGGAGTTAGATGAACACATCAATTTTGGTCAGTAATCATGTTTACGGATCACTCTATTCTTTACCATTAGTTTTTTTGTGCTTGTTTAGTATTGGATCTGAGGATTCCTTGAACAACCTGCTTTGTCAGGGTTGTCGAACTAAATTTCATTGCAGGCCACATCAGCATTTTGGAATGTTACCATTCTACGTATTGTTGCCTTTAGCTATACGCTTCTTAATAAGTTTTATACATTATTTTAGTTTTAACCTGTATGTTTTCATTGCAGATAAGCTCAGTAAAGCACTTCCGGATTCTGAGGAGCTAGCCAAACTTTTGCCAGACTTTGACAAGATAGGGGAAAGTTTTAGCTTTGTTAAAAGTTGGCTTTCATCAGGTAATGGATCTTCAAAAAATGATCAGTACTCTGTCAGAGGTTTTCTTCATTGATATGTGTTAGATTTTTGACAGTTTGCATTTGAAGAATTGGATTTTCAAAGCTTGCTGTGCACATCCCATATCTCCATATTGTAGTTTTAGACATTCAAAATGTTCTATGCTAAAGCGGTGTTAAACCCAAAACCCAAAATGTAACGTATTGCAAACATTAGATGTGGTGGCTGCATTAGTTTTGATTTTTTAGACTTTATCCCCTCTGTCTTCCCCTGGTAATCTGGCCAGTAACACACCTGACATACTGACAACAATTTAGATGAAGGAGCACAGGGCAGATTTGGACAGCAGAATTGTCAGTCTGGGTGGAGGGGAGTGTGCACTAGCAGATTTACATACACTAACAAATTGAAGCTGACCTCCAGATAATACTTTATAATCAGTTACAGCTGTTTTCTCCTTTCGGGATAAAGGTGTATGTACATACATAAAAGCTGATCATTGTAAGCACCCCTGCCAGTGTTAAATGATCTGTCTCAACCTTGTAACTGCAAGAGAGCTTTTCGTTTGAAAAACAGCAAACATACTGGCTGTATCACCAGATGAAATTAGAAGAAAGAAAGCCTAATACAGCCATCGCATCTAAGTAGTAAGCTGCAACATAATAAATGTTTGCTTTTACTGCTAAATACTGCTTTAAGCTTCATCCTAAGAATTTACATTAGAAATATGCACACTCATCCTTATAAACATGAATTGACCATTCATAAAGCAATTGCTTTGATACAAGAATGAAAATAAAGGCAATGGTATGTTAATTTGTGTGGAATCTTTGCTACTAAAGCCCTGTACACATGGGTAGAATGTCAGGAGAAATTTGCCGGTACAAAAAATACCGGCCGACATTCTGCCTGTGTGTATGTCAGTTTGTCCGACAGAAGCCGGCTGGGCTTCTGTCGAACGTGCATGCTGGAAAACCAGCAGTCGACTAACTCCCGATCAGCGCTCTCAGCCAATGTCAGCCCTGTCAGAACACAACAGCTCAGCAGGGGAGATCACTGGACTAACCTCACATGGAGTGGTCAGTTTTTTTCTGCGTGGGGTTGCACAAAAAAAAAAAACTAGTATGTATCGGGCTTTAAGATCTATAGAGAAATCTGTATGGGTGGGGCAGGATTAGATGTTCCACCAAGTATTTTCTGCTGCACATTCTATCCTGGCAGACATATTACTCTCTCCATCCCCTTCCACGTTTTAAATCTGTCACTCTTCTAACCGCTTGGGATTCCCCCTTATATTTCTGTGGAGAAACATTGGTCCAGTGATTCAAGTACAATTTGGCAGAAATGGTAAGCTCAGCCAGGTAAAGCTTTGCCCATAAGGATAGGAGACGTCTTCACCAGAGTCTCAAACAAGAAATTAAGATCCAGTGAAGAAACACTCTATTATTTTGGGTGCGTTTGCACTTTAAAGAGTACCCACTTGTTTTGTACTGAACATTGCACTTCTGTGCTGCCTAGGTTATTATTTTAAAGCTGATCTCCAGACAAACCGTTAAATACATACATGAAATTCATGTATGATAGCTATTTTACTTGCCAAAAGTCTTGTATTTCTGTCCATTCAGTCCTGAGATTTACACAGCTTTGCCACAGCAAAACCCTGTCTGTCAGGGCAAGAGAAATGTTTTTTTCTCTGCTGCCACTACAGTTAACACTTCTAGGTTTCTCCAAGCTTATGATTGAAATATGAACGGAGAATCAGCAGATTGTCAGGGCTCATCTCTTGTGTTCTGCTCCCTCCTACTATCGGCATGCTTTTTGTTTAGCATATGAGCAGTGTAGCTTGATAGGTTACTTAATAATAATAATATCAATATCACAGGTTCTTATATAGTGCTGTCAATTTACACACATAGTACATTCACATCAGCCCCCAAGGAGCTTATGATCTAAAGTCCCTAACTCACACTCAGCCCCGGTTCACACTGATGCGATGCAGGAAATGCACAAGATTCGCTGCATTTTTCCACACCGCATTGTGTTCATGCGATCTGTTGCAGGTGTCAATAAACGTTAACGACACCCCAAACAGGTTGCAGAACACAGTGCGTTTGCCTAAATCAGATTGCATAGGTATGAACACCCATGCAATCCGATTTCAGTGGGGTTTTGGTGAGATGTCAGGGTTCTAAACAGACACCTGACATCTCCCATTTCAGACAGGGAAAATAACTGAGGACACAGATTCCCCAGACCCTTTCTTTGCAGCCTCCGCTGCACTGAAGATGAATGGACAGGAGACAGAGGCTCCCCCCTTAGAAGAGTTTTTTTTTTTCTTTTTTTTCAAAATAGCCAAAAATGAAAACGCCTGTAAACAAAATGCGGCTAAACGCGAGTTACAACGTTTAGAAGCGTTTGGCGCTTGAAATGCAAACTCAACTTCTGAACGCATTTTTTTGCATTCCAAAAAATGCCTCTAAACTCAACAGCCTAGAAACGACTATAAACGACCCTGTGTACATGTACTGATTTGATAAGAGGAGAGTTCAGGGGCAGTTGTAAAAAACTCCCAACTGTTCCTAAACTTCCGTTTACTAGCAACAGTGTACATGATGCCTTAAGTAGCCATGTCCACACTTTTTACTCTGCAGTAAATGAACAGACAATATTCAGTGTTGCTAAATGTGTGCGTAATAGAGCTTGTGGTGTCCAAGGTGCTCACAGAGCAGTGATGACCTAGAAAAAAAAGGTGGACAATTTTACATGTTGCCCCTGGAGGTGTTGAGCCACGGGTGACCGTAGATTCAGATACTCATAAATGCTACGTGTTAGATGGTGCTTATCCAAATCCTATTTTCCAGTGTCTGCATTCATCATTGTAATTATTGTACTTACCAGTGAGAAAACAGAGCAGGGGGCAGGATTCCTTTCCAGGCTTTACTAACTTCATATTATGGCTTGTAATATCTTTTCCCATTTTTTTTTTTTTTTTTCTTGCTGATTTTTCACAGGTCACAATTTGGTTAGTGAAGTCATAGGAGCTTCTGATCTGCTACAGTTGTTAGGTGTGTAATGCAATGTCTGCTGCCGTTATGACATGTGAAACCTATATTAAGTTCTATTCAACGACCTGTAAGTGTACAGAACTCTAGGATTCTATGGGGATGGGTACACAGTTTAACTTTCTTTACAAATTCTATTGCCTAATTTGGCAGAAATGACTTGGCTTTTCCTGGAAAGGAAGCCTGATTCTGTAGTCTGTTTTTCGTGTAACCACAGTCTTTTTCATTTCATATAGTTATTGTTTATAGTATTTATATGTTAATACAGAGCTTATTGAATGTCTATCTAACAGTTGTCTTGTATTTTTCATGATAAATTCTAATGATTATAATATTTGTAATTTTTTCTTCACTACTAGGCCCTGGAAGGGATGCTGCTTTCAAAGCTACTGACAGCCAGAATTTTGATGGCTCTGAAAAGCAATATAAGAAGGTGAGATGGCATTACATATGCTGGGTGTTTTCTTTTCTTTTTTTTTTCTCTTAAGGAAACCTGTACTGAATTAGGGAATCCTAATTGTTGCTGCTCTTAGAGAATAGTGTGACAAAGGATTGCCATGGATAGAAGATTTCATATGTACAAGCTCATTCCAAGCAACCTAAACATGAAGTTGCCTTGTAACGCCTGTGGAGATTGTCAGGGGAGATGTATTACAGCATTCCCATTTATGGGGCTGGCTCATCGGGTGTTCATAGGTCTACACACCTTAAGCTGGGTATACATGTAAAGTAAT
The DNA here is from genome assembly GCA_037952925.1 of Lithobates clamitans. Classification (NCBI taxonomy): domain Eukaryota; kingdom Metazoa; phylum Chordata; class Amphibia; order Anura; family Ranidae; genus Lithobates; species Lithobates clamitans. The sequence continues at coordinate 273,272 of JBBGZY010000527.1, forward strand.
CCATAGATGACCCTATCCATGCTAAACCGCATAGATGGATGAATGTCCTGCTGCTGGCTATTGTATTCTTACAGCTGGCACCCACAGTTGTCAGAACGCCTGAACAGTGACTGTGGCTAATTGACTGCAGTCACTGTTTGGATGACTTTTTTCTGCCAGACTCCACTTTCTCAGTACAAGTTTGTTGAGGTGGATGGTGTCCGCAGGGCCACCAATGGCTTGAATTTCAGCTGATTCACAAGAATCATTTAAAATTCAGGCCATGTATGGCCAGCTTTACTCATCGGGCACAGAGGGACCTGTTCTCCATGTTTGTTTTTTTTTATTGTTTTGTTTAGTATGATGGCTGCATTAGTAGTCGGAATAACCCAGTTTTGGCAGGATTGAGACTCAGAAGTGGTCAGGAACCGTTCTGAAAATAATAAGACCCTTCCAATAGTCTCCAAGAGGTATAAGAATATAGCAGGTGTTTCGTAAGACTAGAATCCATCTGCAACTAAAACATTTCCGAGTGGTTGACTCCTTTAAAACTTCTTTTGTTAAGCAGTGGCAGTTAGCCAAATGCTTGTGTTACATGTTACACCCATATTTAGGGTGTACCATGTTCAACTTCAGCCTGTCCCCCCCTCCCTGCGACAGCGGGCCAGGGATCTTCTCTCCGCACCCACTGTCAGAATTCAACAAGAGCTTGGCCGTTCGGGGGTCTGCTCACTGCCACGTCATTTATGCACAGAATTCTGTGAATAAATGAGCTACAAGTACCCCAGCAGCCTTTACGGCTGACGGCTTGTAGTTCTCAATGAGCTACCAGGGTGCTGATGGGCTCTCTAGGTAGTTCATTGATCTTCCTGTCATTCAATAACTGCCTATCTGTGTCAGAGGTACGGGCGAAAGCCACACGGACAGCCTGCTGGAGCCTGACATTGCACCCACAATTTGCTAATCGTGGATGAAATGCTTTATAGCAGGGATCCTCAAACTACGGCCCTCCAGCTGCTGCAGAACTACACATCCCATGAGGCATTGTAAAACTCTGAAATGACTAGACATGATGGGATTTGTAGTTCCTGAACAACTGGGGGGCCATGGTTTGAAGACCCCTGCTTTATAGTCTCCTAAAAATTAAAAAATAAATCACTTTTTTTTTTTTTACCTGCAAAAAAAAGGTGCATTCATTTTATTTATTTTTTAAAGGTGAACTTATCCTTTAAGAGAACAATATTCCAGATTATCAGCTATGTACCCTTGCTTCTAGGAAAAGACTTGTTTGTTCACAAATCTACCCATTTGTTTGACTTTTGTTTAAGGTTACAAAAAGGCTTTTTTTTGACAGCTGATTTGTCATTTTTACAACTGCCTTGATTTGCATCTTGATGATGTCAGTGTGTTTCCAGAATTTGTTTGTATGTGCTCTGTGAGGATTTTCTACTACATTTACCACACAAACCGGGGGTAGAATGCTGCATTTTAGGATTTTGCCTATGTTTAGCAATGATGCATCCTGTGCTCCTCCTGCGGTGAGAAATTTGCATGCCTGTGATAAATTAAAAGGGAAATTCCCCACTGCATTGCAGTAGCAATAACCTGAAATTCTTAAATAATGAACTAGTTTTATATTCCAATTTGTTGCCAGATGCAGCCTGCCTGCAGTCCTAAGCTAACTGTCATGAGAGAATATTATTAGTAATGTTATATATATTGTTTAATTCTTACAGGGGTGGATACATCTAAATGCCATCGCTTTCTCACAGCTTCATAAAAAGCATTTACATTTGTATACATTCAGATACTTATTGATGTATAAGCCACACATTAATAGCTAGATGCCTCTGCAAGTTATTCCTCCTCTAATCTTTTGAGTATACCGACACTGGTACATATAGAACAGTGACTACCTTACCCACAGGTCACCTTATAGCTTCTTGACAACACAACCTATAAGAAATCAAACTCATTCAGGTTTAGACCTCTGTGTGTATCATACTAGAAAAGGAAACCAACATCTAGTTCAGCTGATCTATAAGAACACAATGTGGTTGATTTACTAAAACTGGAGAGGGCAAAATCTGGTGCAGCTCTACATAGAAACCTATCGGCTTCCAGGTTTCATCGTCAATGTTTTATTGAACAAGCTGAAGTTAGAAGCTGATTGGCTACAATGCACAGCTGCACCAGATTTTGCACTCTCCAGTTTTAGTAAAGCAACCCGAATATTTGTCAGAACACAATAGCATAGTGGGGAGATAGCTGTACTAACATCACATAGTACAGCGAGCTCCTCAGTTTTTTTTTGTTTGTTTTTTTGTTTTTCAGCCTGCTGGGGCTGAACAAAAGGTGTGTGCCAGGCTTTAGAAGACCAGCATAGATGGGAGACATGTTAGATAAGACTGCTAGAGATCACGGCTATCCCAGCCCTTTTGTCTTCACTGGCTTATGAAAGCACCAAAATAGACTACAGTCTTCAGGGGCCCTGAAGACCACGCACTAAGTTGCAAATAAATATAGGTTAGGCATAAGGGAGTTGGGCGTTTTCTCCTGTTTTACTTGACAAACTGTACATTCCTTTAAATGTGCGGTTGTAGATTAATAACTCACTTCTGTACTTTGTGTGGTGTTTTTTTTTGGTGTGTGTGTGTGTGTTTTTTTTTTTTTTTTTTCCCTGAATCAGTGTCTACTCCAGCCTTTCCACATATTTTAATCCCTGAGGAACCCTTAAAATAATTTTTAAGTTTCAGGGATACCCTGCTAAAACCCAAATCAATGGACCTTTTATTGGTGGTCATGGTCAGAAAGCACCCCTTACAGATAGCTAATATAGTCATTAATGTCATGCTGCTGACTCTGCCATATGTCATTGGCCCCAGAACTATGCGGGCACCATCACTCAGGAGATCAATCGGCAACAGCTTAAACGAGGTTTTTATCCCTCAAGATTTTTCACCTTAATGCATTCCTTGGACTTTAGTGCAGCTGCTCCCCAGAGCCCCCCTTTTACTTACCTTTTACTTACCAGCGACGAGCCGCTGTCCCGGTCCTCATTGGACAGATTGATAGCAGCGGGAGCCATTGGCTCCCGCTGCTGTCAATCAAATCAAGTGACACGGGAGCTGGGGGTGGGGCCGAGTCCTGCTGTCTGTGTCAATGGAATGCCTAACAACCTCTGGAGGAACCCTGGTTGAGAGTGCCTTGCTTATACTACAATTTTTCAGTATATTGTGTCTATCTGTAGAAAGTACAAAAATGTATCTGTGTAAACTACAGAGCATTTCGCACCAAGGCAGCAGCGCTGTGCTTTTCACAGATCCTTTGATGTTGGCAATCTTAGAAATAGCTGCATATAGCAGTATGGGTGCACTTTTCATTAGATCCCTTTTTAAAGAAACCTTTTTCCCTGCACCTGGAAACCACAGATCATCTGTGATCCTCAGTGTTCATGGGATGAGTGAGAGGGTCCCAAAGGCTTATGCTTGCTCATAGGTAGAAACTGAATAACATGCTTGCTGCATTTTCTTTCTAATCCATCTCCTGTATTTAACTTTTGCAGCCTGCTATTCTGCACCCATTCCCTGATATTTATTGGTAGCGGTAGCTCTGCTTACAGAAATGTTGCATGTGTGTTGGTGGCGGAATTAATGTCCTGCTTAGGTAAATATTAACAGTTCTAAGCCTTTTTTAGGATTGTAAGCATTTGGTTGGAACAGTAGTTAATACTCTCTAACAAATATTTATTTGATAGTGTTTGACATATGCAGCAGTATAGCAAGCTTGTCTTTGGTTTTGTTTTTCTGTTTTATTGTGTAGAATAAGCTATATGATTTGTGTCCATTTTGCTGGTAAATACCGTATATGTCTGTCATTTTGCCTTTTGTATACCCCTTTTACTTCATTTTGCACTCCATGGCTGTTTTTGTCCCCACCTTCACTCCGTCTTTCTCTCTCTGTAAACTCATGGCAGGGTTTGCTTGGTGAACTCATTCTATTACAAGAGCAGCTCAAGCAGCATGAAGAGGAGGCACGCAGGGCTGCTGGAAACATTAACACGGGCACTTCACAGCAGAAGCGCAAGGTGATGGGTCATAGAGCACTGGATGCATCAAACACTTGTCTTGTCAATCAGCTTTAGCCTGCAGTCCAAAATAAATCCTATTTCTACAAACCTTTCAGTTGGATTTTCAGTGTGGGTGTAATTATACTATGTGAAAGGGCATTTCAGAGCATTATAAAGCTATTGATGGTTACTATATTCCTCTGTTTATTACATATATTAAATTTTAGGTGAGTTGATGAGAACTAGAGTATGTCTCTTATCATCAAATCTAGATATTTTAGGAGAGCATTGTCCTACAGTAAGGGATTGGTTTATACATTTAGGCATCAGTTTATGAAACGCTTTGTAATAGCTAACAATTCTAGCCCATGCAAATAATCTTATTAATGAAGTCTGTTTTCTCAGCAGTTCTTATGTGAACAGAGTTTATGGTTTTTGTGACTATATGGTATTGCTGTTTTTCTGCTAATTTTGTTATTGCAAATACCTTATTGTATTTAAAGTGATTTGTAAAGCTTTATTTTTAATTTTTTTATTAAAAAGACAAAACTGTCAAACTTACCTGCTCTGTGCACTGGTTTTGCACAGAGCAACCCCCGATCCTCCTCTTCTGGGGTCCCTTGCCGGTGCTCCTGATTCCTTCCTCCCGCCAATTACCCCCATAGGAAGCCACTTGCGTCAATGTGTCTATTCAGACACATTGCCCAGCTGGGCCCTGCTCTATGCTCACAGGTTTTGACTGACAGCAGGAGCCAATAGCTCCCTCTGCTTTTAGCCAAGCCTGTGAGAGAGGGGAGAGGGGGCGAAGAGCTGCAGACATGCACAGTGTTGGATGGAGATTGGGCTTGGGTAAGTATTTGGGAGGGGGGCTGGGGGAGCTACTATTAAAGGGTTGTTTTTTGTTTTTTTTATCTTAATGCAGGGAATGCATTAAGGTCAAAAAAATACATCTTTTTACCTCTACAACCATTTTTAAAGTTGTTTTGTGAATATTTGTCTGGAACTCTTTTCTGATTTTTATTAATATAATATAGGATTTATATAGCGCCAACAGTTTGCGTAGCGCTGTACAACATGATGGCAGATAGTACAGTTACAATACAGTTTAATACAGGAGGAATCGGAGGGCTCTGTTCGTTAGAGCTTACAATCTAAAAGGGAGGGTCAAGTGATACAAAAGGTAATAACTGTGGGGGATGAGCTGATGGAGAAAATTAAAGTACAATAGTTAGGTGGAGGCAGAATAGGCCTCTCTGGAGAGAAGGATTTTCAGGGATTGTCTAAAAGCAAACAGAGTAGGAGATAGTCGGACAGATTGGGGTAAGGAGTTCCATAGAATGGGATGGGAAAAGTCCTGAAGGCAAGCATGGGACAAGGTGATGAGGGAGCTAGAGAGCAGGAGATCTTGGGAGGAACGAAGAGAACAATTAGGTTGGTATTTTGAGACTGGGCTAGTGATGTAGCTGGGGGCTGAATTGTGGATGGCTTTGCAACTTGTTGTTAGTATTTTGAATTTAATTTGTTGGGTGAGCGGAAGTCAGTGGACGGATTGACAGAGAGGAGTAGCAGACACTGAACGACTGGTAAGGTGGATGAGCCTGGCAGCAGCATTCATGATGGACTGAAATGCATATAGCCTATGCAGAGGTAAGCCAATGAGGAGGGGGTTTCAGTAGTCTAGGTGAGAGATAACCAGGGAGTGAATTAGATGTCATCGGTTAGGAAGGGGCGCATTTTGGAGGTGTTGTGGAGGTTTAGGCGGCAAGCTTTGGAAGGTAATTGGATATGGGGGCGAAAGGATAGTTCAGAGTCCAGGATTACACTTAGCACCCTGGCATGCGGGGGTGGGTTGATGGTTACTCCATTGATCTTGACAGAGAAATCGGGGTAAGAGGTACGTGGGGGATGAAATATTATGAGCTTGGTTTTGGATAGATTGAGTTTGAGGAGGTGGTGTGACATCCAGGCTGATATGTCTGTTAGTGAATTAGTGATACGTGAGGAGACTGTAGAAGTGAGCTGAGAGGTAGAGAGATAAATTTGGGTGTCGTCAGCGTAGAGGTGGTATCGGAAGCCATGGGAGGCAATCAACTGATCCAAGGAGAAGGTGTATATCGAGAATAGGAGAGGTCCAAGAACAGAACCTTGGGGGACCCCGACAGAGAAAGGAAGAGGCCAGGAGGAAGTAGAATTGTAAGTAACACTAAAGGTGCAGTTGGGTAAGTAGGATGAGAACCAGCGAAGAGTACTGTCACGAAGAGCAAAGGTGTGGAGTTTTTAAAGGAGGAGGGGGTGGTCCACTGTCTTAAAGGCAGCAGAGCGGTCCAGGAGTAGGACTACAGAATAGTGTCCATTGCATTTAGCCATTAGCAGTTTGTGAGATTTAGAAGAGCAGTTTCTCTTTAGTGTTGAGGGCGAAAACTGAAGGGGATCAAGAAGGTTGTTCTCGGTGAGGTGGTTGCTCAGTCAGTTGTAGACTAGATGTTCAAGGAGTTTGGATAAAAATGGGAGCTAGGAGATGGGGCGTAGGTTGTTAAGATTGGTGGGGTCCAATAAGGGTTTTTTAAGTATGGAGGTGACTAGTGCATGTTTTAGAGAAGATGTTGGAGAAGATGCCAGAAGAGAGGGAGAGGTTGAAGATGTGAGTTAGAGAGTGTTGTATAGAGCCAGAGGGTGACCGCAGACAAATGATAGGAGCATATAAATGCTTTATTAAAAAAGAATATCTACTACCTTTGCAGAAAAGGTGTTTGTGTGCAGGATTGGTAAATATTCAGGAATTGTGTTGACAGGTGGTGTTTTCTTGCATTTGACGTGTTTCGCAAACTTGTCAAATGCAGCTTAGCAAAATTCCATTGACTTTATTTATGCAGTACTGTACATGTCACCGTTAAGATGCTGCATTTATCCTGCTTTGTTTCTTTTGATGCAGCGTGCCCTACTAAAGCATGATTGAACTGCAAAGCAGTTTTCTTGTCTTTTTTTTTTAGCAGCAGCGTTTTACTAGAATGCCTGTCAACATATACAACTGTGGGTTTCAATTTTGATAATTTAGCTGTAGCCTTTTGGAGGAATCGTGGGACAATTCATTGGATAATATGACTTTGCAAGGAGTGACTGCATTTTGCACACTTTCATTGGTATTAATAAAAGTTCAAACTTGCTCTCAGTTGCGTTAATCAGTGATATTATTTGCTAATAATTACTCTTTTGCTTTGTACAGCTTGTTAAAGAACTCATGCCAATTTTTACTGGCATTAGCTGAAAGTATGTAAAGACATGAGAGAAACATATGTAATAACCCACATTCTTCAGTGCCTCTACAACTTACGGGTGTCATATTGCATTAAAAATATGCGAAAATTTAAATAATTTAAATCTGCTTTTTAAGGTATCTGACAAAGAGAAGGTTGATCAGCTGCAGGAGGAGCTTTTACAGACCCAGGTAGGCTGTGAGTTTCTCTGTTTCGGGATTTTACTAACACAATAAAATGTCTAAATATTCAGCTGAAATATACTGTATATAAGGTATTTTTTGGCAAAGAATTTGTATTTCAGGTTCTAAAATTTGCACAGCCCCATTACTCAGATCTAAAAGGATGATTCTTCTTCCTCTGTTACAGTTGGAGAATACAGTTGCATCATCCTTACACCCCCAGTCTGCTAATTAAAAAAGAGCAACAACAGACTGATGAGATGGTCTTCCAGTAAACAAAAGTATATCTAAAGCCAAAACTTTATTGTGGGTAGAGTAGGGAATAATTTAGATTATAAACCCTGCCATTTTTTTGGCACCTGAGTCCCTTTGGGGAGATTTCTCTTCATTTTCTGTCCTATAGACAATAGAAAGAAAGAGGAAATCTCTCCAAAGTGAGGAAAATACCCTTTTAAACTGGTTGTAAACCTTTTCTTTTTTTCTTTTTTTTTCATTTTTACCTACAGGTAAGCCTATAAATAAGGCTTACCTGTAGGTAAAATAAATATCTCCTAAACCTGTTCGGTTTAGGAGATATTCATTTTGCATGCAGTCACTGACGTCAGTGGGGCATGAGCTTTGAAGATCCAGCGGATGCTGCTGGACCTTGCCGAAAAGAAGTCTCCCACGCGCATGCGCGAGAGTGATGTCTTTGCGGCCCCGGCCATTGACTGCGCCGGAGCCGCGAACCCGGAAGACACGCCGAGTGGGAAATGTCAGCTCCCTCGGCAGTGACCGGAATCAGATGCCGACACCTCGTTCTAAGGTAAGTATTTCCTAATGAGCTAGTATGTGGTGCATGCTAGCTCATTGTGCTTTTTTCTTACAGGTATTTAAAAAAAAAAAATTGTGCGGGTATACAACCGCTTTAAGATTGCCACATACAGTTTGAATCTTGGCTGGTTCAGCAGGAACTGGCCGAGATTCGAACCATCTATCAGCAGGCTGAATGTACCCAAGTTGATCAATTAATCAACTTGGGTACAACCAGCTTGCGAGATTTTCCATGCCATTATAGCTAGTGGCTGTTATAGCTGCTAGCAATAATCACTGTGTTCTCCTGGCGGGGACGGATTCCCCTACTGGGAAAACACAATCGGGGTTATTTAGGAAAGGCAAATCCACTTTGCACTACAAGTGCACTTTCAAGTGCAGTGCTGTAGATCTGAGGGGGGACATGCAAGGAAAATAAACAGCATGTTTGCTTGCACATGATTGGGTGATAAAATAAGCAGAGCTTCCCCCATTTCAGATCTACCCCTCAGATCTACAGCAATTAACAGTGACTGCACTTACAAGTGCATTTCCAAGTGCACTTGTAGTGCAGAGTGGATTTCCCTTTAGTGAATCAACCCCATAGGTTCTGCGGGAGGGATTCTCCCATCAACGCTGACTGTTGATGGGGTAATCAAATGAATTGCTTTCCTGCAACCATGGAAACTTGCTCTGTGTATGGCCAGCCTTAGACAGTTGTCTCCATTGGAAGATTTAATTTTTATTGCTGTTCTGGTGACAACCCAAAAATCTGTATTTTTCCTTACTTTCTATCTATCTTTGACAAAGGTAGTGAGGAAAAATTAGATAAAATGGCATCACAAGAAGGAAAAAAAGGACATAAACTGCAGGCACCAACACGTTTTTATAATAGTGTTAAAAAAAATCACTTGTACTGATATGTACTAAATGTGCAGATCCCTTGTTTAGTATTGAATACCTTATTTATTTTATTTTTTTTAATGCCAGATAGTACAGCTTTTATGACTCGCGGTCTAGTCCCTTATCCAACCTCCCTCTTCTCTTTCCTATTAACAGCACGCGTTGTATTCTGTGGACCAGTGTTCTGTGAATAGGCAAAGGAAGAAAGACTGTGGATAAAGGACTAGATGGTTTCCTTGTAAGAGAGCCACAGTGGTCCGATCTACAACGATAGCTGTGCTATCTGGCATACAGAATAAACAGGAGTTTCTGTAAACAAAAGTGCATCTAGTACATGTCAGGAAAGGGAACTTTTTTTCCCACGTAATATTAAGAATGTGTCTATCTTTCTGCTTTAACTCTTCCCCAAACTATCCAATCTAATACATTTTTGCCTGGGTTGGGCATCCTGGAATAGCTAGATTTTATTTGTAATACTTTACTGTAAATGCTAGTTGGTCTGTTTTGTTCACACAATTCAATAATTACTAGTTATCTTCTGTTTTTTTTTTTTTTTATATGATTCAGTTGAAATACCAGCGTATTCTTGAGCGATTAGAGAAAGAGAATAAAGATTTGAGAAAGCTGATGCTACTAAAAGATGACAAAGGAATTCATCAGAGAAAAGTCAAGGTGGTGTATATTAAAATAATTACAATTATTTGTAACTTTAAATGTAGAACTATAAACTAGTAAATATAGACTTCTCCATGCACAGCTAGCTTCATTATCCTATGTTGCGTCCAGATGAGGTAAACTATATACCTGATTATATAAAACAAGTGAATACAGCGCTGGCAATAGAGCAACACTACAAAGATGAATGTAATAATAAGTAGAAACAAACACTGTGCAATGACACTGAGATCATGGATAGATAACACCTATTGTATAAGTGCTAGACATGCATGAGTGACATAAAATAAATATGTTGGCAAAAATGGTAAAATGAATGAAAGTGACAGTGAATATACACACATGTGTAACATGAGCTGAAATACTGTGCAAATTCCTGAAAACAGTCCCACTGGTCAGCAATGATAGAATATCCACCCTTCAGCCTATGATAACAATCAGTCACCTGATGTGCTGCAGTTCAAAAAAAGGCAAAGAGGATAGCTCTGGATCGTGGTCAATGGGATAAGTGCTTGGAGATGCAGGACGTCATATTCAACCCAAAAAACAGAGAGATACTATGGTGAAGTACTGTGAAGAAGAAAAGATTTCTGTTATGTCTTTGATGACACCGTGGAGGAGGGGTGAAACGCGTCGACGCAATATCCGGCTCACGTTCTAAACCAGTGACGCTGCTTCCTGTCTCCTGTGGAATGCACGCTTACAGCGGCGATTGTGGAAGTTTTTTCGGAATGCCTGTTTACAACCCTGATTTTGTGAGTAGCACTGTTATGCGCATTTTGAAATCTTTTCTTCACAGTACTTCACCATAGTATCTCTCTTTGTTTTTTGGGTTGAATATGACGTCCTGCATCTCCAAGCACTTATCCCATTGACCACGATCCAGAGCTATCCTCTTTGCCTTTTTTTGAACTGCAGCATATCAGGTGACTGATTGTTATCATAGGCTGAAGGGTGGATATTCTATCATTGCTGACCAGTGGGACTGTTTTCAGGAACTTGCACAGTATTTCAGCTCATGTTACACATGTGTGTGTATATTCACTGTCACTTTCATTCATTTTACCATTTTTGCCAACATATTTATTTTATGTCACTCATGCATGTCTAGCACTTATACAATAGGTGTTATCTATCCATGATCTCAGTGTCATTGCACAGTGTTTGTTTCTACTTATTATTACATTCATCTTTGTAGTGTTGCTCTATTGCCAGCGCTGTATTCACTTGTTTTATATATGCTAAGTATCAGTACTTTTTCACAGCAGCGGCAACATATTTTTTTCACTTTATTTGTTTTGTGTAGTCGTCAGCGCTGCATTTATTGTTCATTGTATATATCTGATTGCCAAAAAAGCTGTTTAATTACTTCAGCAATTAGGGAAGCAGCTTAGAAGGATTATGTTTGTAGTAGTTTTTTTTTTTTTTGTGGCTAATTACACAAATACACAAACTTTGATCATATTAAATTGTTTTGTTTATTCAATAGAAATCCTTGATAGATATGTATTCTGAAGTGTTGGATATCCTGTCTGATTATGACGCAAACTATAACACGCAAGACCATTTACCAAGGGTATGTTGACATTTCATTTTTCTGTACTGTGAATAGTATATGCACAGAAGTATTCTTCATTCTTTTCTTCACCATCTATATTAAAAATATTAAATGTTGCCCAGTGTACCAGCCAGCCACACTGAGACAACACTGTTTAAGCTGCACTGGATGATCTGTGTTGGCTTGGCTAAGAAACCATCCCCCAACTGGCATTTGTTTTCTCCTTGGGGAATTACCTTCCCTTCTATAGAAGCACTCTGGCCTCTCTAACCTCATATGTCCATATGCTTTAGACTCCTTTCACACCGGCAGCGCGGGGTGTTAGCGCTAAATCGCTGCACATTTTTGCGGCGCTTCAGCACCGTTTTAGCAGCGCTTTAGTGGTGCTTTTCGGTGGCTAGCGGGGCGTTTTTACCCCACGAAAAGGTTGAAAACTCCAGTTCTGCTGCGTTTTTAAGGCGCTTTGAAAGTGCTGTCCATTCAGTACAATGGGCAGGGGCGTTTTGAGAGCGCTAAATACAGCTCTCCCATCCCGCCCCAAGGATTCTGCTTGCAGGACTTTTCCTAACATCCCGCAAGCGCACCGCCCCAGTGTGAAAGCACACACTGCACAGAATTGGAGACGGTTTTCAGGCGCTTTTTAGAGGCTATTTTAAGCACTAAAACGCCTGAAAACTGCCTCAGTGTGAAAGTAGCCTTAAAGAGAAAGCAGGAGGCCATTTTGTGTTGACAATTTTAGGATGGGTAAGTGAGCAACTTTTTTATGCAGGTCACTGCACAAGTTATTTTCATGAATGCACCATATACAGTAGCAATTGCAATCACCTTTAAATATATTTTAGCAGATCACAACAATACACCTTAAAGCAAACATGCTTTCTCCATTCAGTCCAGCAGGTTTGCTTCATTAGTACAGCGGTCCCCAACCTTTTTGGCACCAGGAAACGGCTTCTTGAAAGACAGTGTGCGGTGACAGATGTTTTACTACGTTGTAAATCTTCTGTCACTGTAAGGACACACAAGAAACCATTGTTACCTATGTGTCCTTTTTATCCTGCAATGCAGCCCATGCTGCATTTTATCTTAACGCACCATGCTGAATCTTCATAGCTGTGACTTGTAGCTCAGACAGACCTTTTCTTTTCGCTCCCGATTACTGAACAGGAATGGCGAGGAAGTGAAAGAAAGGGAGTTTATGCATCTGTGGAGGTGTGAATTAAAGGTAACTTTTTTTCATGCCCTGCATAAGAATGACACAGGCTTACCTTTATAGACATATTTGAAGCCAAAAGTGACAATGGTTTGGGCCCAAAAGGGACAGTTGGGAGTTATGCAGTCACTATTGGCAATCAGTGTAATTTCACGCATCTGTTTTGGTTATATTTTGATCTCCACATGCACTTCACCATATCTGCTTATTTTTAGTGTGTGCTTTAAACATTTACCCATTTCTCTTATGTTCAATGAGGGACACAGCAGGGCAAGAATCTTGATTATAGGGTTATAGTGCCATTCTCAGGAGTAGAACACTAGGCAGAAAAAAAAAAAAGCACGATCTATAGGCACCCCAGTTACCAAATCCCCATCCGTTATAGGCTTAGTTTTTGCCTAGTGTCTAGGAGTAAGTACCTAGTGACCTGCTGGGACCTTTAGTTCTTCTTTTTTTTTTCTCTCAGGTGGATGGGCGCTCAGCTGTAGGGCACATAAAAAACATTCTTGTCCCATCTCCTTTTTGGGCAAAGATCAATGTGCCGGTGGACCCTCCGGAGTCTCATCCCGCTTCCTTGGGACAGTGAGGACAAATCTCCCAGCACTATTGTAGCGCAAGAGAAAAGCACTCATGTCTGCCTCAATCTCCACTGTGCAGGAGACTCTTAAGTCAGCCATTGATGAATGAAATCTCAGCTGGTCCCTGCTGTACCAGCCACGATGTGATCCATCTATGGATTGACTTCAGGCTGGTTGTACTGAAGTCGATCCATCGTTCAACATCGGTAAACCAGCATGTCCGATTTTTTTTTTTTTAATGTAATCACTGCCAGTGGCTATAGCAGCAAGCAGTGATCGTTGGGTTCTGCTGTCCGGGAAGGCAATTTTCTCCTTTCGTCTTCCAGGACAGCCTCTGAGACATAGGGCTCCTCCTCCTGGGATAGGAAACCTGTTCACCCAAAACTTTAAAGGTGGTCCTCCAGGCCTCCTCCAGTTTTTTGTGTTTCCTGCCAAATGGTAAGGGAGCACAATGGGAACCTTGGGGGAGCTTCATGTCTCAGGGCTGTCCTGAGTGAGCCCCTGGTGTTACATTCTCTGTCTTCAAGCGGCCCTCTGTCCAGTTAGGGAGGAGTAGAGCTGCTGGTCCCACCGCTGCCGTAAGCTCGGAGAGAGTAGGACCCCAGTAGGATGTGGTGCGCCCTGCTGCCATCACGCTGCACATTCGGAGTGGGAGCTGCTCTTAGCAGCAGACGTTTCCAAGTGGTGGCCAGGGTGGTTACCTGGCCTAGCGCACTGTGAGAGGGAGCCTGTTCACCCGGTAGTTCCAGGTATGGAGCAGGGAGGCCGTGTGTGCGTCAGAGGCGGGGTTTCTGCGCTCCAAGGTAAATAGGAAGTGACGTAGCTTCCAGCGGAGCTGCATCAGGGGGCGCCGGGAAATGAGGTTCTGGTCTCGTGAGCATGGCATTCGGACGGACAGGTATTCAGGGCCAGTGGAAGACCCAGCAGAGGCTGTGGCGCACACCAAGGAGCTATGGAAGTCACTGCAGCATCCCAGGTGATAGACTTCGGTTCCTCAGGCACCAGAACCTCCCACATAAGCGTGGTAAGGGGTGGCCATGGCTTAAGCTTGGGGGGTTGGGGTCCTTGTGACCAAGAGTCCCTCCCTGGGTGGGGAACCACAGGTGACAGGCTGGGCACTTCATCTGTTTGACCCCAAGCACAGTGTTGGCGGAGGTCTGGGGCAGGCACTCATAGGCGTTTTGTCTTTGTTTTGTTTGGCTTTTAGGTTAAAGCCCAGGGCAAGGCCCAGATGCAGCCTCCTAGAAGATCTGCCGTATGTGTAGCAAAGTTGCGCTCCAATTGGGAAAAGTCTCTTTACACTGATTAGTAGTTTACTCAGGGATGACTCAGTGACAGCATGTCATAAGATCCTTGCATGCCTTAAGGATGAGATTGCATCCACTTTCCAATCCTTTAAAGGTATGATGAATAGGATGCATCGAGGGCCGCCAGTATGCCTTCTCTGTCAGGACGATGGTAAGGGATAGAGAAGGGGAACCCAGGTCACTGGCCTCTTCTAAGGCAGACCCGAGGTCTGATTTAAAGGAAGAAAATGATTCCTCCAGGGGGTCCAGGTACAGGTTGTCGCTGGGCGATGTGGGGGACTTGCTCAAAGCGATTTATGACACTTTGCAAATTAGAGAGGAGTCGAGACAACTTTCTAAGCACAACCTCATGTACCAAGGGTCCAGTGCACAGAAGGCCAAGGGTATTCCCTGTGCACACATCTTTGGTAGAGTGAATCTTGCTGGAGTGGGAGCATCTTGAAAGGAGACCCTTCTTCTCAGGCAGGCTCAAACGCAGGTTCCCTTTTGAGAAGGACGCGGCCCACCCTTGGACAAGATCCCATGGATGCGCCGCTGGCCAAGATTGCTAAGAAAACCGATTTGGCTTTTGACGACCTAGGGTCCCTTAAAGACCCCATGGATCAAAGGGGGAATGTTCTTCTGCAAAGGGCCTGGGACGCTTCATCCACCAGTCTAAAACCAGCCCTAGCAGCCACCTGCGTCGCCAGAAACTAGGAGTGGTGGTTAACGCAGTTGCAGTCTCACATTTCAACAGGCACGTCCAGGCAGCAGCTGCTTTAATCATTTCTATTTAAAGCAATCGGCTTTTTAGCGGATGCCTTGGCGGAATCAGTTAAGCTGGCAGCCAGGTCAGCAGCACTGGTGAATGCCACGAAAAGAGACGTGTGGTTAAAGGCTTGGATGGGGGATGCAGTGTCCAAACTTAAACTGTGTGGATTGCCTTGTTAAGGGGATAACCTCTTTGGGCCTGATCTCCAGGAAGCCCTGGAGCGTACCCAGGACAAGAAAAAAGTGTTCCAGAGAAGAAAAAGAAGGCAGAGGGCAAATGTTTTTTTCGGGGACACAGGCAGCAGACTCAGCAGGAGACGGCCACCCCAAAAAACTCTGGACAGGTCATAAGGGGCGAGGAAGAGGGGGAATCTTATTCAATCCTCCTCAAACCTCCACAAAGCCCCAATGAATCCTGCGTCCCAGTGGGAGGAAGGTTGGTGGAAGGCGGCAACTTCAAGTCCATTCATCTTGGAGATCATCCGGAATGGCTACATTTTGGAGTTTCATTCGAATCCCCCTTTCAGTTTTCACCAGATTACCTCGAGATCGGGAAATGGAATGGGCGCTGAGTCTGCTTTTAGAGGAACTGGTGGATCAGCAGGTCCTCACACAAGTGCCCCGGGGGGGGGGGGGGAATGTTTCCAGTGATTCTATTCCCACGTATTCGTAGTCAAAAAACCCTCAGGCAAGTTTAGGCTAATCCTGTACCTCAGCGATCTGTCCACTTAACAGATCGCTGAGGTACAAGAACTTCAGGATAGAGTTCATTTTCACAGTGACAAATCTTCTGTTACCGGAGTGCAATATGGCAACGGTCAATCTCAGAGATGCATACCTCCATATCCCAATACACTTGCAGAAGCCTTGGCCTCGCTGTGCATGAAGGCCATTACGGTAATACCCATTTTGGACGATCTCCTGTTCATCGCCTGGTCCTTTAATCAGCAGGAGAGGGACCTACAGGAGGCACAGGAGTTCCTGTGTTTTCTCGGTTGGCTGATCAACCAGGACAAGTCCCAGTTTGTTCCGACTCGAGAGGTTCAATATTTGGGCTACAGGATCTCTTCAATAAAGAGAAATATCTTTCTCCCACAGGAAAAGATTGAGAAAATGGATCAGGCGGTGGCACAGCTTCAGACCAATCGGGAAGTCTGAATCAGAGAGGTCATGAGGGTGGTTGGACTTATGACATACTGCTTCCCGGCAGTCCCCTTGGCAAGGTTTCACCAGCGCCCCCTGCAGTGCCACCTCTTGAGTTGCTGGGATGGTGACCAACCTATGCTCATAATGGCCAGAGTCAGAAGGGTGCTGTGGTGGTGGAAAGTCCGTCACAATGTAGACAGAGGACTCTTCTGGTTCAGACCAACAGCTCTGGTGGTGACAACAGACGCCAGTTCTTTTGGCGGGGGGGCTCACTTGGATGGCAACCTGGCTCAGGGAGCTTGGTCTCCAGTGGAAGCCAGATGGACCTTGAATCAGAGGGAGCTGCTGGCGATCCAGAAGGCTCTAGAGGCCTTCCAGTCGCTCATCAAGGGACATCACCTCCAAGTCCATACAGACAATGCGGCAGCAGTTGCATATATAAACAAACAGGGCGGGACCAGAAGCCTTTCCTTGCAACTGATAGCAGGTGAGCTTTTCGGCTGGGCCAAACTAAACCTGGCTTTGTTGGCTGCAATTCACTTAAAAGGGACCCAGAACTCTCTAGCAGATTTTCTGAGCCGCCAGCAGGTGCGACTGGATGAGTGGTCACTCAACCTGGAGGTGTTCAAGGACACTGTGCGGTCTTGGGGCCGACCAGAGGTGGACCTCTTTGCCTCAGGGAGCAACAGGAAGGTGACCCAGTTCTTCTCCCTACATCCACAGGATTGAGCCAATGCATGGGAGTTCAGCTTTTGCTATGCCTTTCCTCCAGTAAGACTATTCTCTGCAGTTCTACAGAAGTTCCTGAGCGAGAAGACAGACCTTATTCTGATAGCTTCATTTTGGCCGAGGAGAGCCTGGTTCTCCAGTCTAAAGAGGCTCGCCATATATATCTCCCAATCCTTCTCTCGGTGAGGAAGGATCTGGTCATACAGGGACCCATCCAACACCCTCAGGTAGAAACCCTCAGACTAGCAGCGTGGTATCTGAGGAACAGCTGTTAAGGTCTCAGGGGTTCTCCGAGAGAGTGATAAAGACCCTCCTAGACTGCTGCAAACCAGTGACTAGGGCAATTTATGCTAAGATTTGGAAGAGGTTCAATTTCTGGTTAAGAGAACAGGGACAGGTACAACCGGGCACCGCGGTAGAGTAGAATTGGGCCTCTCTATTAACACGCTAAAGGTGCAGGCCGCCACCTTTCTGCAGGTCTCCCTACAGCAAGATCGATTTTATAAGAAAAAAAATTTTCCAGGCCTGTAAAGGTGCAGGCCTGTCCTGCCTGGGATCTGTCCTTAGGCCTCAGGGCGCTTAGGGGCAGTCCCTTTGAACCCCTGGAGAAATCAGAGGTGAATTTGGTAGCCTTCAAGACAGTTTTTTTGGTAGCGATCACCTCTGTTAGAAGGGTGAGTGAAGTGCAGGCACTCTCAATGCGAGAGCCGTTTTTGTTAATTTTGGAGGATAGGGCTGTACTTTAAACAGACCCAGGTTTTCTCCCCAAAGTTTCCTCTTTGTTTCATAGAACACAGGATATTATTCTGCAAATGTTTTATTCCCCCTTTACTAGACGTTAGAAGAAGCCTTTTGGCTTCTCTTGAGATCAGCAGGGACTTCAGAAGGTCAGATCTCTTATTTGTTAATTTAAGGTGCATTCTCTGTTGCAACTTTCGGACTTTAAATTTGGTTCTGTCAGTCCTACAGAAGCCTCCCTTTGAAAACATTGGGGATCTTCCTTTTTGCTTTTGTGACTCTTTTTCCCAAAAGGTTGTCTTTTTGGTGGCTATCATTTCGGTGTGCTGTGTGATAGAGCTGGCTGCTCTGTCCTGTAAATCCACTTACTTGGTCCTGCACAAGGGCAAGGTAGTTCTTTCTCTGTGCCCATCTTTTCTGGCGAAGGTGGTGTTCCTTTTTGTAATTTGAATGAGGACATGGTCCTTCCATCTCTGTCCAAGCCTACGCTTCCCTCTTTGGATGTGGTTTGGACTGTACATGTTTAAATGTCTGCCTCCTCCTACAAGAGAGACTCCCTGTTTTTGATTACAGATGGTCTGCGTAAAGGTTTGACGGTTTCCTCGGCTACTATTTCCATGGAGTAGGCAGACTGTTGTTTAAACCTATGCCATTAGGTGTCATGCACCTTCTTTTCCTGTCATGGCATTCTGCACTACGGCACTTAGTGCATCTTGGGCTTTTTGGAATCAGGCGTCTGTGTTTCAGATTAGCAAAGCTGCTACCTGGTGGTCTGTCCATACCTTTACCAAGTTTTGCAAGGTTGAATTTTTGGCATATTCAGATGCATGCTTTGGTTGCAAAATTTTGCAAGCAGCAGTTTGAGGTTTCTTGTTCCCTCCTGGGGGTTCCTTTTGTGGGTTGCGCGATTTGCTTCTGGCTCTTCCCTCCCATTAATGGTCACTGCTTTGGGACGTCTTTATGGTTAAGATTCTTGCCAGTCCTTCAATGAATGTGAGAAAAGAGCAAATTTTTTTTCTACTCGCCTTAAAATTACTTTCTCTGAGTTCATTGAAGGACACTGCTTCCACACCTCTGATATTTCTGTACTGCATTGTAACAAACTGAGCTTCCTATATGAAATGTAAGAATTGGGCAGTGGTAAAGGCTGCCTGTTGGCAGTGCTTTGTTTTTTCTTTTTTTTTTTCTGCCTATTGTCCTACTCCCGAAAGTGGTGCTATAACGCTACCTTCAAGTATCTCGCCAGAATGTGTCCTTCAATTAAGAGAATAGGATTTTACAATTAGAAAAAAAAAATCCAGTTTTTGCACTGGAAAGGAGTTTAGCCTAGTTTACCTTCTCCATCGTTTTAGATACTTCTATAAATTCACCATCTACTTCCACTAAAATTTTTCTCTGCTTGTTCTCCAATTTGCCACATACCAGAGTGGGCAAATCTCCCTTTGCAATTAGGCCTCGTTCACAACTGAGTTTTTTTTTATCAAATTTTTTTATTAATGGCACCCCAAACGTGGTGGAATTTTGCCACGATTGTCCTGCGACAAAACACACAAAATGCAGCAAAAAATGAAACGCGTCTGACTCAGTGCCAAAATTTGGTGCATTTTTGAAGTGGAGGGAGGTCCATTCAAAATGGTACCGTTCCAAAAACACACAAAAAAAATTGCAATGCTGCAGACCCGCTTCATGTTGCTTTGGTGTGAACATGGCTTTCGAGGCAAATAGCAACTTCATATGCCTACTAAGGCCTCAAAACTCGAATGGCATATTTTCCTCCTGCAATTTATGTATCGTCAGTGATCAGTAACTGGTTGATTTGGTTGTGTGTTATACATCCAACCTACTTATCTCCTGTCTGATTACACAAAATGGAATTGCCACGTTTAAACTGACTTTTTGAAGCAATTGAATTATTTACTGGCTAGCCTAATATGCACTTCCCTATCTTTTGCACACCTGTATATTGCTCATTTGATTTATTAGATGAAGAACGTTGGCCACATTACAACATAATTTTCCTGGAGAAAGCATTGTTCATAGCCCATAAAGCCATTGCCTTTTGCTGGATGAAACCATTTCCCCCCAGTGTGTCCCAGTGGAAACAATCAATAAATTAGATCATTCTATTTGAGAATTATTTATGGGTGGAGAAATAGTCTTCTCAAATTTCATACAGTTTCATACAAATTTCATACAGTTTGGGACCTATGGTATAAATCCCCACTGAATTTGAGCAAAAACACCCTGGCCTATCAATTGTGACACCTAAAGCCTGATATATGCTTGCCTTAATGTGTACTTTTAACAACCAACAAATATGTCTTATTAACTCACTTGACTGTCAGTTTATACATTTAACTTTTTATTTTTCCACTTGTTTCCTAACTTTGTATCTTGAACAGATACACACACATGATTTTTGTACGATTGTAATTCTTGTACAACTGTCGAGGAAGAGTCTAAATTAATTTTTATAATGAAAAAAATTGGATTCTGTTCTCTAACCAGATTTGATGCAATTGTGTCATGCTGTATTCTTATGCGTTTTTATTTCTGAATAAAATCCGGTTAGACCAAATTGTATTCAACCTAAAATGCCTAAACGGATTGTTTTGTTTTAAAGGTAATTGTAGTTGGAGACCAGAGTGCAGGAAAAACCAGTGTCCTGGAAATGATAGCACAAGCGCGTATCTTTCCTAGAGGATCAGGAGAGATGATGACCCGCTCTCCAGTAAAGGTACATTTTATCATTTTATAGTTAAAAAATGTCCCAGGATCCCTATAGTTTGAGTTTCATAGATTAAAACCCACCTCCTTTCAGACCATGTTGTTAAAGCGGTTGTATACCTTTATTTGTAACTTTTACGTACAGTTAAGCCTATAATAAGGCTTACCTGTAGGTAAAAAAAACATCTCCTAAACCTGTAAGGTTTAGGAGATATTCCCCTCGCAATGAGCCGCTGACTGCAGGGGCTCATGCGCACAGGGGACTCTCGGCTGACAGCCCGGCAAACTCCAGAGCTTGCCGGGCAGAAGTCTCTCACAGCGCCGGAGCCGCGATACCCGGAAGACACGCCGAGGGGAGATGTCGGCTCCCTCGGCGTGCACCAGGTGAGATGCCGGCGCCTTGTTCTAAGGTAAGTATCTCATAATGAGCTAGTATGCGGTGCATACTAGCTCATTATGCCTTTTCCCTTGCAGGTGTAAAAAAAAAAAATGACAGCGGTATACAACCGCTTTAAGTTAAATCATCTCTTGCACTGTATGATATGCTGTGTGACATGCAAAGAATCATTGCAGATGTACTGGATTATTCCATCTCATCTTTGCTGCACTTGTTTCTCCCCATACAGTCCATGTGATTTTAGACCTGTTTGTACACCTTCGGTAATAGTATTGCTTAGCTCCTTGTCTTCCAGGGTTCTTTTAGTGTGTTTCATAAATGTTCCATTCTTCTGTTTTTTTTTTTTTCTAAAGTTTATTGCCAGAATATGTATTGATGTAAAGATGTACATAGGGAATTTATCATAGAGTCATAATAAAAAACAGTGTAAAGAAGCTGAACAGCCACATTTTGATCCATGTATGGTCATATTAAGGGTTTAATAATGACTTGTGATAACAAAGTCTGAAATATCTATTGTATTGTTTCAGGTTACTCTAAGTGAGGGTCCTCACCATGTTGCTATGTTTAAGGACAGCTCCCGGGAGTTTGATCTCACAAAGGAATCAGATGTAAGTATCTATTAATAGAGTGCACTGCATAGTACATTTTCATTAACGCCAAATTGTAACACGGGTTATACTAAGAACCATATACAGTGTAGCGCTCTAGGTGCAAAAGTGATGAAAAGTACTAAACAAAATGAACCAGGCCTAAACCATTATTGGGAGGCCCACAGAAAACATCAAATTCAAAATTGCATATAAGTGACTAGATACAATACAAATTAGACGAAGTGCCACATATCAAAATAAATTAATAAAGTGGAAAAAACACAATATGAAGAAATATGAAGATGTAATTAAATTGGAATTTTGTTATATAGCAAAAAATGTCCAAAAAGTGTCCAAAATTTATGGAGATTAGGATCTGGATGAGATTCAAACACCCACCACCCAAGACAGTCTCTGAGAATTGAATGGTGAAAACAATGGTGAGGATCCATCTTGCCAGCCTTGGTGGCTAAACAAGCTTTCTGGGACTTGGAAGACGTATGTCTTTTCAAGTCATCTAGTTCCGGTAAGCCTCCTCCGATGCTTTGGTGGTGGTCCTGACACTTATTCAGAAGTTCTATTTACCTGGTGTTTCATCCACTCACTTGACTAAAGTCCTTCACCATTGTTTTCACCATTCAATTCTCAGAGACTGTCTTGGGTGGTGGGTGTTTGAATCTCATCCAGATCCTAATCTCCATAAATTTTGGACACTTTTTGGACATTTTTTGCTATATAACAAAATTCCAATTTAATTACATCTTCATATTTCTTCATATTGTGTTTTTTCCACTTTATTAATTTATTTTGATAATATGTGGCACTTCGTCTAATTTGTATTGTATCTAGTCACTTATATGCAATTTTGAATTTGATGTTTTCTGTGGGCCTCCCAATAATGGTTTAGGCCTGGTTCATTTTGTTTAGTACTTTTCATCACTTTTGCACCTAGAGCGCTACACTGTATATGGTTCTTAATTTTATTTTCCTTTTGTCTAAGAGGAGTGTTAGCTGCTTACTGTGTAACCTTTTTTTCATATGATCAGTGGTGCAGCGCTGTACTCATTTCCCATTGAACACGGGTTATACTGTCTAACCATAAAACTGATGATTTTTTTTGTGTATTATCCATCAGAGATTAGGAGAAAAAATAGCCTTTATTTCAACAGACATTTGCAGATTTGCACAATATAAAACAGTGATGGTGTATATACTGTATGTATATGTGTGTGTGTGTGTGTGTGTGTGTGTATATATATATATATATATATATATATATATATATATATATATATATATATATATATATATATATATATATACACACACAATCTCATGTTTTATATCCAATAGTATTTCCGTTGGACAGTATAATTCACCTTTTCCTGGACCTGAATACCTGTGTTTATTACATTGTAAGATGGTTATGCTGGTATATAGCTATACATTGAAGTACACAATGTAAGACTGGGTACATAGTAGAATTTTTTTTTTTTTTTTTTTTTTTTTTTTTTTTTCAACCCAGTGGGCTGAACGAAAAATATATATTTTTTTTTTTTTTTTTTTTTTAAAGCTTTCCTTTAAATACTTTAGTGGAATTAAGGCCTCATGCACACAGGCCATTTGCCCAGCTCTCCTACACACCTTGCACAATGGTAGCGGCGTTTTGGCACAAAAAATGCTTAATGCTTGTAAATGCGTTTCATGCGTTTAGAGGTATAAAGCGCTTAGGCATTAATTTCATTGGCTAGAAAAATAATTTATTCTGTCCATTGAAATTAATTTATGCACAAGCACCAACCGCTGTTAGCATTAGCATGAGTTTACACACGTTTACATCAAGCATTCTTTTTCTGCCAAAACGCATCTGCTCCTGGCAGTGGGCCTTTTGTTTTTCTTTGCCTCTAAGCACCCCTGCCTCTGAACTCCTCCTACGCTTGTATAGGTTATATTTGGGGTCAAACTATGTTTGCTATTTAGTAAGGACTCAGGTTTTCTCAGCCTTCACAGCTATTTCAATTCGCCCTCTACTCCACTGAGAGCTCCAACCAAAGTCTTTGTCCTGGTACTTCAAGAAAATATTCAGGTATGCCATTCAAGGCCTTGGCTAAAAAGCCCTAATGATAGCCGTCCACATTGGGAACCAGTAAATTAAGCTCAATGCCCTGGTTTTTACCGGCAATGTAAAGCCTAGTACACATGGGCTGAATGTTGGGCGGCATTGGCCGGTTCAATAGCAACCGGTCGACATTTAGCCCATGTGTACTGCAGTCGGTCCAACAGAAGCTGGCCATTTGGCTAGCTTCTGGTGAAGGGGCATGACTGAAATAGGTCTGCCGATCGGCTCTCGATCAACGCTTTCAGCCAATGGCTGAGGGCGCTGACCGGAGTGTTCTGGCAGGGGGGCCGTCCCCCTGTTAGAACACAATACAACAGCAGTGGAGATCGCTGTACTAACATCAGATAGTTAGAACAGTGGCGCCTCCTGAGCTGTCAGTTTTGTTTTTCGTTTTTGTTCAGCCCTGCTAGGTTTATTGATTAAAACCAAAAACTACTAGTGTGTATGAGGCTTAAATCCAATGAATTACTCCTATTGTAACTTTTATCTATGTGCAAGAAAACTCTGATAAAACACTGTTACTTATTGTATGTGTATTGTGTCCTGACATATTGGGTTCTTTCTTCTGGCAGCTGGCAGCTTTGAGGGATGAAATAGAAGTACGAATGAGAAAGAGTGTTAAGAATGGACAGACTGTAAGCCCTGAGGTAATTATAGTAATGTGTGTATTGTAGTATAAGAAAATAAATCTTTCCATTCTCTATAGATCTTTAATTCCGACATTCTGTTTTTCACAGACCATTTCTCTAAGCGTAAAAGGTCCTGGAATCCAGAGAATGGTGCTTGTGGATCTCCCAGGAGTTATTAGCGTAGGTAACATATACCTGTTATGTTCCACATGTCCTGCACACATTGAATGTTGTACATTTACATTTTACCTTTTTTTCTTTAACAGACTGTTACCTCTGGAATGGCTCCAGATACCAAAGAAACCATCTTCAGCATCAGTAAAGCATATATGCAGAACCCTAATGCTATTATCCTCTGTATACAAGGTAACCATTTTAGTTCTTTATCCAAAAGGTAAGAACATTTTTACAGCACCTGGAATTTAGTCACATACTTCAGATGCTTCCTTTAGAGAGACACTACAAGTTCCTGATAAAGTTAATGTCATTGCTGACTGTCACTTTTCTTAACCACTTCAGCCCCGGACCATTTGGCTGCCCAAAGACCAGAGAACTTTTTGCGATTCGGCACTGCGTCGCTTCAACTGACAATTGCCCGGTCGTGCGACGTGGCTCCCAAACAAAATTGACGTCCTTTTTTTCCCACAAATAGAGCTTTCTTTTGGTGGTATTTGATCACCTCCTGCGGTTTTTTTTTTTGCTCTATAAACAAAAAAAGAGCGACAATTTTGAAAAAAAACAATATTTTTTTACTTTTTGCTATAATAAATATCCCCAAAAAATATATAAAAAAAACTTTTTTTTTCCTCAGTTTAGGCCGATATGTATTCTTCTACATATTTTTGGTAAATAAAATTGCAATAAGCGTCTATTGATTGGTTTGCACAAAAGTTATAGCGTCTTAGGGGATATTTTTTTGGCATTTTTAATTACAATTTTTTTTATTACTAGTAATGTCGGCGATCAGTGATTTTTGTCGTAGCTGTGACATTATGGCGGACACATCGGACATTTTTGACGCCATTTTGGAACCATTGTCATTTATACAATGATCAGTGCTATAAAAATGCTTTGATTACTGTGTAAATGACACTGGCAGTGAAGGGGTTAACCAGTAGGGGGCGCTGAAGGGGTTAAGTGTGTCCTGGGGATGTGTTCTAACTGTGGGAGGGATGGGCTACGTGTGACATGACACTGATCACCGCTCCCAATTACAGGTAGCTGTGATCAGTGTCCTGTGACTAGGCAGAATGGGGAAATGCTTGTTCACATCAGCATTTTCCCGTTCTTCCTCTCCGCGAGACGATCGCGGGACTCCCGGTGGACATCGAGTCAGCGGGACCCGTGGTCACACTCAAGGAGCTTGCGTCGGGCGCGCGCCCACAATGCCGTGACTTAAAGGGGACGTACCTGTACGCCCTTATGCCCAGCTGAGCCATTGTGTCGACATATATCGTCGTGCGCTGTTCGGCAAGCGGTTAAGCTGGCTGTAGGCTGAAATTCAGCCGTTTCAGCAGGGACGGACTGAATTTTAACCCACCTGAGGCTGTTCCTAATTGACCGAAGACAATCTAACCATTTACTTTGGTTGAACAGGAATGTTAGAGAATTTTAATCTGGTAAGGGGCTGCAGCCAATCAGCTAATCTGTGTTTGCAAACAGGGGATGGGTCCCTACTGTCAGAACACAATATCACAGTGAGGATGATTCCTCCATCCACCTCACTTGTGTCGTACAGAACATACTTAAGATGCTATCTGAGGCGTGTTTAGCACTTACAAAGATCTATTGTTTCCTAGAAGTAAGTGTTTGGACAGTACATCTGACAACATTAGAGAGACCCTGTCACCAGGCTTTACTTTTCAATTAAAACATTTGCAGCAGTAATACATATTTAAAGCATTCCGCACCTTTTTATCTTTGATGGTCTGCACAAAGAAAATATCCTACATTTCCGAACTGTTGAATCCCTGGCATGAGTGTGTGCTCCTGCTTTTAACCTTAAAGTGGTTGTAAAAGTGAAGAACAGTTATAGCCAGCTCCTCTGCTCTATTATCTATCTATCTATCTATCTATCTATCTATCTATCTATCTATCTATCTATCTATCTATCTATCTATCTATCTATCTGTTTTTTGTTTTTGTTTTTTTTTAAACTATGCCTGTAAATACCTTACCTTAGATCTTTTATGGCCGGTCACGTGACCTCTGGCTGCTCTATTCCTCTGCTCTACAGGCTACAGAGGAAGGGGCAGAGATCCTCCTCTGACGTCAGCCAGGGAGGTCACGTGACCGACCAGAAGAGATCAAAGATAAGGTATTTGCAGGCTTCGTTTTAGAAATCCCTTTACACAGTGTAGGAGAGAGTACTATAACAGAGGAGCTTGGCTGTATTTGTTCTTTACTTTTACTGCCAGCTACTAATAGCAGCAGGAGGAGGGGGGTGGGGACAGAGAGGGGAAGAGAAACGCATAGGAGCTGACCGGCAGGCAGGGAAAGAGGAGAGCAGCGGGATGACGGAGGCCCATAACCTGACCACGGTATTCAGGAATCAGTAGCCATGATTACCGTGGTCAGCACACAGGGGGACACAGGAACAGGCAGGATCAACCAGGTTTTTTGCAGTTTAGAAAGGGGCAGATTAAGACAGCACAAACACTATGCTGTTTAATCTGCTCTAAGGGAACAGAATCTCACTTTTTCTTTTTTTTTTTAAGGGTTGCACAACCACTTTTAAATCTTGTAGATGAGGTTGAGAGGCTGTCCTGAGAACCACATGCAGCAGCAGTTCCATCTCTTGTTTCTGTGTGCAGCTCTCCACATAGAGGGAGCTCACACATTTGAAGGAGAATCCAGAGATGTCCTTTTACATCCAAAGAATGGAAGACCAACTCTGTTTGCGTAGTTCTGCCTAATCGGCAAAAAGCCACTTGTCAGTGCGGATCGTGCTCTGGATAGGCATGATTGGGGTAGTTTTAAGCTATAATAATGGAATTGTGTCTGGCTCTGCCCCTTTCTCACTGCCTATGAACTTTTGAGAATAAAAATATGGTAGCTGCCATGTATATCCGCTGTAATGTATTGTGTTAATTTTCTAGTTACCGTATTTATCGGCGTATAACACGCGCCGGCGTATAACACGCACCCCAAGTTTAGGAGAGAATTTTAAGGAAAAAACATTTTTAGGAGGGAAGTGTAAGGAAAAAAAACTTACATTAAAATGCCCATCAATGCAGCCTTATCTGTCTATCTGCAGCTTTTTCAGTGTCAGTGCAGCCTTGCCCCAGTGCAGTCTTGTCAGTGCAGCCTTGTCAGTGCAGCTTTGCCCCAGTGCAGCCTTGTCAGTGCAGCTTTGCCCCAGTGCAGCTTTGCCCCAGTGCAGCCTTGTCAGTGCAGCTTTGCCCCAGTGCAGCCTTGTCAGTGCAGCCTTGCCCCAGTGCAGCCTTGTCAGTGCAGCTTTGCCCCAGTGCAGCCTTGTCAGTGCAGCTTTGCCCCAGTGCAGCCTTGCCCCAGTGCAGCTTTGCCCCAGTGCAGCTTTGCCCCAGTGCAGCCTTGCCCCAGTGCAGCCTTGCCCCAGTGCAGCCTTGCCCCAGTGCAGCTTCGTTCCTGCAGGTCTGCCCCAGTCCAGCCATGTCAGTGCAGCTTTGTGCACTCAGTGTAGATTCAAAAACTGGCGCCGAGACTGCAGGGAGCCGAGATACACATACACGAGTGTTCTCGGCTTTTTCCGGCGCCGTCGTCACGCCCAGTCCCGCCCCTGGACCTGTGTTATGTCCATCATAGGGCGGGACTGGGCGTGACTGTCAGCGGCGCCGAAAAAAGCCGAGAACACTCGGGTATGTGTATCTCGGATCCGACAAGAGCCGAGATACACATACCCGAGTGTTCTCGGCTTTTTTCGGCGCCGCTGACAGTCACGCCCAGTCCCGCCCTATGATGGACATAACACAGGTCCAGGGGCGGGACTGGGCATGACAGCGGCGCCGGAAAAAGCCGAGAACACTCGAGTATGTGTATCTCGGCTCCCTGCAGTCTCGGCGCCATTTTTGAATGTACCCACGGCTGTGTATGTCGGCGGCGACCGCGGCAATTGCCGCGATCGCTCCGATGACACAGAAATCGGCGGGGATCGGCCTATAACACGCACCCACGATTTTCCCCTGATTTTCAGGGGAAAAAAGTGCGTGTTATATGCCGATAAATACGGTAATTGTTGTAAAATTATTAGGGGTTTGCAGATGCTTTCATGGAGTACTACTGTCCTTTTTTGATATGACATTTATAATTAAAGAGAAACAATCACTTTGACCATTTGGGGCAAAGTGGTAGTGTCTGTGTGTGCTAGTTCCTTTATTAAAATCTGTACATGTGACAGTGGTCACATCAGTCTAGGAAATTAATATTTTAAATATACCCTGCAGGTGAGGTGGGTGTTGGGAAGATACTTTCATGCGCTTCCTAGAGTTCAGCTTTAAAGATTAATTTACCTTGAAAGTGATTTCCAAATAATACTAACTCACCTCTAGGTGGCAGTGTGATCCAATACTGTATAGTTCTCACCACCAGATAAATTGGAAATGATTGCTCATGTGATGGATCGCTCACAAGCATTAGTTGGTCGCAATGATTTATAGATCCTTAAAGAGACCCATTACTAGCCCAAACAATTGCAGGTAAAAGAACAGAAAAATTAAGTTGGTGGGCTGAATACCTAATGGATTCTGCTATGATTTGAGAACTTAAGTTTACAACATTGCCACCTCAGTAACTTTTATGTTCCATTTTCACTATTGAGTTTTAGATGACTTTTTTTATTCAGTTCAACTGTGTGGAAGATGTCTAAAATATTGCTCTGCACATTGAGCTGTAATGTTCGTTCCATAGCATTAAAGCGTAACTAAACCCATCCCGACACATTCTCTGTAAACCAAGTGAAAAAGTCCAACAGTTCCCCAGTACAATAGCTACAGTCCTGCACAAAGGACTTTTTTGAGAGTCTCCAAGCTATGTACAAATAAATTGTATTTACCCAAAACAAATTTATCAGTTTTAGCTAGAATGACCCATTAATGTTTATGTTCCCTTTTGTTTTACAGATGGGTCTGTTGATGCAGAAAGAAGCATTGTCACTGACCTTGTAAGCCAAATGGATCCCCAAGGCAGACGTACCATTTTTGTGTTGACAAAGGTAGACCTTGCTGAGAAAAATGTAGCCAGCCCTAATCGAGTAAGTGGATTCCTGCAATCTTTACTAAAATGCTTCTGTATTACCTCGTGATATGTGAGAGATAAAATATGTTTATTTGTTATCCTCTCAGATTCAGCAAATCATTGAAGGTAAACTATTCCCAATGAAAGCACTTGGGTATTTTGCTGTTGTAACTGGAAAAGGTAAGAACAATGCATACAATATTGTACATTATTATCTTTTCTAAATTGGGGCTTTAGCAAAATTGAATTTTAAATTTTTAAACAAGGTTATTTTAAAGGAGAAGTATAGCCAAAGCTTCTCCTATGGATCACAGGAGTGCAATTCATTCTACACTTGTGTGATCTGTTTTCAGCCAACAGGGGGCTGAAGCTGTTGGCTGACATCACACAGCTGGTCCAGGCTTGGGAAAGATCTGACCATATTGTCAGGATCCACCCAGATGCCTGGCCAGCAGCTGGCTCAGTCTCTCAGCGAATCGGGTGGAACATGTAACATATTCCCAAAGATCAACTTATTCTTTAAGCCATAATTGTTGATGTTAAATGATAACTTTGAAATATTTATTTTATTGGACCCTGTATAATGGTTAAAAACACACAGCAAAACCACAAAAGAAAAAATCAATTCAACTCTCTCTGGTTGGTAGTGGTTACCATGTGTATGGCCAGAACTAGGTGTTAGAATCCAGCTGACTGAAAATATTCATTATTCTTAATACATTATATTACTGCAAGTTCATTTGATTTTCATTAACACAGTCATTTTTTAATCTTAATCGTATTAGGCAACAACAATGAAAGTATTGACTCCATCAAGGACTATGAAGAAGAATTCTTTCAAGGATCAGGTCTTTTGAAGTAAGTTCTGTCTTGACTAAAGTGAAAAACCATGCTATTTATGAAGAGCTCAAAGACAGAACATACGTTTATATATTGTACGTCATTGTGTTGCTGCGTTAATAATGGCCTCTGTGTTACTGCTTATCTCCTAGAAAAGGGATGCTGAAGGCTCATCAGGTCACCACCAAGAATTTAAGTCTTGCTGTTTCTGATTGTTTTTGGAAAATGGTCCGAGCATCTGTAGAACAACAGGCTGATGCTTTCAAAGGTAGCATTTAGCCCATGTCTAACATTATTTAAGTTACATGACATCATTACCACAATTATTAGGTTGCATCTAAACAATCATGACTTTAAGTGAAAAAATATATGAACATGTGAAATAAGGTTGATGTGAGGTTTTATTTTTTTTCTAGCTACTCGTTTTAACTTGGAAACAGAATGGAAGAATAATTATCCCAGGCTGCGTGAGCTTGACAGGGTAAAGTACAATATACCACCAATACAAGCACCTCTTCTACACCCAGACTATTTTAATTAAAATAACTGACTTCTTTGTAGAATCTGCACAAAGTATGAATTTTTCATTAAATGGCAAGCAAGAATCACTTTGGCTTGTAGTCTGCTATTTGGAGAGCAGTACCTTGCAAATAATACAGTGAGGGGAAAAAGTATGTGATCCCCTGCTGATATTGTATATTTGCCCACTGACCAAGAAATGATCAGTCTATAATTTTAATGGTAGGTTTAATTTAACTGCCAGAGACAGAATAACAACAAAAATATTTAAAAAAACATATTTAAAAAAAGTTATAAATTGATTTGCATTTTAATGAGTGAAATAAGTATTTGACCCTTTCGCAAAACATGTACTTGCTGGCAAAACCCTTGTTGGCAATGACAGAGGTCAGACATTTCTTGTAGTTGGCCACCAAGTTTGCACACATCTCAGGAGGGATTTTGTCCCACTTCTCTTTGCAGATCCTCTTCAAGTCATTAAGGTTTCGAGGCTGACTTTTGGTATCTCGAACTTTCAACTCCCTTCACATATTTTCTATGGGATTAAGGTCTGGAGACTGGCCGGGCCACTCCAGGACCTTAATGTGCTTCTTCTTGAGCCACTCTTTTCGTTGCCTTGGCTGTGTGTTTTGGATCATTGTCATGCTGGAATACCCATCCACGACCCATTTTCAATACCCTGGCAGAGGGAAGGAGGTTCTCACACAAGATTTGATGGTACATGGCCTGTCCATTGTCCCTTTTGATGTGGTGAAGTTGTCCTGTCCTCTTAGCAGAAAAACACCCCCAAAGCATAATGTTTCCACTTCCATGTTTGACGGTGGGGATGGTGTTCTTGGGGACATAGGCAGCATTCCTCCTCCACCTCCTCCAAACACTGCTTGATGCCAAAGAACTCGATTTTGGTCTCATCTGCCCACAACACTCTCACCCAGTTCTCCTCTGAATCATTCAAATGTTCATTAGCAAACTTCAGACGGGCCTGTACATGTGCTTTCTTGAGCAGGGGGACCTTGCGGGCGCTGCAGGATTTCAGTCCTTCACGGCATAGTGTGTTACCAATTGTTTTCTTGGTGACTTTGGTCCCAACTGCCTTTAGAGCATTGACCAGATTCTCCAGTGTATTCTGGGCCGATTCCTCACCGTTCTCTTGATCATTGACACTCTACGGCAGTGTTTCTCAACTCCAGTCCTCAAGGCGCACCAACAGGTCATGTTTTCAGGATTTCCCTCAGATGAAACGGCTGTGGTAATTACTAAGGCAGTGAAACTGATCAAATCATCTGTGCAAAATAGTGGAAATCCTGAAAACATGACCTGTTGGTGCGCCTTGAGGACTGGAGTTGAGAAACACTGCTCTACGGGGTGAGATCTTGCCTGGAGACCCAGACCGAGGGAGATTGACAGTTATTTTGTGTTTCTTCGATTTGCAAATAATCGCACCAACTGTTGTCACCCTCACACAAAGCTGCTTTTGACGATGGTCTTGTAGCCTATTCCAGCCTTGTGTAGGTCTACAATCTTGTCCCGGACATCCTTGGACAGCTCTTTGGTCTTGGCCATGGTGGAGAGATTAGAATCTGATTGCTTCTGTGGACAGTTGTCTTTTATACAGTTAACAAGCTGAGATAAGGAGCACTCCCTTTTAAGAGTGCTCCTATTCTTAGCGCGTTACTTGTATAGAAGACACCTGGGAGCCAGATTCCTTGTTGATAGGGGACCAAACACTTATTTCACTCATTAAAATGCAAATCCATTTTATAACTTTTTTGAAATGCATTTTTCTGGATATTTTTTGTTAAGTCTTTCACCGTTAAAATAAACCTACCATTAAAATTATAGACTGATCATTTTTTTGTCAGTGGGCAAACGTAAAAAATCAGCAGGGGATTAAATACTTTTTTCCCTCATTGTAAATTGCATTGTTTTTCATTTTTTTGCACCTTCCTAATAGGTTTTAGCAACCATTGTATGATTCATTATGTGATCTCATGTTCTCGTTTTAGAATGAGTTGTTTGAAAAAGCCAAAAATGAAATTCTTGATGAAGTTATAAGTCTTACCCAGGTTACACCAAAGCATTGGTGAGTAGTTGAAATGTTTTTGTTAATTATAGATTAGTTTACAATGGATAATCAAGGTAAATGGAACTGTAGCCAAAATGTTCTTATTTTTGGATAGCGCATAGAAGGCTTACAACATCTGTCACCAGGAAAGAAAATGTAAGGAAATATAGAATATTACAGTTGTCATCAAAACCGGATGCATGGGGAAATCTCCCTTTAGGGACACTGATTCCGGTAACAACTTTCAAAGAAGTGCTACTCAGTTGTTTTAAAAAAAAAATTACACAAAATTGGTGCCCTAATAGGGGCCATAGACTGGAGTAAAAACTGGCATAAGTTCTAACCATTTACCACTGTATCCAAATCTTGAAGGAAAGTTTGGCTAGTGTTCCAATTTTATTTGTAGCTATAATATTTACACAATATGGACAGAAGAGGAAGAGTTTAATATGTTTTTGTCAAACTTTTTGGGTGGCAAGATTGTCTTGGCTGCCCAGTAGACATGGATCCAATATAAAAGGTCCACCTGACACCACTGCTAATTTGGTCATCACCTGACACCAATAGTGCCTGGGTCTAAGCTTGGACACAGCCCAGCCAGAATTTTTCTTCCACAAGAGGTTTCTCTCCTACAATCTCAAACAGGGACCCTCAGGTCAAAATGGCACTCAGTGTGCATGATGGTTGTGGGCTTGATAGCTTCCTACGATTACATTTCCTTTGCCCAGTTTTATTTCATACCTCTTCAATCCAATGTGAAACAAACAAATCCAATCCTTCGATCACCCACTGCTTCTGTCTTACCAGACAAAGCTCCCCCTGACATGATGGATCTCCAGTCTTGCACTGGAGTTGAGAAAGGCTTTCCTTCATGCTCCCTGGAAGGTGGTGACAGTTCTCTGACTGTCCAGGGAACCTGATCCCCCACAGGAATCAAAACTTTCCTTCAACATTCTGAAACGGAGCTGTCAGATTTACAACACTGGACCTCTCTTCTACAAGATTAGAATACAGTCAGACAGTTCCACAGCAGTGACGTACATACAGTGGGGAAAATAAGTATTTGATGCCCTGCAGGTTTTGTAAGTTTGCCCACTTACAAAGAAATAAAGGGTCTATAATTTTCATCATAGGTGTTAGGTTTAATGATGGAGACAGAATATCAACCAAAATTTCAGAAAAAACAAATGATACAAATGTTTTTAAATTGAGTTGCAGTTCAGTGAGTAAAAGAAGTATTTGATCCCCCAAGCAAAACATTACTTAGTGCTTGGTGGAGAAACCCTTTTTGGCAAGCACACAGAGGTAAGATGTTTCTTATAGTTGGTTACCAGGTTTTCACACATCTCAGGAGGGATTTTGGTCCACTCTTCTTTACAGATCTTCTCTAAATCCTTAAGATTTCTTGGCTGTCGCTTGGCAACTCAAAGTTTCAGCTCCCTCCATAAATTTTCTATAGCAATTAGGGTCTGGAGACTGGCTAGGTCACTCCATGACCGTAATGTGCTTCTTCTTGAGCCACTCCTTTGTTGCCATGGCAGTATGTTTTGGGTCATTGTCATGCTAAAATACCCATCCATGACCCATTTTCCGTGTTCTGGCCGAGGGAAGAAGGTTCTCATCCACACTACATGGCCCCATCCATTGGTCCCTCAATGCAGCAAAGTCGGTCTGTATCTTTAGCAGAGAAACGACCCCAAAGCATAATGTTTCCACTTCCGTGCTTGATTGCAGGGATGGTGTTCTTAGGGCAGTGTTTCTCAACTCTAGTCCACAAGACGCCCCAAAAGGTAATATTTTCAGGATTTCCATTATTTTGCACAGGGGATTTGATCAGTTTCACTGCCTTAGTAATTACCAGATCCATTTCATTTGAGGGAAATCCTGAAAACATGACCTGTTGGGGCGCCTTGAGGACTGGAGTTTTGAGAAACACTGTCTTAGGGTCATAGTCAGCATTTTTCTTCATCCAAACATGGCGAGTCCCCCTCAAGAAGGCACATGTACAGTCATGCCAATGAACATCTAAATGATTCAGAGGATTGGAAGAAAGTGCTGTTGTCAGATGAGACCAAAATTGAGCTCTTTGCCATTAATGCAATTCACTGTGTTTAGAGGAAGAAAAATACTGACTATAACCTTAAGAACACCATCTCTACAGTCAAGCATGGACGTGGAAACATGCTGCTTTGGGGCTGTTTCTCTGCTAAAGGTACAGGCCGACTTTGCCGCATTGAGGGGCCAATGGACGGGGCCATGTATTGTAAAATCTTGGATGAGAACCTTCTTCCCTCAGCCAGATCACTGAAGATGGGTCATGGATGGGTCTTCCAGCATGACATTGACCCAAAACATACCACCAAGGCAACAAAGGAGTGGCTCAAGAAGAAGCACATTAAACAATTTGTTTTGCACTCCTGTGAGCCGTTTTCAGCAGAGAGCAGTCTGAAGTCCGCTCTCTGCTGACGTCACCAGGATCAGTCCAGGCACTGCATCATCCCGACTTCCAAAGTCTGGATCCGCCAGGTGCCTGGACTAATAGGCTTCTCAACGAGCAGCTGAGAAGGCCGCTCCCTGCCCGTCCGCAGCTCAGCACTCAATGAACGTGGAGGAGCAGAGCAGGAGAGCTGCTGACTGACAGGCAGCAGCTCTCCGCTCGGGGAGGTGAGAGAACTGAGCCATTGGCGGTGTTCAGTGGCTCGGTTCTCAGTGAAGAGGTGGCGGGGGACAGATGCAGCATCGGTCCCATGCTGCATCCACCTAGGTAAGTATGAATATTGGGTTAAAAAAAATCCCATACTTCTCTTTTAAGGTCATAGAGTGGCCTAGTAAGTCTCCAGACCTTAAACCTATAGAAAATGTATAGAGGGAGCTGAAACTTCGAGTTGCCAAGGAACATAAAGGATTTAGAGAATATCTGTAAAGAAGAGTGGACCAAAATCCCTCCTGAGATGTTTGCAAACCTGGTCACCAACTATAAGAAACGTCTTACCCCTGTGCTTACCAACAAGGGTTTCTACACCAAGTACTAAGTCATGTTTTGCTTGGGGATCAAATACTTATTTTACTCACTGAACTGCAACTTACGGTAATTAATAGAATTTGTTTTATGTGTGTTTTTCTCGATTTTTGGTTGATATTCTGTGTCTATCATTTAAAATACACCTATGACAAAAATTATAGACCCTTCATTTCTTTGTAAGTGGGCAAACTTACAAAATCTGCAAGGGATCAAATAATTATTTTCCCCACTGTAAACCATCAGGAGGCACTAGCGAATCAAGCTGCCCTAAAAGAAACAAGTGATACTCTCCCAGGTGGAGTGTCATATTCCAGCTCCCTTGGGCCATCAACATCCCTGGAGTAGACAATTAGAATGGGGACTTCTTAAAGTAAAATTCCAGCTTGAGACCTCACTTGTCCTAAAAATGGCCCCTCCCGCTCCTGACACCTATCCCGACTAACCTTTGTAAAAAAGATGTAAATACCTAATTTCAGCCTGCTCTGGTCCAGTCATGTGAACTGGCTTCCCTGTATCAGCTAGCAACGACTGCAGGGAAGAGGAGGGAGTGCTCTGCGGCTGCCGATGACTGACAGGGAATTGTGTGACCGGACAAGAGCTGGCTGACAATGGGTAAGGATGTGCATCATTTTTACCCAGGGATATGCAACCTGTACCACAAGATGGCTATGAATGCAGCCCAACACAAAATCCTAAACTTAATAATGTATGTTTATTTTTTATATTTCAAAAGTTTTTTTATTTTGAATTAAAACATACATATACAGACTGAACATGGGTACAACAGAGGTATTTGGTCTTAGGATAAAATCCAGGGGGATTAGCAATTACTCAGAGAACTGAGTCAATGAGCCTTTCGAAGACTTATGTCCCGTGCACACGAGCGGAAATTCCGGCAGCAAAAGTCCGATGAGAGCTTTTGGTCTAAAAATGCGACCGTGTGTATGCTTCATCGGACTTTTGCTGGCGGAATTTCAGCCAGCAAAAGATTGAGAGCATGTTCTAAATTTTTTGGTCGGAAATTCCGATCGTCTGTACCAATTCCGACGCGCAAAATTCCTACGCATGCTCGGAAGCATTGAACTTCAGTTTCACGGCTCGTCGTAGTGTTGTGCGTCACCGCGTTCTTGACGGTCGAAAGTTCAGCGAACTTTTGTGTGACCGTGTGTGTGCAAGACAAGCTTGAGCGGAATTCCATCGGAAAAACCATCCAAGATTTTTCCGACGGAAATTCCGCTCGTGCGTACGCAGCATAAGACAATAAATTGAAGAGCCCTAGAGTTGTTATCCTTGCCCAAAGCATTAACCAGATACATCTTTTAGGGTATGTTGAGCGACAGGAGGCCAAAGGTTACATCTTGCTCTGGTGAGAACAGGGCTATTCCGGGGGGGAACCCTTTAGCACCCGGCACCCCCGAGGGGATCTAGCTGTGCCAGATGGGGGTCCCCTTTGTATGTTTATTTTTTTGTGCAAATGTGTGTACACTTGGCGAACACATTTGGCCGAAGAAATATGTGACCGTGTCTCTTTACTGGACTTTTATATATTTTTGTCTTCCCAAAGAAAAATATCTGACTCGTCACAATCATGCCTTATCCATGCCGTCAGTTTTCAGTAGCACCTATACCTGTGAGCAACTATTTTCAAGGCTAAAGCACACGAAGGGCAAAATTAGAACCAAAATGTCTGATGAGCACCTTGATAATTCATTGAGAATTGCTACCACAGCCATCGAGACAGATATTGATTCGTTAGTTTATCAAAAAACAGTATCAAATATTGCAGTCATTTTTATGTTGTCCTCTTTTACTTATATCATAAAAAATATTACAAAAATAATGAAGTTTTATTACTCATGTAGGGACATTAATCTATATCGGTGATCATTAACTTATGACTTTTTCTGCTCATCAGCTATCCTTATTGTTGGTGTATTTTATGTGTGGTCCAAGAAAATTCCTCTTCTTCCAATGTGACCCAGGAAGGTCAAAAGGTTGGACACCCCTGCTCTAGACCCAGGGTAGTGGTCTCTTCACCCAGAGTACTTTCGATATCTTTGTCAATAGTAGGGAAAACCATATGTGGAAATCCTGGTCTCCAGGCGCAACAAGCTGAACAAGTTTGTAGCAAAGACCAGGGATTCTCTATCATTTGCAGTGGATTCTCTGATGATCCCTTGGACTCGATTCAAGCTGGCTGATGCTTTCCCTCTGATGAATATCCTTCCTTGACTGCTGTGCTAGAAGAGGAAAGAATTTTCATGATCTCATCGCACCAAACTGGCCCAGAAGATTGTGGTACACAGACATACTCGAACTCCTGGAGGATGAGTATGGCCATTTCTTAACAGACCAGACCTATTGGCCCAAGGCCCACTATTCCATCCTGCTCCTTATTTGCTGGCATTAACAGCATGGATGTTGAAATCTAAGTTATGAAGTATAGGATTTCCAATTCCTACCTTACTCAGAGCAAGAAAATACAACTCCCACAGGATTTACCATCACACAAGACTTACTTTGCCTAGTTCAAGAATAGGAAGCTCAGTCTCGGAATACTCCAGCATTCGTATTTTGGCCTTTCTTTAGTCTGGTGCTGACCAGCGTCTGACCTTGACTACCCTTAAGGAACAGATTTTTGCTGTATTCATTCTCTTCCAGAAACTTCTTAGCTCTCAATCCCTAATCGGGAGTTTTCTTCAAGGAGTTGCACTTATACATCCCCAGGTCGACCTCCTGTGTCACATTTGGATTGCAACCTGGTTCTCTTGGTTCTTCAGAGACCTCCCCTTTGAACGAATCGGTGCTATTCCATTGGAAGAGCTCACTTGAAAGGCTGCCTTTCTGGTAGATTTTACATCTGCTAGGTGTGTTTCTGAAGTGGCAGCTTTTTTCTGTAAAGAGCCCTTTCTTGTTTTGCAAAAGGATAGGGTGGTTTTGAGACTAAAACCTTTCTTCCTACCAAAGATTGTCTTTTCTTTCCACCTCAGTGTGAACATTGTTGTTTCTGCCCCCCCCCCCCCCGTCCTGGCCAAAAATATAACTAGAAAATTGCTTTACTTTGCCTGGGTGTGGTGGGACTTTATAAGGCAGGACCTCCCCAAAAGTAATAACAATTGTTTATAAAAAATACTTTTTATTAGAAAACTTGAAATACTCGTTAAGTGTGGTCCACTAAACAGAGCAAGTGGTTTTATGTTTGGTATTGAATCATGTATCATTGCTTGTATTCGCATCAACTGTAGTTTCATTACTACACATCTTTTTGCTGTCTTTTTTAAAGTTTTCTAATAAAATGGATTTTTTATAAACAATTGTTATTACTTTTGGGGAGGTCCTTACTTATAAATTCCCATCAGAGGAAAATCTTTTTGTAGCTTGCATGATTGCTAGGGGGATCGGGCAGCTCATTTCCAGGGCATATGCTCTTAAGTAAAGGGCACCTCCCTTTTCCTATCAGAGCCCATTCCACCAGCGATTTTGGTGTCTCTTGGGTTTCCAGCTTCAAGCATCTGCTTCCCAGATTCAAAATGTTACCGGGGGATGTTCAGGCATCATTTGATATGAGCTTCGGCCACAAGGTGCTTCAAGCTGTTATCTGAGTGTTTTGGTTTTCTAACTCTTGTTTTCTTGTGGGCCGGTAGGCAGAATTGTTTGCTGTGTTGTTGCCCACCCCTCTGTTTACTGCTGGGAATTGTCCCATGGTCTATGAATACAAGTTTTGTTTTCTGTATTGTATGATTAGGACAATAGAAATTTTTACTTACCTGTAAATTTCTTATCTTGGAGTAAAGTACAGGAACCTGGTCCTACCCCACCGTGTCTTGATCACTCCACTCCTTTTTTGCTTGCTAAAAAACTTGTCTCACTGAGTGGGTGCTGTTTTATATGGTGCGCTCTGTGGGCGGCTCTAGCTTGTTGTGTTTTTTTTTTTTTGTTTTTTATTAAGTGTCCTGTCACCTGTAGGTAGCTGGATATAACCCACGGTCTATAAATACATGTCCTAGGTCCTGTACTGTAATTCAAGATGAGGAATTTACATGCAAGTCAAATATGTATCTTTTTTAAGCTGTAGACATTTTCATGAATTATCTGTTTTTCCAGATATAATCACTACAGTGGGCACCACCATATTTGATTATCCAAGTTTTTATAGGCAGTACAAGTGATGCTGTGTTTTTCTTGCATTAGTGAGATTAAGCTTTCTGTGTGTTTTACTAGTTTTTGTATCTTGAGGACATAGTTGCCATAAACTCAACTTGTTTACTGCAACCAATAGGTTAATTAATGATAACGCTACCTTTATGTCATTGTTGGGATGTTATTTTATGAAGAACTGTGGGTTCAATGGTAATTATTATGCTTTTTTCCCAGGATAAGCACTGAGCAGTAATTGTTGCTTTTCATTTCTTGCCTCAATAGGGAAGAGATCCTCCAGAGAACACTGTGGGAGAGGGTGTCAACCCATGTGATTGAGAACATCTACCTACCAGCTGCACAGACCTTGAACTCTGGTACTTTCAACACCACTGTAGACATCAAGCTGAAACAATGGACTGACAAGCAACTGCCTCATAAAGCAGTGGAGGTGAGAAAGAGGACTTTAGATGATGTACACAGTCACGTCATGTACATATACAGTGGGTAAAATAAATATTGAACACGTCACCATTTTTGTAGGTAAATTAATTTGTAAAGGTGCTATTGACTTGAAATGTTTACCATATGTCGATAACAACCCATGCAATCCATACATACAAAGAAACAAAAACAAGTTCAGAAATTAAGTTATGTGTAATAAAATGGAATGACACAGGGAAAAAGTATTGAACGCTTACCGAAATGAATTTAATACTTCATACAAAATCGATTATTGGTAATGACAGCTTCAAGACGCCACCTGCATGGAGAAACTAGTCGCATGCATTGCTCAGGTGTGATTTTGGCCCATTCTTCCACACAGTCTTCAAATCTTGAAGGTTCCGTGAGCCTCTTTCATGAACTCTGATCTGTAGTTTTTTCCATAGGTTTTCTATTGGATTCAAGTCAGGTGATTTGGCTGGGCCATTCTAGCAGCTTTATTTTCTTTCTTTGAAACCAATTGACAGTTTCCTTGGCTTTGTGTTTGGGATCATTGTTTTGCTGAAATGTCCACCCTTGTTTCATCTTCATTATCCTGGTAGATGGCAGCAGATTTTTATCAAGAATGTCTTGGTACATTTTTCCATTCATCTTTCCTTCAATGATGTGAAAATTTTGCCAGTACCTTATGCTGAAAAACTGCCCCACACCATGATGTTCCCACTTCCAAACTTCACTGCTGGTACGGTGTTTTTATGGTGATGTACCTTCTGTAACCAATACCATTAGTATGCTTTGCAACAACAAGGTTGCGTCGGTCTTGAATAAGCTCTTTGCTTTTACCAATCATGAGATGTTTCTTGTGTGAGACCTTTTTATAGGCCTTAAGTTGAGACTGAACCAGCTGATATTAATTTGTGCTGACAAGGGGCAGGATTGCTTTCTAATTACTGATGGATTTCAGCTATTGTTTTGGCTTTCCATGCCTTTTTACACCTCCCTTTCTTCATGTGTTCAATACTTTTTTCCCTGTGTCATTCCATTATATTACACCTAACTTAATTTCCAAACATATTTGTTTTGGTTTCTTTGTATGTATAGAGCGCATGGGTCGTTACTGACACGTGGTGAAAATTTTCTGCCAATAGCGCCCTTAAAAATATGTTTACCTAGAAAAATGGTGACGTGTTCAATACTACCCACTGTATGTGAGTCATATGTTTTCTAGAGACTATTTCAACTTTAACAATACAGTATATTTTTCTTTGCAAAAATAACATTAAACATATGGATTTTCTTACAACCCCAATTTCAAAAAAGTTGGCGCTATGTAAAATCTACATAGAATGCAATGATATGCAAATCTCATAAACCCATATTTTATTCACAATAGAAAATATATCAAATGTTTAAACTGAGAAAATGTACCATTTATAATATTTAAAAAAAAAGTCATTTTGAAATTGGTGGCAGCAGCACGTCTCCAAAAAATAAGTAGCTAGATGTGATATATTTCTACATATATGCTATAAAAATCACTAAAAAAGGCCATGGCAATACAACCATTCAGATACAATCTTTCACCCGTCATACCTCTCCTTACTGACCGAAGGCATTATGCTAAGTGAAGTAAGATGTAACAGATGATAACAGAAGTGGCCTAAGTATACCATAGAGTTAGAGGTATGCACCAGTCTCCATGATTTGTGACCTGGTACATTTTAGAGAAAGGAAAGCTACTAAAATGTCCAGAATCTGGAGCAAGCTGTTCATGGCAACAAATCCGGTTTTATCTTCAGCTTGTTCAGTTAAAGCATTTGTTAACCCCCCCCCAAAAAAAGATCCTGTTCCTTCAAAGCATGTTATACAGCACAATGCTTGTGCTGTGCCATTTGGCCCTCCTGTAACACCAGAAATACCTGGCTGATTCTGCCAGTTTCTGCCAGTTTCTGCCCTCCCCTTTGTAAACTGACCACAGTATATCATGGCTGCTGAGCCCTGACACCGTGGTCAGTTTACGTGCCTCCGTCATCCCCTGCTCTCGTCTCTGCACTCCCCCGCCCTCTCCCCCCCCCTCCCTGCCTGCCTGTCAGCTTGTGACAGTGCCCGCCCCCTGCAACTCCTGCTTAAATAATTTTATATTGTCATACTATCAGTGCTGTGTACTAGTCCTTTGTCCCCCTGTGTGAGTGATTTATAAAAAAAGCCGATTATACCTCATTTCACAGTGCCTCTCGGCGATCCTGTGACCGGCCGTCTCTCTCTCCTCCCGAGTGACAGCGGGGGAATCTCATCCCCGCCCGCTGCTGCTGCTGTCAGACGGGAAAAGGAGAGAGACAGCCGGTCACATGATCGCTGGGAGGTGCTGTAAAATTAGGTATAATGGGCTTTTTTTTTTTATTTTTTTTTTTAAATCACTTACACAGGGGGGACACAGGATTAGGACACAGCGCTGATAGTATGAAGATGTGAAAGTGGCTTAACAACCACTTTAAGCTTTGAAAATTAAAGTTTATAAGCTGATTGGTTGCCATGCACAGCTGGTCTCTTATACTGCGCTATATGCATGCAACATACATGTTATGGCTGTGTGGCCTATTCTTCTAGATGTCTTTTTTATTCAGAGTGAAGCCAGTGCCTAGTTTACTTTAGTATCCTTTTCAAGAAAAGATAGCCAGAAAAGCAACTAATAGGAACCTGTAAGTGACGATAGCATACATCTTAGCCGATGGTAGCAAAATCTGGTTCTTTTCCTCATTTGGCACTTTGAAAATGAATGTACTGTTGACTTTTTAAATAACGGTCTCTTAATATCTAGGTGGCTTGGGAAACCCTTCAAGAGGAGTTCTCTCGATTTATGACAGAGCAGAAGGGCAAGGAACATGATGACATTTTTGACAAGCTAAAAGAAGCGGTGAAAGAGGAGAGCATTAAGAGACATAAATGGAATGAGCAAGCAGAGGACAGTTTGGTGGGTTCCATCTTGATGTTAACTTTTGATCTGTTATAAAACAACTGTGTCCCATCTCCCACCACCCCCCTCCTTTTTTTATGTGGTGAACAGTTTCTTGCTGCAGTTATTTTTTTTTTTTGCGTTGCCTTTAGCCTTTTTTATCTCCAGTAATAATTCTCTGTAGTTTTTGCAGTTTTTTTTTTTTTTAAATAGAATTAATTTATGGGGGGAGAGTGGGTGTGGCTAAGGCTAGAGAAACAATTAAGCTTGCATTCGCTATCTTATAAGAAGTCCATGTTTTTACTACTTGGCTCATGCTCTGTACTGCTAATTTCATGCTCTGATTATTTCGTACTTGGCTCGTGCTCTGATTTGCATCACATCTATATCCTAATATTTCACACAGTACACATGACATTAAGTGATATTGCATGTAAAATCTGCTTTCAGATCATTTCCTTTCTAGATATGAGTAGAGATGATGTAAGTATGTAAGATCTGGTATATTCATAATCAGAAGTGCTCTTGACATAAGCGCTATCTGTCTTCGGTTGAGTTCAGAAAGCTAAACTCCACTCCGATATAAAAACATAACTGAACACAGCTCTGTATCTATTACCTCCCTGGTGGTATGATTATGTCAGATTTTTGAAGCTCAAAGCGGTACATTGTTTTGAATGGATATTTGGCATTTTATATTGTAGCCCTGTAATTCTTAGGAA
Organism: Lithobates clamitans; assembly: GCA_037952925.1. Classification (NCBI taxonomy): domain Eukaryota; kingdom Metazoa; phylum Chordata; class Amphibia; order Anura; family Ranidae; genus Lithobates; species Lithobates clamitans. The sequence continues at coordinate 317,520 of JBBGZY010000527.1, forward strand.
TAACACACTTAAATCTATCCAAACGAGTCTAGTAGACATCCCAGGTATGATAAAGTTTGAAACACAAAATCATAAATTATAATATATAACTATAAATAATTATAACAAATAATATAATAATAACATTTATTCAATGTAATCAAATAAAAAACACTGAAATTTGCTCAGTCGCACAATTGTCGCTGTCGTCACTTTTTCAGTGCCGGATGACGAATTTCCCCACGAATCACTATCGCTCAATTCTGCAAGTGATTCTAATTCACTATGACTGTTTTTGAGTTGGTCTAAAACTGCTTTTGACGTAGAGGGACACTTTTTGGATATTATGGACGTTCTCAAGTTTCCAGGGAAAAAGAACAGTATATATATATATATATATATAATGTAAAATTGCAAGCAGGGCACTGAACAAAAAGGAGGTGAAATGATTTGATACATTAATGTAATTTTCCAGTGTATTGTCAGTGTGTGTTCTTTTTTTCTTTCACTTTTTGAATTTGCCGCCCGGCTCCGCCCCCATGCGATGCTCGCACGGAGCGAAGCCCGGCACAGTGATGAATCGGGGCGGAGGACACAGCCGCCGATACAGTGGGAGGACATCGCAGGATCCTGGGGACAAGGTAAGTAACTTTACCAGGATACTGCGATGCAATCCCGAGTGTGGCTCAGGTTTTCCGCTTTTGGTAATGAAGATCCCCCCCTGAGCCACACTCTGGAATACCGCTAGGGAGGTTAATGCTTTTTTTTTTTTTTTTAATGCAAGCCTTGTAAGTGCCTAAATCTGACTTGGCATGAGCCTATTGCAGTCCACTGTACAGCATAGCTCAGAGAAGGGTGATGAGTGTGCTGCCTCTATTTTCACTATCCAGTCACAGAGTGGGTTGGAGACCTGTGAATGAAGGGGAAACTACAGTAGATAAATATCAGGTTTTCTGCCTTGACTGAGAGTGCTTTTCTCTCTCAGAACTGTGTTGCTCCCAGGATAGGATTGAAAGAAATGCACATCCTTTGACAGATAAAACAGCTCCCTTGTTATACGCATTTCATATGTGTAATTAGCTCTGTTCGTTTAAATGTGCAGTTTGTGTTGTGCATTTCACAGTTGAAATTCAGGTGTTTATATATATATATATATATATATATATATATATATATATATATATATATATATATATATATATATATATATATATATATATATATATATATATTCTCTATATGTGTGTATGTATGTACAGTAGCTCACAAAAGTGAGTACACCCCTAACAATTTTTGTAAATATTTTATATCTTTTCATGTGACAACACTGAAGAAATGACACTTTGCTACAATGTAAAGTAGTGAGTGTACAACTTGTATAACAGTGTAAATTTGCTGTCCCCTCAAAATAACACAGCCATTAATGTCTAAACCACTGGCAACAAAAGTGAGTACACCCCTAAGTGAAAATGTCCAAATTGGGCCCAAAGTGTCAACATTTTGTGTGGTCACCATAACTTTCCAGCACTGCTTTAACCCTCGTGGGCATGGAGTTCACCAGAGCTTCACAGGTTGCCACTGGAGTCCTCTTCCACTCCTCCATGACATCACAGACCTGGTGGATGTTAGAGACCTTGCGCTCTTCTACCTTTCCGTTTGAGGATGCCCCACAGATGCTCAATAGGATTTAGGTCTGGAGAAATGCTTGGCCAGTCCATCACCTTTACCCTCAGCTTCTTTAGCAAGGCAGTGGTCATCTTGGAGGTATGTTTGGGGTTGTCATGTTGGAATACTGCCCTGCGGTCCAGTCTCCAAAAGGAGGGGATCATGCTCTGCTTCAGTATGTCACAGTACATGTTGGCCTTCATGGTTCCCTCAATGAACTGTAGCTTCTCAGTGCCGGCAGCACTCATGCAGCCCAAGACCACGATACTCCCACCACCATGCTTGAATGTAGGCAAGACACACTTGCCTTTGTACTCCTCACCTGGTTGCCGCCACACACGCCTGACACCATCTGAACCAAATAGGTTTATCTTGGTCTCATCAGACCACAGGACATGGTTCCAGTAATCCATGTCCTTAGTCTGCTTGTCTTCAGTAAACTGTTTGCGGGCTTTCTTGTGCATCATCTTTAGAAAAGGCTTCCTTCTGGAACGACTGCCATGCAGACAAATTTGATGCAGTGTGCGGCGTATGGTCTGAGCATGGACAGGCTGACCCCACCCACCCACCCACCCCTTCAACCTCTGCAGCAATGCTTGCAACACTCATACGTCTATTTCCCAAAGACAACCTCTGGATATGACACTGAGCACACGCACTCAACTCCCTTGACCCATGACGAGGCCTGTTCTGAGTGGAACCTGTCCTGTTAATCTGCTGTATGGTCTTGGCCACCGTGCTGCAGCTCAGTTTCAGGGTCTTGGCAATCTTATAGCCTAGGCCATCTTTATGTAGATAATAAAGTGGTCAGTTGCGCTTATATTTACCTCATCTGCCCATTAAAATAGTGAAAGGAGAAAATAAACTACTAAAAAACTACTAAAAAACACCTCCCAATAATCTTAATCTACAAATTCTTTCAAAACTGATTTGAAATAAATAAATATATATATAAATGAATAGATTAATCAATCTAATCCCACCATACTGCATATAATTAACTCATAAAATGCATTAATAATAAAACTGCTCAAATAGGCATGTGCTCTTCAATGCATTAAAATGCATTAATAATAAAACTGCTCAAATGTGCATGTGCTCTTCAACATATCTACTATTCATATTAAATACATGGCATATGTCTGATTAAATATATTAAGCCGTGCTGCTTGAACTTCCACAAATGAAATAAATAAAAATATAAGTGTGCCAAAAAATGTGCAAGAAATCCTTCTTTTATCTAAAAAATCCTTCCTGTTAACTGTGAACAATACAGCAGTATTATGTAACCAAACACCTCAGTGTCAGATATAATGTGAAATTAAAACAAAATATATAAACTAAGTGAAAACAAAATGTGTTACTTTCCTTTTTTCACTTCTTCTTAAATCGCTCCTCCACTCAGATTGTGGGCATGTGAAAAGAGAAATTAAAAGTCCATTGCGCAGAGATCAACCACTGATTTAATGCTATCTAACAGATAGGGTTGTTCCACTCACATAACCTCCTAGTAGGGATCGCTTTTATTGATCAGCTGCAAAAACCGGAGCACAGCGGTGAGATGCTTCATTCACCGCTGCTGCTATCTCACACACTGCAAAACCGGAGCACCATGGAGGAACCCTTGGAAGTCCCTAGCATTATTATTTATCACTCATTTAGTTGCAGCTATATTATTTGATCATCTCATCTTAACCATTCAGTTTCCATATCAGTATTTTAGTAGTAAATTTTACCCACGTCAGCACTTGAGCCTTTTTATATATATATCTTTATGTAGAGCAACAATTCTTTTTTTCAGATCCTCAGAGAGTTCTTTGCCATGGGATTCCATGTTGAACTTCCAGTGACCAGTATGAGAGAGTGAGAGCTATAAAAAACAAATTTAACACACTTGCTCCCCATTCATACCTGAGACCTTGTAACACTGAGTCACATGAAACCGGGGAGGGAAAATTGCTTAATTGTGCCCAATTTGGACATTTTCACCGAAGGGTGTACTCCCTTTAGTTGCCAGCGGTTTAAACGTTAAAGGCTGTGTGTTGAGTTATTTTGAGGGGGAATTTACACTATTATACAAGCAGTACACTCACTACTTTACATTGTAGCAAAGTGTAATTTCTTCAGTGTTGTCACATGAAAAGATATAATAAAATATTTACAAAAATGTGAGTGGTGTACTCACTTTGTGAGAAACCGTGTATGTGTGTATGTATGTATGTATGTGTGTATATATATATATATATATATATATATATATATATATATATATATATATATATATATATATATATATATATATATATATATATATATATATATACACACACACACACATATAATAATCTTTTTTTTTTTTTTGCATAGCGAGTAATTCAGCACAATGCTTTAGAGGACCGTTCCATTTCAGACAAGCAACAGTGGGATGCTGCAATCCATTTCATGGAGGATACCTTACAAAGCCGCTTAAAAGATAGTAAGTAGTTTTATAATATAGTTCATAAAATGGTTCTTTTATTATTCTTGATATTTATGTGTATATGTGTGTGTGTATATATGTATGTGTGTGTGTGTATATATATATATATATATATATAAGCATGACCAGATATAAAGAAAAATACCAGCATACAGTGGGGAAAATAATTATTTGATCCCCTGCAGTTTTTGTAATTTGCCCACTTTACAAAGAAGTGAAGGGTCTGTAATTGTTATGATAGAGGTGTATTTTAAACACACACCAGAAAACAGAATATCAGCCAAAAATCCAGAAAAAGGACATGATACAAATGTTACAAATTGAGTTGCAGTTTAGTGAGTAAAGAAGTATTTTGATCCCCTGCCAACCTACAATAATTCTGGCTCCCACAGACTGGCTACAGTTTGTGGTACACAGATTAGTCCTGTCAATTTAACCACTTCAGCCCCGGAAGAATTTACCCCTTTCCTGACCAGAGCATTTTTTACGATTCGGCACTGCGTCGCTTTAGCTGACAATTGCGCGAGAATCTCCCCGTTCTGCCTCTCCACACCGCAATCGCGGGCCGTCGGCGAACATCGAGTTTGCGGGACCCCTGAGCACACTCCGGAGGCACGCGGCGGGCGTGCGTGCACGCTAGGCGCAAATGCAAAGGCACTTACAGGTACGCCCGTTTGTCTGCCCGTGCCATTCTGCCGACCTATATCGGTGTGTAGTGGTCGGGAATCGGTTAAGAAAGGCGCTCCTAACAACAACTCGTTATGTGTATAAAAGACACCTGTTTACAGAATCTATTTCTTCCATTCAAACCTCACCATCATGGGCAAGACCAAAGAGCTGTCAAAGAACATTGGGGACAAGATTGTAGACCTGCACAAGGCTGGAATGGGCTACAAGACCATCAGCAAGAAGCTTGATGAGAAGGAGACAACTGTTGCAGCGATTATTTGCAAATGGAATACATACAAAATAACCATCAATCGCCTTCGGTCTGGAGCTCCATCCAAGATTTCACCTCATGTGGTAAGGATGATGATGAGAAAAGTGTGGGATCAGCCCAAAACTACACAGGAGGAGCTTGTGAATAATCTCAAGACAGTTGGGACCACAGTCACCAAACAAACCATTGGTAACACAATACGCCCTCATGGATTGAAATCCTGCAGTGCCCGCGAGGTCCCCCTTCTCAAGAAGGCACATGTACAGGCCTGTCTGAAGTTTGCCAATGAACATCTAAATGATTCAGAGAAGGATTGGGAGAAAGTGCTGTGGTTAGATGAGACCAAAATTGAGCTCTTTGTCATTAACATGATTCGCCGTGTGTGGAGGAAGAAAAATGACCCCAAGAATACCATCCCTACAGTCAAGCATAGAGGTGGAAACATTCTATTTTGGGGCTGTTTCTCTGCTAAAGGTACAAGCAGACTTTGCCGCATTGAGGTGCCATGTATTGTAAAATCTTGGATGAGAACCTTCTTCCCTCAGCCAGAACACTGAAGATGGGTCTTGGATGGGTCTTCCAGCATGACAATAACCTGAAACATACTGCCAAGGCAACATAGGAGTGGCTCAAGAAGAAGCATGTTAAGGTCATAGAATGGCCTAGCCAGTCTCCTGACCTTAATCCCATAGAAAATTTATGGAGGGAGCTGAAACTTTGAGTTGCGAAGTGACAGCCAAGAAAACTTAAGGATTTAGAGAAGATAAAGAAGAGTGGGCCAAAATCCCTCCTGCGATGTGTGCAAACCTGGTTGCTAACTACAAAAAAATGTCCTACCTCTGTGCTTGCCAACAAGGTTTTGCTTGGGGATCAAATACTTGTTTTATTCACTGAACTACAACTCAATTTATAACCTTTTGAATCGTTTTTTTACTGGATTTGTGGTTGATATTCTGTCTCTATTGTTTAAAATACACCTATGATAACAATTATAGACCCTACATTTCTTTGTAAGTGGGCAAACTTACAAAATCTGCAGGGGATCAAATAATAATTTTTCCCACTGTATATCTTCTAGTTTTTTAAATGTAAGACTTTGCATGTCTTGTGCTTGGCAACTGAGAGAAGGGGCATTCGTTGGTAGTAGGGAATATAGTGTACAGTGGTGCATATTGGAGTATAGAACGTAGAGCAGTGTATTGTATTTTTGGTGTATATTTATACTTTGCTTTTTCTTCTTCTTGGCCCTCCTACTAGTTGATAGATTTGCCTGTCTCTATTAGTCTTCTGATAACTTTCTGTTGTGACTAATTAACAGCAGATTATACAGCTGATGCTGGGTTTCCATTTTTCAGCTGAATCTGTCATACGAGATATGGTTGGCCCGGGCTGGAAAGAGCGATGGATTTCTTGGATATCTCGTACTCCAGAGCAGGCAAGTTATAATGAAAAAGGTTTTTTTGTTTTTTTTTTTTAAATATAGTGGAGCTTTTTATATATCTTATATGGACTTGTATGTTTTCTGGATGTAGAACATACGAAATGAAACACAAAATGAGCTTGAAAAGATGCTAAAGGTTAATGAAGATCATCCTGCATATCTTGCCAGTGATGAAGTCACTACAGTCAGAAAGAATCTAGAAACGCGGGGAGTTGAAGTTGACCCGGTCTTGGTGAGTACCAAATAAATTCATTACACCTAGAGAAATAGAAATAAAAAAAATTAAATAATAAAAAAAATATATATATCTCTGTCACTGGTTTGTGTGTTTGATAGGAATACTGATATGGGAGGCATGGGCTTCACCAGCAGGGTATTTTCTTCTGAAAGGATGCCTTAACCCAAGTACAAAATGTACCAGTCTTTAGATGTGATGGCTGCCTTAGTTTCTTTATCATACATCATAGGACACAGAGCCTCAAATATTTACTTAGTGGGTTATGGACCTACCTTCAGGCGTTGACACTGGTATAACCAATACAGGAAGTTGACTCCCCTATATAACCCCTCCTCCTTCCAGGAGTACCTCAGTTGGTCTTGCTACATTACCTAGGGTTTCTGAGGGGTGCTATACAGGTCCAAAGGAGTGGAACCCCTATTAAAAGGGACCCGGGCTTTGAAGGTTTAACTACGCTGCACGCTGTGATTGGTGAAATTTGCATCTGTCTTTTAAATCAGCAGTATCCTGCAGCGAGGAGAAGGTAAGGGAAGTAGCTATGCTTTTTCCTTCAATATACCTTGTATGCCTTAAAAATGTCTCCTCTATAGGGAGTAATTTACACTACCTATGTACGATGTCTTAGAGCAGCTCTGTCTCAGAACATGTGTGGTCCCAGCGGCAGAGGGGGTTCTTACTTTGTGGGATTTAGGTAAAAGTACAGCAGTTACTAATACAGAGATGTATATAAGCTTCTATATGGACGGCGCAGTGGCTGAATGGTTGGCGCAGCTGAGAGGATAAAAATTTATTTTTTTGATCCCAAACCATGGCCCTATGTCTGCATGGTTTAATTATAGCCCAGCACTTCTGCCTAGTAGCATTGGGATTCTCCCTGTGCCTCTGTGGTTTAAATAATAAATCTGCTGACTGAACCCCTCTTCCCTTCCCCTTTTGTAGAGGTGCATAGTGAGTCCACAAGTTAGAGATTACTCAAACTTACTTTGTGTTGGCATACTGGTAGCCGTGGCAGAGTAATGTCCCCAGCCTGGTATCAGGCAAACAGGCCGGAATCCCTGTTTCAAGTGGCATTTCAGCTTTCAAGGGGAACGACCAGCATCACCTTCTCCCCTCAGGTCTGCAATGGCAGACCCGAATGTCGTTCGCGTGCGCGAAATAGGCATATTCAAGGAGAAGGGCGGGCATTGCCGGAGGACGCAGAGGGGCGTGTTCGCAAGGTCACGTGGCGCTGTATACGGCACGTAACGTCCACACACACACACAGCACTCGCCACATAGCTGAGGGGGAAGTGCTGAGGACACAAATCAGGTTCCACCTGATGCTTTATCACACAGACACTGTCAGTTTCAGAAAGACTTTTAACTGAAGAGAAGGAGTCTGTCACACTAAGACACCAGAGCGCTGGGCACATAAGGGTGTAAAACAGGCATTTCTAGTACAGGAAAAACTATTGTTACTTAGCAGCAAAAGAACTGTTATTATGGTGACATTGTCTTTGCTAGAACTGCTGTCAAGCAAATAATATTGTGTGTACCTCTGCTTTTGTACTTGGCACTATGTCTTCCAGACCTACCGTAAAGGTATGTAAGGTGTCACCCCCAGGCGCTGGGAACCCCAGTCATGCCTCCATACTGTCATCCTCTTCGGAGATATCAGACATGGCAAGCCAGGGTGAGTCATTGGAAGCTAGCGGTGGTGCAACCGTTTCACACACTTCAGCCCCTGTATATGTGACTGAAGATGCATTTTCCTCTGCCTTGCAAGGCTTAGAAGGAAGATAAATGGCTTTAATCGCATCCTCCATCCAAGTGGATAGGAAGTGTCCTAGATCCCCCTCCCCCACCTTAGACTCTTTACAGACAGTAGGGGGTCCAAAGGAATTATGGGGACAAGTTGAGGTGTTACCCCCAGGAGATCTAGAGGAAAGACAAGCCGGTTATTCCTCTGTGGAAGAAACAATACTTGATGTTTCAGCTTCATAGTCTGAAGTACAGAGCCTTACAGAGATGGTCCGCTCCGCTTTCATGCTACCTCTAACAGACTTAGCTGAAGGTCCGGTCTCCTCCTTGGGTTCTTTGAAACCTTTACAGCCTTTGCATGCGTTTCCCGTCCACACATTACTAGAAAAGCTTATTTATACCGAATGGGATCATCCGGATAAGCATTTTTCCCCTCCAAAAAGATTCTCAATTCTCTATCCTATGGAGGAAAAATTCACCAAAAGATGGAAAGTCCCAGCAGTTGACACTGCGATTTCCAATGTAAATAAAAGTTTAACTTGTCCAGTGGACAATGCGCATGTGCTTAAAGATCCAACAGATAAGAAGTTGGAAGGTCTGTTAAAATCCTCTTTTTCTTTAGCAGGGACCGTAACTCAGTCTGCAATTGTAGCTATAGGCATCTGTCAGTCCTTAAAGGACCAGTTCACAGATGCTCTTAACGAGCTCCCTGCACAACAGGCCCGGGAGTTGGCCGAGCTACCGAAGGCATTATGCTTTGCCATAGATGCTATGAAGGATTCTATTCACCAGGCATCACGCCTTGCGCTTGTACTAGTACACATGCGAAGGACCCTTTGGTTAAAAGGTTGGTCAGCTGAAGCACCTTGTATGAACCTAACTAGTTTCCCCCTTTTAAGGGAGAACGACTATTTGGCGATAGTTTGGATAAATACATTCAAACAATTTTCAGCAGAAAGAGTACTCTTTTGCCAGTCAAAAGGAAATATAAGCGTCCTTCGTTTAAACTGACTTTTCCGCCCGCACCAGGGGCATCCACCTCTCCGACGTCAGACTCTAGGGGAAGATCCCAGGGTCAAACCCAGGCACAGAGAGAGACCTGGGGCTGCAAATTTGCAAAGCAGAATACTAAGGCCTCATCATGAAGAGGCATCTCCCCTCATCAAGGTGGGGAAAAGACTTCTGAGGTATTCAGAAGTCTGGAAGGAGGAAATTCAGGACAGATTGACTCTCTCCACAGTGTCCCTAGGATACAAGCTAGAATTTTGGGAATTCCCACTGTCTCGTTTTCTGAGATCAAACATTCCCAAAGATCCAGGGAAAAGACAATCCCTGTTGCAAGCATTAGACCGATTATTGGCTCAAGGGGTGATCACACAGATTCCCATACAAGAGCAGGGTTTGGGATTTTACTGAAACCTATTTACGGCACCAAAGCCAAATGGAGATGTCTGACCAATTCTAGATCTACGAAATCTAAATCAGTTCCTGAAGATCCTTTCGCATGGAGTCAATCGAATCAGTAGTTTCCATCCTACAGGGAGGAGAACTTCTGGCATCCATCGACATCGGACATGTCCCTATATTTCCTGCTCACCAGAGGTTTCTGCAGTTCGAAATAGAACAAAGACATTTTCAGTTTGTAGCTTTGCCCTTCGGCCTAGCTACAGCACCCCAGGTGTTCACAAAAGTATTGGCCTCACCTCTTGCCAGGTTAAGGGCACAGGGCATAACAGTCTTAGCATACTGAGACGATCTATTGATAATAGACCAGTCAGTGGCTCGCTTGGAGCAGAGTGTATGCATTACAAGAAGTTACCTGAAAGATCTGGGTTGGATTCTCAACCTAAAGAAATCTTTCTTAAGGCTGCTAAGACAGCTGGAGTATTTGAGCCTGATCATAGACACAGGCCAGAAGAGGGTGCCTCCTGCAAATATCAGCTCCATACAAGAGCTGGTGCGGATGGTCAAGTCGAAGAAAAAGCCTTCAATTCGCCTTTGTATGAGGTGATTAGGAAAGATGGTAGCTTCATTCGAAGCAGATCCCTATTCCCAATTCCATTCAAGACTGTTTCAAAACAGTATCCTATCTGTTTGGAACAAGACGATTCAAGCTTTGGACTCACCAATGCGGCTGTCCCCAGGAGTGTCCCAAAGCCTCAATTGGTGGTTGCTAACTCGAAACCTGCTGAAAGGAAAGTCCTTTAAACCAATTATCTGGAAAATAGTCAGATACCAGTCTTTCAGGCTGGGGGGAAGTACTAGAGAAGACGACTGTCCAAGGACAGTGGTCAAGAACCGAAAGAGCCTTGCCCATCAACATCCTGGAGATTCGAGCAGTGCATCTGGCTCTGAAAACCTGGACGTCCAGGTTAAAGGATTGTCCTGTCAGGATCCAATCCGACAATGCCACGGCTGTGGCATATATCAATCACCAAGGGGGCACCAAAAGTCTCTTAGCTCAGAGAGAGGTGAACCAGATTCTAACTTGGGCAGAAGAGAATGTTTCATGCCTATCTGCAGTTTTCATTCCGGGAGTAGAGAATTTGCAGGCGGACTACTTAAGTCTCCAGCAGTTATTTCCGGGGGAATGGTCTCTTCATCCCGAAATTTTTCGTGCTATTTGCCAAAGATGGGGGACTCCAGATGTAGACCTTCTAGCGTCCAGATTCAGCACGAAGCTAGTCAACTTTGTGTCCAGGATAAGGGATCCACTCGCATACAGAACAGATGCGTTGGTGACCCCGTGGGATCAGTTTTCAGTGATCTATGCATTTCCCCCGCTTCAGTTGCTGCCTCGACTTCTTTGCAGGATCAAGTTGTAAAGAAAGTCAGTAATACTGGTAGCACCAGCATGGCCCAGAAGGTCATGGTACGCAAAGATCGTAAAGATGGCAGTGGAGGGTCCATGGCTCCTCCCACTAAGGCCAGACCCGCTATCACAGGGCCGATATTCCATCCTACTTTACGAACGCTAAATTTAACGGCCTGGCTATTGAGACCCACATTTTGAAGAAATGTGGGCTTTCCAGGTCAGTTATCTCTACTTTGATTAATGCTAGGAAGCCAGCTTCTAGAGCCATATATTATAGAGTCTGGAAAGCTTATGTTTCCTGGTGTGAATTCAATGGTTGGCACCCTCGGAGATATGTCATAGGCAGAATTCTTGCCTTTCTACAATTAGGCGTAGAGATGAAGTTGGCCCTGAGTATTATTAAGGGCCAAGTCTCAGCCTTATCAATTTTATGTCAAAGACCACTTGCTACGCATTCTTTAGTCCGGGGTTTCATGCAAGGAGTACTGTGGATTAATCCGCCAGTTAAATCACCCTTAAGCCCTTGGGACTTGAATTTAGTTTTGTTGGTGTTACAAAAACAACCATTTGAACCAATACAGCATATTCCTTTAGTCCTTTTGACAAGAAAGCTGGTATTTTTGGTTGCTATATCCTCAGCAAGGAGGGTGTCAGAATTGGCTGCTCTTTCTTGTAAAGAGCCATATTTGGTTATTCATGAGGACAAAGTGGTGTTACGCCCTCGTCCAGGCTCTTTGCCAAAAGTGGTTTCAGGCTTTCATCTGAATGAAGATATTGTCCTACCATCGTTTTTTCCAAAACCATGTTCCAGGGAAGAAAAGTCACTACATGTCTTGATTTAGTGAGAGCAGTGAAGATCTATTTAAAGAAAACTGCTCAGATTCATAAGACTGACGTCTTATTTATTCTGCCAGAGGGTCCTAAGAAAGGACAGGCAGCGTCAAAATCCACTGTCGCTAAGTGGATTTGGCAAGTTATAATTCAAACTTCTGATTTAAAGGGAAAGATTCCCCCTTTTCAAGTTAAGGCGCACTCTACCAGAGCGGTTGGTGCTTCTTGGGCAGTGCGTCACCCGGCCTCCATGTCTCAGATCTGCAAGGCCGCGACTTGGTCTTCAGTACATACATTTACAAAATTTTATCAAGTGGATGTAAGATGGAATGAGGATATCGCCTTCGGGCGCAGTGTGCTGCAGGCAGCAGTATAAGGTTCTCAGGTCTGGGGGTTGCCCTCCGGGTTGTGTCTCCCTCCCCTCAATTAGCATTGCTATGGGACATCCCACTAAGTAAATACTTGAGGCTCTGTGTCCTATGATGTACGATAAAGAAAATAGGATTTTTAGAACAGCTTGCCTGTAAAATCCTTTTCTTGGTGTACATCATGGGACTGCAAAATCATTTTTGTTTTTCCTCCTGTTAGACAGGTTCACTTACATAACTCTTCTAAAGTGATGGAGGCTTGCTCTCCTGAGTGCTATCTTGTTTTTCCCTGTTTCAGTTTTGGACTCTGAGCCTCTAAATTACTTTAATTTTTATTAGCATAGCTATCCTGGAGCCTTCTTCACACTCTGGTGCCAGTGAAGGGTTATATACCAGAGGAAACTGTTACCCCCTAATGTGTATGCAAGATTCTCCAGGCCACGTTCCATGCTGTGGGAAGTGTGGCCATGTCTGCTAACCATGCAACATCCAATTAAGTGGATGGAGAGACATCTGTTCTGGGCACTGTGGTTGCCATTTCTAGGACACTAAGGCACTGCAGGGGCAAGAGTTGAAGTCTTCTGGTGTCCTTCCAGTTCAAGGCTCTATATGGCCTATTGGCCTTGGAATCTGATCCTCGACTGTGCATTGTGCCTGGCTGCAGTGGATCTGGGAGCCTATCTTCCTAGTTAGTCCCCAGAACTACCCAGGCAGTGATCCTATGAAAGGCAAGGGTAAGGTGATTTCCTGTGGTTCTTCTTATGCCACTTTACTAAGAGACGATCCAAAGGCTTCTATGCTCACACAACTTTTTAAATTACATATTGACATGCATGTACCCCTTGCATATACATACAGTATTTACATTCCCTTGTACCTTTTGCACAAAAAAAAAGAATTATATCTAGTATGTGAAATAACCACCCTTTTTTCTTTAGGTTGCTGATGCTTTTAACACAGCTAACTTTTTTGTTTTGTTTTTCTCATGTGCTCTTTTCGATTTTAATATTTAATAATTAAAAAGTTAACACAAAAAACTTCACAACTTTTGCAGATCAAGGACACGTGGCACCAAGTTTTCAGAAAACATTTTTTGAGGTCTGCTCTCGGTCACTGTAATCTTTGCAGGAGAGGATTCTATTACTATCAGAGACATTTTGTAGATTCTGAGGTAAGAAGTGATTTTTTTATTTATAAAATAAAATCTTTTAATGGCCCCAGTGAATTGTATTAAACCCAATGGTAGAGGCATGCAGCTGTAAAAATGGCATTTCATTTAAAAACTGCCAAATCACGGCTTTTCTTAATATGGCGTACTTGGTAGCTTGGAATATTCGCCAAACATTCACATTCAAAAATACTCTTCTGAAAAGTTTCCCTTATGTGATTGTTTACAACCCCAAAAAAGTTGGGACTCCGTGTAAAATCTACCAAATAACAGAATACAATGATTTGCCAAAATTTCAATAAAGCTGGGACAGGGCCATGATTATCACAGTGTATCATCCCTTCTATTAACAACACTCTGTAAACATCTGGGAATTGAGGACACCAGTTGCTGGGGTTTTGGGAGAGGAATGTTGTCACCTTCTTGCCTGATATAGGATTTCAACTGCTCAACAGTCCTGGGTCGTCTTTTGTTGTATTTTTCATTTCAAGATGTACCAAATACAGTCAATTGGTGAAAGGTCTGGACTGCAAGCAGTCCAGTTAAGCACCTGGACTCTTTCACTACAAACGAATGCTGTTGCCATAGCTGAAGTATGCGGTTAAGCATTGTCTTACTGAAACATGCTAGGCCCTCCTCCCTGAAAGGCTTCATCTGGATGGGAGCACATGCTGCTCTGAAAACTGGATACATCTTTCAGCATTGATGGTACCTTTCCAGATGTGCAAGCTGCCTATTCTATACACATTAATGCACCCCCAAACCAACTGTGATGCAGGCTTTTGAATTGATAAGAAGCTGGAAAGTTCCTCTTTTCTTTAGTCTGGAGAATATCACATTTTGATTCATCTGACCACAGAATAGTTTTCCACTTTGCAGCAGACCATTTTAAATGAGCTTTGGCCCAGAAATTACAGTGGCGTTTCTGGATCATGTTCGGATATTGCTGCTTCTTTGCATGTTTGGATGGCATGGCGAACTGTGTTCACAGGCAGTGATTTTTGGATATATTCCCGAGCCCATGCAGTGATGTCCATTACAGAATTGTGCCTGTTTTTAATGCAGTGTCGTCTGATGTCCTGAAGATTACGGGCATCCAGTACTGTGTTTCAGCCTTGTCCCTTGTGCACAAAGATTTCTCCAGATTCTAAGAATATTTTGATGATATGTACTGTAGATGATGATATATTTAAAGTCTTTGCAATTTTATGGTAAGGAACATTATTCTAAAATTGTTCAACGCAGCTTTTCACAGATTGTTGAACCTCTGCCCATCTTTACTTCTGAGACACTCTGACTCTCTGAGATGCTCTTTTTATGCCCAATCATGTTACTGACCTCAATAAAACAAAAAAAGCCGCTCCAGGTGAGTGAGTCTCTGGTTAATTCCCCACACACACACTAGTTAGATGCTAGCCCAGCTCGCATGCTGTGTAACATAAGGAAATGATTCATGATGGCTGCATTTCCAATAATCCTTTTTATTAAAGCTTCATATGACAAGTGGTTGACAGATGGAGCAGAGGACAAAGATGTAGACGTGTTTCACGCAAATGTTAGCGCTTCGTCATTGCCTCTCTCTTTTTTTTTTTCCTCCCTTTTTCCCTTCTCTCAGCTAGTCACCTTCAGTCTATTAGTACCTACTCCCCTTTTTTTTTTCTTAGCTAATTTCTTGCCGTTTTTATTAGCACCTATTTCCCTTTTTTTTTTTTTTTTAAATAGATATTTTGAAGCCTTCCTTTATTGCATTTCCTGCAACCTTTTAGTGCATATTTCCTTCCTGTGTCTCAATGGAATATGTCAGTATTGGTCCTCATGATGTTTTAACACTTTGCTTTACAGGTAATGACTAAGCCCTAACATTTGCGTAAAAGGTGTCTACCTCTTTGTCACCTGCTCCATCTGTCAACCACTTGTCTTATGAAGCTTCAATAAAAAGCATTATTGAAAGTGCAGCCATCCGGAGTCATTTCCTTACATGTTACTGACCTGTTGCCAATTAGCCACTTACGTACCACAGCCCTGTTGTTGTTGCCCTGTCCCAACTTTTGTGAGACATGCTGGTGCCATCAGTTTGAAAATGACATTATTTTCCTTAAATAATACATTTTCTCATTTTAAATATTTGAAATGTTTTTTATTTTCTATTGTAAATAAAATATGGGTTTATGAGATTTGCAAATCATTGAGTTCTATTTTTATGTAGATTTTACACAGCGTCCCAACTTTTTTGGAGTTGCGGTTGTACATGTTGCTATATCTGTTGATTACAGCTTGAAACTCAGGACGGCATACAGCATTTGCACAGCAAAAGCAGTCACAGGGCTGAAAACCATGTGTCATTTGTTGTCTTCCATTGCAGTTTATAGTGTGGTAATCTCCTAGCTATTGTGTAAGCCCTTCTAGTGGAGTGCATGTGACTTAGCATGCCCTTTGCAGAGTTGTTCTGTTAAAGTAGACTTCTTGATATGCAACAGTAGCAAATCTATTAGCCATCTATTAATGCAGGTTTTTTTTTTTTTTTTACTTTTATATTACACTTTTGAAACCTATTAGGCTTCTTTTTTATAATGTCTAACAAATCTGAGGTGTTTTGAAAAATTCAATATATAATAACTAAAGTTAAAGCGTTTGTTAACCCCCCCCCCCAACAAAATGGATCCTGCTCCTTTAAAGCGTGTTATATGACACAGTGCTGGCTGATCCTGCCAGTTTGTACCCCCCCCCCCCCCGTAAACTGACCACGGTGTATCATGGCTGCTGAGCCCTGACACCGTGGTCAGTTTATGTACCTCCGTCATCCGCAGCCTGCTCTCTGTCTCCTCTGTGCTCTCTCCTCCCCTCCCTCCCTGCCTGTCAGCTTGTGACACTGCCGCTTGAATAACACTAACCTGTATGCACCATCCGTGCTGCCTCCTATTGTATCTCCCTCTGTGTATGATTTATAAAAATAAATGCTGGAAATGCCTAATTTGAGAGCGGAGATAGCGATCACATGACCGGCCGAATCTCCTCCTCCCCTCCTGACTAACGTCAGCGGGGGTTTCTCGGTCATGTGATTGCCATCTCGGCTCTGAAATTAGGTATTTGCAGCATTTATTTTTATAAATTACATACAGAGGGGGAAGAAGGTACAGCGTTGCAAGACCGTGCAATTTTCATTCAAAGTGTGACAGCGCTGAAAGCTGAAAATTTGCCTGGGCAGGAAGAAGGTGAAAGTGCCTGGTATTGAAGTGGTTAACACTTTGATATTTAAATGGTGTTGTCGGAGCACATCATTATACAAAATTATTAAATGTTGCCTATGTCCAATATCTGAATTTTATGTTGAATTTAATAGAACATTTAGTATAAAAAAAATAGTTTAATTTTTTTGTGTGCACATTTTTCTCTTACCCATGTGGAGTGTTCTTCTAGTATTTCTGATCCATGTCTTGTCCCAAGTCCTCTTTAACACCTGGATCTGGATCTGCAGCCAGCTGCTCTGAGATGTTCTGGTTGCTAGGGAAGCTCTCATCAAAAATGCAAATTTCTGTGCCTGAGAATTTAGTAGAAAATTCCATGACAACCAGTCTGTCTTAAAGCAGAATCTTTCATTGCCATATTCAGACCATCAGAAGGTAATTTAGAAATGCACACCCTAGGGTGGTAATTAAGGAACACTGGATACTCGCCTTTTGTAAGATTTGAAAATGTCTTACCCATACTATCTAATTTTTTTTTATTTTTTATTTTTTTAAAGCTGGAATGCAATGATGTGGTCCTTTTTTGGAGAATACAGCGGATGTTGGCAATCACTGCAAACACCTTAAGGCAGCAGCTAACAAACACAGAAGGTAGGATTTGGAAAATGGTGGTCTTTGTTGCAAGTCAACCAGATCTATAGTGACTGCAGTAGTAAAAAACATTGTACTTTGCAAACTGTATCAACTAAACAAAATTAAATTTGAACTGGCAATAAAGGAAAGTTTCAATGTTTTCAGCCCCTAAACTGTATCTATAAAAGTATCTGAAATATAATACTAGAAAAGAAAGTGAGGGATTTGAGAAATCCCTCAATTTTATTGCTGTATTTAAGAGTAGGGATCCCGGTCTTCTTTTTTTTTTTTTTTTTTTTTTTTTTTTTATACAGGTAACTAAAACTTGAGGGTCCTTAACCACTTCCCGCCCGCAGTACGTCATATGATGTCCTTGACTTTAAGTGGGGATATCTGAATGACGCCTGTCCCTGTCCCCGCACAGAAGCGAATGCAGACGTAAGTCCCGCCCACATATTTGAACGCTGTTCAAACCACACGTGAGGTATCGCCGCGTGCATTAGAGCGAAAGCAACAATTCTAGCCAAAGACCTCCTGTGTAACTCTAAACATGTAACCTGTAAACAATTTTAAAGCGTCGCCTATGGAGATGTTTAAGTAGCGAAGTTTGGCGCCATTCGTCGACTGTGCACAGTTTTAAAGCGTAACATGTTGGGCATCTATTTTTTTGTATCTTTCACATTATACAAAAAAATTGGGCTAACTTTACTGTTTTTGTTGTTTTTTTCATTCATGAAACTTTTTTTTTTTTCCCAAAAAAAAAATGCGTTTGAAAAATTGTTGCGCAAATACCGTGTGACATAAAAAGTTGCAACGACTGCCATTTCATTCCCTAGGGTGTCTGCCAAAAAAACATATACAGGTGGTACTCGAAAAATTACAATATCGTGCAAAAGTTCATTTATTTCACTAATGCAACTTAAAAGGTGAAACTAATATATGAGATAGACTCATTTACATGATAGTTCAAGCCGTGATTTGTCATAATTGTGGTGATTATGGCTTACAGCTCATGAAAACCCCAAATCTCAGAAAATTAGAATATTACATGCAATCAATAAAACAAGGATTGTACATAGAACAATATCTGACCTCTGAAAAGTATAAGCATGCATATGTACTCAGTACTTGGTTTGGGCCCCTTTTGCAGCAATTACTGCCTCAATGCTATCAGCCTGTGGCACTGCTGAGGTGGTATGGAAGACCAGGATGCTTCAATAGCGGCCTTTAGCGCTTCTGCATTGTTCGGTCATATGTCTCTCATCTTTCTCTTGGCAATGCCCCATAGATTCTCTATGGTGTTCAGGTCAGGCGAGTTTGCTGGCCAATCAAGCACAGTAATCCCACGGTCTTTGAACCAGGTTTTGGTGCTTTTGGCAGTATGGGCAGGTGCCAAGTCCTGCTGGAAAATGAAGTCAGCATCCCCATAGAGCTCGTCTGCGGAAGGAGGTATGAAGTGCTCCAAAATCTCCTGGTAAACTGCTGCGTTGACCCTGGACTTAATGAAGCACAGTGGACCAACACCAGCAGATGACATGGCTCCCCAAATCAACACAGACTGTGGAAACTTCACACTGGACTTCCAAATGAGATGCAAAATTTGCTCTCATCAGAAAAGAGGACTTTGGACCACTGAGCTAAAGACCAGGTCTGTTTTTCTTTAGCCCAGGTAAGACGCTGCTGATGTTGTTTGTTGTTCAGGAGTGGCTTGACAAGAGGAATACGACATTTGAAGCCCATGTCCAGGATCCGTCTGTGTGTGGTGGCTCTTGATGCACTGACTCCAGCCTCAGTCCCCAACACTTTTGAATGGCCTTTTCCTGACAATCCTCTCCAGGCTGCGGTCATTCCTGCTGCTTGTGCACCTTTTTTCTTCCACACTTTTCCCTTCCACATAACTTACTATTAATGTGCTTTGATACAGTACTTTGGGAACATCCAACTTATTTTGCAATTACCTTTTGAGGCTTTCCCTCCTTATGGAGGGTGTCTGCACAACTGTCAGGTCAGCAGTCTTTTCCATGATTGTGAGTCTTACTGAACCAGAGACCATTTAAAGGCTAATGATCCCTTTGCAGGTGTTATGGCTTAATTAGCTGATTTGAGACACTTTGAGCCTAAAATTGTGCACCTTTTCACAATATTCGAATTTTCTGAGATTGTGGATTTGGGGTTTTCATGAGCTGTAAGCCATAATCATCACAATTATGACAAATCGTGGCTTGAACTATCTTGCTTTGCATGTAATGAGTCTATCTCATGTATTAGTTTCACCTTTTAAGTTGTATTAGTAAAATAAATTAACTTTTGCATGATATTCTAATTTTTCGAGCATCACCTGTATAATGTGTTTCTAGCAAAAAAATTATTTTTACATGTAGGAGAGGAGTGCCAGAACAGGCCCGGTATGGATGTGGTTAAATATCTTTAAGTAAACCTTTCATTAGAGACATATGGACCCTCCATTGCTGACAACTTTCTGAAGATGCTAGTTGCCTGGCAGCCATTTTGGCCTACTGTCTTTGCAACTTTCAGTGTCACTGACTTGGCACAAGCACGCAGATAAGGAACAGTAGTTCTTAGGTCTACACTTAAAGCCCATCTCAAGGCAACTAAGAAATTATCCCTTGCAATGAGAATATGCCTGCACTGCATGGGTTAATTTCTTGTTTAGCTAGCACTACTAGACTGGTCCCCAAAGCCTTTTTTACACCTACGCTGTAGCGGTCTAGGATCCTGACTTCATCAAGACCAAAAAGGGTCCATAGCCCTGAATTGGACATGTTGACACAAAGGAACATTCCATTGACAGACTGGGGGGGGTGTTTTTTGCCAGGGGAGAGGTAAGTATTTTGATTTAAAAACAGAATCTGTTGCGCTTAATAAAACATATAGTAGAAGCTGCTGACACAAAAATTGCTGGATACAATTGAAGAGATATCAATAGGAATGGTGCAGCGCTAAAAAATATTAATGTAAAAATGTCCCAATAAGAACCAAAATAAATGTGGTCGAACAAAAGTCTTCTCCGTCAGGAAGAAATAATACTCTAATCAGCGAGATCCATATTGAAAGGAGACACAGAAGAGAGATGAAAACACCATCACCAACACCCAAACAAACTGACCCTTACCATCAGTGTATGGGTTATACACGTGTGTAGAAAAAAGGCAGTCTTCATAGAATACACCAAAGATCTTCTAATGGAGTAGCACCAACATATTCCCCTCTGAACTAAATGGAAGGCTTTAGATCTCCTTTTGGTAACTGGATATTAAACCAAGTATACTCCAGTATGCATATGCACCTCAAGATCGTGGTACATAGGGAATAAAAAGAAAACGCTCATTGAGCAATCTCCATAAACAAGGATAATTTATTGAACAGATAAAAACCACTCACGTTTAGTAAGAAGGTATACAGCAGTGTGAAGCGTCCAGTTCTGTTGTTCCTGTAAATACACGTCAGTTTGCGTCATAACTACGCCCCTGAAGACGCATGTTGATGACGAAACTTTGGGCGATGATAGAGACTGGCGACGCAGGACGCGGTGGGTTAGAAGCGTTGGACGCTTCACACTGCTGTATACCTTCTTACTAAATGTGAGTGGTTTTTATCTTTTTGTTTATGGAGATTGCGCAATGAGCAATTTCTTTTTATTCCCTACGTACCACGATCTTGAGGTGCATGTGCATACTGGAGTATACTTGGTTTAATATCCAGCTACCAAAAGGAGATCTAAAGCCTTCCATTTAGTACAGAGGGGAATGTTAGTGCTACTCCATTAGAAGATCGTTGGTTTATTCTATGAAGACTACCTTTTTTTTAACACACGTGTATAACCCATACACTGATGGTAAGGGTCAGTTTGTTTGGGTGTTGGTGACGGTGTTTTCATCTCTCTTCTGTGTCTCCCTTCAATATGGATCTCGCTGATTAGAGTATTATTTCTTTCTGACGGAGAGGACTTTTGTTCGACCACATTTATTTTGGTTCTTATTGGGACATTTTTGCATTAATATTTTTTAGCGCTGCACCTTTCCTATTGATAAGTATTTTGATTTCCCTAGAGAAAATGAGCAATTAATCTTTGCAGTGTGGGCACAGCCCCGCTGCAGATGATAATTTCAAATTTTCCCAAAGTTGGGCTTTAAGTCAAACAGTGTCTTTATGACGGTCAGGTAGCTAACATTTTCAAGAAAGGTCCGTGACGTGTTTACATTAAACTATGCGAAAAACTTTTTTTTAAATTTTAGTTAGAGTAAGGCAGTTTCCCATTGCGGGGGTTTCCCTTCACTTCCTGTCCCATAGCCAAAATGGGAAATGAGAGGAAATACCTGTAAATTAAGGGAATCCATTGGCACCCCCCAGGTCAGCAACCACAATTAATGGTCTCATTGAAAGATTTTCCCTCTATTACTGTTCTGGGGACAACCCAAAGTTTTGGATTTTCTTTTACTTTCAGTGATAATGGTAAACAGGACAAATGTCGAGAGTGAATCTCCCTGACGGGGACACAGATACCAATAACAAATCTAATTGGTGTTCTAATCATCTCTATTCTGTCCAAAATGGGGAAAAAAAAGTTTACCTTTTGGTTCTACTTTGATATTTGAGTCAGCTCTTCATAAGTTGGGTTTTTGTAATTTTTCCTGTTGAATCTTATTTTTGAGGCTCTTACATTGCTATATACAAGCTCATTGTGATCTTGCATTGGTAATTGTTATCTTTAAATATATTTTACATACATTTGCCAGCATATAGGCTTAAATGACACGCTATATAAATTTCACTACATGCCACCCACCATTTGACATTCTTTGAGTGAAAAACCAAATAGTGTGGATTAGATAATCTGTTAGAATATTTGTATTCGGCCTGCAGGTTGAACAATAATAATGTGTGCATAACCAGCATTAGTATTAACATTTGGTGGCATGTCTAGGTACCTGCAGATTCAATAGTGCTAATTGGATATTTAATGGCTGATGCTTTTGGGTGAAATTTTCTGTTGTTCACCTGAGATAATCTATGCAGCCCTAGTTTTCTGTCTGCTTTTCCATTAAATTCGGTTTGTGGAACCAGCTGCAGTACTCAGTTTTGCTGTCCAGAGGGCATTTGAGTTGTGGCTGCATGTCTGACCACCCTCCTTGTGAATGGGCAGCCCTAATTGGATGGGTTGGGTTCTGTGGTTCCCCTAAGATAACAGTGATATCTGCTGAGAAAATGGACATGCGTGTACAATGTGTGCATGCCTGTGTCAAATTTTGTAAAACAAAGACAAGTTTACTCATCTAATGCCTATGGGTAACTTTACTTGGCACTTTCCTTGCTTATCTTTTTCTTGCAGTAAGGAGATTAGAGAAGAATGTAAAGGAGATCTTGGAAGACTTTGCTGAAGACAGTGATAAAAAAGTTAACTTGCTAACTGGAAAGCGGGTCCAACTAGCAGAAGATCTTAGTAAGTTCTGTCTTTTTGGTTATGTATGCAGAGCAAACATTTTTCCTGTGTTATTAACCACTTGCCTACTGGGCACTTTTACCCTCTTCCTGTTCAGGCCAATTTTCAGTTTTCAGTGCTGTCGCACTTTGAATGACAATTGCACGGTCATGCTACACTGTACCCAGATTACATTTTTATAATTTTCACACAAATGGAGATTTATTTTGGTGGTGTTTAATCACCACTGGATTTTCTATTTTTTGCTAAATAAACTAATGAAGACCGATCATTTAAAAAAAAAAAAAAAACTTTTTTCATAGTTATAAAATTTGATAAACCGGTTATTTTGCTTCTTTTGTGCGTTGATGAGGCTGCATGGATGGGGCGGCACTGGTGGGCACGGATGGGGCGGCACTGGTGGGCACGGATGGGGCGGCACTGATGAGGCAGCACTGGTAGGTGGCACTGATGAGGCAGCACTGGTAGGTGGCACTGATGAGGCAGCACTGGTAGGTGGCACTGATGAGGCAGCACTGGTAGGTGGCACTGATGAGGCAGCACTGGTAGGTGGCACTGATGGGTATTGGGCACTAATAGGTTGCGCTGATGGGTATTGGGCACTAATAGGTTGCGCTGATGGGTGGCACTGGTAGGCACTATTTGGACTGCACAGATATTCAAGACACATTAGTGCCCTGATTATCAGTGTCAATGTGCTTTTTAGAGAAGCCAGTTATAGGCTCTCTTCTCCTCTCTTTATGCTCTCAGCATGAGGAGAGGAGTGCCAATAACCAGCTTCTGTTTACATTTGTGATAAGCTGTGATTGGACACAGCTGATCACATGGTAAAGAGCCACTGATTGGCTCTTTATCTCACCTGGACACTGCAGTCATAGAGTGCACCACCTACACGCCGCTCTGGGCCCGATCACAGGAGGCCGTCAGAAGTTTTCATTTGATGGCCTTCCAGAACTAGCCGTGGTCGGGAAGTGGTTAATAAGGAATAGGCAAAGATAAATATAGGTGTATTCAAAAAGGCAAAAAAATTATTGCAATAATACAGACGCTTTCATGGCCAGTTCACACCACATGCAGTCCATTGCGTTTTTTTTCTGCATTAAAAACGCATGGAGAGTAGGTTACATGGTTTTTAATTGCATAGTTCACACCAGTGCTTGCAGTTCTAGTGCGTTCCAGTTGCAGAAAAAAAAGTAGAACATGCTGCATTTTTCCTGCACTGGACTGTACTGGAACGCTGTAAAAAGCATCAAAAACACACTGGAATGCGCCAAACAACGCACTGGAACACACATGTCCTTAAAATAAGAAAGAAGAGGGGGGGAAAATGCACTGGACTGCATCAAAAATGCACTGAAATGTGTCAAAAGCACGTCAAAAATGTGCATTCAGAAAAGCATCTGGAGCTTATCCGTACTGCGTTTCTATAGTGTGAACTGGCCTTAATGTATAGTTGAAGTTTGCAGTGCCTAAAATCTCATGCACTTTGGGCTTAAGTGTAATTTAAACTAGTTCAATAAGTGTCCAGGGTACAGAAATGACTTGAACGTAGCCTGGGCTTGTCCATAGATGGAAATTTGGCCAGTTCTGCAGGGTCTGGCCAAATTTCCATCTATGGCCGTTCTCGTTCCAGAGAAGTCAATCTAATGATGGCATTCTGACAAATGGGCTTGTTGGAAAATTTTTGCTTTATCAGTGCTGCAGTAATGATCCGTGTATTCTGAGGAGGACTCCCTGCTGTCAGAATTCAAAAACGCAGCTGGGAGGATTCCTTAATCCACCTAGCTTGTGTGGATGGGAAAATCAATTCAGTTTTCTTTCAATTAGCCCACTGGGTGATCAAAAAAACAAAACAAAATAACTGATTAATGTATAGCCAGCCTTAGGTCCACACAAAGATGTTAGCAGTAAAATGAAGAGTTTGAATTGTAATCACAAGGGGGCAGTCTTGCATCTAACTTATGGTAGTATGCTTATGAAATATTTATTGCTCGTTTGTCTTGCTGGATAGTACTAAAATGTATAGTTTTTTTTTTTCCTTACAAAAGCATTTAATTGTGCATGTTTACTCTGATCTGTGGATGTGATGTTAGAGGTGATATACTTGAACAATTGACACAAAAAAATGACCTGGCGTTCATTTTGATTATCTAAAATTAACAAAAATGCAGCTTTGTCATTTGGAAAAAGTAAGTACACCTCCACATTTACCACCTCTTCAATCCATCAAACTCTAATCTGGTGTTCCAGATTATGTGCCAAGGATTAAAAGTGTCTGCAAGTAGAACCTGTCTTATATTTACACCTCAGATCCCTAGGGTCTGGTGTTTTCTTTGCTATTGACTTGTGGTGTCATCATGCCAAGATTAAAAGAGCTCTCTGAGGCCCTCAGAAAAATAGTTGTAGATGCCTGTGCGTTTAGCAAGGGATTTAAAAAGATTATCATGTGATTTAAAATCAACCATTCTACTGTAAGGAAAATAACGTACAAGTAGCATAAATTTCGAACAACTGCATGCTATTTTGTCGTGGAGTTGCTGGCCGATCAAATTAAACCTCAGCGCTGACTGTTCGATGTCTCCAAATCCATTGTTTTCTTTTGATCAGCCTGATACTTATACAAGCCAGCCTTAGGTTTAGCTCAGTCAAACACTGACTGTTCAATGCTAAAAGAAGTCTCCAAGAACCCTAAGATTGTGCTCAGGAAACTCTTGCTAAAGTTGGGGTCAAAGTACATAAATCTACAATTTCCTGTCCTGGAAATACAATAAGTATGAGGAAATGTCTACAAAGTGAGGGGGTTTCCCCATCTTAGATGTCACTGGATTAAATGTCTCCATAAAAACATTTAGACTGGATTCACACTGGTGCACTGTGCGACATCGCATGTGAGTCGCACCGCACTGCTGTGAAAATCACATGCAATGTTTGTGCGATGCAAATTCAGCCATACAGATTGTATGGCTGAATTTGCATCGCAGAGTCTTGCAGGACTCGAACACCCATGTGATCCGATTTCATGTCCGAATAGATAGTTTGCACTGCGATAAGCGAACATCTGGGCATGTCATTAACTTTGTATTGACACTCTCAGGGGTTCTCACATGGCAGTGTGTGAGTCGGGTACGAAGCAGGAACCCGCAGTGGATTCTCAGGGTTCTCACATCGCACCAATGTGAACCGAGCCTTACCTTCACTGTTGGTTCAGATGACAACTGCAACATTTTGAATTTGCCATCTTTTTCCTTTGGTGTCAGTGGTCACCACCAAGACAATTAAGGAGGGTGAATCTGCCTATATCAAAAAGGGTAGAGTTTGGGACTTTAAATGAGGCACATTAAATGTACCTCCTTCCCGAGTACGAGTGAATCTGCCTACTCCACTCCATCCAGAACTTGAAAAACAATTTTGAGTATAGATCATCTTTAAAGTGACATTAACCACTTCAGCCCTGGAAGATTTGGCTGCTCAATGACTAGGCCATTTTTTGCGATACGACACTGCATCACTTTAACTGTACCCAAACAAAATTGAGGTTCTTTTTTTTTCCCCCACAAATAAAGCTTTCTTTTGGTGGTATTTGATCATCTCTGCGTTTTTTTTTTTGCGCTATAAACAAAAAGAGTGACAATTTTGAAAAAAACACTATTTTGTACTTTTTGCTATAATAAACATCCCCATTTTTTTAAATAAAAAGCTAATTTTGTCCTCAGTTTAGGCCGATATGTATTCTTCTACATATTTTTGGTAATAAAAATCGAAATAAGCATATATTGATTGATTTGCGCAAAAGTTTTAGCGTCTACAAAATAAGGGAAAAGTTGATGGCATTTTTATTATTATTTTAATTTTTTTACTATTGCTAGTAATGGCGGTGATCAGCGATTTTTATCGAGACTGCGACATTATGGCGGACAGATCAGACACTTTTGACACATTTGATTTGGACCATTGATAATTATACAGCGATCAGTGCTGTACAAAATGCTCTGAATACTGTGTAAATGTCACTGGCAAGGAAGGGGTTAACACTAGGGGGCGATCAAGGGGTTAACTGTGTTCCCTCATGTGTGTTCTAACTGTATGGGGATGGGACTGACTAGAGTAGATGACAGATCGTGTGTTCCTAGCTAGTAGGAACACACGATCTGTCTCTCCTCACAGAACAAGGATTTGTGTGTACACACACACACACACACACGTCCCTGTTCTGGCTCTTGTGCCCACAATTGCGTGTGACCGGCGGTCATCGCGACCGCCGGCTTCACGCATCGCCCCATCCCCTCCCAGGGCAGCCGGGGCGCGCCTGCTATCCCTGCTTAAAGGGCAGACGTACAGCTACGATGGTTCGCGGGAACATGCCAACCTGCCACAGTATAATGGTGGCTGGCCGGCAAGCGGTTAATCCCACAACAGTAAAATCAGTCCGTATATGCAGTAAAGTATGCTTGGAGTTAATCCTGCACTGTGTAAAAAAGGCCGTTTGATCCTGTCTTCTCTGATCTCCCCCCCCCCCACCCTTCTTATTCCATGGTCTCTAATCCATCTCCTGACAGTACAGAGAGCATTGGGGGCACTCTGCACATGCTCAGTTTGGTGTGTATGGCGAAATAATTTTTTTTTTGAGAGGGTGCATGTGATCAGCACAGGACCAATCAGCACTGTCCACACAGGAGGCCAGGGGTCCTGCAGCTTCATAGGACAGTCAGAGGAGAATGAAAACTTATCCAACAATCTTTAACCAGTGCTCGGCCAGGCACTGATAGAAGTCACAAGATTGCTATATACTGCTGATGAGAGAGGGTATTTAGCAGTTTATATTTACTAAAATAATTGCATTTCCATGTTCTGTGTACTGTGAGACCAGATATAGTGAATGCAGGCTCCTGGGTTTAGTTACCACTTATGTAAGGCTTACATTGGTGGCAGCATCAGCCTGTAAACAGACTCCTGGCTGCTAGATCCGTCTGGAATCTGTTTACATTTTTTCACCATATTGGCAGCTTTCTAATGGAAGTGATTTTGGCTGCTGCACTGGAAGCTTGTTCATATCTGTGTATTTTACTACTTTGGACAGCACATTTTAAATACCTGCTCAGGTTTGGCAATGAAGTTGCACTTCATTGTTGGTTATGAGTGTGCTCCCAGACTCCTGCATGCAGTAGCTTGAGTGTGCTCTTTACAAAGTACAGTAATAGAAATCATCCTAGAATGTAATGAAACAAAGTTCTACAAATAAAGCTCTAGTTATATTTCAAACATTAGGGCCTCTGGGTGCTCCTTTGTATTTATTAGGTCATTCCTAAGTCCTTAAAATGAAGTGGAAAGGGTATAAACAGACACAATTGTAATACTGTCAGCTCCTGGTCTGCATATTGGCCATTGTCCTGTTGGAACGAAACAAGGGGAGATACATATCTAATGATCTCTTTTCAAAGTTTATTCTGCTTTTCCGATAGACTGGAGGATATAAGGCATAGTGAGAGGATAAAAGCAGCAAAGTAGACCCAACTCTTCTTTCCTTAGAGAATACCTACAGGGAAATGCGTTCTTTAACTGCCAGCTGGCATGTGTCATACATCAGTGTAAAAAAAAGATGTGCCCCTCTTCTTCTTTCAAAGTGGTCTATATTGTGTACATGAAGTGGTAGCAGTTTACTGGATGGTGTAATCTTGGAGTTCATACTTGTCCAGGCTTGTCTGCCTTCCTTTGGACTCAGTTCTGCTGATAATTAGTAGCAGGGTTGCTATGTTACCTTCTTTATTATTTTTAGGGTAAAAGTGTTTTATTGTGTGCTTGTTGCTAAGTGATGTTATCAGATGAAGCATTGTTTTGCAGTTACAACCAGAGTTTTTATTTGATCTACACAAGTAAGTCTTTGTTATAAACTATTTCCCTGATACTGTGTTTTGGCTTTGCTGCAGCTATATGTCTGTCCATGTAAACTGCAATGCAGGTTTATACTTCACAAGGCACAGGGAGCATAGAACTTTCTACTGTAATTGTATACATTTTCAGAGGAATAAAGTTTCAGCCTGCAGCAATCTATATTTTTCCTCACCCTTTTCCCCACGCTGTGCCGTGTTATTCTGTTATTTCAACAGTTATCTGAGGTTTTCAACCTTAGAGACGGGGAGAAAAAATGAGGCCATGTGACCATCTTTGTTTTTTTTTTTTTTTTTTCATCTTTCTCTGCAGTGACCTGTGGCGAGAGTCTGTCTACATACACAACTAGTAGTAGTAACACCCACTCAGCATTGGTTGGCATTTTTCTGACAGTACATGTGTAGGAGATATTTACACTACCTATAGGTAAACCTTATTGTAGGGTTACCTATAGGTACAAGTCCAAAGATATAATATATAATAATCTTTTAAGTGCAGTTTTTCTGAACTAATGATACTTTCCACATTACCAAAAGATTTACTATGGCTACAGCCTTTTTTTCTTTTATTCCTGTACAGTTACATTTTCTATTTATGCACATAATTAGAATGTTTACTTTTTTTGTGATAGTGCCAAGAAATATGAAGGCACAATCCAACCAAGCACAGAAAAGGAAACTTAAAGTGGATGTAAACCCTCCATACACCCAATGAAGTGAACAGCCTTAGATGATACACAGGGATGAACCAAATTTCCCCACATAGTTTTTACATGTATATCTGCTGTCTTCATCTTTATATACTGTTTTGAAAGTTCAGATCCTGTTAGGAAATTTTCTCCTCCTGGTTAACACAGAGTGTGATGTCTGTCAGCCAAGATAGCTAAAATTGCTGATTGGAGGAAAGGCACACACCCCCTCTCCTCATAGGCAGAGACTCTCAGAGGTGTTTTGTAATAGGGCCCGCTCCCTGTTAATCTATTTTAGCAACCTCCCCTGACAGAAAAGTCAGGCTGCTTTTATCTGATGTGACAGAGATGTCACCAGTTATCAGGCTGATAACAGAGGAACAAGAGAGCTAAGGGACTTGGCTCTTTGAAGAGAGATAACAAAATACTACAGATATATGTGCTCAGCTCAAATTTCATGAATCGGGTTTACATCCACTTTAATGAGAACTGCAAATTGCTACATAAACATAAACAAAGCTAGATCTGCTCTTATGTGTACATTGCAGCAGCCTGTCTTAACCTGAGTTATCAACAGATGTGAGATTAGTAACCTATGGATTGGGCAGCTGATATCTAATGTATATGGATAGCATTAACATGGCTACAAAATACCATGGATGTTCGATCTTGGATTTTATAAGCCCTACATTTTACCAGATAGCCAGCATGTATTGGGTACCTTGAGGATACAAGTTGAATCACTGGTGACCTTTGCTCTGTAATCGTAATAGCTTGCTTGTACATGTATGCTGCCTGTGTCTTGTCGAATACTGTCCCCCATCCGATAGTGTCCGCCCTGTACTATACAGGCTAGTGCGTACAGTAGAGGGGATACGGGGCATCCCTGGCGGGTTCCGCGGGTCAGGGGAAAGGTATCAGATATCTTGCCGTTGGCCTGGATCCGGGCGGTGGGAGCCCTGGTATAGGAGTTGGAGCCACCTGACGAATTTGGGCCCAAAGCCGAATCTACGGAGACATTCCCACAGGTAACTCCACTCCACTGAGTTAAATGCCTTAGCGGCGTCCAGACTGAACCGTGTGTGGCTTGGAGATTCATAAACAGTCTCCTAAGGTTAAATGCTGTGTTTTTGTTAGGCATAAAGCCAGTCTGATCTGCATGTATGAGGCTCAATATAACTTTATTGAGCCTTAGGGCAAGAATTTTGGCTAGTATTTTAACATCCAATTGTAAAAGGGAGATGGGACGATATGATTCAGGGTATAGAGGGTCCTTGCCTGGTTTCGGGATAAGGACAAGGAGGGCTTCATTCATGGATCGTGGGAGGGTACCGGGGTCAAAGATATGGGAGTATAGGGCCTGTAGCTTAGGGAGGAGAATCTCTTGGAATTGGGAGTAAAACTCTAGGGGTAGGCTGTCTGAGCCGGGAGCCTTGGAAGCCGGAAGACTCGCCATCGCCTCCAGTATGCAGTCCTCGGTTATCGGTGCTTCCAGAAGCTTGATTTGGGGTTCAGTGAGGGAGGGAAAGTCTACATTCTGTAAAAAGGAGCACAGTTCGTCCAGGGAATAGTTAGTCTTTGATGTGTACAAGTCCGAATAGAAACGTCTGAATTCCTGAACTACCTGTGCAGAGTCTGTAAGTGTGGATCCAGACTCCGAACGGAGCTGAACCACCACAGGAGGTCTATGATCTAAATGGGCCATGTAAGCCAAAAGCTTCCTGGCCCGCTCACCATTTAAGAATATATATATATAATATTTACTAAAGAATATTCCTCTTTTTGCTTTTTCAAAGTGCAAGTGATCTGTAAGTCTAGATTGTAAGCGAAGTTGGGCGCAATTAGAGGGCGAGGGGTCTGTGAGAAAGAGCTGCTTGAGGGAGCCAAGCCGTTCCTCAGCCTGTTGCAGGAGTATTTTAGAGGAGGCTTTGTGTCTGTTCACCCTTATAGAGAGGATTGTGCGGGCATGTAATTTAAATTCCTCCCAAACAAGCCCGACCGATGCCGACCCCGCATTGGAGAAAAAGTAGTGGGCCCATTCACGCTGTATGGCCTCCAAGTCTGTAAGGACTGTGAGCCAGAAAGGATTTAGTCTCCACATGCGCGTCGGAGGGGCCGAGGGCAGGCGGGGGGTGATCTAGTAGGGCGAGTGGTCTGATAAAACCCTGGCCCCGAACCCCGCTTCAAGGAGGTCCGGGATCAGGGCAGAGGAAACCAAAATCATGTCTATGCGGGACATGGCGGCCAAACTCCAAGAGGAATCTCCCGAACCTAGTCGTGTGGACTGGATGGGTGTTGTACCAGGTCGGTGGAATCTGTCGAGGAGGGGGTCTATGACCATATTGAAATCCCCAATCCACATGGCAGGCACTGTAGGATGTTGAGCCATAAAAGCCAGTCCATCCTTGAGGGCAGCAAATTGAAATGGGGGGGGAATGTAAAAGGCTAGAATTAACACCTCAAGCCCCCCAATGGTGGCGTGCAGGAACAGATACCTGCCCTACTGATCTGACTGCATATTGTGAAGCTGAAATTGGACAGTTTTGGCAATTATAATGGCAACTATAATGGCAACCCCTCTTGAGTTATTAGTGTAAGGGACTTGGTAAATCCAACCCATCCAGGGCTTTTTAAGTGCCAACTGCAGTTGGCCCGTAATGTGAGTCTCTACGAGAATGGATATGTCCGCTCACATTTGTTTAAGGTGGGAGAGGACGGCTAGTCGTTTGGGTTTAGCCCTCAGCCCCCTCACATTCCAAGTGACCAACTTAAGAAATGCCATGTTGTCAGTGGAGATATGTGAGCATGCAGCCAGATCAGGGCGGGTAGCCCGCCCCCTCACCCACAACAGTTCAAATCCCCACACACAGGGACAGGCATATAAACAAGTATATTACAACCTGTTGTGTACTGGGTCACCGCAGGTGAGGTCACAAAAGCCACAAAGCGGCTGTGTGAGGGGAGCCATACCAAGAGGGAATTAAATAAACATAGTACATTGCAGACAGCAGTACAAAAAGGGCAACAATAAGCGTGTCAGATACCATATCGTTAGAAAATAAAAAGAGAGAAAAGGAGAGAAAAAAAGAAACAAAAAAAACGTGAACCTTGCCAGCGCTGGACCAGCATGGCATAACAAATTTGTGGCAGTCCTCCACGGCCGTAGGGACTGTAGCTGGCCAAGGAAACCGTTCTTGGGGGGGGGGGGGGGCAGTGAGATGCACCATTGTCGGCAGGGGAGAGGGGAACAAACAAGGACTTGTGATTGAAGCGGAGGTATTAGTGCAGTCTCGACTGTCCCTAGGGGCGAACAGGAGTTATTAGAAGTGCAATTCGATGCTAAAAAGTCCAGCATCTAAGTACATGGGTAAATGCGAACATCGTGCTGCTATGTGGCTGGGTACAAATATTTTGCAGGGACATGAGGCAAATTTTCAGATGTCCAGAGTGACGACATGTACAATACATGGCAGGTAGAGGAGGAGGATTATGGGACACATATAGTGGTCGCCAGGGGAACATAGTCAAGATGGAGGAAGGGGGGAAGGGCAAACATGCAATAGAACATGACTCGCAGAGAGTGGAGATGTCATCAAAAATGAAGGTCTCGGGTTCCCAGTTCTGAATCTTGCAGCTGTAAAGGAGACAATCTGGAAAGTTAAGACGGTGCAACTGCATCCTGTCGCTCCAACCAGGTAATGACCACGGAGGGGTCCTCAAAGAAGTGGGCCTTTCCGTCCCGGATCATTCGGAGTCGTGCTGGAAACAACATAGCATAGGGGAGATGGCGGTTGCGTAACTGGCGCTTGGCTTACGTAAATTTTGCCCGCTTCTTTTGGACCTCAGCGGAGAAATTCGGGTAAACCGCAATGTGCGTGTCTCCAAACGGGATGTTGCCCTTTTCACGGGTGAGGCGCAAAATTGCATCACGGTCACGATAATTAAGGAGCTTTGCGATGAAGGTTCGCGGGGGGCTCCGGGTGGCGGGGGTCTCGCAGCCAGCCGATGCGCCCGCTCCACTACAAACGTGAAGGAGGACGCCTCCCTGCTGTAGTTGGTATTGAGAAGGTTCTCTAAGAATTTAGGGGGATCCGATCCTTCCGCTCTCTCCGGTAGTCCTACAAAACGGAGGTTGCAGCGGCGGAGTCTGTTCTCCATGTCGTCCTGTTTGCTGAGGACAACATTTAGCTGGTATTGGAGCCTTTCAGTGGTGACCTGCAATGAAGAGATGTCGTCCTCCGCCTGCCCAATCCTGCTCTCCGTTTCAGACACCCTCTCCCGCAGTTTGTGGATATCCTGGCGGATCAGGGAGATGTCGACCTTAACCTCCTCTATTTTAGAGGTGAGGGTCGTCTGGCAGAGGGAAACGTCTTCGAAAATGCCTGCTGTGTTGCCTGTGAGAGGAGCCTCCTCCACGGCCGAGGATGCGGCGCCATCTTCCCCAGTCGCTTCCCGCTCCTCATGGCGGTATTTGGCCAGCGCTCCTGGGGCTCGTTTCGGCGGCGACATGAGCACAGAGGGTACACTGCCCGATGAGGGTATTTAGGATATTAGGAAGCCGGAGCTCTTAGTCTGCACTACCTACTCCATGCAGCTTCAGGCCACGCCCCCTTCCATAAATCTAATCGCAATATTTAGATTGTCCACCAACAAGCAACCCAACCTTATCTGTGTATGCCATTGCTTCCGATCTTTCCCAATTGTGATTGTTCACAAGCAATTAATGATCTATTGTTACACCTAGGCTGGAAACAAAAGAGTATATTATATTGTAGGAACGATTAATTGTTAATGATCCCGCATGCTCCAAAATGTGTGTAATCAATCACTACAATATGTTGCATTATCTAAAATTGCCCATTTGTGCCCAGCCTCAGGCCAAAACATTTTGGTATAGATATTTTTCACCTGCATCAAACATCTGTAACATGCAGCTGACAAAAGAAAATGGTGACTACACATTTAGTGTCTGAGCAGATTTCCTTACCATCTATAGGCTTAATATTGGTGCAGACTGAATGAATTTAGCTGACCATACACTGGGCGATTCAAGGTGAATTAACTGAGGGATTCTGGGTGGATCAGTTTAACTTGCCTTAGTGGTTGGCCCTGTCACCACGCTCCTGTCTGACATCATGGATTGAAAAACTGTAGGAGCTGGATGGAAAATCTGCAACCAATTGATGCAACCACTGTTTTGGGCCAGTTGTCGAAGTGCAGTGGGATGACCAGCCTAAAGTCGGCCATAGATGGTGTGAATCTCTGCCAATTCAGCAGGGACCAGCCAAAATTTGAACCATGTATGGGCAGGCAGATTGTACAACTGGATCTGCCCCTGTGTTTATCAGGTTATAGCTTTCATTGGCTTTTACATAACTCTGCACACTAGTAAAAAGTTGTGTAAACTCTTAGGCTTAATGTACATGGGACGTTTTAAAACCTCTCCTGAACGATTCAACTTGATAGATAGTAACCGACGTTTAAAAACGTCCATTTGCCACGTTTAGCTGCCTTTGCATTTAGAATTTTTTTTTTTTAATTTTTTGCAAATAGTCAAAAATGAAAAATGCCTGTAAACAAAACGCAGCTAAACATGAGTTACCGCGTTTACAAGTTGTTACAGGCATTTGTCGTTTCAAATGCCTCTAAACATCCGTCCTGAACGCATTTTGCTTCTAAACTCAACTGCCTATAAATGACTATAAATGACCCTGTGTACATGTACTGATAAGATAACATAGAGGAGAGTTTAGGGGCAGCTGAAAAAAACCGCCCAACTGCTCCTGAACATACGTTTACCAGCAGCAGTGTACATAAAGCCTGACAGTTCCCTTATAAGACCCCTTTCACACTGCCGGCGTTTTCAGGTGCTACAGTGCTAAAAATAGCGCCTGCATAGCACCTGAAAAAAGCGGCT
Source organism: Lithobates clamitans (assembly GCA_037952925.1). Lineage (NCBI taxonomy): Eukaryota > Metazoa > Chordata > Amphibia > Anura > Ranidae > Lithobates > Lithobates clamitans. The sequence goes on from JBBGZY010000527.1 coordinate 352,954, forward strand.
CCATTCACTCCAGTGTGAAAGCCCAAGGGCTTTCACACTGGAGCTGTGCGCTGGCAGGGCGTCAGAAAGTCAGGGTGTCAGAAAAAGTCCTGCCAGCAGCTTCTTTGGAGCAGTGAACTCACCGCTCCTCCCTATTGAAATCAATGGGGCAGCGCTACGATACCGCCGGCAAAACGCCGCTCCGGCGGCGTTTTGAGGGCAGATTAAACTAGGGCTGAAACAACTAATCGATTAATTGACAACTAATCGATTATAAAATTAATCGATTACTATTTTCATAATCGGTTAATCAGCCAGTAACATAATGGGGTTAAAAAAAACTAAAATAAGCCCTTTATAGTACAAAAAGAGCAAATAATCGCTACTGTAAATATTACTTTGACAGATCTACAGTAAAAAAAAATGTACCCCTTACAGTAGTAATCTGTTTTTCTTTGTACTATAAAGGGCTCATTTTAGTTTTTTTTAACCCTATTATGTTACTAAACGTCTTATGCCGCGTACACACGAGCGGACTTTACGGCAGACTTTGCCCGGCTAACTTTTCGACGTACTTTACGACGGACTTGCCGAATGAACGGACTTGCCTACACGCAATCCACCAAAGTCCGTCGAATTCGTACGTGATGACGTATGACCGGACTAAAACAAGGAAGTTCATAGCCAGTAGCCAACAGCTGCCCTAGCGTGGCTTTTTGTCCGTCGAACTAGCATACAGACGGCGGACTTTTCGACCGGACTCGATTTCGACGGATTAATTTAAAACATGTTTCAAATCTAAGTCCGTCCAACTTTTGAGAAAACAAAGTCCGCTGGAGCCCACACACGATCGAATTGTCCGACCAAATCCTGTCCGCCGGGCAAAGTCTGCCGTAAAGGGACACGTTCACATCTATGCTTTTTTTCAGCCGCTGCGTATTTGGAAATGGTCAGGGACTTTTTTTTTGTGCAAAATGGTGCTTTTTTTGGTTCATTATACTTCAGTGGAAAAGCTGCAGAAAAGCATGTAATTATTGCAGCAGTTTTTGTTTTTTTTAATCTTCCCAACAAAAAAATAATTGCAACAACGCAAACCCCGGCACAATCATATGTGCAAAAGTCAAAACATACAGCAAAAAGCACTGCAGAAACAGATCAAAAGCAAACTGCATAGGTGTGTACCGAGCCTTATGCTGACCACACCGATCAATTTTCAGACGAGAATATTCAGACAAAAAATCTTTGTACATTCACTGAATGAAAGAATGTTGTTTGAAATTTTCACTTGGTTTTTTTAACATTCTTTTTTTTTTTTTTAAATGAATGTAATTTCTGAACGAAAACCACATACACTGTCTGAGGCTCGGTTCACACGGGGGCGACTTGTCAGGCGACCTAGCCGCCTGACAAGTCGCCTCCCGTTCTGTACAATGGAACCGTTCTAATCGGAGTGACGCAAGTCGCTCCGACTTAGAAGAAAGGTTCCTGTACTACTTTGGGGGCGACTTGCATAGACTTCTATACAGAAGTCGTCTTGCAAGTCGCCCCGGCAGTCGTGTGCAGGTCGCCTCGGTGAGGCAACCTGCAAGTCGTGCCGCGTCTAGTGTGAACCGGCACTTAAAATTCCTTTGACCAAGAAGTTACTATTTCAAAATTTTCCCGTCACTGGTTGAAAATGAACATCGATTTGACCCCACTAATGATTAGAAAATCGAACGTACGTTCTTAAAATAACATTTTTTTTTTTTAAGGAAAGCATTGTTTGTTAAATAAAAAAAATGATCTCGGAGTCTGATGATGTTTACCAGATTTACATTTTAATAGTATATATCTCCTCTAATAGTATATACAATATATCTCTTCTGTCTGTTATTCTCAGAGTGGATTAGATATTTTGCTCCCTAACCATATAGTTGGTTATTTATATTTACCACTGCATAGAGATATACAAGAATAAATTGCCTTTTTTAAAACTTTACATATTAACTAAATTATACACCACACTTTTTTTTTAAGATTGTTAACCGATTAATCGAAACAATAATCGGCCAACTAATCGTTTATGAAAATAATCGTTAGTTGCAGCCCTAGATTTAACCCCCTTTTTGACCGCTAGCGGGGGGTTAAAACCGCCCCGCTAGTGGGCGAATAGCGCCGCTTAAACAACAGTAAAGCGGTGCTAAAAATAGCGCAGCTTTACCGCTGAAGCCCTAGGCGGCTCGGTGTAAAAGCCCTCTATAGGGCAGTGATTCCCCTGCAGGCATTTGTAGGTTAAAATAATGCAAGTAAATATTCTCAAATCTGGACTTAGATGGCGTCTGTAAATGCGATCCCCCAGCTGTTGGAGCACTCGGAGGTACAGATACAAATCACTCGCTGAACAGCAAAGCTTTGAAGCTGTGAAAGTGTAAGCTTTGTGTTCTGTGTAGACATCACGACCTAATCGGCTTCAGGATCTCTTTCACTTCTATATTGAGAAAGTGGCAGTGCATTTGCCAGAGGCATTCCCTAGAAAAAAAAAAAAACAGTGTGTGTTTAGAAGTATAGCTTGCAGAACTGAAAAGGAGGAATGTTTGTGGTTTTGTTCTATTTCTTCTTTAATACCATGCAAGCTAGACATATATCTCTTTGTAAGCCTATAGAAAATACACTTAAAAAGAACAAAAGCTGGAGGGGAGAAATTTGAAGAATTACTTTTTCATAAACCGCGTCTTTGATTAGCCACAGACATAGTGATATCATCTGGTATTATTAGACTAACTTAATACCACAAAGAACAAGTTATTTCATGTGGCTCCCAAGCTCGTCCTCTCTGTAGGGCAAGATTGGGAGTTCTATTACATTCATATGAGTTTTGTTCACTGTATTTAGCCAACTTGGGGGGGGAGGGGGGGTATATGCAGCAGGGTGGTATTGGAACACAATGCTTTTGTGGGGATGGTACCTTTCACATTATTTTTAGAAGATACAAATATATCTTGACACATGGATGCATTTAATTTGGATTTCACTTTTTTTTTTTTTCTGTTTCAAAATGTTTATTGAGTTTTTGGGTAAGCAAGAGATTCATAAACAAGCTCGTTGATCGCCTTAGGCTAGAAATGTGTAAAAAATTACCAATGATCAATATTCACAATTATGCGAAAATAGGGGAGGTATCAAAATGGTTTCACATTTTAAGTTCACTTATTCAAACTAGTCCTGCCCGATATGGAGTACAATGGTGTTTAAAGAAAACATAAAATCTTTTTAATGTTTTTTTTTTTTTCATGCATGTAAAAAATCAGCTTGATGTACTTTTATGTGTTAATGCTTTTAAAACCTTGTTTCTGTGTATATTTTTTCACATTGTAACTCTGGGTTGGTTGATTCATTTAAAGCAGTATACTTCTATTGTGGCTGATGTCTTGTCAGTAGTTGCCCTGAACCACTGGGAACTCCCTCTAGTGGTTCATTTTTAAATGACTATATTTTTGCATAATGTTTTGGATTAAAGTAGGTAAGGGTCTAAAATGTGTAGGAAATCCTTTCTTAGAAAGCTGTCAACTAAACATTTGTCCACATCATTACATCTGTTTCAGTGACAACTGTAAAATTCACTTTTTGAATATTTACTATGCTTTTCCTTTAGCTACAATGTGTTTTTACAAGTCAAGTCCCTAATATATAATAAAAATAGTTAAAGCAGAGTTCCACCCAAAAATTGAACTTCCGCTTTTCGGAACCCTCCTCCGGTGTCACATTTGGCACCTTTCAGGGGGGAGTGGGGGGGGGGGAAGATACCTGTGTAATACAGGTATTTTGCTCCCACTTCCGGGCATAGATACCCGAGCCACCCAAGGGTATATATGTCACTTCCGGTGCTTTCTCGGTCCCCCAGGCCCCCCCCCCCGCTGTCTTCTGGGAGACACACAGGTCCCAGAAGACAGCAGGGACCAGTGGGATAGCGCAGCGCGAGTCGCGCATGCGCAGTAGGGAACCAGGAAGTGAAGCCACAAGGCTTCACTTCCTGATTCCCTTACCGAAGATGGTGGTGACAGCACCCGGAGAGCCAAGCGATAGATTGGCTTCAGGTGCCGACATCGCGTGTGCCCTGGACAGGTAAGTGAACTTATTTTAAAAGTGAGCAGCTGCAGTATTTGCAGCTGTTGACTTTAAAAATAAAAAATTAAAATTGGCGGACCTCCGCTTTAACAAATTTTGAAGTGGATCACCTAATGAGCTTACGTATGAAAAGTTCTGCTACTTTTAATAACCAGTATTATTCCATCTGTCTTTCTTACTTCACTAGAAAAAAAAAAAAAAACTTAAGAATTTTAATTTATGGGGTGTGTTGTTATGTCTCCACTTATTCTAGTCATGGATATTCATATGACTAAAGGAACACCAGATCTGAAAGGAAGAAGTCTTTTTGAGGGAGTTTTATTCTTATAAGAAAGCACTTATTTTTTATATACTGCCTAAAATGACCCTGTCACAGATTTAACAGTAAAAATTAAAAATAATTCCAGAAGAGGCTATATTGCCTCCTATGCTTAGGCATTCAGGTTCTGCTTTCTCTCCTAGTCACTGCCCAGTGTCGAAAGTAGCCAAGATTCAGTGGAAACATTCCCTGGAATTCACGAAGACTGGCGCAGACAGATTTTGCTAAAGTAGAACGCATTCTAAAAGTTGTGCTGCATGCGCCAGGTTTCATGTACCTGTCTAGAACTTGTCACCATTGCATGTAAACCTGAAAAAAGTTTTTGCTTCTGCTTTGTGCAGTTCAGATTATAGTCTCAAGATGGCAGCAGTGTTCTTGCTTTTGAAGCTACATTAAGGGATTACTGAGCTGTGGGAGAGCAGTGTGCCTCACCTCCTGCCTCTGTTTATTATTCCCTATCAGCGGAAGGCTTGACATCACCCAGGCAGCAGCCGTTGTGTCTTGAAAGATCAGCTCCCCATTCAGAGCACACAACACGCTTGTTGAGACATGTCCACTTGTTTTTTCTCTTTTTACTTTAAAGCCAACTTTCTTCTGTGTTAATTGAACATCTTTCTTTTTGCTGGGAGATATTCTATCTCTGTGAATCACATTGCTGATGATTTTAAATGTTAATATTATTTATTATATTATATTCTATATATTATTATTACACTTTGTGTTTTTTGGGGGTGGTGTTTCTTTGCAGTGCTTCAGATGATGTTAGAAAAATAAGGATTTCTACATATGGTCACTGTTTTTTTTATGGTGGTAACTTGTGAATTATCCTTGTCAGAAAGCCTTGTGCTTCCAGATTTAAGAATAATGAATTAATGCTAGGACCCCCATAAATTAAAGAAAACGGCTGCACAATTTTATTGTCTAGACCAGGGGTCTCCAAACTTTTTAAACAAAGGGCCAGTTTACTTTACTTCAGACTTTAAGGGGGCCAGATGTCGGTGTCAGTGGGAAGAATAGTACTTCATCGCTGGTGTCAGCGGGAAAAATAGTTTCTCATCATTGGTGCCAGTGGGAGGAACCGTAGCCCAGCCATTGGTTGTGGGAGGAATAGTACGCCATCATTGGTGTTGGTAGGAAGAATAGTACCCCATCACTGGTGTCAGTAGGTAGAATTGTGCCCCATAGCTGGTGTCAGTGGGAGGAATAGTGTCTTGTATCAGTGAAAGGATTAGTGCCCCAAGGGCCGGATAAAGGCAAGCAAAGGGCCAAAGTTTGGAGACCCCTGGTCTAGACAGTGCAAATAAGTTGGTTTAAAATGATTGTAAAGTATATATTTTTTTCTAAATACCAAATATACTATACTTGCCTAATCTGTGCAATATAATTGCACAAATCGGCCCCAATCCTTCTCTTCTGGAGTCCCTCACCGGTACTCCTGGCTCCTCCTCTTCTCTGTGTGCCACCTTAGGAAGCCACTTCCTACAGTGGCACACCTGTGGGCGCTTCCAAGCTGGGCTGCCAGTTTCCATAGCCAGACAGTGCAGCTCTGCATTCTGAAATTTAATTAAAAGCATCATCTCAGTTATGACATAACATCTTATCATTCTCTCGCTCTCTCTCGAAAAAACACACACACACACACACACACACACATATATATATATATATATACTTGAGTATAAGTCGTCCCGAGTATAAGTCGAGGCCCTAATTTACCACAAAAAAAATGGGAAAAACGTATTGACCCGAGTATAAGACGAGGGTGAGAAATGCACAGCTACTGTATATGGAAAAGAGGGTCAACAATGCCCATTTGCAGCATCACTGTGCCCATTTGCAGCCATAGGTCCCCTGAACTTCAAACTCGGTAGTTAAGGTTCCTATATGCCCCCTAGCTGCAGCCAAATTTTGGGGTCTCTGAACCCAAAGGGTCCCGAAATGACATTGCTGCAGATTGACACAGTTGACCAAATTTGGGGCCCCGTATCTCGGGGCCACTTAGTGCTAAGAACCCCAAATTTATTGTGCAAAACCAGTGGAACTAGCACCATAAACTTTCCAAAGCTGGTGTTTCTAGCACCAAGTGGCCCCGAGATACAGGGCCCCAAAATTCAGTTCAGAAAATGTCAAGCACTTTTCTGCAGCAGAGAATGACATTTTCCGAACCGGTTTTGGGGCCCCGTATCTCAGGGCCACTTGGTGCTAGGAACTTCAGCTTTGGATATGTTATGGTACCAGTTCCACTGGGTTTGCACACCAAATTTGGGGTTCCTAGCACCAAGTGGCTCTGAGATACGTGGCCACAAAGTCGGTTCGGAAAATGAAATTTTTTGCTGAAGAAAAGTGCTTGACTGGAGTATAAGTCGAGGGGGGCACTTTCAGCACTAAAAAATGTGCTGAAAAATTCGACTTATACTCGAGTATATACGGGGTATATATATATATATATATATATATATATATATATATATATATATATATATAATATATATTTATTTACTGCAGCATTCAAGTTCATGTGTATGATTTATTTTTTAAATATTTGGTGCAGACACTTCTCTGCACCCGGCAGTGCCTGGACTCAGGGAATAGTCCCTACACCTGAAGGTGTTCCAGGACTTGTTGCAAGTGGATGTGGACCACCTGGCTTTCAGGTTCAACAACAAACTGGACAGGTTTTTATTTGCCCCATGATTGGTGTTATTGGACCCATTTGTTGGTGTCATTGGGAGAAATTGTGCCCCATTATTGGTATAATTGGAAGGAATTGTGCCCTTTCGTTGGGTTAGCGGGGAGAGGGGGGGTGGGGGTTATGCCCCAATATTGGTACACATGTCCGTTTACATCCGCCGCTTCATGGAGGGTCTGATCAGGTCAGCCTGTCAGTTGGTCCACCTGTGTGAAAGGGGCCTTACACACAATAAAAGTGAGCCCACCTATTGAAAACCACGCATTTTCTAGAAGGCTGATATCCTACAACTATTAAACAATTTATGTATAAACTGTTATGTCTGGCAGGAGTGTACGTTTCAAAACCCATACGTTTGTGTCATTGATGATTTGTTGTAAGATTATTTTAAATATTGAGAGTTATGATAAAACTATGCCAAGGTTGAGTGCACTAAAATATTAGATTCATTCATTACTTTTTTTTTTTAAAGCAGTGTTGAACCCTAAACAAAAAATGTGATGTATTGCAGCTTACCAACTACTAGATGTGGTGGCTGCATTTGTTTTTTTTTAGTCTTTTTCCCTCTCTAATGATATGGCCGGTAATGCACCTCCTGTATTTCAGTGCCTCCCCCCCTGAATGAAGGAGCACAGGGGTACCTTTGGACAGCCGTATTATTGCTAGCAGACTTAGATGCACTAACAGATAGAAGCCAAACCCCAGCTCACAATGCAGGTACACAAGCAGTTACAGCAACATTTATTTTCTTTTGAGATAAAGATTATGTATGATCCTGGCTCTTCCCTCCTGTTCAGTGCCCCCACAGCAAGCAACTTGCTATGGGGGCACCTGAGCGGAGTTACAGTTCCCCAACCCGAGCCCACCCCCTCTCTCCCCTAATTGGTTAGCTGACTTTGACAGCAACGGCAGCCAATGGCACCACTGCTGTGTCTGAGCCAGTCAGGAGAGAGAATCTTGGATGGCTGAGACACTCGTGGACATCACTGGACAGAGTGACCTCGGGTAAGTGTGTGGGGGGCTTCCGCACACAGAAGGCTTTTTATCTTAAGGCTTTGAATGCATTAGGATAAAAAACCTACTACCTTTACAACCACTTTAATACAACTTTAATTTCCTGAAGCCCTGTTCTAATAATTTCCCATTCCCAGACTGGAATAAGATGTTATACAAAACCTATAATAGTGATTCAGGTCAAGCAGTGGTCACACCACATGCTGAATGTACAATAACACTGCTTATTACAAAGCATGTGACCACTAGCCAACAGCTTGTGATTTCTCTTTCTGTCAGTATATAAAGAAATGTATTGTAGATATCTTGGCTTTGGACAGAGAGTGCAATGGGTCAGCTGCCCAGGGATCCTCAGACTAATTAAGCAGTTTTCAGCTTTAGATTAGACTAGTTTTGAGCTTAGCGTGCAAGTACTCATATGCATGTTATAACTACTAGTGCCTATGTCTTTCTGTTTGGATCAGCTTATGCACAGCTGAGCAGGCTTCCTGGATGGTTATAATACAAATATGTGGTTCCAATCTGTGCAAACCAAGGGCTGTGCTAAAAGTATCACTACACTAGACTTTCTGGCTTATCTACTAGGCTAAAGAAGACATATTATTTGAAACGTAATCTAGCTGATATTGTGCCACAGTTGGGGCCTGTGTGTGTGCGCATCTTCTGACCCCCTAACAGATCCAATTTTGGGATAACCTAGTTTGGACATTTCTACTCATCCCTATTTTTGACTGAGGTTTGTTAGTTTAAAGCTGGATTTGGGGATTCCAGAGAGAAAGTTTAGAAACCCCTAATTGTATTGTAACTGTACTGTCTGCCCTCATGTTGTAAAGTGCTGCGCAAACTAAACTGTTGGCTCTATATAAATCCTGAAGAATAATATTTCCTGCTAATATGCATTTGGAGTTTGTGACTTAAAAGTCATTGCTTATTTTTAAAACAAACCTTCTGCTATTAATAGGTGACCAGTATTTCTAAATGTTAGAGCTGAGCAAGTAGGTTACAAACTTTCTGGTAACCCAGATAATCCTAGTATCATTGTTTGAACTACCACAGGATTTTTTTCATGATTACTACTATGCCTGGCCACTGTATACTGTATACTGCATAATGGTAATCCTTAACACTATCAAACCAGTGATAACCCTAGAGCAGTGGTCTCCAAACTATGGCCTGTGGGACAGATGCAGCCCATTGCTTGCCTTTATCCAGCCCCTGGGGCACTGTTCCTACCACTGATATGACCCACAATTATTCCCATTGATACAAGTCACTATTTTTCCCACTGACACCAACAATAAGGCACAATTTCTTCCACTGACACCCACAGTGGGGAACTATTCCTCTCACTAACACCAACAATAGGACATATTTCCTTCCCCTGAGACCAATGATGGGGCACTATTCCTTCCACTGACAACAACAATGGGGCAGTATTCCTTCCACTGACTCCAACAATTGGACACTATTCCCCCTACTGACACCAACTATGGGGCATAATTCTTCCTACTGACACTAATGATGGGGCACTAGTCCTCCAACTAATACTGATGGTGAATCACTATTCCTCCTCTTACTGACCACAAGCATTGTCATTTATTTTACTCTTGCTGACTACCAAGTCTGAGACATTGTCTACTCTCACTGGCCACAGTCCGGCCCTCCTAAAGTTTAAAGGACAGTAAACTGGCCCCATCGTTTAGAAAGTTTGGAGACTCCTGCTCTAGAGCAATAGATTGGGAAGGAGGGTGAAGAGAACTTCATATATGGCTGCTATGGAAGTTGGGGGAGGTTAAAAGAACTGTATACATGGTGCCTGCAAGAAGAGGTTTTAAGATCTGTAAAGGGCGATGCATTGCAGTGAATTGTATGTATGGCTTCTGGGGGGAGGATTTTAAGTGTAAAGCCCCATACACACTATTAGATTTTCTGCAGATTTTTGTCCTCAGATTTACCAAATCTATATAATATGAGGTCAAACCTTAAGAGTTTAAATTTGTATGCAATCAGGCAGGCCCTTGCACTACATGGTTTTGGTAAATCTGAAGGCAAAAACCTGCAGAAAAACTAATAGTATGTATGGGGTCTTAGTCCAGCCAAAACAATTTTTTGCCTTTTGGCTAGTTTGAAAAACCGCTGTGCAAATACCTTATGACCTAAAAAAATTGCAAAACCCACCAATTTAGACTGCTTTCACACTGAGGCGCTTTAGCGCTAAAAATGGTGCCTGTAAAGAGCCTCTCCTCTCACTCCAGCGTGAAAGCCTGAGGGCTTTCACACTGGAGCGGTGCGCTTGCAGGACGGTAAAAAAAGACCTGCAAGCAGCATCTTTGCAGCGCTATAGGAGGGGTGTGTACACCGCTCCTACAGCGCTTCTGCCCATTGAAATCAGTGGGCAGCGGCGCTTTTGCGGGTGGTTTTAACCCTTTTTCGGCTGCTTGCGGGGGTTAAAAGCGTCCTGCTAGCGACCGAATAACGCCGCTAAAAATATCGCCGACGTCCCCAATGCCCTAGTGTTACAGCATCCTTATTCTCTAGGACAGTGGGTCTCAACTCCTGTCCTCAGGACCCACTAACAGGCCTGATTTTAAGCATTACCTTGGGAGATGAAGACTAGAATACTGCAATCACTGAACAGGCGCTTTTCAGGTGCTTTCACGCTAAATAAAGCACCCGAAAGGTCACGAAAACCTATTTCCATTAAAATCAATGAATGCTTTCACACTGGAACAGTGCGCTGGCAGGGCGGTGAAAAAACGCCCCCCTCCATTGAAATGAATATAAAGTTCTTCAAAAGCGCCTGAAAAGCTCTTCAAAAGCTCTCAGTGTTTTACTGGCAGTTTACAAGCGGTTTGGGTCCTCCTGGCGGTAAAGCGCCACTATTTTTGGCGGTACTTTACCGTAGTTTTAGAGGTGCTTTTAACCCCCGCTAGCGGGGTGCTTTTAACCCCCGCTAGCGGCCGAAAAAGGGTTAAAACTGCCCGCAAAGCACCGCTGCAGTGGCGCTTTGCCAGCGGTTCGGTTGTGTATACACCGCTCCTACAGTGCTGCAAAGATGCTGCTTGCAGGACCTTTTTTACTGTCCTGCAAGCGCACCGCTCCAGTGTGAAAGCCCTCAGGCTTTCACACTGGAGTGAGAGGAGAGGCTCTTTACAGGCGCCTACAGCTCCTATAGAGCCTGTAAACTGCCTTAGTGTGAAAGCAGCCTTAGGACAGGAGTTGAACCACTGCTCTGGGGCCTCTGCTTTAAAAAAAATATATATATTTTTCATAGTAGGTTTACCCTAAGAAAACTCGAACTTAAATTTTTTTGATGACCAACTTCAGCAATAATGTTTCATTGCATATTTTAGAAGTGCTTGTTATAACATCTTGCAAAATCTCTATAGTCGCTCCTCTCTGCAAGCTGAAATTTCTGGAGGGAAATCAGGATCTGCATGATAAAATGATTTTCATCAATGAAATCATTGATCAGAGCTGATACTCTGTATATGTAAAAACAAAAAAAGGTTATTTATTCTCAGAAGGCCAGGTTCAGCGAGGGTTAATCCTAACAAGCAATGTTTGCCATCCTCTATGGATAAGGAGATGCTCTCCTTTTGTGGCCTGGCAGTCAGATCCAGAGTTGCCTTCTTTCCAATGGATACAAAGAAAACATCAGTTGTGATCCTTAGGAGGATGTTTGGTTAACTTAATTTCCAAATAGCACATAAGAGAGCTTCAAGTGGCTCTGTGGTTTCTTAATGTCATCGGTAAGGAGCCAGGCTCAAAAAAGTTGATCCATACAGCTTTTAGTGCATTCTTCAGAAAAACGCAAATGCTATTTACTGTCACAGCGAGCAGATAACGATAGATTGATTGCAGACTTTGAATATTGTAGATACTTTATGGAGCTCTTTTATTCTTTCATGTCTGCATGTTTCTGGTAAAGTCCTGGTGTTTGTGGAACTGATAACAAGGCTTTGAAAAAGTGGACCAGAAAGGGAGACCGCTCCAGCCAGACCTCATCCTTTATTCTGCTGTTTACATTGTCCACCTAGATATAAGTGAACATTATTTGGGATTCAGATTCTGTTGCTTACTTGTTACTCTGAGTGGAAGTGGGAATTTAGTGTTGCCTTTAGACAATAAGTGTAAATGACCCTAAATTGGCCCCATTTGGCATTTCACTATAGTGGGCACCAAAAAGCGGCAAACTAATATTTATAGCTATTTAACTGGGGATTGAGGGGCTGTAATTGTCTTCTGAAAGGATGGAAGACTACAGCCATTAGGATGTATGAAAGGTTCTTTCCAGCACACAGCCATGCCATTACAATCTTGACCTCTTTTCATAAGTTAGGATTTAGACAAGGGACTCCTCCCCAGTGTTTTCTTGACCTGCTGACTGTCCATTCACTCCCCATCTGTTTTACTGTCTTGAGGGAACAGCAGCCGCCCACCCCTTTATTAATCTTTCTTCCCAGGTGATAATTGATGTCCTGTCTGTTTGTTAGCTGCCTGGGTGGTTTCCTTTTTCTTTCCGCACTCCTAAATTATCAGCCCATAGTTTGTGAACTTGGTCTAGGATTTATCTGCTGTGTCGTGGATACATCACTGAAATACTATGTTGTATGAATCACACAGAGCAAGCAAAGGTATCACATGCATATTTTATTTTATAGATATTTTCTCTCTGAAGATTTTAGCTGAATAAGACATTTTATAGACAAGTTTCAGGATTTAAAAATCCCTCTTATGGCATTAAAGTAACATTAAACCTTTGTTGTTTGTTTTTTTTAAATTAAAATAACAAACATGGTATACTTACCTGCTCTGTGCAATGCTTTTGCACAGGGCACCCCTCCAATCTTTTCTGGGTTCCCCCACCGGTGTTCCAGGCCCCTCTGCTTCAGCAAATGCCCCCATGGAAAGCTGCTTTTCGTGGGGGCACTCATGCGGGCTCACTCCTGAGCCGTATCCATTGACACAGACCGGGCAACTCTACCTTGCTTCCTCATCACAGCACTCGATTGACAGCAATGGCTCCCACTGCTATAAATCTGCCCAATGAGAGAGACAGCAGTGAGAGCCACTGGGCTGGGGAGATCCTGCAACAGAAAAGGTTTTTTTACCTTAATGACTAGAATGCATTAAGGTAAAAAAAAACCTTGAGGCTTTAGAACCACTTTAAACTTGTTTATATATTTTTATATAGCACAGAGCTTGCTAAACCAAATACGTTTCAATACGTGTTATTTAGGGCTAAACATGTATAGTTTGAATGTTTCATGTATCAAAAAATAAAGTATCCATGCAGATCTAGGAACCTAGCCAAATATGACAGCTGGGTGTTCACTTCTCTTTATAACTTACTGAAGCTGTACGGATCGAGAATGTGTTTCATTATATTGTTTCTATGGAAGCTGGGCGGAGCTTAAGGTGCCCACACACATTATGATCTGTTTATACAGTGCTCCAGCTACTTTGGTGGATGGAGCAGGGTATTGCATGTGCTATGTCGGTATAATGAACAGTGTAGCGCTTGAAGTGCGACTTCCCTTATTTGAATCCCATTCCTGGGATATATTCCTGCCTTCCCACCTATTCAGTATCAACGCTCACCAGATGTATTGACCTCAAATATTATAAGAGGTCATAAAAAGCAGGCCATGCATGTAATTCAATTGTGTACAGTGTATGATCTAACTATGATAAACTACCACCAGAATGTTTGAAATGCACACACAGCAGAAACTTGGACCTCACTGCATTTTAAGTAAAGTAAGATAGCATGTGCTAATTTATATGATAAGATTTGGTAAAGGCTAAGTTCATCTTTAAGAAAAGAAAAATAACAAATGCGCATATTTGTGCAAGAAATTATGGCCAGTTTTAAATCTTACAAAATGGAGTGTGCTTTTCTGTCTTAAAATGGTCATTGTCATATTAAAATTATTATTCTAGTTCATGTTAAAATCAAACAGTTGAGGACATAAAAGAAGGATGGTTTTAGTTTACCAGAAGGAGATGGTATTAAAATTGCCTAGATCGATATTTGTTTTGGATTAGATTCATTAGGCTGTATTGTAGCTGTCAATTAATTGCTCAGTATTGACTTCACAATGGAGTGATTCTGGCTGTCCATGGAACTCATACGCCTGGTATACACGATGGGAATATCAGATGAATGATCGTCCGTTTTCTTTTTTTTTTTTTTTTTTCATGCTAGTCTCATATCGAAAATTAAGAGGTTACAGGTTAAAGTTAGGAAAAGTCTCATATGACAGAATACAACTTTGGAAGATGTAATGTATTCTTTTCTTTTCTGAGCATGCATGGTCTTGGTCACTCAATTTTTTTTCAGACTTAAGCCTCATGCCCACGGGCGTTAAAAAAAAAAAAAAAAAAAGTGCTGTAAAGCTAGTACCGATGCCAGGAAAAAAGCGTTAAAAATGCGATTTTATCAGCATTTTTCGTTGGCGTCATTGCGTGTTCAGCCGCGCTAGCTTTCAGCCATGCTTCCCTGCCTCTATTCAAAATCATTGGTTCCCTATGGGAGCTCATTGATTTGAATAGAAGTCGGATCATGGTGACCCGACTTGCGCTGAGGATCTTGAAGGGGAACCCCCGCCAAAATGAAAAAAAAATTGGCGTGGCCCCCCCCTCCTTCAGTCTGGTTTGGTTTTAAAGGGGAACCCCCCACACCAAAAAAAGGCGTGGGGTTCCCCCCCCCCCAAATTCATACCAGACCATTATCTGAGCACACAGCTTGGCAGGTCAGGAAGGTGGGGGAACAAACGAGCGCCCCCCCCCCCCCCGGTAACATACCAGGCTACATGCCTTTTTCCTCATCAACATGGGGGGGTGGGTGCTTTGGGGCGGAGAGGCCCTGTGCCCCCCACCCCAAAGCACCTTATCCCCATGTTGAGGAAAAGGGCCTCTTCCTGACAACCCTGGCCGTTGGTTGTCTGGGTCTGTGGGCTGGGGCTTATAGGAATCTGGATTCCTGGCCCCCCACCCTATGTGAATGAGTATGGGGTACATTGTACCCCTACCCTTCACCTAAAACAAAGTGTCAAAAATATACACAGTACACAGGTTTTTAAAGTATTTTATTAAGGCAGCTCTGACGTCTCTTCCTACTTCTTCTCCCCTCTCCGGCTCTTCTCCCTTTTCTCGTGACGGCTCTCACATAGGGTGGGGGGCTGGAATCTGGGAACCCCCTTATTAAGGGGGGCTTCCAGATTTTTATAAGACCCTGACAACCAACGGCCAGGGTTGTCGGGAAGAGGCCCTTGTCCTCAACATGGGGACAAGGTGCTTTGGGGTGGAGGGCTCAAAGCACTACCCCCCCCCCCATGTTGATGGTATGTAGCCTGGTATGGTACAGAAGGGGGGAGGCTCGCTCGCCCCCCCCCCTTTTTCTGACCTGCCGGGCTGCGTGATCGCATAAGGGTCTGGTATGGATTTTGGGAGGGGAACCCCATGCCATTTTTTTTGGTGTGAGCATTCACACCAAAAAAGGAAGGGTCTGTTATTGTCCTGGGGGAACCCCATGCCAATTTTTTTTTTTTTTTTTTTTTTTTTCATTTTTGGCGGGGGTTCCCCTTTAAGATCCTCCGCACACAAGTCGCTCCGCAAGTCGGATCATCATGTTCCATCTTCTGGTGCGACTTCTATTCAAATCAGTGGGCTCCTATAGGGAACCATTGATTTTGAATAGAGGCAGAGAAATGCCTGACGAGGCTTGTATACAGCGTTAAGCCGCGTTTAACACCTTTTATCGGCATCTGGCGTTTTTTACAGCTCTAGCGCTGGAGTCTCAGAACGCGCTGGTCCTGGGGTTTTTGTTTTTTTGTAGCTTAAAAACGCCAATGCCACTTACAGCTCAAAAACGCCTGTGTGGCTATGAGGCCATTGAATTAAATAGAGAGGCATTTTTAAGCTGTAAAAAAAGCTCCTAAACGGGGCTGTAAAGACCCCCGTGGGCATGAGGCCTAATACTGTACTGATTAAACGAAAATCATTTGTTTTGCTATCATAATAGAAAATTGTTTGTCCCTTTGGATAATTTCGCATGAACTATTGTGTTCAGCTCTCGAAAGCTGTGTACTAATGATCAGATTATTATACGTCGCTTAGAAAGTTGTATTTTTTGTCTGATTTTTTTTTTTTTTTTTTCCATTGTATGTACTAGGCTATAGGTGGTAGAGATGGCTCAATTTCTGGTGATTTACTTGAGAATCATATTTGAGATTCCCAGTGGATGGAAAATGGTTACAATTGACTGATGCCTCATTCATTGTCAACTTTAGGCTGGGGTCACACTATATGCGGGTGCAGAACTGTGTGTACTCATGCAGCAATCCTTATTCCGCAAAAACGCATTGCTGTTAAACATGCGGGGATGCTATTGACTCTTAACGCATAGCACTATGCGGTTTCCCTGTGGCTGCAAATTTAGAAAAGGTGCAGAGACCTTTTCCCTCCATTTTCTGAAGCTACAGCAAGCCATTAAAATATATGGACTGCTGTGCCCACGCAAAGGCGGCTGCAGGGAAACCGCATAGATGTGTACCTAGCCTAGTCATATCCAGCTGTGCCAAGTATATGCATTGCCACAGTGTTGTATAGTGTAGGATGAAATAAAATTGTTAGTCTGACTGTATAGCAAGAAGATGTGATAACTGAAATAACTGAAATGAGAACGAAATATCAGAAGTAACAAGTATTTCTGATCCCAGCGCTCAAATAGAAAAAAGTTAATTTGTACTTCCAGCCGCTATTATATAATCAAAAGGGTCAATATAGAAAAAATACTCACTTAAAGAAAGAATTAACAGCGCTTCATATGAATAAAAAAATATTCACCAATATGATATCTCATAAAGTGCAATGATCACTTATTAAACCACAAATTATATTAAAACAGTGCAACAGCCACTAAAAAGTGTCCATCAACCCATTAAAATTCAATGGTGATATTATTAAAAATATATATAAAAAATATATATATAAAAAAGTGGTATGTTAAGCCCTTCTATTGTCAATTCTATGCATGCAACTATAAGGAATTAAAGTGGGCTTCTGATCCAACCAAAGTGCATGAACCATAAGCTGCTACACCTTCACCGATCCACCTCGTGAACACCCCTTTGTGTATCTGCTTACCGGAGGTAAGTGTTGACAGGGCCTATAAGATCCTTCTCAGAATTAATCTGCAACTCGGTCGCCGTGAACCTCAGCTCTCCATAACAGTATGGTGGATATATCATGCAGGGACTGTTCTCCAAGCCATCTCGTGCTCCCTGAATAGTTTGCATTTTTATTCTGAAATTGCTTTTCATTTTCTAGAATAAGTTGTCCTTCTTATAGATAGACCCCAACGGGTCTAATGGGGCAACAGTGAACGACCAGCCTGTTGTTGAAGCTTTCCTCACAGCTTTCAAGGGATCCCTGCAACTTTTGTCCGGTCTCCACGGTCCTGCTATGGAGAGCTGAGGTTCACAGCTACTGAGTTGCAGATTCATTCTGGGAAGGATCTTACAGGCCCTGTTAACACTTACCTCCGGTAAGCAGATACACAAAGGGGTGTTCACGAGGTGGATTGGTGAAGGTGTAGCAGCTTATGGTTCATGCACTTTGGTTGGATCAGAAGCCCACTTTAATCGCTTATAGTTGCATGCACGGAATTGTCAATAGAAGGACTTATCATACCACTTTTTTTATATATTTTTTTTAATATATATTTTTATTAATATCACCATTGAATCTTAATGGGTTGATGGACACTTTTTAGTGGCTGTTTTAATATAATTTGTGGTTTAATAGCTGATCATTGCACTTTATAAGAAAACCAATAACAATTCCTACAGTTGTTTGTTTTGGCATTAGATGTTTGTCAAACGCTTCTACAGCAGTGCACAGGTATCTGATGGATGGAATGAAACAGCATCTCATATTTTCACAAGGTAGATCAAAAGCTGACATGAAGATGGAAACAAATTGTCAGATGTATAGGGCTTCATTTCAGAAAGTCACCTTATTGACCTCAGCATGCTTTGTTATTGCGTATATAACTTGTGATGCCGAGCCTTCCTTTTATTAGTCTTTTGTGTGGTGTTCTCTCTTATCTTGTGTGAAGTGTTTTGGACAAAGGTGTGTCTAATAAAGGTGCCTAGGGTTCAGTCAGTGAAAAGGTCCAAGAAATCTGGACAATTTACTGTGCTGCACATATCAAATGCGTATCACTACATATTTTCACATTATACAGGGCACTACTGGTCTGTTAAGGTGGCCACAGCAGAAAGTATAAAAAAAGAGAACAACCTGCACTCCATGCCTACAAATAGTAACATAAGGCTGCTGCTACCACAATTTTTGAACACTAAATATATACAAATAATCTAATAATGGGTGTGCTGTCCCTTTTAAACCAACATTAACAACAAAGTGCACAAAATTTATGTGCAAATGCAGAAAACTGTGCACAAAGTGCTCATGTGCAATAAATAAAAACAATTCCTGTATATACAGTGGGGAAAATAATTATTTGATCTCCTGCAGATTTTATAAGTTTGCCCACATACAAATAAATGAAGGGTCTATAATTTTTTTATCATAGGTGTATTTCAAATGATAGAGACAGAATATCAACCAAAAATCCTGAAAAAACACATGATACAAATGTTATAAATGGAGTTGTAGTTCAGTGAGTAAAATAAGTATTTGATCCCCTACCAACCAATAATAATTCTGGCTCCCACAAACTGGCTACAGTATGTGCTCTTGTGGTACACAGATTAGTCCTGTCAATTTAAGAAGGCGCTCCTAACGGCATCTTGTTGTGTTTATAAAAAAGACACCTGTCCACAGAATCTTTCTTCTATTCAAACCTCACGATCATGGGAAAGACCAAAGAGCTATCAAAGAGCTATCAAAGGACATCAGGTAGAAGACTGTAGACATGCACTCGACTGAAATGGGCTACGAGACCATTAGCAAGAAGCTTGGTGAGGAGACAACTGTTGGAGCGATTATTCGCAAATGGAAGAAATACAAAATAACCATAAATCGCCCTCGGTCTGGAGCTCCATGCAAGATTTCACCTCATGGGGTAAGGATTAGCATGAGAAAAGTGAAGGATCAGCCCAGAACTACACAGGAGGAGTTTGTAAATGATCTCAAGGCAGTTGGGCACACAGTCCCCAAACAAATCATTGGTAACACAATACGCCACTGTGGATTGAAATCCTGCAATGCCCACAAGGTCCCTCCTTCTCAAGAAGGCACATGTACTGGCCCATCTGAAGTTTGCCAATGAACATCTAAATGATACAGAGAAGGATTGAGAGAAAGTTCTGTGGTCAGATGAGACCAAAATTAAGCTCTTTGGGATTAACTCGACTCGCCGTGTTTGGAGGAAGAAAAATGCTGTCTGTGACTCTAAGAACACCATCCCTACAGTCAAGCACGGTGGTGGAAACATTATGCTTTGGGGCGGTTTCTCTGATAAAGATACAGGCCGACTTTGCCGCTTTGAGGGGCCATTGGATGGGGCCATATATTGTAAATTCTTGGATGAGAACCACCTTCTCTCAGCCAGAACACTGAAGATTGGTCATGGATGGATCTTCCAGTATGACAGTGACCCAAAACATACCATCAAGGCAACAAAGGAGTGGCTCAAGAAGAAGCACATTAAGATAATGGAGTGGCCTAGCCAGTCTCCAGACCTTAATCCTATAGAAAATTTATGAAGGGAAATGAAACTTCGAGTTGCCAAGCGACAGCCAAGAAACCTTAAGGATTTAGAGAAGATTTGTAAAGAACAGTGGACCAAAATCCATTCTGAGATGTGTCCTGGTAACCAACTACAAGAAACATCTTAGCTCTGTGCTTGTCAACAAGGGTTTCTCTTACAAGTACAAAGTCATGTTTTGCTTGGAGATCAAATACTTATTTTATTCGCTGAACTGTAACTGTAAATAATTAAATAGTGCCAATACATTGCAAATAATTCATCCAAAAATGTATAAAAACGTGCCAAAACAGTTCAGACATAATAAATATTTTGTGAAATGTTCATGAGACTCCCAATGCCAATACAGTGCTTGTGAAATTAATAACTTTAGAGCTTCAACACCACTTCCGTTCAAAGTGGTAAGTACCTCCAAAAGTGTTGTCATCTCCACCTTAGTGTACTTCTTACCAGAGGCTATCAACCTCCAAATTATAAAAGGTTAGGAGCAGAACATGTAGAAACACCCTCTGGCCTCAGAAGCAACAGCTCCACTGTTCAGTAGCGGCAGCCAGGTTCCCCACTAGGTGGCAGTGGCACATTAAAGAATCCACTCCGGGGCCACTTACCTTGGGCGAGCGGTGTAAGTGAGCTGTGATCAATAATGTGCCACCTAGTGGGGAACCCAATTACCTCTATTAAACACTGGAGCTGCTACTTCTGAGACCAGAAGGTGTTTCTACACATTCTGCTATTAACCCCTTATAATTTGGAGGTTGTTAGCTTCTGGTAAGAAGTACACTAAGGTGGTCGTGACAACAATTGTGTAGGTGCTTAGCACTTTGAATGGGAGTGATGTTGAAGCTCTGAAGTTATTTATTTCACAAGCACTGTATTGGCATTGAGATTCTCATGCACTATTCACTAATTAAAAATGTCTGAACTGTTTTGGCACATTTTTATGAACTTTATGAGAGTTGATTGCAATGTGCTGGCGCTATTTTATTATTTGGCATTGAATTATATGCAGGACTTGTTTTTATTTATTGCACACGAGCGCTTTATTTGATTTTATATAATTTTCTGCATTTGCACGTATATTTTGTACACTTTGTTGCAGGGTGGATTTGATTTAAATTGCGATTTAAATCACTAGTAAAAAAGGCTTGATTTAAATCCACTCTACTTTTAAATCATAATTTTTGAAGAGCAGCTGTCATCTCTGTCCCGTAGCGGCTCCTCCTCTGACCCGCTGTTGACTCACCGACAGTCCTATTCAATTTAATGGGACAGCTGGTGATGTAGCAGTGACACAACAAGGTGAGGGACGTGGCGGCAGCAGGTGAGTGGATGCCCGCCAACAGGCGCTACCATGATGGATCTGAAATTACAGTTGCTCTTCAAATGTAAGGACTTATTCTTGCTGGTAGTTAGAATCTTTAATATTTGCAAACAAAATACAAATATGCAGCCTATTTTTCAAAATATTCCTATTTAGAATAATAAGCTGTCAGGTTAGTAAAACAGCCATATCAGAACCAATTCAATCATACAGTTTTCAGTGTACATAGGTTTGCAAAACAATGGGATAAAGGAATATTCCTGAACTTTGTTTTATCTCATGGTTATTGTGAAATTTGTGTGAATGAATCAATGCATGTTATCTCAGCTCAGATTCATTGAATGAGTTTACCAAAAGTGTAAATATTGCAGAATATACAGCCTCATGCTACATAACTAAGCTCTACTTCATGCTGAATAAACTAAATTATTAATGTATATCAAAAAAAATAATTGATTTAAATCCACCCTGTTTTGTTGTTAATTTGGTTGTTAACCCACTACAATATAAACAAACAATCCCCTCTGTAAAATAACATTGTGTCCCAGTGTCTGTGTTCTATAAAAAAAAAAGATACCGATCTCTACCTTTTTATACCAGGGCGTCTCCTGGTGCTCACGTGATGCCTCAACTCTCTCTCCTAACCTTCTCCCTGGTGACGTCAGAGAGTCACATGAGCGCTGGGAGACGCTCTGATATAAGGTATAGATTGGCATCTTTTTTATATGTCAGAGTGTCTCGGCGCTCACGTGACTCCTCGGCCCTCTCCTCTCCCTGTCTGACATCTATAGCGGGAGGGGCCCAGAACTCCCGCTGATGTCAACCGGAGGGGAGGAGAGTCAGTCACGTGAGCGCCGGGAGGCACTCTAATGCAAGGTAGAGATTGACATCTTTTTTATGGAACACAGACACTGGGACACACAATGCTGTTTTACAGAGGGGATTGTATGTTTATAGTGTAGTTATAATAGCCGCAGGAGGCGAGTGCTAGGGAGTGGACAAAGCGGACAGGCAGGGAGGAGAAGGGGAAGAGCAGGGCTGCAGATGATGGAGGCACATAAACTGACCACGGTGTCATTGCTCAGCAGCCAGGAGGGCAGAACCAGGCAGGATCAGCCAGGTTTTTGAGGTGATAAAAGAGGCCAAGTTACAAAACACAAGCACTGTGCTGCTGTTCATGCTTTAGGTTGGGTTCACACTATTGCGAATTGGATGCGGGTTTGTCCACATCCAATTCGCATAGCAGGAGTTTGTGACTGGCTCTCTCACATCTCCGCAGTGGCTCCGGTGCAAATTGCACAGGAGGCCTGTGTTCCTTTTGGTCTTTTTCAGGTCCAAATTCAGCCAAAAATTTGGGCTGAAATCGGACCTTTAATGGTGAACGGAGATGCACCGGACTCCTTCTGTGAGCCGCTGCGTTTACCAGTGTGAACCTAGCCTAAAGGAAACGAGATCTGTTGTGTGCGTTTTTTTGGGGGGGTTTTTTGGGTAACAAACACTTTAATGTTGGTTTAAAGGGACAGCACACCCATTATTAGATCATATCAGAGAGAATATTCTGCATAATATGGCCTATCATAGAACAATTAGAGAGCAAGTCAATACTGGAAGACCTATGTTTTGCATTGCAATTTGGACTTTGTGTTTCCTTGGGGAGATTTTCATTCACTTCCTGACTTGATACCCAACAGAATGTGAGAGAAGATTTTTCCAAGTCAAGGAAATTCCTCATTGGAAAATGTTTCTCTCTACTCTTCAAATCAAAATGTCAAAGTTTTAGATTTTTTCCCTGAATTTCGGTTCCAGTGATAGTAGTTTTGCGCAAGTCACAGCTAGATTCACATCTAGCCTGCCTCTGGAATGTATATTCAAATAAACTACTAACGATGGCACTCCAGCATGAGATGGAAACTTTTATTAATACTTCAGCAAGTTACGACAAGCAGCAAGATCCATTTGCGTTTCACACTTAAACGCTTTTATAGAGCATTCTATTAGTAAATGTTTCTAATTGTAAAGTACAAGAATATAAATAGCAGTTTGCATCTTAATGCTAGAGTGCCGTCATCGGTAGTTTATTTGGATATAGTGAGACTGGTTACCAGAATAAGTGAGGTGAATCGTCTGTACACTGACAGCAATAAGAACCTGATAAAGCTTATAACGGGGCAGCGCAATGGCTAATTGGTTAACATTTCTGCCTAGCAGCACCAGTGTTGTCAGTTCAAATCCCAACCATGGCACAACCTGCACAGAGTTTGCATGTTCTCCCCGTGCCTGCGTGGATTTCCTCTGAGTACTCCAGTTTCCTCCCACACTCCAAAGGCACGCTGGTAGGTTAATTGGCTCCGGTCTAAATTGGCCCTAGTTAGGGACCCGAATGTTAGGGACCCTAGATTATAAGATTCATAAGGTCAGGGACTGATGTGAATGTATAATACATACCGGTATTTAAAGCACTGCATGAATTGACAGCGCTATATAAGCACGTGTAATAAAATGATAAACACCTCTAAATTTTCAGAACAAAAAAATGGCTTTGGATACACTTTGATGTAAACCCTTGCAGAACTGTCCTTTTCCATTTGGCACCGGGATTCTTTGAGTTTGACATTCCTACAGCAAACTGCTAATGATTCATTTTTCCTATTTTATACATTTTATATACTTGAATTTTCATTGATATTTCTACATGTGTATTTGTGGACATCTTTAATAAACTGTAGTAGAGGTTCATAAGACTTAACTGAACCGTGGCATTGCTGGACAGCATTAAATATCACATTGTGATATGCAGAGAGTGATGCACAACTGGAAGATTAGGCTGTGGAGTCAAGTAGTAGACAAATGGTGCCAAAATTTATCTTTGTCTTGTTAATAGTCCATCTTACTGAAAATTGGTAAACCAGATTGATTTTTTTTTTCACCAGTTTTAACATGTTTTTATTAACACTTTTAGTATGGAAAAAAATGTAAAAGTGTGATCTCTATTGCATGTCCTACAGCAGGTGTTCAAGGAAGGTCTGCTGATGGAGTTTTCTGTTCATTTGAGAGTGGAAAACCCCTTCAAAAATACCCTTTTCCTTCCTTTGCTGGTAATACAATTGTGATATGATAATGTAAGTATGTACACCTTTAAGTTCCTGCTTGTAATGCGTGGGCCAGTATATTTACCGGAGTAGGGTAAAGCTATTCATCATGCCAGAAGGATAAGCACAGGATGCTGCCTGTACCAACCAGCTGCTGTTTGTTGTAATGTGGGAGGCATCCATCTTCCTCTTTTAGAGACCTTGAGCCTATTCATGAACGGGACGTTTGCACACTGTCCTGATGTGTCCGTGTCCTTTCTTTTACATATCCTAAACTGCTAGTTTTATTCTATTTATTCTGCTCTGTTTAGCCAGATTAAACAGGAAAGGCAATAAAAAAAGGCAAAAACCTTGGCGGCCTTTTTAAATGACTGCTGCGTGTGTTCAGGTGCAGTCTGATTAGGAAATAGGTAAGCAAAGTGCTTTTTATGTTATGCAGACAGCAGCAGACATTATCTATTCTAAAGGAAGTGATCTGTTATCAAAAAGACCTTCTCCATGTAGATAGTAATTCTTTTAGTTTTCAAGTCTTGCAGTTATTTTTTTATTACAAATGAGGGTGTTCTCACTGGGTATTTGGAGTAAGTATATCTTATGTTGGTTTATCACACAATATGTCTTAACAATACAATATCTTTTCATGCATCTTGTGCAGCCTTATACTCATGTGCTTCTGCCTGCAGAATATTGATGGGTTAAGCAAGCATTTGCATGCCTTAACAACATTCTTCACCTTCATATTGCAGATGGCAAGTACATATCAAAACAGGGGTGCTGTCTCTCATTTTAAACACCCCCATGGTTAACAGAAACTGGCCTAAAGATACTTACACCTCTAGATTGGCCTAACGTTTCATGTCCATGGGGAACAGAATATGATACAAGAAAGAATTTCTGCCGTAACTGCACTTGTACCCCTTCCAGATAAGAAGCACTGGTAGCCTCTATTGACACAGCTCATTTACTTGAGTCTTCCCTCCATTAAACTACAGTGCATCTGGAAAGTATTCACAACGCTTCACTTTTTCCACATTTTATGTTACAGCCTTATTCCAAAATTGATTAAATTCATTATTTTCCTCAAAATTCTACAAACAATACCCCCTAATGACATTGTGAAAGAAGTTTGTTTGAAATCTTTGCAAATTTATAAAAAATGAAAAAAAAAAAATCACATGTACATAAGTATTCACAGCCTTTGCCATGGCACTCAAAATTGAGCACTGATCATCCTTGAGATGTTTCTACAACTTGATTGGAGTCCACCTGTGGTAAATTCATTTGATTGCATGTGATTTGGAAAGGCACACACCTGTCTGTATAAGGTCCCACAGTTAACAGTGCATGTCAGAGCATAAACCAAGCAATAAAGTCCATGGTATTGTCTGTAGACCTCCAAGACAGCTTTATATTTGGGCATAGATTTGGGAAGAATATAGAAAAATTTCTGCAGCACAGTGGCCTCCATCATCCATAAATGGAAACATTTTGGCACCACCAGGACTCTTCCTAGAGTGGGCCACCCGGCCAAACTGAGCAGTCGGGGGGGGGGGGGGGGGTAAGGGGCTTAGACCGGGAGATGACCAAGAAATTGATGGTCACTCTGACAGCGCTCCAGCGTTTCTCTGTGGAGAGAGGGGAACCTTCTAGAACAGCCATCTCTGCAGCACTCTACCAATCAGGCCTGTATGGTAGAGTGGCCAGACGAAAACCACTTCTCAGTAAAAGGCACATGAAAGTCCACCTGGAGTTTGCCAAAAGGCACCTGAAGGACTCGGACCATGAGAAACCAAATTCTCTGTTCTGATGAAACAAAGGTTGAACTCTTTGACTTGAATGGGAAGCATCCTGTCTGGAGGAAACCAGGCATCGCTCATTACCTAGGCAATACCATCCCTACAGTGAAGCATGGTGGTGGCAGCATCCTGCTGTGGGAGACTAGTCAGGATTGAGGGAAAGATGAATGCAGCAATGTACAGAGACATCCTTGATGAAAACCTGCTTCAGAGCGCTCTGGACCTCAGATTGGGCAGAGGTTCGTCTTCCAACAGGACAACGACCCTAAGCACACAGCCAAGATGATAAAGGAGTGGCTACGGAACAACTCTGTGAAAATCCTTGAGTGGCTGAGCCAGATTCCAGACTTGAACCCGATTGAACATCTCTAGAGATCTGAAATGGCTGTGAACTGATGCTCCCCACCCAAATTGATAGAGCTTGAGAGGTCCTGCAAAGAAGAATGGGAGAAACTGCCCAAAAACTTGGTGTGCCAAGCTTGTAGCATCATACTCAAAAAGACTTGAGGCTCTAATTGGTGCCAAAGGTGCTTCAACAAAGTATTGAGCAATAGCTGTGAATACTTATGTACATGTGATTTTTTTTTTTTCATTTGTAATACATTTGTAAAGATTTCAAACAAACTTCTTTCACTTTGTCATTATGGGGTATTGTTTGTATAATTTTGAGGAATATAATGAATTTAATCAATTTTGGAATAAGGCTGTAACATGACAAAATGTGGAATAAGTCAAGTGCTGTGAATATTTTCTGGATGCGCTGTAGAATGCTCTAAGCAGAATGTTTCTGCTCATTTGGATTGCTGGCTGATCAGAATTGCTTGTAAGTCTGTGTGCAGATAATAAGTGTATGTGTGTCACCTGCATACAGATCATCATTGGATGATTCAATTGCTTCCTGTTGTATACCCTTATGTATTCTCAATGGACCTGATACCATAGCTAATACCATCTTCTGAAAATTATAGAAGTGCTTGATATTAGGAGGATCTTGCAAAATTTCTGCAGTATATCTGTCCTTAACTTTTCTTCTTAGAGAACAATGTTCTTAAGTGTGCATATCCAAATGTCTGCTGGGTTAGGAGAAAAGTTGTGGTGGGTCCTGCCAGTACAGCTATTTGGAAAAGTTTCAGCAGGCCTTTTTTTTTTTTTTTTTTTTTTAAGAAATGTTATTTGGGTTTACCATTGTACATCAATGTTTAAGAGACATAACAGATCAGAATTAAATATAATCCAAACCAAATAAAGTACAGACTTTGCTCAAAGATTATGGGAGCAGAGATTGGAACTGTTTGAAGCAGAACATTAGGCAACAATCGTGAGGCCATGCATTAGCACTAAAAATGAAAAGGCCTAGTATCTTTTAATTGATAATCATACTAAGTGATAGCCCAGTCTATGAATAGCCAGTCCTAAAGCTGAACTACACTAAATCTGAGTTCCACAAACCAAAAACACTATTTCTTTTTCATGCATCATGGGACACAGAGTCAGGCTAATATTCATTACCTGCTGGGTTATACTTCATCTCCAGGTGAATGGATACTGGTAGACCAAAGGTCTTTAGACAGGAAGTAATCCCCTATATAACCCCTCCCATACAGGAAGCACTTCCGTTTTTTACCAGTGTCTGCAAGGTGGATGGCACAGTTTGTTTAAGCTTTCTGAACTCTAGGTCTCTAGTCCCACAAACGGTTCCAAAAATAAATCAAAGGATTGACCAATCGGATCCATTTGACACAGGCTTTTATGCTTAGGTAAATGGTACCTGAACCTCGCAAAGAAGATTTTTTTTTCTAACACCTTAGAGAATAAAATGGCGGTCATTGCAATACTTTTTTTCACACCGTATTTGCGCAGCGGTCTTACAAACGCACTATTTTTTGAAAAAATTCACTTTTTTGAATAAAAAAATAAAACAGCAGTAAAGTTAGCCCAATTTTTTTTTTTTTGATATATTGTGAAAGATAATGTTACGCTGAGTAAATTGATACCCAACATGTCACGCTTCAAAATTGCACCCGCTTTTACCCTCAAAAATCTACATAGGTGACGTTTAAAAAAATTCTACAGGTTGCATGTTTTGAGTTACAGAGGAGGTCTAGGGCTAGAATTATTGCTCTCGCTCTAACGATTGCAGCGATACCTCACGTGTGGTTTAACCACCGTTATCATATGCGAGCGCTACTCACGTATGCGTTCGCTTCTGCGTGCGAGCTCGTCAGGACGGGGCGTTTTTAAAAAAATGTATTTATTTTTTTTTTTTTTTTACTTGATTTTAATTATTTTTACAATTTTTTTTTTTTTTTTTTAAATTTTGGGTCACTTTTATTCATATTACAAGGAATGTAAACATCCCTTGTAATAGAAAAAAGCAGGTCCTCTTAAATGTGAGATCTGGGGTCAAAAAGTCCTCAGATCTCATATTTGGACTTAAATGCCAACAGAAAAATGTGCCTTTAAGATTTATGGGTGCAAGTGACGTTTTGACGTTGCTTTCGCCCTGCTATGTTATGGAGATGGCCATCTTCACCTCACTCATCTCCATACCCAGCAAGGGGACAGGCGCGATCGCCTCCGCCGCTGCTGACTGCTCTGGTAAGCGGCGGAGGGCACCTGATCGCGGCGGGAGTGGGGGCCCCTCTCCCGCCACCAATAAAAGTGATCTCGCGGCGAATCCGCCGCAGAGACCACTTTTATCTTGTAGCCGGCCGAACACGGGGATACCGGGGTTATGGCAGCTAGCTGCTGCCATAACAAAGATATCCGTCCCCAAAGTAGGGACGTACATCGGCATGCGGCGGTCGGCAAGTGGTTAACTACACCCAAGTACCCTTTGTTTGCAGCATTCAATGTCTTCCAAAAAGAGGAGTGAGACTAACTCCACAGGGAAGGGCACACCTACGTCATCAGTAGTTCCTGATGAACCTAGTCGTATCCCTAGTGTTGTATCCCCTGAAAGACCATAGGCTCCCAGGCAATCTGAGCCGCTGCGCCTATCTGGTATTGTGCCTACAGTCAACGCTGCTGCTTCATCCTTTATCACTATGGATGAACTGTCCTCAGCCCTAGCCGGGTTAGAGCACAGGATTGCCTCCATCCCGCAGGGTGGCAGGAAGCGTGACAGATCCCGCTCCCCGGAGTCTCCTCGTCTGAAGCAGGAATGGGTTGAGGATGGGGAAGAGCTTAAAGCTCAGGATTCGGTGGAGTGCCGGTAGATATGTCTAATTCCGAGCAATCTGGACAAGAAGATATCCACTCAATGTCTGCCTCTCAGTCGCAGAGGTTTTTGATCCTGTCTCTGATCTAAATGGTTCCTTCTGCCTTTAAGATGCCTCTTGCAGGGGTGACTGAGCCCCCCTGGTCCTCTTTGGGATCTCTGAGACCTTTTCAGGTCGCACAGACTTTCCCGCTACACTTCCTGTTGGAACAGGTGGTGCATGCTGATTGGAAACATCCTGACAGGACTCTTTTGCCTCCTAAAAGGTTTTTCCTTTTATAACCCATGGATGAAAAGTTTGTTAAAAAATGGAGCATGCCAGCCTTAGATGCAGCAGTCTCTTCCTTAAACAAGAACGTAATTTGTCCAGTAGATAATGCACAGGGCTTGAAAGACCCTGTTGATAAGAAATTGGAGTTATTATTAAAGGCTTCCTTTTCTTTGGCCAGTTGAGCCATTCAGCCAGCTGTTGCAGCAATTGGTATTTGCCAGTCCGTAAAGGATCAAGTCAAATGGCCGGATAGGCTTAACCAGGGGAATGATCTGCCTGAAAGTAAGACAGATATTGCTCGAGCGCTGTGTTTTGCTGTTGATGCTTTAAAGGATTCAATACAGCAGGTTTCTCATCTGGCTCTCTTGACTGTACATATGCTCAGACTTTTATGGCTTAAGAACTGGTCAGCCGAGCTTTCTTGTAAAAAGTTATTGGCAGGTTTCTCGTTTCATGGGGAACGTTTATTCGGTGATCACTTGGACAAATATATCCAAAAGATTTCCTGTGAAGAAAAGCACCAAACGTTCCTCGTTTAAAAACCCAGGGACTGCTTCCTCAAATGTCTGTGTCAGGGCGGTTCTGACGCCAACAGGGCGCTAGGGCCAGGGGCAAGCCGCAAGGCCAGGGCCAGAAAAAGCCCTGGGTCCAAAATTCTTTTAAACTCAGCACCAGCCCTTCCTTTTTGAGGGGACGCCCCCACTCTTTCGGGTGGGGGAAAGCTGCTGCACTTTGCAGGCATTTGGAAAACAACAATTCAGGACGAGTGGGTCACTTCAATTATATCTCGCGGTTACAAGTTGGAGTTACGGGGGGGGGGTGCCCCTCTGTTTCTAAGATCTAGCGTTCCCTCGGATCCTCCAAAAAGAAATGTATTACTTCAGGCACTACTTCATCTAGTGCATCTGATTGTAGAGGTTTCGGTATCCGAAAGGGGCACAGGGTTTTACTCAAACCTGTTTACGGTTCAGAAACCAAACTGGGACACAAGGCCCATTTTGGACCTAATGCCGCATACACACGAGCCTACACACAATCCACCAAATTCCGTTGAATTCCTACGTGATGACGTACGACCAGACTAAAACAAGGAAGTTCATAGCCAGTAGCCAATAGCTGCCCTAGCGTGGCTTTATATCCATCGAACTAGCATACAGACTGCGGACTTTTCGACCGGACTTGATTTAGACGGATTAATTTAAAACATGTTTCAAATCTAAGTCCGTCCAACTTTTGAGAAAACAAAGTCCGCTGGAGCCCACACACGATCGAATTGTCCGACCAAATCCCGTCCGCCGGGCAAAGTCTGCCGTAAAGTCCGCTCGTGTGTACGCGGGATAAGGTCCCCGAACAAGTATCTATTGATATAATCCTTTCGAATGGAGTCTGTCAGCTCAGTAGTAACCTCACTCCAGAGGGGAGACTTTTTAGCCTTCATCAATATACTTACACGTACCTATCTTAGCCTCATCAGAGGTTCCTACGTTTTGCAGTAGAGGAATGTAATTTTCCTTATGTGGCTCTACCCTTCGGGCTTGCTACAGCTCCCCGGGGGTTCACGAAGGTCCTAGCACCAGTACTGGGTCTTTTAAGGGCCCAAGGGATCCTGGTGCTCGGGTATCTGGATGACCTGCTCAGAGATCACTCAGTACAGGCTCTAGAACAGAGCATAATATGCACAGTGAGGTATTTGAAAAGCTTAGGCTGGATCGTAAATACCGAAAAGTCAGCCTTGAGACCAGCTCAAAGTCTAAAATATTTAGGTCTGATTCTAAACACGGTCCAAGCAAGAGTATTCTTGCCACCCGTAAGGATCTGTGCCCTGAAGGATCAGGTGCGTCAGATAAGGAGCACCAGGCAACCCTCCATTCAGCTCTGTATGAGTCTTCTAGGGATAATGGTATCCTCCGAGTCAGTGCCCTATGCCCAGTTCCATTCCAGGCCTTTACAACAAGACATCCTGTTGGCTTGGAACAGAGGAAGAAAAGCCCTGGATTATCCAATGTGCTTATCTCCTCAGGCATGCTTAAGCCTAAACTGGTGGTTGCAGGATCAGAACCTGCGAAAGGGAAAATCCTTTCTCCCGGTAACTTGGAGAGTACTGACTACAGATGCCAGTCTCAGGCTGGGGACTGACCCTAGATGGGCTCACAGCCCAGGGGCAGATGGTCAGGCACAGAGTAGACCCTGCCCATCAACATCCTAGAATTACGGGCAGTACATCTGGCCCTACGATCCTGGACGGTGGAGCTTCAGGACTGCTCCATCAGGGTTCAGCCCGACAATGCCATGGCAGTGGCCTATATAAACCACCAAGGCGGTACCAGGAGTCGTTCAGCTCTGAAAGAGGTGAACTACATACTAGCCTGGGCAGAGGGACATGTGCCAATAATATCAGCAGTCCATATCCCGGGAGTAGAGAACTGAAAGGCAGATTATCTCAGCGGCCAGCAGATCTGCCCGGGGGAGTGGTCCCTACACTTATAAACAAGGCCAAGGATAAATCCAAGGAAAAAAAAACAAGCTTAACTTACAAGCTACAGCAGCTTGTGTCTTGAACAAGCGATACTCTGGCAATTGGAGCAGATGCTCTGATAGTTCCATGGAGCCAGTACTCCCTGGTTTATGCTTTCTCTCTGATCCCTCTCCTTCCACATTTTGTTGCGCAGGATTCGGAGAGAGGTAATTCCAGACATTCTGGTGGCACCAGCCTGGCCCAGAAGGCCCTGGTTTCCGGAGATTGTGAGACTGACAATAGATGGGCTATGGACGCTTCCACGTCACCCCAATCTACTGTCTCAAGGTCCTATATTCCACCCCAATTTATAGTCTCTAAATTTGACGGCATGGCTATTGAACCCAGGGTGTTAAAAGACCGTGGCATCTCGGGACCAGTGGTGTCTACTCTAGTGAATGCTAGAAAAGTTATCACTAGGAAGATTTATCACAAGATGTGGAAGACTTATATTGCTTGGTGTGAAGCCAGAAAATGGCATCCTTGGAAATATGTGATTGGAAGAATTCTCTCTTTTCTACAGTCAGCTGTGGAAATCAAATTGGCTTTGAGTACAATCAGAGGTCAGGTTTCGGCCCTATCAGTATTCTTCCAAAGGCCTTTAGCCTCCCATTCACTGATCCGAACCTCTATGCAAGGGACAACTTGCTTCCCCCCATTAGGTCACCAGTGTGTCCTTGGGACTTGAACTTGGTGCTGTCTGTGTTACAGAAACAACCATTTGAACCTGGTAAGGAAATTCCATTAAACTTACTGTCATGCAAGCAAGTCTTCCTGATAGCTATCACCTCGGCTAGAAGGGTGTCGGAGTTGGTGGCCCTTTCATGCAGGGAACCGTACTTCATCCTTCACCATGACATGACGTTGTCCGGGCAGTCAAGGTTTATATGTCTAGATCTGCGAAGATCCGAGGATGAGCTCCTCCCTTTAGGGTTAGAGCTCATTCTACCAGGGGTGTAGGAACCTCCTGGGCTTTTCGCCATCAGGTATCTATGGCTCAGATTTGTAAGGCTGCTACCTGGTCTTCAGTGCATACGTTCACAAAATGTTATCAAGTGAATGTTTGAGCAGCCGAAGATTCGGCTTTCATCCGCAGTGTACCGCGGGCTGCCGTATAAATTCTGATGGCTATTGTTTGGCAGGGTGTCTCCTTCCCCTCAAGGCTATTGCTCTGGGACGTCCCAGCAGGTAATGAATATTAGCCTGACTCTGTGTCCCATGATGTATGAAAAAGAAAATTGGATTTTTACATCATACTTACCTGTAAAATCCCTTTCTTTGAGTACATTATGGGACACAGAGATCCCTTCCCTTTTTTTTTGAGGATTCAGTGCTTGATAGAAAACTGAAGTGCTTCCTGTTTGGGAGGGGTTATATAGGGGATCACTTCCTGTCTAAAGACCTTTGGTCTACCAGTGTCCATTCACCTGGAAATGAAGTATAACCCAACAGGTAATAAATATTAGCCTGACTCTGTGTCCCATGATGTACTCAAAGAAAAGGATTTTACAGGTAAGTATGACGTAAAACGTCCTATTTTCATTCATTTTTAATATTCACAGCAAACTCACCCCCCCTCCCCAATCCATCCATGTCTCCATGCTTTATTTTGCTGAGATAACACCTCACATTTCTTGATGTGGCCATCTTAACCACTTCAATACCCGCGTATAGTCAAATGACGGCCGCAGGTGGGATCTCCCACCCTGGGTGGCTGTCATATGACGTCCTGGGCTTCCCGGCCGTCTAGGGGGTGCGCGCGCGCGCCGCGTTGCTCGGGACCTGGTGCGTGTGCCCGGCGGCCGCGATGTCCGCCGGGCACCCGCGATTGCCCGTTAACCGTAAACACATAGATCCACGTCCTGTCAGGTGAGAGGAGACCGATCTGTGTTCCCAGTACAGAGGAACACCGATTGTTCTCCTCCCCTTGTGAGTCCCCACCCCCCACAGTTAGAATCACTCCCCTAGGAAACACATTTAACCCCCCGTGTCCGTTGTGTCCGCCATAATGTCGCAGTCACGAGAAAAATCGCAGATAGCCGCCATTACAAGTAAAAAAATAAATAAATAAAAAAAATTTTAAAATGCCATAAATCTATCCCGTATTTTGTAGACGCTATAACTTTTGCGCAAACCATCAATATGCGCTTATTGCGATTTTTTTTTTTTTTTTTTTTTTTTTTTTTTTTTTACCAAACATATGTAGAAGACTACGTATCGGCCTAAACTGAGGAAAAAATTAGTTTTTTTAAATAAAATATATGCCCGCCTAGATGTTAGTGGGAAACTTTAAATCCAGCATGAGTATTTGTCAGGTTGTATTAAAGTATATGTGAGACCTTATCTTGTAAAACAAGCATTCAGTTTAAAATTAAAATGCAAGGCAGATATTTGTGTATATTGGCGGTGGTGTGTCTGCAGGAGGCAGAGAGAGTGCAATCCACTGACTTTCCCAGTGAAAAGCTGGAAGGGGGGCCCTCATGTCAGCATAAGTCTGATCATTGGTGGACAGGCAACCTGTTCTCCCAGCACAGCCATAAAACTGACAACGCTGAGATGGATGTGCTTTTATGCCTAATGTGGTCAGCTTGAAATAAGCAAAGCAGAAGGACTGGCAGAATCGCCAGTTATTTCAACCAAAGAAAAAAATACAAAAAGAGCAGGATACTTTTTAGCACAAGTACATGGAGAATTACCATATATGAAATATATATATTTAAATATATGCAATATGAAATGTTAGGGTACCATACACTTTAGGACTAACCATTTAGGTACATCAGGTCACTGGTAGCCCCATCTAAAGGTAAACTTATCATTTGGATCCAGGAGGTAAACAGTAAAAATACAACATGGCAGCTAAAAGCTGAGACATTGACCTCTACATTTACACTGACAACCCCAAACTCAATTCATTACATTGTTGGCCTTTAATGTTCTAGCTGAAATATTAATTATATGCCTAGATTGACTAGTATGAATTTACACCCTTATGTGGTGGTTAAGGATATTATGTTAAAAGAGAAAGCAAGGATTAGTAATTGCTGGTCGTCATCTTTTGTAGTGTCAAGGAACAGGTGCTGTGCAGCACAGACTTGGGATTTTAGGGAAACCTAACCTTACTTTTGTACACTTGTCTAAGCCCCGAGGACTAAAATGTGAAGACAAATCCACTTCAAAAAGCCTTTTTTTTCTTTAATAAAATGGGTTAATATCTTGCATTATCCTTGGTGGTGTTTGACAGCTCAAATTCCCTAAAAGTCTTTGTCCCCTGACCAGTCTAATTGTTTTCCTCTCACTCCCAGGGATAATGTGTGCTGTGTTTAACCTTTCCATACCAGTGAACATTGCAGTCTAAACAATCATTCTGTCAAACAGTGGGTCTTCTATACAGAATTGGACATTTTATTTTCTATTTTAACTTTTCTCTTTTTAGAAAAAGTAAGAGAAATCCAGGAAAAACTTGAAGCATTTATTGAAGCCCTTCATCAAGAGAAGTAGCCCAAGTATGTCATTTTCCTGTTTACTTCTGTTCAGTGTTTTTACATTTTTGATGTCCTTCTTTGTTTTTCCCTATTTACAAAAAACTGTCTCCTCATCATTGGCAACTGTGTTAATTATGGACAATTAATCAGGTGGCTTCAGAAAATCACTTGGTCCTGGGTAATTACTGGCACTTAGGATGCTATTCCAGATGCCTCAGAGTACAGCTATGATTTTATGTGGTCAAGGAGTGATAATCATAGTCAATGTAGGATTAAGGGCTCATTTACACTTGTGTGTTTTCAGAGTTTTACAGTGCATCTGCAAAATGCATGAAAAATAGTCCCCTTTAAATCATATGAAACTGTTCACATCCGTGCACTGCATTTTTGGGTTGTGTGCCACGCTTTTAAATAGTCCTGCTTATTGTATCTGCAGTGCGTTTTTCTTAGAGAGGAAGTAAACCCTGATGGGTTTTACTTCCTCTTTATTCCCCTGCATCGCATACTAGCCCATTATATGGCACTTACCTGCAAACGAAGCCCGCAAAGTCTGCGCTGGTGGAAGCATTCCTCTTCGCCCCTCTTCCTTCCGGGGCTGCGGACTCCGCCTTCTGTGACTGGCCGGAGCCTCGCATGCACGTGGGAGCTGCCAGTCAAGGCACACGCTGGGGAAGAAACTGCACGGAGGGCCGTTCTTCACTGCGCATGTGCTGATGACCTCATCGGTGCACTACAAGGTAAATATCTCCTAAACGGCGCATGTTTAGGAGATACTTTCAGTACATATAGGTAATTAAAATGTGCTGAGTGTAGCGCTAAATGTGTAAATAAGTGAGAATAAACTAGCCCAAACCATTCATGGAGGGCCCACAAGACCAGTGGAAAAGTGTGGTTCAAAGTTGCATATAAATAAACACAATCAAAAATAAACTAAGTGTCATACACTGTCATATAAATTGATACTATTAAACCAGTGGAAAAACAAAGTGAAAAACAGTGATGTAAAGGTGAAGAAATAACAAAATGTCCATAAATGTTGAAAATTATGATCTAGATGAAACTCCACATCCACCACCCAAAAGTCTCTGAAGGTGAAATAATAGGGACAACGATGAAAAAATTTTCTGCCGAGTGAATAGATAAAGCACCAAATAAATCGTCTAGATGAGTGTCAGGACCACCACCAAAGCATCAGAGGAGGCTTACCGGAACCAGGTGACTTGATAAGACATACGTCTTACAAGTCCCAGAGAGCTTGTTTAGCCACCAAGGCTGGCAAATGGATCCTCAGATGTCCTCAACTTCAAATGGAGGGGGGGGGGGAGGGATAGAAACCCGTCACAGCTTCAACCGTCCAGACTTATCAACAGGCCAACCGGATAATATTACATGCCATGGGGGAAAGAAAGCTCACATGGCATGATATCGTTTAAAAATGTAAATTTATTGAAACATTAAAAAAGGAACACTCACATGTTAGGAGATCAGAATAAGCTCAAGACTGTATCGTAATCGCGGTGATCGTAGGGAGTCCACCCAACATGTTTCGGCTAACAAGCCTTCATCTGGGGTGAAGGCTTGTTAGCCGAAACATGTTGGGTGGACTCCCTACGATCACCGCGATTACGATACAGTCTTGAGCTTATTCTGATCTCCTAACATGTGAGTGTTCCTTTTTTAATGTTTCAATAAATTTACATTTTTAAACGATATCATGCCATGTGAGCTTTCTTTCCCCCATGGCATGTAATATTATCCGGTTGGCCTGTTGATAAGTCTGGACGGTTGAAGCTGTGACGGGTTTCTATCCCTTCCCCCCCCCCCCCCTCCATTTGAAGTTGAGGACATCTGAGGATCCATTTGCCAGCCTTGGTGGCTAAACAAGCTCTCTGGGACTTGTAAGACGTATGTCTTATCAAGTCACCTGGTTCCGGTAAGCCTCCTCTGATGCTTTGGTGGTGGTCCTGACACTCATCTAGACGATTTATTTGGTGCTTTATCTATTCACTCGGCAAAAAAATTTTTCATCGTTGTCCCTATTATTTCACCTTCAGAGACTTTTGGGTGGTGGATGTGGAGTTTCATCTAGATCATAATTTTCAACATTTATGGACATTTTGTTATTTCTTCACCTTTACATCACTGTTTTTCACTTTGTTTTTCCACTGGTTTAATAGTATCAATTTATATGACAGTGTATGACACTTAGTTTATTTTTGATTGTGTTTATTTATATGCAACTTTGAACCACACTTTTCCACTGGTCTTGTGGGCCCTCCATGAATGGTTTGGGCTAGTTTATTCTCACTTATTTACACATTTAGCGCTACACTCAGCACATTTTAATTTTTTATTTCTCTTTGTCTAAGAGGAGTGTTAGCTGCTTGCTGTGTAATCATCCTCTAGTATTGGTGCAGCGCTGTACTTACCCTCCATCGATTCTCTTAGTACATATAGGTAAGCCTTATTATAGGCTTAACTATATGTAAAAATGTCTCAGGGGGGTTTACAACCACTTTAAAAATTCACCTTCTTTTGTAGTTAAAAGCTCAACATTTTTATTTGTGCTTTTTTTTTTTTCAATTTTTCTAGGAGACCGAGG
This sequence comes from Lithobates clamitans, assembly GCA_037952925.1. Taxonomy (NCBI): domain Eukaryota; kingdom Metazoa; phylum Chordata; class Amphibia; order Anura; family Ranidae; genus Lithobates; species Lithobates clamitans. The sequence continues at coordinate 391,101 of JBBGZY010000527.1, forward strand.
GAGTAAAATGCATGTAGTATTGCAGTATATGTATATACTGTAATTTAAATTACTGTTTTTGTAACTCCTGGCCTATATGCAAATCAATGTATGTATCAAATTGTATGTAAAAGCATTTTTTGTTTTAGATAAAGTAGGGTAGGGGTTATATTTTTTTTTGTTCACGTTTTTATAGCTGCCTGTCCCTGCTGGGGAGATTTACCTCTACTGGGGAAAATTACCTTTCCTTTGTTGCAGTCACTGAGACAGAAATTGAGATGAAATGTCACTAGAGCAAGAGGTGAGGAGAAATTCCTAAATTAACTAAGACAGAAATTTCCTGTTGTGTCTCTAGGACAGGAAGTGGAAAAAATCTCTCGTGCAAGGCGCAGTGTGGCAGAAAAAAAAAATGAGGAAATAAAAAATAATAAACTTTGGCATAGGTACATGACTCATCATTGACAGTGGCATTTTGTATTTCCCCTAAAGGGTAACCACTTTTGTGGGAAAAATATTTTCAGCAAATAATAAGAAAATATAATATATAGCATATACAATTGTGACACAAGTGATATTGCAATTGAACATTTTTAAAATGACCTTTCCTTTTCAATCTGCAGCTCTGTAATTTTATGTAAAATGCAATGCAATATGGCTACCTTGAGGCATTATGTACGCAGTTGGTGTACAGAACGCCATCCAGATAGGTAATTTCCTGCTTGGGTGATTGGCTTACTGATTTTCCCAGAAGTCTTCACTAAGATACAAATCAGATTTTGAGCATCCCGTGCAACAAAAATGTAATTTTTGGTCAGATACTTTCAAAGGGAAATCACATTTAAAGGAATGCAGACCCTGCCACTTTCCTCAATAGAGCCCTGTAGGTGCACAGCTGATTGATAATTATGAAACCACTCCCATTAGACTCACTTTCCCAAATGCATACAGACAAACACACAGGAATTTCTTCAGAATAACAAAAGGTAGGAATCTGCAACAAAGTTTGATAAAATCCTTGCAATGTACATACATCACCCAGGGGAGAATGTTGTTTGTTGTGTTTTTGTTTTGTTTTTTTGTTTGTTTTTTTTGTTTTGTTTTGTTTTTTTCTCAACAGAAGTGGAGTTACTTTTTAAACAATTAGTGTTGTATTTCTTTGCACACTGCTGTCAACCTAACACTACCATTTTTACAGGAATGACCTCATTAGTCAGAGATTGAGTGCTCCATTGCATCCTCGCTGGGAGAGACCCAGGATCTGGCTGTACTCTCTGGCACAAGTGATTGGATTTTGAAGCATGCTTAAAACAATTACAAATCCTTTGGCATCTAAAAAGCTCACGTGTAATTAGCATTTTGCCTGGAATTCAGCTTGAATATTTATTGACATAAAATAACATATGTGCTTTAAATAGATTAGATTTATAACAGGCAGTTGTTGTTCTAACACTTTTAATGGCATTCTGTGAAATGTTTTTCTTTATAGGCAATTCTTTAAGAGTGGAGAAAGCAAACTGGTGTATGAATTCTACAGTCAGTGAAGAAATGAAGCCATCTTCTGTGTAATACACAAGGAAGAAAAGCCCTGATAATGAGGCTTTGATTCCCCGATGGCTATATGAAGAACTGATGAGTATTTGTAACACTCTCCAGTGAAGGGTTGCCTACATGTTGCTGCTGTCCTGTGTTTGTGCTGTACATTGATCACAGTTGTCAGCTTCTTTTTACTTGATCTGATAATTTGGGGCATGATATGTCATTTTAGCATCTGTATATAAATCCTTAGCACTTTTTCCATTTAATTTCTCCTTATATGGAAGTATTGAAGACTGCATGTGTATAATGTTTGTATGTGTTCTCAATAATGGCATAAGATATATGAAATGAAATAAGAAAAAGAGCAGTTAAATCCCAATCAGCACAATGTATTTTCATCAGTTGGCCTTTTGTCCTGGAAAGCCTTGTGCCAAGTGTGAAATTGTAGTATATCATTTATTTATTGAGCACCAAACTTAACCTGGCTATACATTAGTAGAGTTTCAAATGAATGTTCGTATGAAAGTTCTATGTACGTTTAATGACTGGATAACTAATTTGAACGTACTTCAAAATGTAGTTTCCTTTTAACATTCGATTTTGAAATGAATGTGATTTCCTGAACAAAAAACACATTCACTGGTAGAAATTTGTTTGAGAAAACAACTTCACCCCACTCCTTCAAATTTTCTCATTATTGTGGTCGAAATACGAACGTGGATTTGAACCCACTAACAATTTAGAAAGTTATAGGAATGTTCTTAAAACAAAAAATTGTGAACTAAATTCTACTAGCTTATAGCCAGCTTTCCCTTCCCTTCACTGATTATATCTAAAAACAAAGTTTACCAAGGAAGAAGTTTGAAATGATTACATCAAAGTTGTGTCCTAGTTTTTGTAGAAAGCACGTAGTGGCCTAGTGAGGGAGTTTTTCTGTATTGTGCATTACACACATATTTGCACTAAAATTGTAAAGTTGTAATAAGTTTCAAAAACCTTTAAAAATAAGGCACCAAATCCTCACATTATGTGATTATAGTGAAGTTGGTGTCACTGTAAAGATGTTAGGAGATTGTGCTAACAAAAACATTTCTTGTAGCCCATAGAAACCAATCAAATTCCTTCTTGCATTTTAAACTCTGCATTGCATTAATGGTGGTCGAAAGCTTATTGGTTGCGATCAGCAACAAGAATGCACCCATAAGAATATTTCTTGGTTCCTATAGTAACCAATCATGTTTCAGCTATCACTTCTGAAGAGCAGAGTTTAAAATGATAATACCCAAACACAGCAGTTTTATGTTGACCATAGATACGTTGAGATTTTAAATAAAAGAGCACTTGTCATCAGGCCATAAAGGCAGGGATATGTTCCCAAATGAATTAGATTTTTTTATATTGTCACATGGTTTACCAGGCAAGCCCATTTTCTAACTGCTTGCATTTTCTTCTTATAAATACAAGCTCAGTGAAAGAATCATACTTGTAACTGTATCAATTCTCATTTATGCACTTTTTTCAGTGTCCTGAAGCACTTCCACTGCTGAAAGATTTCTTCCACCAGTGCAAATCTATTTTGTTTCCTTCAGAAATCCTTGTTTTCATTAATACTACAAACGTTTCTTAGGTCTTCATAGCAATGGCAGTATAAATGTCCTTTCATTAAAGTGTCTGAATGATGAGCTCTTGGCTATATTCTTCTTCACTTTGGCTAGGCATAGATGGAAATTCAGCCAGTTCAGCAGGGACTGGCCAGATTCCACTCTGTGTGCGACTCTCCCAACAGAAGTCCATCATTAGATCGATGTCTGCCAAACGAGCACGCTGGAAAACATTTGTCGATCAGCAGCTGCAGCCACTAAGCACTGTATTCTGACAGCAGTGGGAGCAGCTTTCTGAACAAAATGTCCCGGTGGGGGTTACAAGCAAGGTGGAAGGAGGAATCCTCAGACTTCTTCTTTATATCTTTGTTTCCAATGGGGGAGTGAGCGAAAAGTCAAATTGACTACTGTAGACATAATAATAAACAAGACCAGTCTCTAACATCACTGCTTGTCACAACTGAACAACTATATTCTTATATATGGGCTCTTATTACCTAATGAACTCAAAATGGGATAGCATATTATAGTCTCATGAATGCATATATTATATACTGATCGCTCCCTAAAAGCAGCAATGACGTTTTGTAATTCCCAGAAATATGTATTTCTTTCTCGTCATTGAGGGACACAGAGTCATTAACCTTTGAGTTATACTGCTGCCTACAGGCGGATTGGACACTGGCAAAATAAAATAAAAAATAGGCCAGCTTAGGATAACCACCTGCTACTACCAGCTTTACTCAGATTTTCCTAGTGTCCTAGCAGGTTTAATGTATTTTCCTTAGATCCGCTAACTCTAACTTAATTTTGCTGGCACTATGAATTTATTTTTTATTCAATCTCTACATCATTGTTAGAGCTGATTGCTATGTTGTAGCTATCTGGCACAGCCATCCCCAGACTAACTTTTGCAGTGCCGCGTCTGGACACTGCTAGAGAGTGGACCTTCGAGCCCTTGGTTCTGTGTAAGGCGCTTTCCAGAACCTGTTCTGGTCCGCACAGACCTTAGACCAGACTATAATGTTGTTCCAAGATTTGTGGCTGGTGAAAGGATGACATTTCGGCTGTGTTCGTTGAATGTGTTAATTTAAACATTTTCAAGTGAATCCTCTGCTTGTAGGATACACAGATTTTGTGTATTCTGCTGCACAATAAATATTCGTTTTCAACATGTGAAATATGACTTGGATATAATTGGTGTCTATTTTAATTTATGAAAATATTTCAATGAACTTTAAAGGTTTTTACACTTAATATAATATTCTGGTGTGTTTTTCAGCTATATACTGGTAAATACCACAGAAAACAAAATGCTTAATTTGACTTTTCAGAAATCCTAAAGGATACAGTTCTTTTTCAAACATGTAAATGAATAAAAAGGCAAAACAGCATATTGAAATCTCTTTAAGCATTGCGGTATTTTATTTTATTATAGTTTTGGCTGTGTATTTTTGCATGGAACAGAACCAAACTATCTTTCTTACTTTTGTATCCATCATTTTTCATCTTTGGCCTGTGTCTTGTGGGCTAAACTATAGTTCCCAGTATTAAAGCCAACCCTTTCCAGAACTGAGATCAACCCAAAATATGACTGTTACTGCTGCTTTTATTGTATATCTCTAGTGCACAAAAAAAAAAAATTAAAAAAAAGCTAGGACTCCCTTCCTTGGAGTTAGTAGGCAGTATAAGGTTATGCTGTCAACAAAAAAAAAGCATATTTTTTTTTTATAACACTGCAGAAGGCCCCTGGTGTTCCTATGCAAATACCAATTTTCTGGAAGTTGATATTTGCATTGGCTCCAAAACACCCTCAATATGATGCAGGCCTAGTGATGGGTTTGCTTCTGTACTGGGCACTGCATTCTGGGAAAACAGGGCAGCAGATGCTCTCCAGAAGTCAGAATATTTAAAAGCTCTGGTTCAAGGTAAGGTATCTACAATGAATGCTTAATACTTTTTTTTCCCCCACATTGCAGATACTTTTTAAATACCACCACATGTCATACTCTTTTGCAGATATCATTTTGTTCAGTTTTCTTCTCAAGTGCTTTATTGAAATCATTTTTTGGGGGAAACCACATTTACCCGTTAAAATTATGTCCACATTCAGATTCGTTCTATTTGAGCATATTTTTCATATACCAGGACACATTGGGAACACCAGCAGCAAGGTAATAGAAATCTGCTAGTCACACCTATACCAGTTAACATGTGACTGTAATATGTAAACATCATAAGGTGTTCGTGTCCGGTATATGTTCTGAATATATTAGCAAGTACGATATCAGATTTGCTCACTTGTTTGGTTGCCAAAATCACACTGTATCTGTCTACTATAAAAAGCAGACTTTAAAATCTGTTTAAAAAAGGATGATTGATGAAAAAAACAAACGTTCCTCCAAAGCTACCTCTGGATGTCAGTCACGTGTAGGGTGCCTTGTACTAAGCTCTGTAAAAATATCCTGGTTTCACCCAGTCTGGAATACTTGCCTAGTACTAAAAACATTTGTCTCTCATAACTGGTGTGTATACAGCATGATGTGTTAAGGGGATCCCAGGTATTTATTAAATGCTATACTGTAAGTGGTCTGAGCGAAAATAAAACACCATTTTGACAGGTTTTTTTTCCTGCTTCTTCTATTTTAATCTCAGTTTCAGGAAATTGCATGACTCAGACTTTACTGAACACATTTCAGTCCCAAACCCTGTTAAAATGTTTATTATTTTTAGCGTAACCACTTTTAAGCCAGCTGTCAGTACTCTACCTAGAAAACTCTGGTACATATGGGATTAGAGCATGTGATCTGTTTTCTGGCTTTGCCCTTGATGAAGCGTGGTTACACACAATCAGTAGGGTGCTATACCCACTTTTGGCTCTGTATGTGCTGTTTCCAATAAAGAATTAAGTGTGCAGCAAAACCATGGCTGCGTGAAATTCTTTGTTTCTCCTGTGGTGCTGATCGTAAGCAGTGGTTTCTTTTTTTTGTTTTTACGACTTATAGTTAATCGGAACTGATGGTAACCTACACCCCATAATGGCATGGAATAGGTTAAAGGGCAACAGCACCCTTTTGTAAGACAGTTGACTTTCATAGTTGTAGAGTCTTAACCTTGTCATTTCAGGAGGCACTTGATAACTTTCACAAGATAACATTAGTTTACATGGATCCTCTTTTTTTCCTCCATGTTTTAACAAAGAATGTTAATTCCCCCCCCCCCCCCCCTCCAAATGTTAAAGGGAAACTCCAGAAAAATATGTTGAATTCATATTAATGTTATATTTGGTGCATTTTTTTATTTTTTTTTTAATTTTTATGTGATGTGTGTGGGAAATCACCCAACATATGCAGCCGTTAGACACAAGTGTAGAAGAATCTTTAAGAGAGGACCAGTCAAGATCACACTAGCCTGTAAAGTAGAGCAGGGGTAGGTAACCTTTCAGAGGTTGAGATCTATCTGGACAAGATGTAGGAAATTAAAGATCCCCGACTGGGAGGAGGGGTTTGGGGTGTTGTCGTTGCTCTTTAAAAGAAATAAAGCATTCAATAAAAACACATAGTGTGTCACAGTAGTGTCTTCTGCCCCGCCTCAAATTACTCATCCTCTGCCACCCCCCCCCCCCCCCCACAGTGGTGTCCTCTGCCTCCTTTCACATCACCCCCACCCCCAGTACTATATATATATATATATATATATATATATATATATATATATATATATATATATATATACCTCCCCACACATACACAGCAGTGTCTTCTGACCCCTCCAGCAGTAGTGTCCTGTGCCCCCTCTGTAGTGCCTCCCCATAGCAGTGTCCTCTGTGGCCCCCTACCCCCCACGATAGTTTCCTCTGCCCCCCCCCCCCCGTAGTGCCATCTGCCACCCTATAGCAGTGTCCTCTGCACGCGCCCCCCATAGCAGTGTCCTCTGCTCTCCCCCCCCCCAATAGCAGTTTACTCTCCTCTTCCCCCCCCCCCCCCGAATAGCACTATCCTCTGCTTCCCCCCCCCCAGTAGTGCCTTCTCACCCCCAAAACACCGCTGTAGGGTAGCTCTCTCCTACCTTACAGCGCTTGCACATCACAGAGGAGTGAGATGCAGCACGGTGCTGAATGGAGGAAGGGATCGGGAGCTGCTTTAGTTAACTTTTTATGTTAACAAGCTGATGGTTGGTTGCTAGGACCCCCTAGCAACCAATCACCTGCTAGTTAACCTGTAAAGTTAACTAAAGCAGCTCCTGGATCTCGCCCTCCAACCAGCATGGTTTTGCCTCTCTGGTAGAAAAAGGGGAACAACACCAGCGGAGCCTGGGGGAAGCATCGGCACAGCCCTGATCATAATCTACTTGTTGGCTTACCACGATCGACGGGTAGATCGCGATCAACAGATTGCCGACCCTGGCTGTAGAGTATCCAGTGCACTATGTAGTCAGGTAAAGCCTAGCCTTTCTTTTTGCATCACTTTGCCCAGAAAGCTGGCAAGAAGAATCTAGAACACGTGTTTGCGACTTGGGAATAGTCAGCATTGTTCTTAAACTGTTAGGATGAATACCACCAACATGTAATTCTCACTAGCCAAAAATTTTTATTTCTATATGTAAATAATTTTGATGTGTGGTTAGCTAGGTGACTAAGCTCAGTGAGCACAGCAACGTTTTAAATTTAGAACCACTTTAACTCTGTGGGTTGATTAGCTGTCACTGCCCATGCAGCTGGTACAGCAGTCCGGGGATTTGAAAGCCCCGCTCTTCTACTCTTTCCCTCAGGCTTCCAGGATGGATCAGAGCAATTCTGATTGGTCAAAGTAGTCATGTGCTGCTCTGAGTTGATCTGATCGGTCCTTAAAGTCCTAGGGAAATACGGGGAAAAAAGAACGGGGCTTTCAAATCCCCTGGATTGCTGCACTGGCTGCGTGCGCAGCGATGGCTAATCAGCCAGAGGTAAGCGCAGTGGAGACCAAGGGGGTAGGATGGGTGTAGCTTTTCACCTTTTCATTTTTTGTTTAAAAGTGAACTTTAGCTTCTTTTTAAACTAATTTAAATATATCCTTTAGCACATTTTAAGCTGACATTTGCTGTCTAGTGTATTGAAATCGGAAAACTCAAAACTTTTGTGAAATATATGCTTCAATAGCTGTAAAGGATGTAAATCCACTTGGTGCTTACTTAATCTCTTCGTAAACCCAGTTATTTCTTTGTAAAAGTAGCAATGACATCACTACTTTGCTGCACATAACCAGTATAGAAAGCAGAGCTGTGGGTGGAACTTTTGGGTTTAATATTGCTTTAACTAATAGTATACATGTTGCTTGTACAGTACAGTAGTAGAGTTCAGCTTTAACTGGTTTCTCTAAAGGTGTTGGGACCAGGATTGCCAACCGTCAGTAAAATCACGGACAGTTTGTAAAATCCATAATGTTTACATCTGTCCATGAATGTCCATTGCAGTCTGCATGTCTGTAACAGACATTTACAGACAGATGTAAAAATCACAGATTTTACAAACTGTGAATTTACTGATGGTTGGCAACCCTGTTTGGGCCTTGACCATTAGTTTCTAAAAGATTGGTGGAATATGATTACAGTATTTGAATAAACTAGTCTGAAATATGCTTTAGTGTGCTTTGCATGTACTGATGTGTTGTCATCGGTCCCTTTCCATCTTCACGCATGCATTCTACATTGCTTATGACACACAATATAGTTTATATGATGCATTTCTATATTGAGCAGTGACCTGTAGAAGCCAATTGAATTATGACTGAATTTGTAAAATTGTAACTAATTGTAAAGCCCTCTTATACTTCCCTCTGCAGACTGTTTAATACCACTCAAAATGACAGAAATACAACTTCTGATAGTGTTCAGTCTTCATCAGAAGCCTGTTAATCTGGCAGCATGTATTTGGAAAGGAGCATTTGGTAAAGTTGGGCTGAGGCTCATTCACCCTGGCAGGCACCAATTCTGGTTTGTAATCAGTTTGTGTATATATTCACAAATAAATTAATTTGTTAGTGGGAAGTATTAGCTACTATCGCCTGAGAACCACTGCACTGGCATGGAACAGGCTATTTTATAACAAATTCACAGCCACTTTGTTTTCCAAGAAAGGAATGTTGGAATTTCTGCATTAAATCTTTAATCATACATCAAAGACCATTAAACATGTATATTGTTTCTATGGTGAAACACATTTCTGAGTCATTCTGAGATGCTAATGTTCACCTAATCCTCAAACCTTTTGTCTCAGGCTGTCTTGAAAGACTTTCCCCATGTGCAAAACATCGCTAGACATGAACATATATAGAAAATCAATCTACATGGTCACATTTAGGAATATGTGTTCTAAAGAATAACAGGTGCATCGAAACCTAATAATAAACTAAAAGCCCAGTACATGCCTGTGGTGACTGCATGATTATATAGTCACACTTTGATTAATTATTTTGTATTTGCTACGTGATGTTTCTGCTTTCTGATCTAAGCTTGGTTATAGAAAGCAGATGGCAATTTAGTGGTGCTCTGATTCACCTGTCTAGGAAAACTAGTATTACCCCAATTAAATTTCACATCTCCATGTTCTTCACTGGATAACTTGATAAACTACCTATGAACAGGAAAAGATTTTGGGGTGTTTCAGGCAAATTAGATTTTTTTTTTCTGTAGGAGCAAATTTTTATTTATTTGCCATACTTGAATAGTTTTTCTGTACAGGGACCTGTTTCAGTCTCTGCCTACCTCACTGTGCTGCTGTTTCCAGAATCACTGTTTACTGCTTCTGAACTAGTGTATATGGTGTTGGCTGTACATATTGCCATGTTATAAATGCATAATGCACACTTTAGAATGGCTAGAAGAGGCCTGAAAATAAATAGGCAGTATGTCCTTTTTAACTAGCTAGTTGCTTTCTGACCCTGATTAGTATGTTTGTAAGTCTGTGAATTAAGCTGGCCCCACACAGCTTGAAGTTCAGCAAGTTCCTGTAAATCAGTAAAAAATCTGAGCCATGGATGGCCCTGCCAACGACATCCAGCTCAACAAACTTCATTGGAGGAATCATAGGAGCTGAGCGGTAAAATGTCGACCAAACAGTGACTGCAGCCAGCAATGTTCAGGCTGAATGAGAGAAATATTTAGGTGTATGGCTGCCTTTTTAGGCCCTTTTCACAAGAAGGGTTCGCCTAGGTCCGCCTATCAATTTTTCAGGCTGACCTGATTTGGATAGCCCATTTACCTGATCTGCCCTTATCAGCAGTGGACCAGCAGACAGATCCTGATCTCAACAGAGTTTGCCCTGTGTGAAAGTGGCCTTAGTATCGTAAGACCTTCTGTAGATGGTATAAATGTATATGTAAATGAAAACTTGGAAAGTTTCCCAGTCATTAATAAACCCTTTAAAGTTTAAATGTTACTTTTACAGCCAAAGTAGAGTTTATTATGGCAAGACTTTGTATGTTTTTCCACAAAAAAACTATATTCATCAGTTTTTTAATGTTTAAGTTTAGTTTCATTGATTAGGAGTCTTTACTACTGGAGGTAGAAACCACTCATAATCGTGGATTTATTGTTTTTTTCTAAATCCTCTTTCAGGGCAGCTTATAAGAGAGGCATTGTCTACCAAAAACAGAAAACACAACACCGCATAGTAGAAAATGTAATTTGGCATTTGATTGGCTGCAGTAGGCACCACCAGCTTTATTTTTATTATATATATGAGTGCCATATATTGGCTCATATCTTGGAATATATTTTTGCACCATATAATTATATATATTTACACTGTCAGTAATAATGGTCACCAGTTAAAAGAAAGAGAGTGAATCTCCCTACTGGAGATGCATACAGCAATAAACACATGGCAGATGTTCTCATACCTCTCAATTCCATCTAAAAGTAAAAAACTGCCTTAGTTATTCCAGTGTTTCTCAACCTTTTTTCATTCAAGGCACCTTTTAAAATTCTCCACAATCTTGAGGCACTCCATTCTAAAATGTCAAAAATCAAACGTTTTACATAATGCAGCCACATCCACACACGTAGGACAGCCAACCTCGGAGGTTATATATTTTTCCAAAGCAAATTTGCCTTTGCACACTGATATTGACTAGTATTCCAATGTTTCTCTTCCCCCCCAGATTTCAACCTAATATGATCAGCATAGCTGATGGAGAGGGGCATAGGAGGATCAAACAAGGATGCTTTGCAGGTGCCCAATGTCCTCCTCATCAACCAATGACGTTAGTGGTTGTTAGGATGCCGACAGCTTGAAGGTCGTAATGATGCACAATGAAAACCAGTGGCTTTGTGTAATTAAAAGGTTGCTTGATCTACCCACTGGCTTATATACAATTTTTGTGCAATTTCCAGGCATTTTGCCAAGGCACCCCTAAAGAAACCTGAAGGCAGGCTGAGTCGGGCCAAGTTTTTCTTTAAGGCTTTGATCCAGCAGCTCATGCATGTTTAAAATGGGCTTTTTAGAGTCATGTGGCCCTCATGTTTTTATGACCCAAAATTATTGTAGAATTATCCTACTGATTTCAGCAATTTCTATATTTTGGGTTTAACCTGCTTTTAGGAGATGCACCAACATTCACCATTATAAACAAATTCATTTTGTTAAAGCATTGAATCAGCTCAATTCTTTGCCCATCAAGACAACTTTAATAGACTGTTCTTAAGATAACTATAATAACGGGCATTGCAGACCTTATTCTGAAAATGTTGGTTGCCTGGCTGTTGCACTGATCCGCCATCAGTAATTTTGGAGTTTCTGACCCAGACAAATGTGCAAATCAGGAAAGTCCGTATGAAGTCAGAAGCCCATATTTGTGTCCTTTTTTCCTCAGAATTCAGCCACGTAATCCTTTGAATTTTTTTAGGAAATGTTTTTTAATTCAATATGTTTCCCTGGTTAGCTGGACACTCCGTAAATCAGCGATGGATGAGATAAGCATGTGTTTGTGTTCAGTTACACGAACTGGATCTCTATATAAGGGTCTGTTGTTTGTCAGATCAGTAATATCTTTGTGCTGTGTTGCTTGGAACACTTAATTAAATCCTTATGATATCCTTTTGATTGGAATGTACAAAGCTATTTAAGTAATTTTTTTCTGCCATGATTCATTAAATATTGATTTGGAACAATTTTGGGTCATTTTACAACAAAAATGTGCTGACTTTTGTATTGTATAACTAGCCCTTATTTTTAATGTTTTATCAAAGCCCAACTCTAGCCAAAGTTTTTTTGCAGTTCACTTTTAAAGCAGTATTAAACCCAGAAACAAGCATTGATTATATTGCAGCTTGCCAGTTCTTAGATGTGATGGCTGCATTAGTTTTCTTTTTTAGACTTTCTTCTCCTTTCATCTGGTGATCTGACCAGTATGTCTGTTGTCTTTTTTTTTAAAGAAGAAGCTCACTTGCAGGGATACGACAAACCATTTACCACTGGCAGGTGTGTTTACAATGATCAGCTTTTATTTGTGTAAAACCTTTATACCAGAAGTAACAAAACTGTTGCTGTAACTGCTTATAAAGTGTTAGCTGAAATTTGGCTTCAATTTGTGGGTGTGTCTAAATCTGCTGGTGCATCTAACACTCCCCTGCCCCAGACTGACAATGCTGCTCCCTGTGCCACCTTCATCCAGAGTGGAGGCTCGCTAATACAAGAGGTGTGTTACTGGCCAGATCACCAGGGTAAAACAGTTTAAAAAAGAAAACGAATGCAGCCAGCACATCTAAAGATTGGTAAGCTGCAATATATTACATTTTTGGTTTTGGATTTAATACTGCTTTAAAGTATCCATCATTCTTCATACTTCTGCCTGTCCTGAAGCTGCCCACTATCATACCCCTATTGCCGTCTGTATTCCTATTGGGAAAACCAGCAATGATGGATCACTAATCCTCAAACTGACACCAATGATGGGTCAATATTCCTCCCACTGACACAAATGATGGGTCACTATTCCCTTCCACTGACACAAATGATGGGACAATATTCCTCAAACTTACATTATGGGTCACTGTTCTTTCTACTGACACCAATGAAGTGCAACTATTCCTCCCACTGACACCAATGATGGGTCATTATTCTATCCACTGACACCAACAATGGGATACTATTCTTCCCACTCACACCGATGATGGGTTCCATTCTTCCTTCCGCTGACACCTATGATGGGTCACTATTCCTCTCACTGACACCAATGTTGGCTCACTATTATTTCCACTGACACCAGTGTTATGGATTATTCCCTCCACTGACACCAACAATGGGGTACTATTCTTCTCACGCACACCAATGATGGGTTCCATTCTTCCTTCCGCTGACACCAATGATGGGTCACTATTCCTCTCACTGACACCAATGTTGGCTCACTATTATTTCCACTGACACCAACAATGGAGTACTATTCCTCCCACTGATACCAATGATGGATCCCCACTATTCCTTCCACTGACTCCAATGATGGGTCACTATTCCTTCCACTGACACCAATGATGGGTCACTATTCCTCCCACTGAGACGAATGTTGGCTCACGATTCTTTCCACTGACACCAACAATGGGGTACTATTCCTCCACTGACACCAATGATAGATCACTTTTGCTTCCACTGACACCAATGATAGGTCACTATTGCTTTCAATGACACCAATGATGAGTCAATATTCCTCACTGATACCAAGGACAGGGTATCTTCCTGCAGACTGCCGCATTAATGTTGCATCAGAAACATGGCTGCCGTGTGGTGGCCATCTTTAAACCTGGGGGCCCCATAAGTTGTCAGTCCGCCCCTGAGTCTCAGCATGCATCCGTGATTATGACACAATGCTACTAGTCTTGTTCGGGTCTCCAATGAATAATTTCGCAAATAGATTATTTTTTGGACGGTATTTCAACATCATGCTGTGGTAGGTTTTGCTGTTTTTGGTCACGGACTATTTTTGGCCTCCAAGCCTGGGAGTGCTGTTTTTGGTCACTGAGGACCATTTTTTTCTTACATGGGCCGAGAGTGCTGTTTTTGGTCATCGAGAACCATTTTATGTCTCCAAGGGTTGGAAGTGCTGTTTTTGGTTGCCGAGGACCATTTTTCACATCCTAGGGTCGGGAGTGCTGTTTTTGTTCACCGAGGACCATTTATAGTTGGTTGCATCATCTATATTTGTCCTACTGATCATTGTCATCAGCAGGTAATCCAAAAGTTTACAGTTATCATCAAAACAGGAGGCGAGAGGAAATCATTCAGTGGGGATGCTGGCTGATTACTAAGAAGGGATCTCCTCTCCCTTTCTGTTGTGTCCCTTGAAGTGATAAATCAATACGAGAGCTATGCATCAATCTCCCTCTATACACAGAACCCACTAAGCCCTAGCACATCATTTTAGCTGTGTATGAATAAAAGTTATGTTGACAAAATTTTTATTGCACATGTTTTGTGTTTTGGGCACTTTTTTTTTTTTTTTTTTTTATTACACTTTTTACACTCCTGTCGAAGCCCTTTTATGGATGAAACATGTTGAGTTTTGGGATTGGGGTGCTCACTTTTTGATGTGCTTTATATTATCAGAAGATGCGGGCTAAAATTGAAAAATAGTGTGGTGTGGGAGGAATCCATTAGTATAACCAATTTTTAGACCTAAGGGGAATGTTTCTCTTCATGGAAAACCTATTTTGAATGCTCCCACCAGATTTTTTTTTAACCTCTGCATCTACCTGCAAGTTCATGATTTTTACATTTTTGACAACATACATTATTTTGGCTGTGTATAAATAAAAGTTATGTTATAGGGCTTAGTGCGTTCTGTGCGTAGAGAGATTGACGGGGTGGCACAGTGGTGTAGTGAGTAGCACTCTCGCCTGGCAGTAAAAAGGGTCACTGGTTCGAATCCCAACACTACCTGCTTGGAGTTTGCATGTTCTCCCTGTGCCTGTGTGGGTTTCCTCCGGGTACTCCGGTTTCCTCCCACACTCCAAAGACATGCTGTTAGGTTAATTGGCTTCTGTCCAAAATTGGCCCTAGTATATGAATAGGAGTTAAAATGTGGATAATTGTAGACACGCACCCACACTCACTCAGGTTGAACTGGATAGACTGGTGTCTTTATATAACCTTACTATGTAACTATGACGCACAGCTCTCACATTGTTTTTTCAGTTGTGATTCCCACACAGTAACCTTGTAACTAATTTTGTTTCTGAATAGCCAACGCAATCAGAACTATAAACCAATACATTTTCCTAAGTCCCTTAAAGAGGAGCAGGGAAGTTTTCACAGTGAGACAGTATAAAAAATAAAATAAAAAATTGGTGGATTTTATAGTGAAACATGCAAAAAAAAATGCAAAGTACAGTTCTTTTATAGACCATCACCTTCCAAAGAAAAGGCAAGTGAAAGTAAAAATACTCACCTTACACTGTAGCTTATGGAAAGCTTGCCTAGGTGAGGGTGATTATAAGGGTCCCAAATGTTGCATGAAGTCAGATTAGCACAGTGCATCTGTGACTTTTTATGTGACTTGGGATCCTAAGCCTTCCCCCGGATCCCAGGACAAGTCCCAGTGTCTGTACCATTGCTTTCCGAAAGCCACTATACTGTAAGTAACTTTTACCTTTTCTTATCGTACATCACGGGACACAGAGCAATAGTAGTTACTATGTGGGTTATAGGCCACCTTCAGGTGATGGACACTGGCATGCCCTAAGACAAAAAGTGCACTCCCTATATAACCCCTCCCACTGCTGGGAGTACCTCAGTTTTTTTCACCAGTGTCTAAGGTGTTGGTCATGAGTAAAGATGTGCTGTTCTGTGCTGAGCTCCACTGGAGCAATCCTTGCTGGGGCTAGTTATGCAGCCGGATCCATTTAAAGTGTCTTTTTGGCCGAATTGAATGGTACCTGGGCCTCGTATCCGAAGAAACGAGGTCTTGCCTGTAATGCTTCTCTTTAGAGAGCTGGACCCCGGGATCCAGTACTTTTTGGTATTAAAGCAATAAAGTTTTTACTGGCGGTGATGCTATTACAGGTCCAGGATTGTGGGTTTCCTTGAGGATCCCCAGCTCCTGAAGGTTTAATGGAACCCACCGTGAAGGGTGAAGATTGGGTCTGTTGGTTTACCACAGAAAACCCTGCGGCGGGAAAGGTAAGTGGAGTTTTCTAAGAAATGTTTTAAATTTTCTTATGATTTGTCACCTTTAAATTTAGCAAGTGTTGTCATGCCTGTGTGTCACCACTGGGGGCTGTATTGAGCACTTACCGTCTCATGCTTCTCAGAAAGCCCACTTTGTGTCTAGCTAGGAAGCTGCAGTTTCTTCTTCCTCCGGCCAAGCAGCAGACCTCTGGTAAGTCTGGGGGGGGCTCCCTCTCCCCACCAGACGCCCCCTGTGCTGTTTTTTCATCCCCTTTTCTCTGGGAAAGAGCACCACAAGAAATTTGGAAAAAAAAAAACGGCGTAAACGGCACACCGCTCGGCGGCTTCCAGACCCCCCCTCGCCATTCCTCCTTTCCTCCCTGTGGATCCCATAGAGCTCTTTTTAAAAAAAGAGGGGAAGGGCCATAGGCAACGGGGGCGGGGCTTAGCACGGCGTTGGTGGGAAGGTATGTTTTAAAAGGCACCATTTGTGCTGTTACATGCTGAAGGAGGGACACAAGAGCAAAGGTAGCATATAAGAGGTTTGGTGACACAGGCATTCCTTTTGACACATTTACTACTGCATCAGGCTGAGTATTAGTAGCAGCAACAGGGCTGGACTATTGCTCAAGCAGTGGATGCATTCCTTCTGGTAGTACCTCTGCTTTGTGCATCGGGCTATGGTCGGACGGGGGGTGAAAAACACCTCAAAAAGGGGCTCTAGAAGGACTGCTACAGTCACACGGAAGCCTAGATCCATCCCAGTAAATATGGCATCCTCCCCTGAAAGTAATATGGCTGGTGAGAGTGAGCCATCAGGAGGGGCAAGTGTTGCAGCTGCTCTTAACACTGCATCCCCTGTGTATATTACTAAGGAGGTTTTTTCTTCAACCATCTTAAGCTTGGAGCAAAAAATTGATGCATTAATTGCATCCCAGAGTGGGACTAAGCGCAGCAGGATCCCATCCATTACTCAGGACCCTCTTGCTGAGGAACAAGGAGCGAGAGATGACAAATTTCTTTCAAAGGACCAGGAAGAGGCTGAAGTCTCCTCTTCTGAAGAACCTGATACGGAAGTGTCAGGTTCGCAGGAAAGATTGTTGGTACAGTCTCTCACTGAATTGGTCCGCTCCATGTTTTTACTGCCAATAACGCAGTCTGTCGATGAGCCCACTTCTGCTTTGGGTTCACTAAAGCCTCCCCAATCTATTCATTCTTTTCCTATCCATTCATGGCAAAGAAAACTAATGTATTCTGAGTGGGAGCACCCAGATAAACAGTTTTTTCCTCCAAAAAAGTTTTCAATACTTTATCTTGTGGAGGAAGAGTGTTATAAGAAATGGGGAATTCCAGCAGTTAACGCTGCTATATCCTCTGTAAATAAAAACCTGACTTGTCCAGTAGACAATGCTCATATGCTTAAGGATCCAACGGATAAGAAGTTGGAGTTCCTTTTTAAAAACTATATTTCGCTCGCAGGTTCAGCCGTACAACCTGCGCTGGCAGCGATCGGAGTATCTCAGTCCTTAAAGGACCAGTTTATAGAGGTAGAAGTAGAAGTTTAAGCATTTTTCTTTTAAACGTGCTTCTTCCCCAGTTTCGGGGGCATCAGCCTTCAGGCAGCCACGACGACCTCCGCCGTCAGGTTCAAGAGGTAAACCTCGGGGTCAGTCCCAGGGCCAAAAAAAAAGGACCTGGGGGAAGAAACCCACAAAACAGAATACTAAAGCCTCCTTATAAATAGGCTCCCCCGCTCGCTCGAGTGGCAGGAAGACTTCTACAGTTTTCAAAGGTCTGGCGGGATCATTTCTCTATCTCTCTATATCTAGGTTACAAACTAGAGTTCCGAGAGTTCCCGTCTCCTCGTTTTCTCAGATCAAACGTTCCCAGAGATCCAGTGAAAAAGATGTCTCTCTTTCTAGCTTTGGATCATCTCTTGTCTCAGAGTGATATCGGTGGTCCCATTGGAAGAACAAGGTTTGGGGTTTTGTTCAAACCTGTTCACAGTTCCAAAACCAAACGGGGATGTCAGACCCATTTTAGGTCTCAAAGATCTAAACCGGTTTTTGAAAATCCGTTCTTTTCGCATGGAGTCAATCTGATCAGTAGTCTCCATCCTACAAGGGGGAGAACTTCTGGCATTAATCGACATTAAGGATGCTTATCTCCATGTGCCGATTTACAAGAAATTTCTACGCTTTGAGGTGGAAAATCTTCATTTTCAGTTTGTATCTCTGCCTTTCGGTCTAGCTACTGCACCCCGAATGTTTACAAAGGTCCTGGCTCCTCCTTTAGCCAGGCTATGGGCTCAAGGTATAACGATACTAGCCTATTTTAACTATCTACTCTTGATAGATCAATTGGTAGCCCGCTTAACCCAAACTTTGGTCACCGCAGTCAGCTATTCATAAAAAGCAGTACAGCGCATAAAAGATTAATCACTGAAGCAATAATATTAACAAAAAATGTCCATATTGAAGAATTTCCAATTTGTGATCCAATGGTGCGAGTGACATCCACACAAGATGAGTGACTGTAGTGAGATAAACCTCCACCAACGATAACACTAGCCGCTCACCTCAGCTGATGGACCCCTGAGTGAATCAGTCAGGTCAGAAACAGCATTTCCCTCACAGGGAAGTATAACAGGAGCAGGTACACTTGTGGCCGGTCAGATATCAAACCTTGTGGAGCTCGCAGTGATCACATGAAAATAAAATAAAGAACATCTAGTGCTCTCTGTATGTTGCATAAAAGTTTTAATGTAATATTAGTAGGAAAACTTACAAACGAAGCACTGTGCCCCAGTGCGGAGGATAAAAAGCCTTATAGGATGATCCACGGAGATCAGCGAGCGAGACGCAGGTGACGTAGTCACGTGATGTATTCCGTACGCGTTACGTCCCTTGTAATGGGCGGGACTTCTTCAGCGGCGACGGCATGACGTGATCCACCCGCTATAAATATAACTCAGCTGATCGGAACAGCCAGTGGGCCTTAGTGTGTACTAAACACCATGGTAACCCAATTACGGAAACAAAGGTAATCGTTCATATGAAAGAGCAGCAAAGGGGTCAGCATTAGCGATAGTGTAAACAAACACAACTAAACCCATAGTGACTCTGTGAGTGTTATGTCACTAAAAATTGTCAATAAACTATATATAAAACAATATCCATAGGATATATAATTTTGTGAAACGACCCGCGTACTAGCTCGATTCCGTGGAACATCCTAGTACATTACACAATAATATTTTGGTTAAAAATCTAGACATAATTATATTCAAACATAAAACTCAAATAAATTATCAGTCAGAAATAAAACAGTTGACGTCAAACTCGACGTTCAAGCCTCTAGGTAAAAGAACCTTGGTCTCGTGAATCCAATGGGATTCCCTACGACTAAGTTGGCGAAGAAAATTTCCTCCCCTCCAATGTTAACTTTTTCGATGCCCCAGAATTTCAATCCTCTGGGGTTTTGACCATGTACTGATTTGAAATGTTTGGAAACATTATGAGTTTTTAATCCTTTTTTAATGTTATTGACGTGTTCACCTAGATGAACATGGAGGGGCCTGGAGGTCCTTCCGATGTATTGGAGGCCACATCCACACTCCAACATGTAGACGACCCCAACTGTCGTACAGGTGATCCATTGATCAATTTTATATTCCTTGCCAGTGGAAGTGGCAGTAAACTGTTTCCGTTTTTTATTGTTACATTTGGAATGTCTGCAGGCTGTGCAACGCCCACAGGCATAAAAGCCTGAAAGAAAAGAGAACAATCTATTGTCTGTTTGTATGGGGGGGGATCTACCACTCCAGGTGCTAGACGGTCCCTTAAGGACGGAGCTTTTTTGTAAATGAAGGACGGGCGTGGTGGCAGCAGGGGACCCAGCACACGATCTTGCTTCAGGATCGACCAGTTCTTCGCAACCAACTTCTCAAATTGTTTGTGTTGGACATTGTAATTAAGTATCGTCTTAAAGTTGGGAGCGTTGACACTGGTATCCCTGACTTTATTAGAGACCAACTTAGACCTGTCCATAGCTAAAACTTTTTCCATATCGCTCTTTAAAACTTGTTTATCATAACCTTTTTCATGGAATTTAGAAGTAAGCAACATAGATTGAGTGATGTAATCACTATCATATGTGCAATTTCGTCTGAGTCTCACAAATTGTCCCCTGGGAATGTTACATAGCCATGATTTGTGATGGCAGCTCTCCAATGGGATAAAAGAATTACGATCTGTGGGTTTAAGATAATTGCACAATCCAAACTTATCGTTCTCTTTCCATATCTCCAAGTCTATGAACACTATTTTTTTTCTTCACTAAAGTTCCAGGAAAGCTGAATATTTTTGGTATTTGCATCAAGTGTTTGTACAAAAGTATCTAGACTAGATCGATCGCCCTCCCAGATCATTATCAGGTCGTCTATGTACCGTTTGTAACAAACTAGTTCTGGGGGACAGTGCTTGAACACCACATCTTCCTCCCAGTGGGCCATAAATAAATTGGCCACACTGGGAGCAAAACGGGCGCCCATCGCAACGCCCCTCTTTTGTAAAAAAAAATTGACGGTTGAACCAAAAATAATTCTTGGCTAGACAAAAACGCAAGTACTTTAAAAGAAAATTCTTGTGTCTTACTGAGAGGTCAAAAAACCTGGATAGAGCCCATTGGACCGAGGACAAAGCGTCCTCATGTCCAATAATTGTATAAAGGGACCCTATATGTCCGCTGTCACCAGGATACTTGAGGAAGAGCATCTGGTTGATTCGATAATTTGAATAATGTGTTTCGTGTCTTTAAGAAACGCTTGAGTTTTTTCACTAACGGTTGAAGAAAATGATCGATGTATTGACCAACCCTAGAGGAAATGGAATCTATGCCATTGACTATAGGCCTTCCAGGAGGATTAACACTATCCTTATGTATTTTTGGAAGACAATAAATAATTGGAGTTCTACAAAATAAGGGGTCCAGATAGGACGCCTCCTTTTTTGTCAGAATCCCATGCGTCTTCCCCTCCTCTATTAGCCAATGTAGTTCGTCTTTATACATCAACATAGGGTCCTTATTAAGAATCTGATAAGTGTCTGGATCATTTAACAGTCTGTGTAATTCTGACAGATACTTAGATTTATCTAAAATGACCAGGCCACCACCCTTGTCTGCCGGGCGTATTATAATGTCATTCCTAGCCTCCGGAGCTTTCATGCCCTGCCTGATATACTGTGGGTCCATTACCTTTCTTACTTTCATCCTGTCCAAATCATTGAATAGCATATTTTTGAACACCTCAAGGTACTTGTTGTCAGGGTTCAAAGGATTGAAAGTAGATGTATCCCTTAAGTTGGAATGTGAACCTTTTACAGTAACAGGTGGTCTAGTGGGGTTTGACAAAAAATATTTTTTCATGTTAAGGTTTCTGACAAATTTGTGAATACTCACATAAGTTTGAAATTTGTTCATATTTTGGATGGGAGCAAATTTGAGCCCTCTATCGAGGACCCTCATCTCATTTTCATTCAAGGGACAACTTCTCAAGTTATAAATTCCAGAGCCTAATGGGGTTTTTTCTTTTTGTAGTCTCCTACACCCTCTCCTTCCTCTCTCTTTTCTTTTTCTGGGTTGGCCTTTCGTTTGTGGGGATAGTTGTGGTTGATGTTTCCACCATTCCATTTGGTTGGGCTGGTGAATCGGTGCTCCCCTCTCCGGCCCGCTCTGAGCCCCCGAAAAATCCCCTCCCTCATTTGAGTTATAATGTTGTATCGGAGTGAACCTATTAGACAGGGGCAATGGTTCCCCACGTGTATATTGAGGAATATTTCTTCTTCCATAATCACTAGAATGATCATAATAATCCTTCCTATGATTTACCCATCTACGAGGTGACTCATAATTTTGTTGATAATAAGAGTAATGAGAGTTTTCTCTTATAGGGGTCCCTGGGAGGCCATTGCGTTTGCCTTTACCTCTCTTACCTTTAAAATTCCCTCTATTTGCTAAGCCTCCTCTGCTAGTGGAAGGTTCAGATGGGGGATGGTTAAATGGAGTTGGCATAGTAGATGGAGGTCTGTATATATTAGGATTTTGTTCCCCCTTTGATGGATTGGGGTTTACCTCAGATGTGGGGGAGGCAGAGGTAGTCTGCCATTTAAAGATATTACCATTCCTAAAATCATCAAAATCTCTAATATATTTTTTCTTTTTCTTATTCTGAACCTCAGTGTCC
Organism: Lithobates clamitans; assembly: GCA_037952925.1. NCBI lineage: Eukaryota > Metazoa > Chordata > Amphibia > Anura > Ranidae > Lithobates > Lithobates clamitans. The sequence goes on from JBBGZY010000527.1 coordinate 413,596, forward strand.
CATTTGGAAAGCTTATTACCAAGGTCTACAGATAATTTTTGAAATTCTTCACTGTTTTTAAAAGGTTCAATGGTTTTCCTAATCTCACTAATTTGTGATTCAAGAAATTCCATTTTGCTTTCGTGCAAGTAATAATTGGAGCAATTCGGAGCCTTTTTAACAAAAAAATCTCTCCACTCTACCATCGATTCCTCATCATACAGGCCATCATTGGGTGGGATATCCCACCTAAGTCTTCTTGGGACCAGGTTAGAGGAAATATACTGTTTGAATGAGGAAATGTCCCACCATGTCTTTACCTTCTTCTCAAAAATATGGTTCAATTTCCTGAAAGAAGAGGTTAAATCATTATTATGTTCAGACATAGGGCCATGAGAGAAAACCTCATCCAATTTTACTTCACGTTTTTCTAAATATAAAAATACGTCCATGATAGCAGCTGAAATTGTGATAAATTAAAATAGGCAACAATGTATAGAATAGTCAACCAGCGCTAATCACATAATATTAAACTAAAGCAGCTGTGGTACTGAGGATAAAACTTATCAAATCCCAAATAAACAATTCATAAAAAGCAGTACAGCGCATAAAAGATTAATCACTGAAGCAATAATATTAATAAAAAATGTACACTTGTGGCCGGTCAGATATCAAACCTTGTGGAGCTCGCAGTGATCACATGAAAATAAAATAAAGAACATCTAGTGCTCTCTCTCTATGTTGCATAAAAGTTTTATTGTAATAATAGTAGGAAAACTTACAAACTAAGCACTGTGCCCCAGTGCGGAGGATAAAAAGCCTTATAGGATGATCCACGGAGATCAGCGAGCGAGACGCGGGTGACGTCACGATCCAAGTCACGTGATGTATTCCGTAGACGTTACGTCCCTTGTAATGGGCGGGACTTCAGCGGCGACGGCATGACGTGATCCACCCGCTATAAATATAACTCAGCTGATCGGAACAGCCAACGGGCCTTAGTGTGTACTAAACACCATGGTAACCCAATTACGGAAACTAAGGTAATGGTTCATATGAAAGAGCAGCAAAGGGGTCAGCATTAGCGATAGTGTAAACAAACACAACTAAACCCATAGTGACTCTGTGAGTGTTATGTCACTAAAAATTGGCAGTCAGCTACCTGGAATACCTGGGTTGGATTCTCAACCTAAAGAAATCCTCCTTAAAACCATCAAAGAGATTGCAGTACTTGGGGCTGATCATAGATACAGCTCAGAGGGAGTTTTTGCCCCAGGAAAGAATCAGTTTCATAAAGGAACTGATTCAGTTGGTCAAAACAAAGAAGAATCCTTCTATTCGACTTTGCATGAAATTGTTGGGAAAGATGGTGGCTTCTTTCGAGGCCGTTCCTTATGCACAGTTTCATTCAAGACTGCTGCAAAACGGTATCCTGTCAACTTGGAACAAGAATGTCCAAGCTCTGGACTTCCCAATGCGTTTATCCCCCAATGTGTGTCAGAGCCTCAATTGGTGGTTGATATCCAAGAATCTTCAAAAAGGGAAATCCTTTCTACCAGTTACATGGAAGGTGGTAACAACAGATGCCAGCCTTCTGGGCTGGGGAGCAGTCCTGGAAGAAGTGTCTGTCCAAGGGAAATGGTCCAAATCAGAAATGACCTTGCCCATCAATATTCTAGAGATTCGGGCAGTATGCCTGGCCCTGGAGGCCTGGACGTTCAGACGGAATTGTCCTGTCAGAATCCAATCTGACAATGCCACAGCGGTGGCCTATATCAATCACCAAGGGGGCACGAGAAGTCGTGCGGCCCAGAAAGAGGTGATTTATATTCTTTCTTGGGCAGAAAACAACATTCCTTGCCTATCTGCAATTTTCATTCCAGGGATAGAGAATTGGCAGGCGGAATACTTAAGTCGCCAACAATTGTTCCCAGGAGAATGGTCCCTTCATCCCGACATCTTTCTGTCAATATGTCAAAAATGGGGAGTTCCAGACAGTTCAACAAGATCGACAACTTTGTATCAAGGACAAGGGATCCGATGGCATACGGAACAGATGCCTTGGTCTTTCCATGGGATCAGTTTTCACTGATCTATGGGTTCCCTCCTATTCTGCTGCTTCCGCGTTGTCTTCGCAGGATCAAGCAAGAAGGGAAGGAGGTGATTCTGGTGGCCCAGAAGATCTTGGTTTGCCAAGATCATAAAGATGGCGGTAGGGGACTCTTGGACCCTACCACTGTGGCCAGACCTTCTCTTGCAAGGTCCAGTATTCCATCCTACCTTACAGACGCTAAATTTAACAGTTTGGCTATTGAGACCTACATTCTATAGGAGAGTGAGCTGTCAGCTTCAGTAGTTGCTACTTTGGTTAATGCTAGGAAGCCGGCCTCCAGAGTCATATACTATAGAGTCTGGAAGACATATGTCTCCTGGTGTGAATCCAGGGGTTGGCACCCCAGAAAATATGTCATAGGTAGGATCCTTGAACTCCTACAGATGGGATTAGAAATGAAGCTGGCCTTGAGTACTATCAAGGGCCAGGTGTCAGACTTATCAGTATTTTTTTTCAAGGATCACTTGCTTCGCACTCTCTGGTTCATAACTTTATTCAGGCGGTAACGTGGATTAATTCCCCAGTTAGGTCACCCCTGAACCCTTGGGACTTAAATTTAGTCCTGTCGGCTTTACAAAAACAGCCTTTTGAGCCAATTCGAGATATTCCCTTGGTCCTCTTGATGAGGAAAATAATTTTCTTGGTTGCCATATCTTCTGCAAGAAGAGTATCAGAGTTGGATGCTCTTTCTTGTAAAGAGCCATATTTGATTATTCATAAGCATAAGGTTGTATTGCGGCCTCATCCTCATTTCCTACTGAAGGTAGTGTCAGGTTTTGATTTAAACCAGGATATTGTTCTGCCTTAATTTTTTCCAGAACCTCGTTCTACGGAGGAAAAGTCACTACATTCTCTTGATGTGGTGAGAGCGGTCAAGGTCTATTTGAAAGTGACTGCTCAGATTCGTAAAACAGATGTTGTTTGTGTTGCCAGACGGTCCTAAAAGAGGACAGGCAGCGTCGAAATCTACTAATTTTAAATTGATTCGTCAAGTGATTGTTCAAGCTTATGATTTAAAAAGGAAAATTCCTCCTTTTCATATTAAAGCACACTCCACCAGGCTTGGAGTGCTTCTTGGGCAGTGCATCACTAAGCCTCCATGGCTTAGATCTGCAAGGCCGCAACTTGGTCTTCAGTCCATACATTTACCAAATTCTATCAAGTAGATGTAAAAGGTAATGAGGATATCGCCTTTGGGTGCAGTGTACTGCAAGCTGCAGTATAAGTCCTCTAGTCTCTTAGTGCCCTACTTTTGTTGTGACTCCCTCCCTTCAGTTGGAATTGCTATGGGACATCCCACATAGTATCTACTATGGCTCTGTGTCCCGTGATGTACGATAAGAAAATAGGATTTTTATAATAGCTTACCTGTAAAATCCTTTTCTTTGAAGTACATCACGGGACACAGAGGTCCCTCCCTTCTTGGTATACACGTGTATTGCTTTGCTACAAAACTGAGGTACTCCCAGCAGTGGGTGGGGTTATATAGGGAGTGCACTTTTTGTCTTAGGGCATGCCTGTGTCCATCACCTGAAGGTGGCCTATAACCCACATAGTAACTGCTATGGATTTGTGCCCAGTGATGTACTTCAAAGAAAAGGATTTTATAGGTAAGCTGTTATAAAAATCCTATATTTTTTTTTTTTAATTTGGCATTTCTTACTATGGGGGCTACAAAGGAAGTGGTTCTTTTCATTTAAGGTATGTTTTTAGGTACACTTGTCATTTCAAGTGTCATACATGTAAGTTTAGAACAAGCTTATGCTTTTATAACATTGTGGGAACATTTTTTTTATTCTTATTCCCAGTCTGACAGCTGCTTTTATTGGTGCGGTACTAGATTGAGACCGGACGTCTGGCTGTTTGGCTCTGGTGCAGATTTAGTATGTAATATTGTGTTCAAACCCTGCTAAAACCTAAATGATCTTCTCCTGCAAATAGCAAACCACAATTCTATTAGCATTTCCATAGCGTCTGTGCTGTTTTAGTAAAATTGCTTGTCCTGGGGCTGCTCAGTCTGTGTAGTCCTATTATATGCGAGACACAAAGAAGCTGAAGGCCAGTAAAGTCCTGTCACATCTTGCAGTGTAGTGACCGACCTTAAAGCTTCATAACATCCCTTGTTCATTTCTGCTGAATGTGCACTGAGGTAGGTAAATGAATTCAGAGTACTGGTGGGCGTATGATTCCTTTGTGACCTCATTCCTGTACCATTTGTTTCCCAGCTTGTACCAAGCCAAAGGGTACATTTCTCTTGGTTTTGCTTCAAATCATTTTCTTTTCTGGCTGCTGAATTGACAGCAATTGTTGAACTGAGCAGTCTGGGATTTTATTCATGTGTCTTATACACTTTTGGCATTTAGCTAATACCACAAGCAAAAAAATAGAATCGGGTTGTTTTATTATCTTATATAGCATGTTAAAATTGCTTTCCTTTTAGGCATGTATTGCAGCAAAATTCTTTATTACGTTGAAACGACAGTCATTTGAAATGTATATATGTAGTTAGAAAACATGCAGAATCAGGAGGCTAACTTTGTTAGCACATGTGTTCAAAATAAATAATTAGCTTCCTCTTCTAAGATTGTTAGAAGTGTTGTAGCAACTGACAGTCTTTTAAAATGAATGTTATTAAAATTGTGTTTAAAAAAAAAAAAAAAAAAAGGATTTATTTCTAAAATGGAATTAATAACATTTTAAACCTATCCAGTAAAAATTAATCCAAAAAAAAAAAAAACATTGTATCCGTGTCTTGTGGACCCATTTACACCTATCTGACAGCTGTAGCTAAGCAGTTCCAAGTGGATAGCTTTCCTCCAGCATTGTGCTCAACATGCACTGAGCTGCTGGTGTTTAATAACTGAACCATTTGGGCAGCATGCATTGAGCAGAAATTCCCCCAAATCCTGTCCATCATGAGAACTAGGTCTGGAGGGGCTGAACCTGAATCTATACCTGTACAATGGACTTTGTGACAGAAAAAGATCAGCACCCACATTGCCTGTACCTGCACTTTGTTGTAAGTGAATTGCAGAAGGTTCATAAGCTAGGTTATATCGCATTGTGGCATCCGTGCATAAATATCTAGATGGGAGATTATTGGAACAAAATGTACTGTATTTTAAGGAAAACTGCGTGTATTCATATGTTGACATGTCTTTTGTTATCTGTGTCTAAATACTGAAGTATTTGTGTAATTAAAACAAAAAAAAATAAAGATTGGAAAGTTCCCTATGTGTGGGGGATGTGCTTTTCATGGAAACCAATTCTTTAGAGAAATACATAGGCTATTCTGTTCTAGGTCAGTTACTCTGCCTATATTGAAGCTTTTGGATTAAAAAGCCAGTGTATTTCTCTCATGAATAGTTTTCTTTAGTGGTGACCAAATAAACGCATCAATTGTCAGGAAATTTTCACCATTCTTACCCTGCTTTTGATCACAAAATTGAACTGGCTCAAGGCAAGCTACCTTTAACATTGTCACAATTTACACTGCAGTTTTGCCCTCTATCAACCAGGTTTCAGTTACAGGGGTCTCCCCAAAACTGGATCTCCTGACAGGGAGACCCCTATCCCTTAAGACTGACATCAGAAGTAACAGTGTTTTTGGACTATGTCCAGTATAAAATAGATATCTGTTGGTTGACGAATTTTCCAGATAAAGAATGTACTTCATTGTTATTCTATCTAGCTGAAAATATTCCATTGTTTATCGAATGTCAGGCTGAACGTCTACCAATGATGCTCTGTATCGAGCAAACTACAACTCTTTTGTACTTTTATATATCTGTGACCAATAAAAATTGTTATTTGAAAAAAAAAGAAGTAACAGTAAACCAGCCTCCATAGTTGAGGGGCCTATCAAAAAAAAAAAAGACTGGACTCTCATCTACCTCTCCACCGATCCCCAAAGCCTGGCTGGGAGAAGAATAGGCTGTCATTGGGATCATTGCCTCCACTGCTGGAAAAACAAAATCACTCCTCATTGGCCAACACACCCAACGTATGACAGAAATACAAGGATTCATAGTGCCTGGGAAACTTTACATTCCCCTGGCCTGATATGAGCATCATTTGGCAAGTTTGTTTCCGAATCTGAATAATCTCCTCCCCCAGAATAATATCCCAAGGTAGTATAGGGATTGTGCTGACTCTTTTGGTAATATATGATCAAATTAACTAGGCAAAGAGTTTGCAGAACTTGATCCCAGTGATGAAGAAGCTGACTTCTAGTGCTGGCTTAAAACAGGACAGCCTCTGATAATAAAAATTGTGAAGCTTCTAATGATTAAGACATGCCTCTATGGCCAGTAGGACCTTTCAAAAAAATGTTCTAGGTGCTGAAGCTAGACCAAAAGTGAGACACCCGGACTAGTAATGCTTTGCCAGAACAGTGGATCTCATTAAATTCTGATGGCATTCTGCTACCGGCACCTGCGGATGCGCACCTGCAACGTCAGTGGACTGTGCTGAATTAGAGTACTCTTCCAGGCAGGTCTATAAGATTAATATCCCATTCTATAGACATGCGTCACAAAACTGGCCCTGCAATCTTCTACCCAACTTGCTTCCTACCATGTGGCAGCTGTCATATTTTCCCTGCAGTAACTCTTTACATAGTTTCCTCTAGTAGTCCAAGGACAACTTCAACATTTCTAAAACCATTATAATGGCATCCCTGTCCACACTTTTGTTTAGTGCAGTTTCCACATTACATCCCAGTGCATGCCTTTTGGATGTACAGTAAGTGCCACTGCTGGCTTGTCTACTATTCCCACACTGGTGAAGATTATGTTTAAGCCAGTACCCATCCTGCAATCCATAGCAGCCCTAAGGGTCACAGAATGATTCAACTTGGCTAGTGACATATCTGGCCAGCCCCTGCAGAGCTTTAGGCTCTAAATGTGTTTGTCTTTACTGAATACAGCTTTGAAGCCCAATATTATTTATTTTCTTGGCCTAGCCCCTTCCTCTTCTATCATCAGAAATAAAGGCAACTCATTCTTTTAGGAGGGTTATTTTTTTTTTGAAGATTTGCAGTTGGGGTCAGATCATCGTCCCAGTTAAGCTCCTTTCACACAGGGCGGATTAATTGGACGGACTCCCCTAGCGCACCGGAGGATCGCTACATTGTTCCCCACTGAGCAGACGGACGACAGGTCCATCTCCGCTCACTGTACTGAGACAGACCTGTCAGAGCCCCGCTGTTCTCTATGGGGAGATCGGATGAAAACAGACTGCCTGTCTGTTTTCATCTGATCCAACCCGCTGGACGGATGGTGAACTAATCACCATCTGTTTTCAGCGGATCTTGTCGGATCGGATGGCAGGCAGGTGTCAGCGGACACATTTCCGATGACATCCGCCTACCCTTAGAAGTCAATGGGTGACCCGCTCGGATCCGCTCAAAAAAATGGACAACTGGATCCCATTGGGCCGATTGTGTGAAAGGGGCCTCAATTGCATTTTTCTCAACCGTTTCAAAAGAAAAGTCCAAGGAAAAATAAAAATTATAGACCTCCAATGACACTTCCACGTCTACTGCAGACATATTAATCTGGTGTGACGGTATGTCTGGGGTAGTTGTCAGTACAGTGGCAGACTAACTTGAGTCCATAAACAAACCAATCAACATTGATTATTTGTAATCCTCAGGCTGCTAGCATTAGTAAATAGATAGAAAAGTATATCCTATTTACTTGTTTTAAACCTTTTTTTTTTTTTTTTTTTTTTAACTTTTCTTCAGTTGGTTTCATGCCTAGGAAAATGTCATACATACCAAGAGTCTCCAGGAGAGAAGGGGTTTTCTCATCTAAGCTAAAGGCAGATGGATTTCAGGAAGTAAATGTTACATGAATCTTTTGTAATTACTCAAGATGGCCACAGCCAGAACTGCTAGGTGATTGTTTTTCTCAATAAAATAAAGGATAGAGACATGGATGGAAGTTATGAACAAGACAGAAAATAATTATTCTGAGGTGTTTGGAGTAACCCCATGGGTATGCTGACATGATAAGGCTAGGAAAGTATGTTATAAACACATGCAGTAGCATATGGCGAAAATAACATTTCTACAGTGCTTTGAAAAAGTATTCATACCCCTTGGAATGTTCCACATTTTGTCATGTTATAACCAAAAACATTAATGTATTTTTTGGGGATTTTATGTGATAGACCAACACAAAGTGCCACATAATTGCGAAGTGGAAGCAAAATGATAAATGGTTTTCAATTTTAAAAAAAATACTTTGTAGAACCACCTTTCGTGCAATTTACAGCTGCAAGTCTTTTTGCTGATGTCTCTACCAGCTTTGTACATCTAGAGAGTGAAATTTTTGCCCATTCTTCTCTGCAAAATAGCTCAAGCTCTGTCAGATTGGATGGAAAGCATCTGTGAACAGAAATTTTCAAGTCTTGCCACAGATTCTCATTTAGGTCTGGACTTCGACTCGGGCATTCTAACACATGAATATGCTTTGATCTAAACCATTCCATTGTAGCTCTGGCTGTATGTTTAGGGTCATTGTACTGCTGGTGGCAGGTGAACCTTCTCCCCAGTCAAGTTTTTTGCAGACTCTTACAGGTTTTCTTCTAAGATTGTCCTGTATTTGGCTCCATCCATCTTCCCATCAACTCTGAGCAGCTTTCCTTGTCCCTGCTGAAGAAAAGCATCCCCACATCATGATGCTGTCACTGCCATGTTTCACAGTGGGGATGGTGTGTTCTGGGTGATGTGCAGTGTTAGTTTTCCGACGCACATATCGTTTTGCTTTTAGGACAAAAAGTTCAATTTTGGTCTCATCTGACCAGAGCACCTTCTTCCACGTGTTTGTTGTGTCCTCCACATGGTTTCTTGCAAACTGAAAACGGGACCTAAATTGTTTTTGCAGTGTGTATTTATGTATGTATGCATGTGAATACAGTTTTGTTCCTAAAACATAGATAAATATAGCACTTGCAACTGTGCAAAAATACAAATGACAAAATCAAATAGTCCAAAAATCATCCAATAAAGACATTATATTGCAAATGTCCCAATATAATTAAGTGCTCTTGTTCTCCAATCTTCTTAAAAGTGCTGATGTGCTCCAAATAAACTTACTCCATGATGTGACCCACACCCCTCATGTATGCCTACTCACCAAAGGTAATGGACCCCCAGCTTTTGAGTCTGGGGGTCAAACAGGTTTAGATCTGTTAGGGAATGGTGGGTCATAAGGGTCCAGTATGGATCTCCCCAGCGTGGCTCTCAGACATTCAGGATGCTCACCTAGCCCAGAATAAAAGAGGGAACCAATAGTGAAGTACTGTGAAGCTGCTGTTTATTGTGCAATAGTAGAAAGATACTCACAGGACAAAAGATAAAAATGGGCATGTACGATGAAAGGAATCTTTCCGGGAACGCTGTAACCAGCGTGCGTTCCACGTCGCTTCCGGTTGCCGTGGAATGCATGCTGGTTATTGCGTTCCTAGAGCGATAACTTGCATTGTACATGCCTGTTTTTATTATTTGTCCTGTAAGTATCTTTCTACCATTGCGCAATGGAATGGCAACAGGATTTTTAAACCAATACCTTACACAATTTAGACACATTTAATTTTTGCCACAGTATATGGCATTTCCATGTTACCCTATGTACTTTTCAAGGTTAAAGTGTTATGCTGGCCATACACAGTTTGAATCTCGGCTGGTTCCTGCTGAACCGGTCGAGATTTGATCCATTAATGGGCAGGCTGAATGTCCCAAGTTGATCGATCAACTTGAGAACAACCAGCCTGCCAGATTCTCTTACAATTATTGCTAGTGGCTGCTATAGCTGCTAGTGATAATCATTGTCTTCTTCCAGCGGAAGGAGAGATTCTCCCCGAAAGGAGAGATTCCTGCATCAACACTATCTGTGTTGATGGGAGAATTGGGTGAATTTTGCTCCATGTATGGCCTGCCTTACTAAACACAGGACCCTGCATTCAACTAGATCTGGTCTCCCACAGTACATAGAACATGGAAATGCAATCATTTTAGTAAATATAAACCGCTAAATACCTTTTCGCATCAGCAGTATATAGCAGTCTTGCACTTCTATCAGTGTCCAGCCGAGCACTGGTTAACCACTTCCTGACCAGGCTTTTTCTGGCACTTTTTGTTTACAAGTTTAAATAATTTTTTTTCTATAAAATTACTTAGAACCTCCAAACATTGTACAATTTTTAGCAGAAACCCTATGGAATAAAATTGCTTGTTGCAACTTTTTGTAAAATGTGAAAGATGTTACGCCAAGTAAATAGATACCTAACATATCACGCTTTAAAACTGCACACGCTCGTGGAATGGTGACAAACTATGGTGCTTTCAAAGCCTATGCTGTTTACCTGTTTAGAGTTACATAGGAGGTCCAGTGCTAGAATTATTGCTCTCATTCTAAGCTTCGCAGCGATACCTCACGTGTGGTGCGAACACCGTTTACATATGCGTGCATGACTTATGTATACGTTTGCTTCTGTGCGTGAGCATGGAGGGATAGGGGTGTTTTTACTTTTTTTTTTTTCTTATTTATTTTACTTTTATTTTTACACTGTCACTTTTATTTATTTATTTTTATCACTTGTATTCCTTGTAATAGAAATAAGGATGACAGGTCCTCTTTATAGAGAAATCTGGGGTCAAAAACACCCCAAATCTCTTCACCTTTTAAAGCATAAGATGAAAAAAATCAATTTTGATCTTTTGCTTTAAAAAAAAAAATATTTACTTTCACCCTGGACCAGAAGTGATGTCATAATGTTGCTCTGGTGCTCCAATGCCATAGTCTATCAAAGAGTATCTACTCTTTGATCGCCTACGGGAGCAGCCGGCCACACCGTTGGATCATTTCTCGAGTGAACCGGCAGAAACGGTAAGCCCAAGAAACCCCGGCGAGCGGCGCTCCTGAGCCGCTCGGAATGCTTTCATAAGAAGGCCAGCCGCCGGCTGGAAAAAATATTAACGGGAGTTATGGCTGATATCTTCAGCCATAATCCCGGTAAAGCACTTGCAAACCACAATGTATATATATGTATTGTGGTCGGCAAGTGGTTAAAGCTTGAAGGAGGAGTTTGCATTCTCCACTGACTGTCCTATGAGGCTGCATAACCCCTGACCCTCTGTCTGTCCTGTTCCTCCAAAAAAAAAAAAAAAAAAAAAAAACCTCTCTAGCAATACACACCAAACTGAGCATGTACAGAGCGCCTCCTAGGGCTTTGTTCTATGAGCAGATGGATAAGGGACAGTAAAAGAAGGTGGGGGAACAGAGATGACCAGATCAAACAACCTTTTTACACAATGCAGAGGATTAACCCCTTAGGTTTCATAGTGAGTATAACAAGCATGATTTACTGCACATACAGACTGATTTTACCATTGTGGGTTTAGTAATACTTTAACATCTCAGCAACCAATACTTTTATCATCTAGGAAAACCACTGCAAACAGTGATAAACTGCAACATGCAGAAATGTGACAGGGTTAAAGGAAACAGGACAATAACTGAAGGCAAACATATAATAAAAAATTTAAATTTAGGTCCCATTTACAGCTGTGCAATGCATTGTGTGATAGCATAAAGCTGTCCTATGGACGACACATGCTCCAGTGCTTTTTTTTTTTTTATATGAGTCTTGCATATTTTGGCACTTATTTGTGCATTTTGTTGCGTACCAAAACACACAACTGCTACCTGCGTTACTTCTTTACACAAGCTGTTGGGAAAGCACGCAGAAACTTGCATTTCTGTGTGCTTTCCTGGAATGCCAAGGTGTGTGTGGGACCTAAACAATATTCTTATTCCCTACAATAAATCCATGCACATTCATTATTTAATGGTCCTGTAATCTACAGTGTTTTTCATAAAATCTTTTCTTACTGTGTTTTTCTGCCTCCTTGTAACATCCTGTATGAGCTCTGAAACCTCTGCTTTTCCCTTTCATTTCTGTATGTTTGGAATGAACAGTGCATGTTAGTTGTGGTCATGCACGCTGCTCTATGCACACTACACATTCTATAGTCCAGCCCTCAAAAATTCCACTCACCCACTCGCATTTTGCAAGTGGATTTTGAGGGCTGGCGAGAAGGGCTGCCTGGGAGCATGGGGGGTGAGCCCCGCCGATCACAGAGAGGAAGAGAGGAGAGCCGCAGGCTGAATGATCATTTTAATAGCTGTGTGTTCCCCCACCTTGCACCATCACATATGCCCCTCCTCTTTTTCCAGGACTATGATAGACAGATCACCCCTCCAATCCTAAGACGGGTGACATGTATCAAAGTTCCCCGGACAAGGGGAGGGGCTTATGTGACAGCGCATGGCGGGGGAACAAGACACAGCTATTGAAATAAAAGCTGTGATGTTCCCTGCTCTGATCATCCAGCCAGCGGCTCTCCTCTCTTTTCCTCCACAGGTAGGCTGCATGGTGGGCACAATCTGCATGGGACACAGGCTGCATGTTGGGCACAGGCTCCATGTTGGGCACAAACTTTAATGGATACAGGCTGCATGGTGGGCACAAACTGTATGGGAAAAAGGCTGCATGATGGGCACAGGCTGCATTGAACACAGGCTGCATGGTGGGCACAGACTGCATGGTGGACACGGGATGCATGGTGGATACAGGCTGCATGGTGGGCACAGGTTGCATTGATGAACAACAGGCTGCATTTATGGGCACAGGCTGCATTGGTGGACACGGATAAAGTTGTTAAATGTTTTATGCAGAGCTAAGTTATAAAAATATTAAGTGTCATTTCATGAGATAATTTATGAGGGCGGGATTAGGGGAGGGGCAGGGGAGGGGTTGAGCAGAGCAACTGGTGGCGAGTAACCCTTGAGGCCTGGCTCGTAGCTCAGGACTTGAAATTTTGAGCCCTGCTATAGTCCCTAGTCCATTTAGAAGTGAATAAGAGTGGGTGGCTATATTCCTACATATACAGTGCCTTGAAAAATTATTCATACCCCTTGAAATTTTCCACATTTATGTTCTACAGCTCTTGCTGTATGTGTAAGGCCTTTGTCCTGCTGGAAGGTGAACCTCCGCCCCAGTCTCAAGTTTTTGCAGACTCTTAAGCTTCATATACATGATCGGATTTTCCGAGGGGAAATGTGTGATAACAAGCTGTTGGCGGAAAATCCGACCGTGTGTATGCTCCAGCAGACAATTGTTGGCCAACTTTCCGTGGACAAATGTTGGATAGCATGTTTTAAAATTTTGCGAGAACAAATGTCTGTTGTCGGATTTTCCGAGCGTGTGTACACAAGTCCATCAGACAAAAGTCCAAGGTACAAACGCATGCTCGGAAGCAAGGACGAGCCAGAAGCGGTCGGTCTTGTAAACTAGCGTTTGTAATGGAGAATTAACATTCGTGACGTGGCTAATTATGAAATCTCGAAATGCAGAGCACATTCTCTTCTTTAATGGGATAATAATGAAGCTGCTTTGCTGGTGATACTGATGGAGTTATTGCAAACAAATTTTCCAAGGCTTTTTTTTTATAGTGATATCAAGAATAATAATATTATGCTTTTGTTTTTTGTTTTTATTTGGGCAAGTTACTACAACACCATTATCCTGTAGTTTTTAAGATCAAAGATACAACTATGTTGGTGTCCCTTGTCAATTTTACATTGTATTTTTTTAAATGTAATTGTCTACTCCCAAACTGTCATTTGAAGTAAAAAGCCAAGTAGTATTCTCCACAATTTTTTTTTATTGTGAATTAAAAAAAGAAAACAAAATTAGACATGCTATCTGCCAATAGAACTTAACCAGAAAGTGCAGTTCTATGCATCCAAAAATATACCAAATCAAACCATTATTCAACCAAAAAAATAATGTAAAAGCAATAACTCCAAGGCCAATGATAAATAACACGTTATCTCCTCCGATTCCGCAACATGGCTGGTTGGCGAACGGCCGCTCAGAAGTAAACTGAATAGTGCAAAATGAAAAGTGCGCATCAACACTCACCAAACTTCTACTAACACGAAATTAGCAGAAGGAGCCCAAAGAGTAGCGCTAAACAGCTGAAAAACAACATAGTACGTCACTATGTTCGTAATTGTTGGCCAAGAATTGTGTGGCCGTGTGTAAGTTTGAGCCAACGCCCTTCTGACAAAATTCCACGGTTTTGTTGGCCAAAAATCCGATCGTGTGTACGAGGCTTAACACGTTTTCTTCTAAGATTGCCCTGTATTTGGCTCCATCCATCTCCCCATCAACTCTGACCAGCTTCCCTGTCCTTGCTGAAGAAAAGCATCTCCACAACATGATGTTGCCATCGTCATGTTTCCCGTTGGGATTGGTGTGTTCAAGGTAATGTGCAGTGTTATTTTTCCGCCACACATTGCATTTTGCTTTTAGGCCAGAAGTTCAATTTTGGTCTTATCTGACCAGAGCACCTTCTTCCACATGTTTCCTGTGTCCTCCACATGGCTTCTCGCAGACTGCAAATGGGACCTCTTGTGGCTTTCTTTCAATAATGGCATTCTTCTTGCCACTCTTCCATAAAGGCCAGATTTGTGGAGTGCACGAATAATAGTTGTCCTGTTGACAGATTCTCTCACCTGAGCTGTGGATCTCTGCAGCTCCTCCAAAGTTACCATGGGCCTCTTGGCTGCTTCTCTGATTAATGCTCTCCTTGTCTGGCCTGTCAGTTTAAGTGGACAGCCATGTCTTGGTAGGTTTGCAGTTGTGCCATGCTCTTTCCATTTTCAGATGATGGATTGAACAATGCTCCATGAGATGTTTAAAGCTTGGCAGTGGCGGCCACTCCATATGGGACGCCGCCCCCCTTATCCATGCACCTAGCCCCTAATCTACATGCAGGGTGGCAGATGCATAGATTTCAATAGGGTTTTTTTTTTTAAACACATGATTAGAACCAGAGGCCATTATTGGCTTCAAAAAAAGGGTGGGCTCAGGCCGCAGAGCACTGCGGCCTGAGCCGACCAAGTTGAGTGACAATAGTGAATTAATATTCACTAATGTCTTCCTGCTTCTCCTCCCACCCAATCAGCAAGCGGTTCTTAAGACCCGATTGGTCGAGAGGAGAAGCGATCATATTGGCCGGTAACGGGGGAGGAGAGGATGTACGGGGAGATCCGGGAGATGGCTGCCTTCATCGGAGCGATCTCTCTGCTCTGCATCACCGCCAAGAGCTCAGCTGCATGAGTACCAACCACTGGGGGGGGGTCTGTTTGCCACCCTCGGGGGGGGCGGTCAGGTGGTTTGTTTGCCGTCCCCCTGGCCGGAGCACCAGTCGCCACTGAAGCTTGGGATATTTTTTTTTAAACCGACCCTGCTTTAAACTTCTCCACAACTTTATCCCCTGTCTGGTGTGTTCCTTGGCCTTCATGATGCTGTTTGTTCACTTAGGTTCTCTAACAAACCTCCCGAGGGCTTCACAGAACAGCTGTATTTATACTGGGTTTAAAATGCACACACAGGTGCACGCCCCACTTTTCAGATATTTCTTTGTAAAATATTTTTAAAAACCATTTATCGATTTCCTTCCACTTCACAATTATGTGCCACTTTGTGTTGGTCACATAAAATCCCAATAAAATACATTCACGTTTTTGGTTGTAACATGACAAAATGTGGAAAATTTCAAGGGGTGTGATAACTTTATTCAAGGCACTGTAGTGGAGAATGAACATAGCCACCCTCTCATAGAATGTTGCATCGCAGAAACAAAAAACAGGCATTTGGAGGAAGCTGAGAGCAATAGAGAGTACTTTTTTGAGTTAATACATACTTGAATAGAATTTCTATTTTTTAGTCCAGTGTTAAATGTCACTTTAATTTAAATGCATTTTGCTCAAGAATATTCCTGTATTTAGCACCATCCATCTTTCCCTCAACTCTGACCAGTTTCCCAGTTCCGACTGCTGAAAAACATCCTCACAGCATAATGCTGCCACCACCATGGTTTACTGTGTGGATGGTGTTCTTTGGGTGATGTTTTGGGTTTGCGCCAGACATAGCGTTTTCTTTGATGTCAAAAAAGTTCAGTTTTAGTCTCATCAGACCAGAGCACCTTCCTCCATACATTTTGGGAGTCTCCCACATGTTTTTTTGCAAACTCAAAATGTGCTATTTTGTTTTTTGCTGAAAGTAATGGCTTTCTTCTGGCCACTCTGCCATAATGCCTAATGCCACGTACATGCGATCAGAATTTCCGACAACAAATGTTCGATGTGAGCTTGTTATCGGAAGTTCCGACCGTGTGTAGGCTCCATCAGACATTTCCAGTCAGAATTTCCGACAACAGATATTTGAGACCTGGATCTCAACTTTTCCGACAACAAAATCCGTTGTCGTAAATTCCGAGCGTGTGTAGACAGTTCCGACGCAACAAATTCCACACATGTTCTGAATCAAGTACGAGACGGAAGGGCTCGGTCTGGTAAAACTAGCGTTCGTAATGGAGATAGCACATTCGTCACACTGCACATTTTTTAATTTGTTAATGCAGCGAATTCTCTTCTTCTTTAGAATGCTAGAATAATGAAGTTGTTTTGCTGCTGATATTCACACAGAGTTCTGACAAACTGATTTCTTTATTATTTCTCGTGATCTCCTGAATAATCTTCATTTTTTCTTTCGCCAGATCTGCAGAATGTTTCTATTTTTTTTATAGTGATCTCCTTTTTTCTTTTTTCTTTTTTTTTTATCAAGATCTCCTGATTTTTTTTTTTTTTTGATTTTTTTTATAGTGATCTCCATAATTTCGTTTTTCTTTTTGTGTGTCAAGTTACACAACACCATTTTTATCTTATATTTTTTAACCTCAAGGAGATTGGTTGGTGTTGGTGTCCCTTGTTAAATTGACATTTTCTTTTTGAAATGTACCTGCCTACTCACAAACAAACTGTCCTTTTTGAACTAAAACACATAGCCAAGTATTTGGGGAAAAAGGGAAGGAACCTGCGATTCGGTCAGGCTACTGGGCACGGCCACCTCCTGGCTGCCACTTTCCACTGCCATTTTCCACGGCCACCTCCTGGCTGGCACTTTCTACAGCCTCCTCCTGGCTGAGACTTTCCATGCCCTCCTCCTAGCTGAGACTACCCTGTGTATGAAAATGGGACATAGTTTTAGGTTTTTGGTCATCAATCGCACACAATTTCGAGCTCATGACTGTTGCAAATTGAATGTTAACAAATAGAAAAGACTCTACTTCTGACCGAGGCATTTGTCATTCTTGTCCCAATAATTTTTGACTACTACTGTCTATTGATATGTAAACCACTTTGTTAATTCTGAAATTAGTGATTAATAATAACATCTAGTTAACATCATTATTTTTGGCAAGAAATATGTTGAACAATGCTATACCTGGCTCAAGCTGGGCTCCTCCACATCTTCCTGGGTGGAAGGCCCAGGTTGGACTTCTGAAGCCTCATCTGAGGTGGAAGGAAGAGTAGAAGGAAGGGTTGAGAGTGATGGCCTGATTTCAATCTGGTCTGACAAAAAACGCAGTCTGACGTAGTACCACAGCTTGGGGACATTAACGTCATCTGCTGCTGCTTCTGATCTCATTGAATCCTGGACCTTCTTGCGCTCCCTATTATATGTGCTCCTCAGGCCACCAATTTTGCACTTCTAATAGGGGATGGTTGCTGTGGGAATCACAAGATTCACCAATTCCAACAATTGATCCAGCGCTGCCTTCCTCTTTATTTTATTATTATAAAAAGGGTGTTTCACCTGCCACAGACAGGGCAGCTCCCTGTATTTATCAATGAAGTTAGGGAGGAAGTCATGATCGTTGAATCTATCCATTTTCTCTGCAAGACACAACACAAGACAAACCCTAATGTCAGGCTAAACTCTCCTAATCTTGTCCCAATATAGGCCTCAATCTATAAGCAGTATAGTATAGTACCTTTGTTCGCAGGATCAGCGCTTACTCTACTCCGTCCTCCGATCACAGATCGTACGTACGACGCACGCGTGTTACACTTTATATACACTGCGCATACATAAAACTCCACCCGCCCCTGACCTTCTTTCTAGTATATTTCCCGCCCCTTCTCTTTTGGCGCAGTGGGACAGCACATGGCGGAAACAGCAGGTGCATGCAGAGGAGAGCAGCAACGACGAAAGCCCGTAGCCAAAATGTCACGATCAATTTAAGGCATCAAATATGTCCTTTGGTGTGATGGTGGACATCTTGAAGAGGGCCGACTATGACGGGAAATATGGGACCGTACAGCAACCCAAATGTGAGGCCAAAATTGTGACTAAAGTTGTGAAAAGTCTGCAGAAGAATTTTGGGGTACGGCGATCCAAGGATCAACTGAGGAAATAATGGTCAGACCTCAAATTGAGGGAGCAGGATCAGTACAGAAGAAACAAGAGAGTGCTGCAAAAATGTAATTATTTTGTCGTGTGTTCCTATTATTATTATTACTTTCTTGCTGCTCCATGTGCTTTTCTTTACTGTTGTACAGTTTAAAATGGTGTTTCAAATGGCAAGTTTCAAGTTCGTGGGCACAGTAATCGTTCATAGTAAACATTGATCGTTCGCTCACTAATACGATGTTTTTTGCAGGTGCAGGTTAACTACATTTGTTCAGGCCTATTTGTATTAAAAGACGTTTATTGTCTAGATGGGTTTGCAACTAGAATAAAATGCAAACTTGATTCGGTGTAAGGAGAGGACACTCAGAAGCTGTTTACACATCTGGACGCAGGAGCACTAGTGTGGGACACAAGAACACCCTTTTTAGGGTGTCCCACGCAGGTGCTCCAGTGGATACTAGGGGTGTCTCCATGTGGGAAACTTTACCAAAAAAGGTAAGTGTTCCAGCTTCAAGAAAGGGAAAAAAGCATGTCTTCAGCTTGGAACTCTGCCAAAACAGACAATTGTACGACACTTCAAGCAATGTTTCGTATTCCTATTTCTTGCCTCAAATATCTGTGTGCTAAGTATACCTTTTTTTTATTCACATAGGAGAGAAAAGACTTGGGACATCAGAGGACACCAGGGACCCCCCACCTCCTAAAGAAGGGGAAGTCACCACACCACAACCTGAGAATGTGGAGGGAGGAGAGGTTCATGGCGTGGTTGAAATAGTGACCACAACAGGTGAGTGTCTGAGACCACTGCTTCAGGTAATAGATGTATGCCTGAATATTTATAATACATGGTGTGTTTTTTTTTATTTTAGTTGATGTGGATGTTGTGGAAGAAGAAACTCATTTCACAAGTGCAAGTGCACACCTCTTCATCTGGGAGATCATGGTGTGCAATCGTGATTTAGAAAAGATAAAGGAAAACTTCAATTATGTTCAACAAAAAATGAAGAACATCATTGATGTTTTAGGCAGAATTTAAAACACACAAAAATTGTACCGTTTTGTCGAGGACTTTTTTTATTTTAATTCAAGTTTTAAAGTATTTTAAAAGCCAAATTTTGAAGATGCACACAGTGTGTCAACATGTGCTATCTGCCATCACAGGATATCAAGGCATGCATTTTTGGGGGTGCAACCCCTTCCTCGCAACTAGTAGATGAGAGGAAGGGGTTGCACCCCTGAAACATGTCCATTGATCCCCCATAATGGGAGCTAGCACATGCTGACATTAGGCATGGGATCAGGAGGGAAATCCACATTTTGACTCCCAATTTGTGTGCATCTTCAAAATTTGGCTTTTAAAGGGGTGACATCACCCCATCTCATGAAGGTAATATCAACACAATTTTGACATACTAATGTCTGATATTGCCTTCACTTTTTCAAAGTTGAACTTTGTAAATTGATGAGTTGTGTATGTTATGGTTTGAAACATGCCTGTTTACCCAAAAAATTTCTAATGTCAAACAAAAAAACAAAGATTTTGATTTGTTCAAAAACCCTTTTCTAATGCACATGTGAATGTGCTTTGAGTAAAATGTTTTATACTCAACAATGTGTGGCTTCTTCTTTCAATGCTCAATACCAGTTTTTGGAGTAAGTTAGTGTTTACAGTGACAATGGGGGTTATTTACTAAAGGCAAATCCACTTCACACTACAAGTACACTTTCAGTGCACTTTCAAGTGCACTTGCAGTGCAAAGTGGATTTGCTTTTAGTAAATAACCCACAGAGTGCTCTAAAATTGGCCTCAATCAGGCCATTTTAGGCACTCCAAACAATTAATTCATGGTGCTGAAAGGGATGATTATTTTCAACATTAATGCATTACATACATTAACAACAAAAACAATGTGTGTGTGTGTAGCAGACCCACAACAGAATAGTTAGCTGAAGAAGAGATTGTCACCTTATGTATCAAATAAATTGAGTTTGCACTATTTAAGAAAATGGCCAAAAAGAAAAGCCCATTGGAGAACCTAGGAGACAGCTAAAAGAAACACAAGCAGTAAATCAAATTAAATATTTCAGTTTAAAATAAAAATTTATTTTAAAAATGTTTCTCAAACATTTGCTGGCATATCAATGGCCCCCCTACCCGCAAAGTATTCCAGATATTTTTGGTGGACTTTGCGAGCGCTTTCGGGGGGGCAAGCCAGGACGGCCAGCTTCAAGTGCCATCAGGGTTGACTGATCTGGAAATCCGGCCTCAGGCCCAACTAAGGCCACATAGTTCGAAGCATTTCTCCTTAGAGAGTTGTGCATAATGCAGCATGCAAGTACTATATGGTTTAGTTTATATTCCGCCATGTGAATTGGCGTCAGGAATAGGCGGAACCGGCTGGCCATTATGCCGAAAGCATTCTCCACCACTCTTCTGGCTCTGGCCAGCCGGTAGTTAAAAACCCTCTGGTCTGGGGTGAGGGTCCGCATGGGGAATGGCCGCATCAGGTGTTCACCAAGTCCAAACGCTTCATCAGCGACAAAGACGAACAGTAGACCTGCCACGTTGTCTTCCGCAGGTGGCAATCCCAAGCCACCACTCTGGAGCTGTCTGTAGAACTCTGGGCGATGACTCCACCATCCGACATCCAGCTATCCTTCCCTACGTCCACATACAAAAACTCGTATGTCGCCGACACCACCGCCAACATCACAATACTATTAAACCCCTTGTAATTATAATAGTATGACCCCGAGTTGGGGGGTGGGACGATGTGGACGTGTTTCCCATCATTTGCCCCTCTGCAGTTGAGAAAGTCCCACCGCTGGGCAAAGTGGGATGCCACAGTCTGCCATTCCTGTGGGGTTGAATGAAACTGTGGAGTCAAACAAGAAAAAAAAATGAGTACTTTTGCACATATACATTGCAAGCAGATTAGACACAAACATTCTTGGCCTACATAAGTATAACATTTATTTTAAGGAGTATTTAAAGACAAAAGTATAAAGTCCACCTCTCAGATTCCTCCTCCCCTCTGATGGCCTAGTGAAAAATGTTTATGTTGGGGGAGGGGGGAGATGTTTTGGACAGGTAACTGTCTCCACTTCATTGAGAGCTGAATGCAAACATAATGTGTGTTACTTTGGCCAGCCCCTTCTTACTTACACTATTGGCAGCCCACTGGACAGGAAAGAAGTGTTACAATACAAAAATATGAATACATACTGTCCATATTGAAGCACAATTTTACATTCTGCAATTACATATCTAGATAATAGGAGAACAAAACTTTAAACACTACCATTTGAAAGTATTCAGGCAGGCCCTTGCACTACATGCTTTGGTGAATTCATCCATAAATCTGACCACAAAAAAGGTAGGTATAGTGTGTATGGGTTTGGCAAAGTCAGCAGATAGGGGATTGGTATCGGTTGACTTAGTGGTTGGGGGGGAGGGAGGGTTCCAAATGAGTTTGAGCCCCCCCAAAAAAAGCCTCTTGCACTATGCATGAATTTATGGACAAAAATTACATTTGTAAACATTTTAGGGGGTGTTTAGGGTAAAGCACTACAATGGAGCTGACAAAATACATTAAGTGACTAAGCTAGGTGTGTATGGCCCAGGATAGTATGCTTGGGAGGTTAGTGAAGGCAGATATGCATGAAGGACAAAAAAGGAGCATTAAAAGCTTCCAGCATGCATGAGGACAAAGAGGACATTCACAGCATATTACAATCATGGTAATTAGGGAATTATGAAATAAATCCAATAGATTAGCAAACATTAAATACGTAGAATGTGATGTTAACCACTTCAGCCCTGGAAGGATTTACCCCCTTCCTGACCAGAGCACTTTTTACAATTTGGCACTGCGTCGCTTTAACTGCTAATTGCGCGGTCATGCAATGGTGTACCCAAACGAAATTTGCGTCCTTTTCTTCCCACAAATAGAGCTTTCTTTTGATGGTATTTGATCACCTCTGCCATTTTTATTTTTTGCGCTATAAACAGAAAAAGACCGAAAATTTTGAAAAAAAATGATATTTTCTACTTTTTGTTATAAAAAAAATCCAATAAACTCAATTTTAGTCATACATTTAGGCCAAAATGTATTCGGCCACATGTCTTTGGTAAAAAAAGTCAATAAGCGTATATTTATTGGTTTGCGCAAAAGTTATAGCGTCTACAAACTAGGGTACATTTTCTGGAATTTACACAGCTTTTAGTTTATGACTGCCTATGTCATTTCTTGAGGTGCTAAAATGGCAGGGCAGTACAAACCCCCCCCCAAATGACCCCATTTTGGAAAGTAGACACCCCAAGGAAATTGCTGAAAGGCATGTTGAGCCCATTGAATATTTATTTTTTTTGTCCCAAGTGATTGAATAATGACAAAAAAAAAAAAATTTACAAAAAGTTGTCACTAAATGATATATTGCTCACACAGGCCATGGGCATATGTGGAATTGCACCCCAAAATACATTCAGCTGCTTCTCCTGAGTACGGGGATACCACATGTGTGGCACTGTTTGGGAGCCTAGCCGCGTATGGGGCCCCGAACCACCAGCACCACCTTCAGGATTTCTAAGGGCATACATTTTTTTTTTTTTTTTTTTTTGCCACATCAGTTAACTTTATCCAGAGACTGCCTTCAGAGTAATATTCATATATGTCTCTAATCCAGTCACATCATTGTGGCCATTCAAAGATTTTTTTTTTTTTTCTTTTTTTTTTTTGTAAGGTATTGTATAACCATATGCATTTCAGTGTATAGATAGTTGTAAAAGTGCCGCAATACAAGTGTAAAACCTACATCCTGCCTCTCAAGGTCAATTGGCCGCGTACCCTCGTATTGCTATTGTGCGTATTTATGCATTGGTACTTCTCTCACTAGTGCACTCACCCCCCCACCCCCCTTTTAACCCCCCCTTATTGAGCCCCCATATTTCCAAAGCGCATACAGTGGCCAATATTAATTCAATACATTATTCTCTCTCGGCTCTAACCTCTAAGCTACTACTCGCTCAGCCTCGCTCCATTAATGGGGGGAACAGGTATATTCAGCACTAGAGTAACACTGCTAGCGGACAAGGCATTGCTTGAATCCACGGGTTCCACATTTTCGCAAACTTATTGTGGTTGCCTGACCTAGTGTAGAATGTTCTTTCGCTCCACACAGTGGAGTTGACGGTTCTAATCCAATCTTCCGGAGTAGGGGGAGTTCTTGATTGCCAAGACTGTGCGATTAGTTTCCTGGCCTGGAACAGGCATCTTGCTGCCGCTACCACCGTGCTTCTGTCTCCCAGTCCATTGGTAACGTATCCCAGCACACAGGTTTTGGGATCTAGCTCTAAGTTAGTTTTAAGCGTGGTATTTATTTTCTTTAAAATCTCAGGCCAGTACCTGACTAGTTTTGGGCACCTCCAGAACATATGGATTAAATCGCCTGTATTTCCACATCTAGGGCACTCATCATTAGCTCTGCGACCAAATATAAAAAGCTTTTTCGGTGTATAGTAGGATCTGTGCAGCAGCATCAGGTGAGAGGCTTTTTGCGCGGGAGAAACCGACACCTCTGGTCCAAGTTCCAGAATCCTTTTCCACTGCGTGTCCGTGATTTCCCCCACCTCAGCCGCCCACCTGTCCCTGCCCCCGGGAAAGCCTGCCTGTGTGTTTATTTTCTTTATTAATTGGGTATATATCACTGTGATTAACCCCTTGGAGGTCTCTGATTTTATTATTGTTTGTAATAATGGGATCTTGCACCATATGGGGGGTTGCCTTCCGAACTGTTTACTCAAGGCGTGCCTAATCTGTAAATAGCTAAAAAATACTCGGTTTGGCAACCCATACTCATGCCTCAGTTCCTCGAAGGGTTTCAGAGTGTCCCCCTCGTATAATTGTGTCAGCCGGCGTATCCCACTCCTTTCCCACAACTTGTTCCTATCAACTGATAATAGTTCCTGCAGGAACCTGTTGTTCCAGATTGGTGAATATTCCGAGATTCCCTTGTACCCCATTATTCGCTTAGCTGCCTGCCAAACCTTAGTAATCATTTTAAGTGTTGGGATCTCTCGTTGTAGCGAATCTGCCTCCAGTGCTTCGACTAATGAACTATGAGGGCTTCCCTGTAGGATAATTTGGACACTCTTACCTCCCCCTCCATCAGTGGTGCATCCACCAAGTTGTTGTAGCTGGGCAGCCAAAAAATAGGTAAACGGGTGGGGGATCCCCAATCCCCCCTCTGTATCGGGGCACTGCAGTTTTTGTAGACCTATCCTGGCCTGCCCTTTTTTCCAAATTAATTCCCTAAAGAGGGATTGAATTCTTTGGAACCACTTCTCCCCAATCCACACTGGGGAATTGTGGAGCAGGTATAACAACTGAGGCAGCCATATCATTTTAATCAAGTTGGCCCGACCCGCTGTAGAAAGAGGGAGTCTACACCAGATGTCGCACTTTTTTTTAAATTTCAGTAGAAGAGGGACCAAATTGTCCTCAATAAACGCGTCGGGGTCCCTGGACAGCACAACACCAAGGTACTTCATTTTCCCCGTGACTCTTAATTGAGGTAGGCTCAGTGGGATAGGGTTGGCCGATGGGTCGACCGGCAGGAGCGATGATTTCTCCCAGTTGATGGTCAGACCTGAGAATTTACCAAAGTCCTCCACCAAATGGACCACTTTCTCCAATGAGGAGATCGTGTCCCCAAGGAAAAATAAAACATCGTCCGCAAAAAGCGATATTCTCTCTTCCTCGCCGTTCCTATGGAAACCCTGCAGTTCGGCTGATAATCTCACCGCTCCCGCCAAGGGCTCCATAGCCAAAACAAACAGCAAAGGGGACAAGGGGCAGCCCTGCCTAGTTCCTCTTTCGAGGGGGAAGCTTTCCGAATAGTCATTGTTTACCTTGAGTCTTGCCTTTGGGTGGTTGTATAGGGTTTTTAACCAGCTGATGAATACGGGGCCAAATCCAAACCTCTCCAGGACCCACCAAAGATATTCCCACTCCAGGCTATCGAAAGCCTTGGCGGTGTCTAAGGACAATATGGCTCTAGACCCCTCATTCTCCGCCGGTACCTGAAGATTCAAGTAGGCCCTTCTGATATTGGTGCTGGTGGACCGACCGGGGATAAACCCCGATTGGTCTGGATGCACAAGTTTTGTAATGCATTTATTTAGTCTGGATGCCAGTACCCTTGCGACAATCTTGGCGTCCGTACACAGTAATGATATTGGTCTGTATGAGGAGACTTCCGATAAATCTTTCCCCTCCTTTGGTATCACCACTATATCGGCCTCCAACATCGACAGGGGTAACCTTCCGTCCTTAATCGACTGCTCCAGTACTTTTAGGAGCTCTGGAAGTAGCACTTCCCCATACTTTCTATAGATCTCCAATGGCAAGCCGTCCGGGCCTGGAGATTTCTGGCCTGACAGCTCCGCAACAGCTTTTTGCAACTCCTCCAGGGTCAGGGGAGAATCCATCTCGCTCCTGTCCCTATCCGAGAGCACAGGCAACTCTACCCCTTCCATAAACCTGTTCATATCGCGCCGGTCCGGCCCCCTGCGCGACCTGTACAGATCCCTGTAGAACGCCGAGAAGGTCTCTAGGACCTTGGCGGGGTCGGAAGTAATTTCTCCAGACGGTGTCTTAATTGAGAAAATAACCGATGGGGATATGTTAGACTTAGTTATAAGTGCCAACATCCGGCCCA
This sequence comes from Lithobates clamitans, assembly GCA_037952925.1. Classification (NCBI taxonomy): domain Eukaryota; kingdom Metazoa; phylum Chordata; class Amphibia; order Anura; family Ranidae; genus Lithobates; species Lithobates clamitans. The sequence goes on from JBBGZY010000527.1 coordinate 439,742, forward strand.
CCCTCTCCCCTTCACCAAAATAATTTTGCTTCTGGAAGAGTCTTTTGTTTTCTACTCTTCTGTTAATTACTTCTCTATACTCTTGTTGTCTGCTGAGCCATACCGCCTGTTTTTCCGGGGTTGGGTCCGCCACATATTGTGCTTCTGATACCGTAGCTTCCCTACTAGCCCTCTCCTCCCATTCCCTTGACGTTTTCTTAGCTATGACGACCTGCTGGTGTAATAGTCCCCTAAGGAACGCTTTTAAGGTGTCCCACACTACTCCCGCAGGGGCTGAGCCAGAGTTAAATGTTACAAACTCTTTTAATTTAGAGGTTACTTCTGCTGAACTACTTATTAAATCCAGCCACAATGGTTTTATTGTCCACCTCTTGCGGCTAGACTTAACAGTTAGGTTCAGAGTCAAGATCAAGGGAGAATGATCTGAAATTCCCCTCGGCTTGTACTCTATATTCCCTATTAATTGCATAGCATCCCTATTGCCTACCGCCATGTCTATGCGCGAGAGAGTGGAGTGTGTCCCTGAGTAGCAGGAATACTGTCGGATATTTGGGTTGTGGGATCTCCATAGGTCACACCACCCCACCTCCTCCAGAAGTTGGCCCAAGCGGCCCTCTGATAGCCTTTCCGCCCGGTTCATGGGCGGGAAACGATCCAATTTATTATCCAGAATTGTATTAAAGTCCCCCACTAGTATAATCGGTACGTCTACTTTACTTTCCACAAACTCCAGCAGGTCCAAAATAGTCTCTGTTTTAAACGGAGGGGGGATGTAAATATTTGCTATCACCAGGGGCTGATTTTCCACAACGCAGCTCAGGAAGACATAACGACCCAACGCGTCTATTCTGGCTTCCCTGCAGGAAAACGAGAAGCCTCTCCCCACCAATATGCTCACCCCTCTTGAGTATGAGGTGTAAACTGAGTGGTACTGTTCTTGGAATTTGTGGTTCCGAACCTGTGATTTAGTATCATTGGTAAGGTGGGTTTCCTGCAGACAAGCCAGTCCGACGCTGTGAGCTTCCATTGCCAAAAATACTGCTGCCCTTTTGGCGGGATCACCCATGCCCCTGATGTTCCAGGAGCCTATCCTTAATGTTTTAAAAGGCATCTAAAAAAAAAAGAAACTAGAAAAACCCAAGAGAAAAAAAAAAAAAAAAAAAAATCGTTTGTGCATTTGTGGGTACCAAGCTCATCGTGAACTCTGTGATTGTGTTAGCCAAGAAAAAATAAGAAAAGATAAAGTGGGGAGGGCAAGGGGCCCCCACGTCCGGGGACCCCCCCCCTACAATTCCTAACTGCAAATACAAATTACTTGTGCTAATATACATTGCATTTGTTTTTGTGAACCGACCCTTCATACCTATGTGTGCCTTGCTTTTGCGCCATTGCCTATCCCTATGACTCACTATAAAACTATAAAAGGGCATACATTTTTGATTTCACTCCTCACTACCTATCACAGTTTTGAAGGCCATAAAATGCCAAGATGGCACAAACCCCCCCCCCAAATGACCCCATTTTGGACAGTAGACACCCCAAGCTATTTGCTGAGAGGCATGGTGAGTATTTTGCAGCTCATTTGTTTTTGAAAATGAAGAAAGACCAGAAAAAAAAATTTTTTTTTCAATTTTCAAAACTTTGTGACAAAAAGTGAGGTCTGCAAAATACTCACTATACCTCTCAGCAAATAGCTTGGGGTGTCTACTTTCCAAAATGGGGTCATTTGGGGGGGTTTTGTGCCACCTGGGCATTCCATGGCCTCCGAAACTGTGATAGGCAGTGAAGAGTGAAATCAAAAATTTACGGCCTTAGAAAGCCTGAAGGCGGTGCTTGGTTTTCGGGGTCCCGTATGCGGCTAGGCTCCCAAAAAGTCCCACACATGTGGTATCCCCGTACTCAGGAGAAGCAACAGAATTTATTTTGGGGTGTAATTTCACAAATCCCCATGGCATGTTTGAGCAATATAACATTTAGTGACAACTTTGTGCAAAAAAAAAAAAATTTGTCTCTTTCCCGCAACTTGTGTCACAATATAAAATATTCCATGGACTCGACATGCCTCTCAGCAAATAGCTTTGGGTGTCTACTTTCCAAAATGGGGTCATTTGGGGGGGTTTGAACTGTCCTGGCATTTTATGCACAACATTTAGAAGCTTATGTCACACATCACCCACTCTTCTAACCACTTGAAGACAAAGCCCTTTCTGACACTTTTTGATTACATGAAAAAATTATTTTTTTTTTGCAAGAAAATTACTTTGAACCCCCAAACATTATATATTATTTTAAAGCAAATGCCTTACAGATTAAAATGGTGGGTGTTTCACTTTTTTTTTCCACACAGTAATTGCGCAGCGATTTTTCAAACGCATTTTTTGGGGAAAAAACACACTTTTTTAAATTTTTTTGCACTAAAACACACTATATTGCCCAAATGTTTGATGAAATAAAAAAGATGATCTTAGGCCGAGTACATGGATACCAAACATGACATGCTTTAAAATTGCGCACAAACGTGCAGTGGCAACAAAATTAATACATTTTTAAAATCCTTTAAAAGCCTTTACAGGTTACCACTTTAGATTTACAGAGGAGGTCTACTGCTAAAATGACTGCCCTCGATCTGACCTTCGCGGTGATACCTCACATGCATGGTGCAATTGCTGTTTACAGTTGACGCCAGACCAACGCTTGCGTTCGCCTTAGCACGAGAGCAGGGGGGACAGGGGTGCTTTTTTTTTTTCTTTATTATTTTTTTGCTTTTTTATCTTGTTTTTAAACTGTTCCTTTCATATTTTTTTTTTAAATCATTTTTATTGTTATCTCAGGGAATGTAAATATCCCCTATGATAGCAATAGGTAGTGACAGGTACTCTTTTTTGAAAAAATTGGGGTCTATTAGACCCTAGATCTCTCCTCTGCCCTCAAAGCATCTGACCACACCAAGATCGGTGTGATAAAATGCTTCCCCAATTTCCCAATGGCGCTGTTTACATCCGGCGAAATCTAAGTCATAAAATGCTCGTAGCTTCCGGTTTCTTAGGCCATAGAGATGTTTGGAGCCACTCTGGTCTCTGATCAGCTCTATGGTCAGCTGGCTGAATCACCGGCTGCATTCTCAGGTTCCCTGTTGAGACAGGAGAGCCAGAGAAAAACACGGAAGACGGTGGGGGGGGGGCATTCCCTCCCACTGCTTGTAAAAGCAGTCTAGAGGCTAATTAGCCACTAGGATTGCTTTTACATGAAAGCCGACCGCTGGCTAAAAAGAATGATACCAAGATGATACCTAAACCTGCAGGCATCTTTCTGGTATAACCACTCAAAGTCGTGAATGGCGTACCTGAAGACAAAAAAATGGTTAACAATAAAGCACAGTAAACGGTAAAGTATAAAAAATTGCATACCTAAAAAACAAACATGATAAAACATAATAACAATAAAACATTGCAGAATATAATACAGTAAAAAAGAGCAGAACAATAGAGAGAGAGAATAGAGAGAGAGAGAACAATGAAACGACAACTATTTTTTTTTATTTTTTTTGTAACTAACTTTTATAACTGTAACCGGTTCCAGGTTCGGGTCTCTCAAAATGCGATGGCATCTTGGGAGACCCTGTGAAAGTTTGCCTAGTCTGTGCAATGCTGTACCCTACGCTAATACTCAACTAGTGAATGGTAGCGTTCAAAACATTCACCAATGCAAAGACCAGGAGTATCAGGACAGGAGGGACAATAATAGCGGGTGTCACGCCTATATCTGCGCTTGCTGCAGACACAACATCTTTTTTGGGGGGGTTCGTTGGGTAGGGGTACTCGGGAGGACATATAAATGCCTCTCATGCAGCCGACTGCATTTGGTTGGGGATGTGAATGGGGGAAGTACGGGCGCTGCAGAAGCGGTGGGTTCCCAATTAGGATTGGCAAATGCAGCAGGAAGGGTATTATGGGCACGACGGGCCTGTGTTTGTCTTTTTGGTGGCAGCGGGACACTACTTGTGCTTGCCACCTCACCAGCTTGAACTGCACTTATGGGACTCGCCACGTCACCAAGTGTTACTGCAGTGCTGGTATGACTACGACCGGGGTGTACTAGGCCGCTGGTGCTTGCCAGTTCACCAAAACGCTACAAAAAAAAGTGACAGTAATCGATCGATACTGCACTTGGGTGGGCTGGGCCAGGCGGAGGGGCAAAACGCAGGTGCTAGCAGGTATCTGGGCTGATCCCACTAACACTGCGTTTTTGGGAACCCTAAACTGCTGGGGACGCTAGTATAGATCTGATCGGATCAGATATTGATCCGATCAGATACTTTACCACTAAGGGAGGCGTACGGTGCGTGTGTGGGTGTTAGCGGTACTGGCGCTAATCTGACGCTGCCTGGGGCTGGCGCTTGCCAGTTCACCAAAATGCTACCAAAAAAACTGTTAGCGATCGCAGGGATCAGGCCTGACTCTGCGAACGCTGCAGTTATGCGTTTAGTGTTTTGTAAGTGTCAGTGATAGCATCGATCGATACTGCACTTGGGTGGACTGGGCTGGGCCGGGCGGAGGGACAAAACGCAGGTGCTAGCAGGTATCTGGGCTGATCCCGCTAACACTGCGTTTTTGGGAACCCTAAACTGCTGGGGACGCTAGTATAGATCTGATCGGATCAGATATTGATGCGTTCAGATACTATACCACTAAGGGAGGTGTACGGTGCGTGCGTGGGTGTTCGCGGTACTGGCGCTAATCTGACTCTGCCTGGGGCGACGCATATCACCGCCGGGCGATTAGGGGGCTAAACCTTTATTCGGTAATAAACGGCGGGTGCCCTGACACTATAAAGAATAAACGAACTAACCAGCGTCACCCGTAACAGTTATACGGTGATCAGTGGTGAAAGGGTTAACTAGGGGGCAATCAAGGGGTTAAAACATTTATTAGATAGTATATGGGGGTCCCTGTCGCTATAAAACGCTGACAGCGAACCTAAATATTTACGTTCCTAACTAGCGTCACCAGCGACACTAATACAGCGATCAGAAAAATGATCGCTTAGCGACACTGGTGACAGGGGGTGATCAAGGGGTTAAAACTTTATATGGGGGGGTTAGGGGGGTACCCTAGACCTACAGGGGGCTACCACTCACTGTCCTACCACTGCTAACTGTCACAAACTGACACTATGCAGTAATCAGGGGAAAAAAAAAAACCTGCTTGGTGTCAGTTTGTGACTGGGGGGGGGGTGATTGGGGGGGCATCGGGGGGCAATCGGGGGTGTTTAGTGTGCCTGGCATGTTCTACTGTGTTGTGTGTGAGTGTTGGTGCACTTACATGTCGTCTCTCCTCGGCGCTGGAACGGAAACTGCCGAGCCAAGGAGAGATGACATCACATCCTCTGCCTCTGTGTACTATACAGAGGCAGGCGATGTTTCTCATTGGCTGGGAGCGATCGCGAGGGGGGGGGCCACGATCAGTCGTTCTCCCCCTCGTCTCTCATCGCTCCCAACCAAAAGCCGACCGCCGATAGCACCGCGGGGGGGGGTCCGATCGGACCCCCCGCCCGCGGGAAGGCAATCACATACCAGGTACGTGATTTTGCCTGCCCGTGCCTCTCTGATCACTTATATAGGCGTGAGGCGGTCGGCAAGTGGTTAAAGGATAAAACTTACCTTAATATAGTCCTTCTGCAGGACCTGTATGATGGCAGAACAGGTCTCTGGAATAATGATCCCCAGAGCCTGGGGGGAGATGCCTGTCGAGAACTTGATGTCCTGCAGACTTCTCCCCGTCGCCAAGTACCGCAAGGTGGCAACTAGCCTTTGTTCTGGAGTGATGGCTTGCTGCGTGCAGGTGTCCTGCTTGGTAATAAAGGGGGACAGCAAAGCCAACAGACGGTGAAAAACGGGGTCCGTCATCCGGAGATAATTCCTGAAATCATCAGGATTATTCTCCTGGATCTCCCACAGAAAAAGGCATCTGCGAGAATTGGTCACGCTGGAGCAACCAATTCTTGGTCCATGAACTCCTCCTCCTCCTGTTCATGGACTGGGCTTGGGTCAAAGTAAGTACCCCAACACCAAGCCCCTGCATAACACGAACTCTTTGAGTATGTAACTGCAACATGGCTTCAAAACGGTCGGCTGGTCAGAACAAATTAACATAACTCACTGAAATTTCAGAAAGGCCTGAGAAGAGCGAGCTGAAAATCAGAAATGAGCGGACAAGATCATACTGAAAAACAGATACAAACCCACAAGCACAAACTGGAGAGCGATAACGAACTGAAAAGCACGATGCTGAAAGGCGCGAATCGTCTCTCACCAAACTTCTACTAACACGAGATTAGCAGAAGGAGCCCAAAGGTTGGCGCACTGGCTATTGAACTTCCTTTTTCTAGTCCCGTTGTACGTCAGCGCGTTCTTGCCGATCAGAATTTCCCAAAACATTTGTGCAATTGTATGCAAGACAAGTTTCAGCCAACATCCGTCGGAAATAAATTCACGGTTTGGTTGTCGGAAATTCCGATCCTGTGAAAGCGGCATAATTCTATGGAGTGGTACGGCTTATTATCATCCTATGTACAGATACTTCAGTCTCTGCTGTGGAACTCTGCAGCTCCTCCAGGGTTACCTTAGGTCTCTGTGCAGCCTCTCTGATTAATGCCCTCCTTGCCCTTGTCTCCGTGTGTTTTGGTGTGCAGCCGTCTCTTGGCAGGTTTGCTGTTGTGCCATGTTCTTTCCATTTGGTTATGATAGATTTGATGGAGCTCCTAGAGATCATCAAAGATTTGGATTTTTTTTTTTTATAACATAATGCTGACTTGTACTTAACAACATTGTCCCTTACTTGTTTGGAGAGTTTCTTGGTCTTCATGGCAGTGTTTAGTTAGTGGTGCCTCTTGCTTAGGTGTTGCAGCCTCTGGGGCGTTTCAAAAAGGTGTGTATATGTAATGACAGATCATGTGACACTTAGATTGCACACAGGTGGACATCATTTCACTAATTATGTTGGTATGAAGGTAATTGGTTGCACCAGAGCTTTTTATGGGCTTCATAACAAAGTGGGTGAATACATACGCACATGCCAATTATCAGTTTTTTATTTCTCAAAAATAGTTTTATGTATATATTTTTCTAATTTTACTTCACCAAATTAGACTATTGTGTTCTTATCCATCACATATAATTCAGATTAAAAAAACATTGAACTAAAGGCTGTAATGTAACAAAATAGGTAAAAAGCCAAGGGAGGTGAATACTTTTGCAAGGCACTGTGACTCCTGCTAAAATGTTGCAGATAGAATAGGCAGAAGACCGAGCCCCTCAGGTTTACTGTTGTCCGATTCCCTATTAGGAAGATTTCTCTTCGCTTCTCATCCGTATGTCAAAGGCCAGGAAAGAGAAGGGATGGGAAATGCTAGAAAATCTCTCTACTTGGTACAGAGATAGGGATGGAAGACAAGAAGAACCAATACCAATTTTACCTTTTACAAGAAAATCATGATTTTCTTGTGACTTCCACAAACTGTTTCTTTGGATCTATTTACTGGATTCATTACTTGGTTTGACATGCATCAATTTAATTTAGGATAACTTCTGCATTTCCATTATGCTCAAAACATGCAAAGTTAAATGTAAAACCCTATGAAACATGCCACTAGATGAAAAACCTTTTATCCATCGTGCTTGTTTTCTTCTGTGTTGATCTCCATATATGAATATCAAAGTAATTAGTTTTGTTATCTTTATGTAAGCTGAAATGCAGTGCATGATAAAACATGAGCCACTGGCAATGCTTTGAAGAAAGTGTCTTTATTCTATAGGGAAGGAGAAAAGATTAATGGTTTGTCTTTTCTGGACATCATTTCTCGTCCTCACAACAGACAATAGGAGTTGTCAGTAGAAAAGACAGGGAAAATTCTGCTTGAAAACAGAAGCTGATGTTCTTGTGATGTCCTGGGATCAGATAAGATGCCAAGGACCAGAGCATCCCTTGAAAGGAGCCACGTCAGATAAAAAGGTTTCTAGGATAGTGAAGAGAGGGATTAGAGGAATATTCATGACTCGTGAGGATCAGCAGGTGACACCTAAGGCATAGCACTTTATCCATTTGGCAAACAGTAAATAAAGACCAATGGTTGCCAGGATAAAATGTAGTAACAAAAGCCAGCGTCTTTCCCCGTACAATGGAAAGCTTGTGTTTGCCGCTTGTTGAGCGTAAAGGCATGGACTGTCTTTTTCATTTCTAAGCATTGACCTGATGGATGAAAAACCAGACTTGTACAGTCGCACGAGTGTCAAGACAGTAAAGAAGCTTTACAGACAATATATAGAGATTTTGTACCTATTTTGTGGTTTTGTTTTGACTCGGTTGAATTGATGATAGGCAACTCCTATCCTCATATTGATTAGTGGTTCCAAATTAATAATAACTACTGCAGTAGGGAACAGACACAAAAGATACGCTCAGCATCTTTCCAAATTACTGTTCTGCCTTATTATGACGCAATTGAAGGTTTTTATGCACATGATTACGTAGGTATCACATTAATATTACAATTGTACGTTTATGGTAACAAGGGGCGTTACATAGGCAGGCTTATTCTAATCAGGACTCAAAAGAATGTAAACATTTACTGAAAACATTATTAGTGCCGTGTGCACAGTGAGGGCAGTGTGCAATACATACAAAATACAATACAATTATATACAGAACTTACAAATTTCCATTACAGTCTCCCCTCTTTTGATCAATATTTTGATCACTAACCATACCTGCTATCACCTTTAACCTGGAACCTCCACACGCTTAGGTAGAGGTAGTCCTGGCCAAAGAGGCAAAAAACTCCATTGTGGAGAAAATAATAGCTGAGCAACTTTTTCATTACCAAATGACTTTTCATTGTGAAAAACAAATGATTGATAAGACATATTTACAGAGTACTGGCTGTACACTCCTGTGGCCAGAATGGCCTTTTAGCTTAATTGTTGGCATGCTGACTTATCAGCATATGTAAACACTGACTACATAAAATGGAAGACGTACAAAAGACAAATATGACTTCAACATGGCTAAACTATTTTTCAAATATATATATCCCTTACAATTAAAGTAACTGAATCAAAAAGTACCCTAGACTGTGATCACAAGAGGGAAACAAATCAAACAGAGATTTCTTTAATTTAGTCATTTTTGCAGTGTCTGGTGTGGATCCAGGTGACTTTTCCTTCAAGTTTTGCAAAAACTGTACATGAAATAGATGCTGTATTGAGTCTCCAAACATTTCCTTATATATAAATGTCTCTTAAAAATCCACAAGTCACCTGGCTTTAGTTTTAGATCCTTCCAAACTTTTAGGATCTGGAATTGGGGAGAAAACACATAAATGAGTTTGTCAAAAACCTTAAAAGATCAGCAACATTCTCTGTGAGATCCGAATGAAGGACTTCAGCTGCTGAGACAAAATATAAGCAAGTGAGTAACACACTCCCAAACCAAATCCCATAGGGAGAGAGTCCAACATCCCCCTTAGAGGCTTCATAAAATAGAAGAAAACATTCAGGCAAAAGTTTTCTAGTTTCTTACTCTACTTTGTCTGATACATTGTAGACAGTAGGGGGTGTAAAAATAAAACCTCAAAACTTCTAGTAAGGACTCTCCTATAAAAAATGATTTCCTCTGTTACTCTCTGTACTCCCTGGCACTCTGTACTTACAAACTACTTCTGATAACACTTTTTACTGTGGCCTTTGCAGTAGCATTTGCCACTGGACATCCAAAAAACATGTCCATACAGACAAAATGCATACTCGTAAGATCCTAACTTGGGCATCTGGATATTTCTTTTTGTAATCTCTGGGAGGGATGTTCAGCTTTTGGTAACACCTTTGGTAACAGGTAAAACAAGAAGTGGTATGTTATAAAAACAACTGTGGAGAACCCTGGCTCTATCCCATGCTCATTTACTAAGGCAGCCATAACTGCTTGTGACTCATGACACGGTCCATGTGTCAAGCTGAAGGGAAAAGAGTGGCTGGCAGACATAAATGATCACCTTTTCCAAAGTCCTGTTTCATAAGAAGTTGCCCCCTGTGGACCACTTGTTCTTCTCGTTCTGGGGTCCTTAAAGTTGAATTATTAATCCCAGCTATACTGGGCCAGAACTAGGGTGGAATCTGTGAGTTGCACAGACCCATCAAGTGTCCGGGGCTGTAAATGCAGCATCCTTAGTCACCTGGTCTGCTTCCATGTGTGAAAGTTAATATGGCTACCTCAGCAAGAACCTGGAAGGCTGAAAACAGCCGATCAAATTAACTTAGCATGCTTTATTGGTTTACCTGCCGAAGTAAAAACAAACTTCTGGCCCTTCAAATGAAACCAAAAGCTCTCTATATCTCGACTATCTATATAAATATACACTCTTTTTATAGCTCACAGGCTTTGCTAAAACATGGAGCTCTGCTTCTTGAGCTGGGGAAAAAGGATCCAATGACTTTGAATACAGAGTATCCTTCTGGGTGATAAACTGCATATTCAAATCTACAAAAAATTTAATATCTGGGTCTTCAGGGAGTGTGTCCTGCACTGGGCTCACAGCAGCTGATTCCCACATCAATTTAACACATGTGTCTTCCTTTGTCACCAGCCTCCTCCAATAGAGGCAATAAGGTGGCTGGATTCAAATGTACCCATTTTTCATTGTTAGATTTGTACATAAACAAACTCATATTTTAAACCTTTCATTAGACAAAAATTTAGTTATCTGTATATTTGCTGCGCAGAATGTCAGACCATTGACCAAAACAATATCTAACTTTGTCTAATAGCACCTTTGCATAAAAGCTACAGCTCTGATATATCGGGGTGAACCCTTCATTACTGGGTCCAGCTTGCATAAATATATTACAATGTCTTGTTTTCTATCACACTATTTGTGTAAGAACTCCAGTCTCATGTTTCAAAAGACAACTTTTTCCTGGCAATATTATAATAAATGATAACAATACCCTGCGGTCATGGAGAGATGCCCATAAATCCAAAATATTCTTCTGCTTATACCACAGTACTTACAAGAAAAAGGGGCACATCATTTCACAATCCACACATTCTGCTTTGGATTTCAAAAATAAAAATAAATAAAAACAAAAGGACCAAGAATCTGTATGATGGACCAGAAAGCATCAAAAACTATAAAACAACTGGCTGCAGGTGGCATCTATCCTAACAGGGTGTGTGGACTTGATGTGATGGGACTGTTATATTTAAATTTCCCCATTAACCTCGACTTCATTTCCAACCAAAGGTTGTCTAAACCAGTTTCAATATATCTATATTATTAATAAAATTGTTAAACTCATATTAGAAATTAATACTCATTATTACTTAATTTTACTTAATTTCCCTTTTTTAAATGCACTGTTTCCACTATCAAAGGATATTCAATTTGTGTAATACACAGTTAAATGTAACCTTCATTTTACCATGTTTGGAAAACAGATTCAAAATAATTGTGATTACATTGTTTACCGTTAGATTCCTTAACCCGGCACATTTTGTTATAAATGTTTTGTCTAAAAAACAGAAATTGGCATGGTGTCCTTCCAGCTTATCACTGACCACATTCTTTCAGGAGAGCACAAAGGAGGGGGTCACATCTGTGTACATGACACACACAAGCAATAGAACTAAAGGTCCCAGCATTCGCACACACATACACCAATATCTCTCTAAAATCGCTTACATTTTTCCCATTTGTACACAACACATGCATATCATTCTCTCACTTTCTTTTAACTCTCATTAATATTTTCCTGTCTAAATTCTACTTTCTTTATTTTTGTTCAGATAACTTTTATATCTAGCTTCTATGATCAGACGGTCAGCCAGAGTGCTCATCCCATCTTCTCTCTCTGACAACATATAAAGTATTATGTTTTACCTCTCATTTCTCTGTTTCTGACTCTAATAGTTATAGTGCCTGACTCCAAATTCATCCCACAACTTAACATGAAAATGTCCCTTTTCTGTCTAGTGTTAATGTCACCCTTGATCCATCCTGCTCACATAGATAGCTGTTTCTCTAGCTGTTTCTTAGTCCCTGTGGACTTTGGTAACCCAGTTACCCAATGTGGATCACTGTCCACTTTAACCATTAATCTAGGGGCTCAGTATAGGCGGAACCGCACCTTTGGTTCATATATAGCGCTCCTCTTGCGCTGGGCATTTTTGAGGGTCTCTTACCCTTCATTCCCTTACTTAATTTAATGCCCATAATGACTGGCCAGTCTTCTCTCTTCTCTACTTGTGCCTATACCCTCTTGCCTCTAAACTACTTTATCTAGCAGATGTACTACATATACGTGTGAACAGCACTATTCTTCCCTTTCTTATCTATAACACTCGGATGGACAGTAGACAGGGACAACATAACATATAACCACCAATCAATACAGTTCGATTAAGGGGAGTAAAATAGGTACCCTTTGTCCCGAAAATGCCTTACCGATCAAGGAAGTCTGATAACTCAAATGTAAGCAAAAGGCTTACCTCAGCCGGCTGATTATCAGAAATTCCCGGATCGTCTCAAGCTCCTCGTTTCGGATACTCAGGGTCACCTGGAATCCCCTCCTAAGGCAAAGCTCGCCATGCATGACTCGGTTGAATTGATGATAGGCAACTCCTATCCTCATATTAGTGGAGACGTCCGCGCTTAGGACAATATGAAGGCTGCTGCCTATTCCTAATTGGTGCCCCAGAAGTGTCCAATATAAAAGTAAATAAGATAATAAAGGAAAAAACGGCGCTGCCTTAAGTGTGATTGGGTAAAGTATACTACATAATAAGTGAACCCAAACTGTGTAATAGAGGTGCAACTACACTTAATTGTGCAAAAGTGACCCAAAAAAGGGGGTCCAAACAGATCAGTGGCACAGAGCAGATGCCGTGGTTACAACGCATACGACACTCCTGCTATAGTGGAAGATATAGTTTAAATAAAGTGCTCCCAGTGAATATATGTAATAGAAAATAAAAATAAGGTAAGGGATATCTCAGTGATAAATAAAACAAAAATAGATATATTTCTTCAGAACTCAAAAGTTTTGGGACAAAATGGCGCCAGGGGTGTTAATAAAGTGTTAATAAAGTGTTTAAAAATAATAATTGATTACAGGTGTATAACGTAATAATCTCCGTGTGACAATATCATATGTGTATAAGTTAATTCCTACAATCTCCAAAAGTATTGGGACACCATACCATATGTGAACCCCAATGGCTTATTGTAAAACATAGATAGTATTTAGTGACACCCTGTTGACACCCTCCTCAAGAGTTGCCAATTATATAAAGGGACATGAAACTACATATACATTAAACATTAATTACTAAAAAGTCCATGCAAGGGGTCATCCATTGATGCCCATATAAAGAAGACACAGTTCACCACTAAGTATGCTGTTGGTATATTCTTATGGACACACTACAGTGACTTCCGTGCTTTACACTTCAGGAGTGACTTTAGGTGCTCACCCCCCGATGATACCCCACTCACCAAAGATGAACACCCCTACAGGGGTAACGAGCGACAGAGTGGGCTTCCCGGGCTAGGTGATATACACTCCAAGTTTCCTTGCGCTCCTCAGCAGCATTCAATCCTCACCGCTACTCCAGGGGGTGGGTGTATTCTCATATGAGCAGGGTACTGCAACGTATTACCACCTGCAGCACTCCGGTGTACCAGAGGAAAAAACACAAGGGGGCCTCTTTGGTGAAGTACGTTGTGTCCAATTTATTGCAAAAAATATTATAAAAAGAGTCCCATTGCACATAACCATAAGTTGTACAAGCTGAGAAACGAAATCCAAATTTTAAAAACAGCGCCGCTGTATGCAGGGTTGTACCAGCAGCGAACTCAGCGCGTGCGTTCCACCGTGCGTTCCAGCCAGCACTTCCGGGTATGACGTGTGAGCGTGGCCCCGCCTTACGCGTTTCGTCATAGGACGTTTTCAAAGACGGTGCCGACGCCTACGCTTCACACTCTGATATAGTTCCACAGTGCGCATGGCCACTCCCCTTATTATGGTAATGTCGCTCGGTGGGAGGGTGTAATCCGGCCAATAGACTACAATTGTGTATACTTATCAAGGCAGAATGAGGTAGTAACCTATCGTATGCCTGTCCATTCACCGCTGTGACAATCCAGACCTGCATTTCTGCATAAGCCCCCACCACATACTAGTACACTTGGACCAGTGGTATATGGTCTACAGGGGAATATATCCCTTAGCTTATGTGTGTGTATTGAGGCCGCTGGCAGTGACATTTTATTTTAGGACATACATAGAAGTATAATTTTAGTCCGCCTTTGTGGAACTATATTCATGTTATTAAAATCAAGATCCATGTATATATATAAAGATTGCACATAGGACGTAATCTTGTACGGCCCTGAAAATTACACAGACATAACATGATATAAACCTTATAATGGCTAAAACGCAGATTATCTGACGATCCACCAAAATCATTAGGCATATATAAAAATCTCTATATTATGTCAATTCATTGGGCATATATAAAAATCTCTATATTATGTCAACCCATGTTCAGTATGTACCCATCTATCAGCATAAATAATGATTAAAAACTTTATAATTATTTAGAATACAAAAACTATATTTAAAAATATATATAAAAATATATTAAAAAATCTATTAAAAAAGAAAAAAATTTTTTATTAAAAATATATGAATATATGTACGGGAGAGGTAGTCGTACTCTGGTGGATAAGTATGTGCTTAAAAATTAATTTATGAGCATATTATTATGTGAATAAAGGACCTACATGTGTGATCCACCCTTATTACAAGCTGTGGATGGGTCCCTTGATGTCTTATTGTCTTACTGTACCCGATTAAGAATTCTCGGGAAAGACTCATAGACCAGATATTATTGTGACAGGATGTTAATAGAGCCATAGGGGAAAAAAACAGTAAAAAGTGAAGTCATAAAGTGATCCATTAGTGTCGTATTATCTTTCTTGACCCGATTCAAAAGTATCGGGACAGACACATAAAACTGATAGAATTATAAGTATTAGTAGGACCAGAGGGTATTGGAGTCATAAAATGATGAGGGTTAATGTAGATTTAGAATATCATCTTTCTATTTGTTATATATGGTCAGGGTTGGGTCGAAATACGATCTAGGGGTTAGCTATGTAACAATTCAAATCTATATCTAGATTAAGCCCTTTGGGGGCAAGGGAACCCAAACGGTATATCCAACTAGTTTCGTTTCTGGATATTGTGGTTTCTCTGTTACCTCCACGCCAATGTTCCTGGACAGAGTCAATGCCATAAAAAATGAGTACACTTGGGTCCCTATGATGGACCTCATCAAAGTGTCTGGATAGACTGTGATTGGGGAACCCCTTTCTAATGTTTTTGATATGTTCCCGGATCCGGACGAATAATTGACGAGTAGTTCTTCCCACATATTGGAGGTGGCATGGACACTCTACCACATATGTGACATGTGTGCTCCTGCAAGTAATTAATTGGTTAATTTTGTATTCTTTATGATCTGTGCATGATTTGAATGTGTTCTTTCTCCTAGGTTGTTTTTTAGCTACTTTGCACGGTAGGCATCTCTGACACCTGAAGAAACCCTTCAATTCTGGACATATTTTAATAGGTCTCGGGGGGTCAGTGACGTTCTTCACAAGATGATCCCTTAAATTAGGTGCTTTTCTATATATAAATTTAGGTCTAGCCGGTAGTAATTTTGTTAGGGTGAGATCCTCCTTGAGTATGGGCCAGTACTTTTTTATTATTTTCTCAAAGTCTTTGTATTGGCTGTTGAACCCTGTGACGAACGCTACTTCTGAAACCTTCTGAGCTTTCTTGTTCTGTTTGTGAAACAGGGAAGTTCTGTCCATCTTCATGATATCTTCTTTAAGTTTCAACAATTTCTCCCTGTCATACCCCTTTTCCAGAAACTTGTTGATTAAAATGTCAGCCTGTTTGTTAAAATCTTCAACTAGATTGCAATTCCGACGTATCCGTAGCAGCTGCCCTTTGGGAACATTGGTCTTCCATCTAGGGTGATGGCAGCTGGAGGTGGGGATATATCCGTTCCTGTCTGTCGGTTTGAAAAAAGTGCGAGTGCATAGCTTGTCTCCTGTTTTAAAAATCTCTAGGTCCAAGTAATCGATTATCTCTGAGCTCCATTTCCCAGTAAACTTAATGCCATATTTGTTGTTATTAAGGTTGTTCAAAAATTTGGTGAGGCTGTCTGTTGTTCCATTCCATAGGATGAACAAATCATCTATATACCTCCTATACATCTTGATCTGAGGTATGTTTTTGCTATAGATGTATTTATCTTCCCAGAGGTCCATAAATAAGTTAGCTACGCTAGGAGCATAGCGTGCTCCCATTGCGACTCCCTTTGTTTGTACGTAATATTTTTTCTCATGCCAAAAATAATTGCATTCCATCGCCATTTTAAGGCCCTCAAGGATATAATCAATTTGTTCCTGCTTCATGCTTGTGTTCATGTGTAGAGCTCTTTCCACACCACGTAAGCCGTCTTTCTGTTCAATACTAGTGTACAAGGAATTGACATCTACTGCAACCAGTAGCCATTGTTCCACTCCTTTGATCTCTTGTAGTTCCTGTATTAGTTGCATACTGTCCCGTAGGTAGGATTTCCCTTCTTTCACTAATGGTTTGAGGAATTTATCCAGGTACTCTCCCACCCTGGAGAAAATGGAATTTATTCCACTAATTATGGGCCTACCTGGTGGCTTTTCCAACCTCTTATGGATTTTAGGTGTGTGGTATATGACAGGGGTTCTGGTTGAATTGGATATTAAATATTCCGCTTCTTTACAATTCAAGATGCCTTTCGTTTTCCCTTTTTCTACATAGGATTTCAGCTTCTTTTCATATTTTTTCTTCGGGTTCCCTTTGAGTGTTTTATAGGTATTTTCTATACTTAGCAGATTATTCATCTCATCTTGATAATCTTTCTTGTTCAGGATGACCAGACCTCCACCCTTATCTGCAGGCCTTATTACTACCTCATGTTTTTTTGCTATGCCTTTGATGGTATTCCAGATGTTATTTGGCCTTTTCTTCTTATTGCCCATTATTTTGATGTCTTCCTCTACCATTTTTTTAAAAGCATTAATACATTGGTTTCCTGGTGTTTTGGGATTAAAAATCGAATTATTTTTGAGATTTGTCTGTACAAAATCAGACTCAGCCCTTGTTGTTACTCCGGGATTCATCGCAAAATGTTTCTTAATATTTAGCTTTCTTAAAAATTTTTGTAAATCGATAAAAACCTCAAATTGATCAAATGATTTATTAGGGGCATACTTGAGTCCCAATTCTAACACCCTCAGCTCTTCTTGCGTGAACGTCACATTGCTCAGATTAAAAATGCCTTGTCCTAGTAATTTCTCGGCCTCTTTCTTCTTCTTGCCTCCTCGTTTCCCTCTTGCCTGTTTTCTCTTTCTGTGTATCTGTGTATTGGTCCTGTGTTTGTCTCGAGGCCGAGAAATTACTAGGACAAGGCATTTTTAATCTGAGCAATGTGACGTTCACGCAAGAAGAGCTGAGGGTGTTAGAATTGGGACTCAAGTATGCCCCTAATAAATCATTTGATCAATTTGAGGTTTTTATCGATTTACAAAAATTTTTAAGAAAGCTAAATA
The DNA here is from genome assembly GCA_037952925.1 of Lithobates clamitans. Classification (NCBI taxonomy): domain Eukaryota; kingdom Metazoa; phylum Chordata; class Amphibia; order Anura; family Ranidae; genus Lithobates; species Lithobates clamitans. Next base: position 457,457 of record JBBGZY010000527.1, read on the forward strand.
TTAAGAAACATTTTGCGATGAATCCCGGAGTAACAACAAGGGCTGAGTCTGATTTTGTACAGACAAATCTCAAAAATAATTCGATTTTTAATCCCAAAACACCAGGAAACCAATGTATTAATGCTTTTAAAAAAATGGTAGAGGAAGACATCAAAATAATGGGCAATAAGAAGAAAAGGCCAAATAACATCTGGAATACCATCAAAGGCATAGCAAAAAAACATGAGGTAGTAATAAGGCCTGCAGATAAGGGTGGAGGTCTGGTCATCCTGAACAAGAAAGATTATCAAGATGAGATGAATAATCTGCTAAGTATAGAAAATACCTATAAAACACTCAAAGGGAACCCGAAAAAATATGAAAAGAAGCTGAAATCCTATGTAGAAAAAGGGAAAACGAAAGGCATCTTGAATTGTAAAGAAGCGGAATATTTAATATCCAATTCAACCAGAACCCCTGTCATATACCACACACCTAAAATCCATAAGAGGTTGGAAAAGCCACCAGGTAGGCCCATAATTAGTGGAATAAATTCCATTTTCTCCAGGGTGGGAGAGTACCTGGATAAATTCCTCAAACCATTAGTGAAAGAAGGGAAATCCTACCTACGGGACAGTATGCAACTAATACAGGAACTACAAGAGATCAAAGGAGTGGAACAATGGCTACTGGTTGCAGTAGATGTCAATTCCTTGTACACTAGTATTGAACAGAAAGACGGCTTACGTGGTGTGGAAAGAGCTCTACACATGAACACAAGCATGAAGCAGGAACAAATTGATTATATCCTTGAGGGCCTTAAAATGGCGATGGAATGCAATTATTTTTGGCATGAGAAAAAATATTACGTACAAACAAAGGGAGTCGCAATGGGAGCACGCTATGCTCCTAGCGTAGCTAACTTATTTATGGACCTCTGGGAAGATAAATACATCTATAGCAAAAACATACCTCAGATCAAGATGTATAGGAGGTATATAGATGATTTGTTCATCCTATGGAATGGAACAACAGACAGCCTCACCAAATTTTTGAACAACCTTAATAACAACAAATATGGCATTAAGTTTACTGGGAAATGGAGCTCAGAGATAATCGATTACTTGGACCTAGAGATTTTTAAAACAGGAGACAAGCTATGCACTCGCACTTTTTTCAAACCGACAGACAGGAACGGATATATCCCCACCTCCAGCTGCCATCACCCTAGATGGAAGACCAATGTTCCCAAAGGGCAGCTGCTACGGATACGTCGGAATTGCAATCTAGTTGAAGATTTTAACAAACAGGCTGACATTTTAATCAACAAGTTTCTGGAAAAGGGGTATGACAGGGAGAAATTGTTGAAACTTAAAGAAGATATCATGAAGATGGACAGAACTTCCCTGTTTCACAAACAGAACAAGAAAGCTCAGAAGGTTTCAGAAGTAGCGTTCGTCACAGGGTTCAACAGCCAATACAAAGACTTTGAGAAAATAATAAAAAAGTACTGGCCCATACTCAAGGAGGATCTCACCCTAACAAAATTACTACCGGCTAGACCTAAATTTATATATAGAAAAGCACCTAATTTAAGGGATCATCTTGTGAAGAACGTCACTGACCCCCCGAGACCTATTAAAATATGTCCAGAATTGAAGGGTTTCTTCAGGTGTCAGAGATGCCTACCGTGCAAAGTAGCTAAAAAACAACCTAGGAGAAAGAACACATTCAAATCATGCACAGATCATAAAGAATACAAAATTAACCAATTAATTACTTGCAGGAGCACACATGTCACATATGTGGTAGAGTGTCCATGCCACCTCCAATATGTGGGAAGAACTACTCGTCAATTATTCGTCCGGATCCGGGAACATATCAAAAACATTAGAAAGGGGTTCCCCAATCACAGTCTATCCAGACACTTTGATGAGGTCCATCATAGGGACCCAAGTGTACTCATTTTTTATGGCATTGACTCTGTCCAGGAACATTGGCGTGGAGGTAACAGAGAAACCACAATATCCAGAAACGAAACTAGTTGGATATACCGTTTGGGTTCCCTTGCCCCCAAAGGGCTTAATCTAGATATAGATTTGAATTGTTACATAGCTAACCCCTAGATCGTATTTCGACCCAACCCTGACCATATATAACAAATAGAAAGATGATATTCTAAATCTACATTAACCCTCATCATTTTATGACTCCAATACCCTCTGGTCCTACTAATACTTATAATTCTATCAGTTTTATGTGTCTGTCCCGATACTTTTGAATCGGGTCAAGAAAGATAATACGACACTAATGGATCACTTTATGACTTCACTTTTTACTGTTTTTTTCCCCTATGGCTCTATTAACATCCTGTCACAATAATATCTGGTCTATGAGTCTTTCCCGAGAATTCTTAATCGGGTACAGTAAGACAATAAGACATCAAGGGACCCATCCACAGCTTGTAATAAGGGTGGATCACACATGTAGGTCCTTTATTCACATAATAATATGCTCATAAATTAATTTTTAAGCACATACTTATCCACCAGAGTACGACTACCTCTCCCGTACATATATTCATATATTTTTAATAAAAAATTTTTTTCTTTTTTAATAGATTTTTTAATATATTTTTATATATATTTTTAAATATAGTTTTTGTATTCTAAATAATTATAAAGTTTTTAATCATTATTTATGCTGATAGATGGGTACATACTGAACATGGGTTGACATAATATAGAGATTTTTATATATGCCCAATGAATTGACATAATATAGAGATTTTTATATATGCCTAATGATTTTGGTGGATCGTCAGATAATCTGCGTTTTAGCCATTATAAGGTTTATATCATGTTATGTCTGTGTAATTTTCAGGGCCGTACAAGATTACGTCCTATGTGCAATCTTTATATATATACATGGATCTTGATTTTAATAACATGAATATAGTTCCACAAAGGCGGACTAAAATTATACTTCTATGTATGTCCTAAAATAAAATGTCACTGCCAGCGGCCTCAATACACACACATAAGCTAAGGGATATATTCCCCAGTAGACCATATACCACTGGTCCAAGTGTACTAGTATGTGGTGGGGGCTTATGCAGAAATGCAGGTCTGGATTGTCACAGCGGTGAATGGACAGGCATACGATAGGTTACTACCTCATTCTGCCTTGATAAGTATACACAATTGTAGTCTATTGGCCGGATTACACCCTCCCACCGAGCGACATTACCATAATAAGGGGAGTGGCCATGCGCACTGTGGAACTATATCAGAGTGTGAAGCGTAGGCGTCGGCACCGTCTTTGAAAACGTCCTATGACGAAACGCGTAAGGCGGGGCCACGCTCACACGTCATACCCGGAAGTGCTGGCTGGAACGCACGGTGGAACGCACGCGCTGAGTTCGCTGCTGGTACAACCCTGCATACAGCGGCGCTGTTTTTAAAATTTGGATTTCGTTTCTCAGCTTGTACAACTTATGGTTATGTGCAATGGGACTCTTTTTATAATATTTTTTGCAATAAATTGGACACAACGTACTTCACCAAAGAGGCCCCCTTGTGTTTTTTCCTCTGGTACACCGGAGTGCTGCAGGTGGTAATACGTTGCAGTACCCTGCTCATATGAGAATACACCCACCCCCTGGAGTAGCGGTGAGGATTGAATGCTGCTGAGGAGCGCAAGGAAACTTGGAGTGTATATCACCTAGCCCGGGAAGCCCACTCTGTCGCTCGTTACCCATGTAGGGGTGTTCATCTTTGGTGAGTGGGGTATCATCGGGGGGTGAGCACCTAAAGTCACTCCTGAAGTGTAAAGCACGGAAGTCACTGTAGTGTGTCCATAAGAATATACCAACAGCATACTTAGTGGTGAACTGTGTCTTCTTTATATGGGCATCAATGGATGACCCCTTGCATGGACTTTTTAGTAATTAATGTTTAATGTATATGTAGTTTCATGTCCCTTTATATAATTGGCAACTCTTGAGGAGGGTGTCAACAGGGTGTCACTAAATACTATCTATGTTTTACAATAAGCCATTGGGGTTCACATATGGTATGGTGTCCCAATACTTTTGGAGATTGTAGGAATTAACTTATACACATATGATATTGTCACACGGAGATTATTACGTTATACACCTGTAATCAATTATTATTTTTAAACACTTTATTAACACTTTATTAACACCCCTGGCGCCATTTTGTCCCAAAACTTTTGAGTTCTGAAGAAATATATCTATTTTTGTTTTATTTATCACTGAGATATCCCTTACCTTATTTTTATTTTCTATTACATATATTCACTGGGAGCACTTTATTTAAACTATATCTTCCACTATAGCAGGAGTGTCGTATGCGTTGTAACCACGGCATCTGCTCTGTGCCACTGATCTGTTTGGACCCCCTTTTTTGGGTCACTTTTGCACAATTAAGTGTAGTTGCACCTCTATTACACAGTTTGGGTTCACTTATTATGTAGTATACTTTACCCAATCACACTTAAGGCAGCGCCGTTTTTTCCTTTATTATCTTATTTACCTATCCTCATATTGATTAGTGGTTCCAAATTAATAATAACTACTGCAGTAGGGAACAGACACAAAAGATACGCTCAGCATCTTTCCAAATTACTGTTCTGCCTTATTATGACGCAATTGAAGGTTTTTATGCACATGATTACGTAGGTATCACATTAATATTACAATTGTACGTTTATGGTAACAAGGGGCGTTACATAGGCAGGCTTATTCTAATCAGGACTCAAAAGAATGTAAACATTTACTGAAAACATTATTAGTGCCGTGTGCACAGTGAGGGCAGTGTGCAATACATACAAAATACAATACAATTATATACAGAACTTACAAATTTCCATTACAGTTTGTATTGAAAAAAAAATTATCATTATTAGGTGAAAATTTGTGTATTGCATATGAAACTATATATAGTTTTCTATCTAGCCAACAGGTGGATATCTAGTGTACTTTTTAGCTGTGAAGCGTTGCATCACATTTAGTTTTTTTCAAGCGAGCCTGTTTTTTTTAGAATGAGTCCTCGCAGTGGTGACTTTTATCGTATCAAATGTTTGGCCTGAGGATCAAGCAAAACAAAGCCACATTGAATACTTTTCTGTGCTGTCTCTTTTACTATCCCATGCTGCTGTGATCATCTCTCTAGTTTTTTTTATATAGCAAAAGTTAAAATAGTTTAAAAACAATTCATTCAAGTTAAATAAAAGCAGCAACAATAATATTGACCCTAAACCATGATAGTCTTTCTATGAACTATGCTACTCATTTTGTGGGCTCAACAAAAGGCTGCCCCCCCCCCTTTCCCATTTTGTGTTTTTTCTGGTGGGAGCCCTCACTGCCACCTGTCAGAGATTCACATCCTCCGGAGTTGGGCAGATCATGAATGCTACCAAGAAGGACACCATATAATGACTGGGTGCCACCCTCTATACTCTAGCATTCCCTTGTGAGCCCAGGGCAGCTTTGTGATATACACCAAGGGGGTATGTCCTTGACATTTTGGTATCATAGGCGGGGTAAATGTTGCTTGGCGTCATTATTACTGGAAGAGGACTTGAGCAGTGAGTCTGTTTTTTTTATTTTACAAATTGCTGAGCTAGTTATATTTTTATTCATTTAAGCTGAACTTGGGAATTAAATTATTGCATTTTAATAATCTACTGTATGTGAATTAAAAGCTTTAAATTCCAAAAGCCTTGCTGGCGCAGTGAGGCCATGTCTGGTACAATGTCACAAAACTTTGGTACTTTCCTAAATTGCAACCATTCTTGACCAGGGTAACAGTAAATACTGTAGACCTGAGTCAGAACTCTGCAGCTTTCCTACCTCATCTGACAAACCGATAGACATGTGCATGACGAAAAAATTAGTTTGGTTTAGATTTTTTAATCTAGTTATTTCATTTGATTAAATTCGGTTCGATTCATTCGTTCAATTCATATTCGGGATTCATATTCGGAATTCGTTTTATGTCTTTTTTGAATTTTCTTCAATATTACCGCTTTTTTTTTTTCTCGATTCTAAACTTTTAAATCAATACATTTTGAATCAGCAGAATCGAAAACTTTAGTTTTTTTTTTTTTTCAATTCGAATGTGGCAAAGTGAACAACAAAAGAAAAATCTTCATCAAATGATTACAATGATTCTTTAAATCACCTTTTGGCTTAACTAAAACAGCATTATTTTGAAATCCTACTCTAATAACACACACAGTCTTTGATTTCAGAAACATGTTTACAGTTCAAATTCGACTGGAATTCGATGTAAAATTCGATTTGAATTTCAATTCGAATTTCGGAAATTCGGACTAGTTTAATTTTGTTATTCAGAGCATTTGGTAAACTGCGTTTTATACTGTAATTCGGGTATTCGGATACATCTGAATCTACGAATAATGAAAAATTTGTCAGAATATTTATTCGGAACAAAACGAACCGCACATGTCTACAAACAGATGTCCTTCTAAATATAAGGCATCTTTAACAGTCCATCTTTGGAAGCAAAATACCCCACCCACCAAAGAAATGTGGTATTCAAAAGTCAGCAACATTTTCCAAATTGAAGATCTATCCTCAATATTACAAATACAGAGGAAAATTGTAGAATGACACAGAGACCCCGGATACATTTTAAAACCACAAGCCCCCTATCTGCAGACAATGGCGCGAACTCCCTCCCTTCTGACTCAGAGGGCACAGCCCTATGGTGGAATTGCAATCCTATGGACCATTTAATGGAGCCTATTGCTTTGGGAGATAGTGCCCCCTTCACTGGGTGAACCCCCCAGGGAGCAGTACCCTCCTAGGCCAACTTTCCCTCTCCCCACTACCCCCCCCCCCCATCTTCTCACACTACCTCTATTCTACCTATACTATATAGCCAACCGCAACCATCCTTTTAAACATTTCTAGTCCCCAGAATTTACGCCCTACTGTATTTAGCAGTGGGTCAGAGATAAATATCAGGCCATTACCACATCAAGATTTCTCACCACATCTTAATGTATAAGCAGGCCCACTCCTAGGGTCACAGACACCTGGGTGCAGAAATATTTCTGGTGCCCCCACATCGGTCTGGTCATCTTACTAGCTCCTCCCCTAAGGAGTCTTTGTTATCCTGGGATCCTCTCACATTCTCCTAATAAAAAAATACAGGAAGAGAAGCAGAGTACTCTAATGGGGCCTGGAGGGGCTGTCTCTCTAATGGACACAGAGAGGGCCTCTGTTAGAGAGCCTGTTAGAGCCCCCACCAGGTCCCATTAGAGGCTACAATGGGGTCTAAAGGGACCTGGAGGGGGTCTCTCTAATAGATGCCCTCTTGGTGTCCATTAGAGTGTCTGTTAGTGTCCCCACCAGGCCCCATTAGAGACTACAACTGAGTCTAAAAGATCCTGGAGGGAGTTTTCTCTAACAGAGGTCCTTTCTGTCTCCATTTGAGAGTCTGTTAGAAAGAGCCGCCATTAGTGCCCATCAATGCAGCCTCATCAGTGTCCATCAGCTCAACCTCATCACTGCCCATCAATGCAGCCTGATCACTGTCCATCAATGAAGCCTGATCACTGTCCATCAATGCAGCCTCATCAATACCCAACAGCTCATCCTCATCAGTGCCCATCAATGCAGCCTCATCAATGCACATCAGCTCAGCCTCACCAGTGCCCATCAATGCAGCCTCACCAGTGCCCATCAATGCATCCAATTTGCATGACAGGTGAGTTTGACCAGCTTCAATGGAGCCGGTTCACATAGGTCCAGGGCGGCCCGGATTGCAAAAGGGTCCTCTGCAATTTTGGGCCTGGTTGAGGTGTGAATTCAGGCAAAAATTCAAACCTGAATCAGTAAACAAACGTGCCGGACCCCAGGCACAAAACCGCAGCCGTATATATGTGAACCTGGCCTCAATATCAGCTTAAAAGCCACTATATACTGTGTGTTAGAAACCAGCAGGCAATCAGTTTGACCAAAATCACTCCACTTATTTCTAGTTATTGGATTAGTTGAAGGTTGTTTCTACCAGCCGAGCTGCAATGCCCTTTACTACAGTTTCTAAAACAAGTAGAATGCATGTACAATACATAGCAAAATGCATTGTTTCCAGTATGGCCCATTCATTTCATATATGCATTGAGCTGTGCTGCATTAAGGAAAGGTCCTGTATTCTGCATTTTTGCTACACTACATTGCGTTTTACTATTCCAGTCAACTGAACAGCCATTCAACGCATTCTGCTATGTATCATAATCAAAGCTAGCAGATGAACAAGGTGACAGACAGTAGAAATATTTTGCCATTTTAAAAAGTTATATTCGTGATCAATAAAGACAGGTTTCTCAATTGCTCCAGCTACAACTTAGTTGTGTTAGGTTCTTCTATTTTGGATAAGAATAAGCATTATAAGGATAACTGTAAAATATAATCAAACGTTCTATATTTCACTGCAAAAGTATGCAAAGTTAGGCCTCTTGCACACGGATGTAAGAATTTACTGATGTTTATACTCAAGAACTTGTTGATAGAGAGTCCTGTGTGAAATATTCTGTAAAGACCTTGCCTAATGGCCCATACACATGATCCGAATATCGTGCGACAGATCGTACGACCTTTTTCGCTTAATAGTCGCAAGTAGAAATTGAATAGGTAAATAAAGTCACGAAAATTCTCGTACGACAGAAAAGAAAATCTAAAGTGATGTCATGTGTTGTAATGTATTTGTATTTTATTTTTGGGCGATAACTATACTGACTAATCAAAAATCAGACGATCTGCTATCGCACGAGGAAAATTTTCGTGCTTGTCCGGTCGAATAATATCAGATGAACTGCTGTGATCTGCTCTCGAAAGTGGTGTACACACGATCTTAAAACCTTACAATTCTTCCTCGGACGACAGTTTTCATACGATATTCGGATCGTGTGTACGGCCATAAGTGTTCTAGTTGCCAGTGTTGCATAAACGCGCATATACAAATAAATGACTGCACTCAAAAGTAAAGTTTTCTATTTTTTTTTATACGGCTCTGTGTTTATTGCTATATTACTGATCTCTAGGCAGTTGTGTGACTTGTTCCATAGACAACAATGCACCTGTGTTCAGATCAGTACAAAACGCTGGATTCTGTACTCTCGTTTGCAAGAGGTCTTATATGTATAATTGTTTCATGTTTATACATAGCACACAAGGGCTAAGCACTGATAGTAAAAGTATTACATACTCTAACAGCCAGCCATTAGCACAGAGCAAACAGTACAGTTGTTTTCTAGGAAGCAATCTACTGCTGACCCTCTAGGATGGAGCACCTATTTATTGGTGAACACAAAAGACATGCTCCTCCGCTTGTGACTGCACAAATATTGAACAAACGTCTTCAGCACTGTAACACTGTTGACAAGTGGGACATAATACAATTGTCTTTTTTGTTATCCTGGAGAATACAGCTTGTGATTTGTGCTGTTACACTCTAGACAAACAGTGCTGATGTTGTGATTGGGATCCTGGAATGTTTGCTTTCCCAATATAAAACTGAAACCTATAAACTCATCCTAAGCATCATCCATTCATCCATGGCAACTGCAAGTTTCTGCTGAAAGAAGCTTTCCTTCAACTCTCAAGTGGACTTCACAAGTGATCTGCTTGATCTTTTACTGTCTCCAGCCTAATCTTTTACTGCTTCTTCTTAGAATTTAAGAGTATGTGGAGGAGGATCAAGTTCTTTAAGACATTATAACTTTAAAATATTTAAAAGCCAGCAATTCTTTGTGTTAAAGGAAAATTCCTGTTTAGTTTGAAACTGGTATAAATAAATAATTGCAATTGAAACAATTTAAAGCTGAAATCTAGGTATGGATTTTATAGCATATTTACATTGGTCCAGCTTAGACTGAAGTAAGAATGCTTATTCCATACTTGTGGTATCCTCTTGGAAGCTGGAAATCTCTGTAGTAGTCTCCACGACTACAGCCATGGCTGCTATTTTGTGGATCCCTTGCTGAGCAGGTGCCCTGCTGCATTGTAATCACAGGGGCTTGGTGCTTAGCGCAGACCCATTACACTTTTCTCAAATGTCTTCTCTAATTTGGTGAGGTGGAGAAGTGGGATGGTGACGTCACAATCGCCACCTAATCCAATCAGAGAACTTCTACCTCTTCCCTTCCTTCCCCTTCTGCGTTCTTCTTTCTATGGTTCAACGCCCATATACCAGCATACTTATGTACCCTCTACATATATAATTTATTTAGTTACTGTGGAAGCTCTATCACCCACCTGTATACATCCTCCATATCCACCCTAGGGGAACCCTGCGATGTTTTGGCTGTGCTTTTGCAGTTGGACTCCCAGGTAAGTGGCAGTGCATCCACCTCTTTTCTCCTCCCCATATTAACAAATGTATTCCATATTTAATATGTATATGTGTGTGGTTTCACTATGTTTATATACAATGATCCTTTTTGTAATTTTGACTGTTTTGTATAATCTGTTACTTTTATTGTAGATATCATCCTCCTGATGAAACGGTTATAGACCACGAAACATGTAGAGGACCACGTGTCCCGTGAGGACCTACCATACTTTTGACTCCAATTTTGGAGCACATTAAGCCTCCCTGACGGTATTCCCGAGTGTGGCTCGGGGTTAAATTTCAGCATCATTAGCTGTAACCCCGAGCCACACTCGCGATTGCATTGCAGGATCCTGGAGCGGTATACTTACCTTGTCCCCACGATCCTGCGATGTTCCCCCGTGGTGTCTGCGGGCTCTGTCCTCCTCCCGAAGCCTCTCTGTGCAAGGCTCCGTTCCCTGCGAGCGTCGCGACGCATGGGGCAGGGCCTGGCGGCAAATTCAAAAAATTTAAAAATCATAATACATACAGTACTGTAATCTTACAGATTACAGTACTGTATAAAATTATTTCACATCCCTTCTGTCCCCAATGCTTTGTCCGATGCCCTGCATGCAGTTTTATATTATATATACTGTTCTTTCTGCCTGGAAACTTGAGCTTGTCCATAGCAACCAAAAAGTGTCCCTTTACGTCAAAAGTGGCTTTAGAACAGCTAGAAAACAGCGATAGTAAATTAGAACACTTGCAGAATTGAGCGATCGTGATTTGTGGGGAAATTTATTTTATTATTATTATATATATATTTTTTAATTATTTATATTTATTTTTTATATTATAATTTATGATTTTGTGTTTCAAACTTCATCATACCCGGGATATCTACTAGACTTTTGGTGGACAGATTTAAGTGTGTTATTGCTAAGAATTACAGGCCTACAATATAAAACGCCAAATTTCTATGCAAAATAATTGTACCGCTTTGAGTTGCAAAAATCTGAAATAATCATACCGCCAGGGAGGTTAAGTATCTACACAACTTTATAGACACCCCTTGATTTTATATATTGTTCTGTCTTGATTATTGGAAAAATATGTTCTGTCTCTTTTTGTGTGTATAATAAAATACATTTTTTATTCGTAATTTGTATATTTGTCCCAATTGGTACCAGGATAGTCCTTCCAACCATAGTGAAGATCAGTGTGGGGAACTGTCTCCGTCCTCCCAATTTCCAATTTACTAAGATGATGGTACATCCCTTATAATCCCCACCACCCCCTTTTTGGTAATCTTAATCCTTTGAGGCCCACTGCCCTTATTTTGCCATCAGAGAACACGTTGCATTCTTTGAGAAAAAATGCAAGGCATTCTGTGAATGGTGTATGTGCGGAAAAAACTACCTCTTGTGGCTACTATACAGTAAGGCAGCCACTCGGCACTGGAACCATGAGTTAGTGGCGATCACTGTAGTCCAAGCTGGACCAATATAACTATGCTAAAAAAAATCCTTTCCTGAAATTCAGCCTAAATATGATTAAAAATAATTGTGTTTTAAATTAATTCTAGTTTCATATTGTGAGTGCTGCCTGTCTGCTGGCCATCTCCCCCCCCCCCCCCCCCCGCAGTGCCCACAGCTTATAAGTCTTCTTTTAACATGAAAAAAGGCACAATATACCTTTTTGGTTGATCTGTATACCATGGTCAGGTGATAGACTGCAGGGTTTGCCCAAGTGCTGAGTGTTCAGGTTGGAGGAGATTTTCATTACAGCCTGTGTCTTAATGCTGTTATGGGAGACAGAACATTCATGAATCAAGATGTGAGACCCCCCCCCCCCCTGTGTTCTTTTTTTAGTTACTGGGCATATAGAAGGAGGGAGGGACTGGGCTGTCATATAGGATTTGTATACACACCCAAATGTGTGATTTCAATATCATGTGACCTGAAAAGCTCAGCTCAACAAGGAAATGTTCTCTCCAGCAATAGAGACCAAACTGAGCATGTGCAGCTTTACTACCCTCACCGTGTCTTATTTGGCCTTGCCAAGACATCTTAAATTCCACAGTGAGTATAACAAGCATCTATTCTGCATATACAGACTGATTTTACTGTTGTGGGTTTAGTAACACTTTAATGCCTGCAAGCTGTGATTCCTGTAGCGGCTCCATCTCCTGAAACGCCTCCTCTCAGCATCTCTGTAGTTCAGAAGGCAGGCTCTATGAAATGTGTTACACAGCAGTGCCTACTCATAGGTCATAGTGACACAACAGGAACTTATGTGTGGGATTCCCCAACAAGTAAGTTTAAAAACCTAAAAAATTGTTCAAGTTAATAGAGGTAGGCTATAAGTAATTGAAATACAATGTGGAAATTAATATAATGATTTTAGTTTTATTATTTTTTAAAATAAAGCGCCTTTAAATTGCAGATACAAGTGTTCCAACATTGTTAAACCACACACATTAGCAGAACAGTATAGGAAGACATTAGGAGGAAACCAAAAAAGAATGGGCATTAACCCTTTCGCCATACGGACCTACAGCACTGCTCCAGCTGGCCAGATCTGTACGGCGTACGGACGTCATTCCTCCTGCTGAAGTGACCATAAGCTGATCTGCTGATCAGAGCCATTATTATCAGCTTAAAATGAATAAATAAATTTGAAGACTTTGTTCACACAGGGCGTGTTTACCTGCATGGGGATGCACATGTGTTAAATGCATACCCATGCAGGCAGTTCCATTGATGTCAATTGGGATGTAGCAACTGCATGGGCACAGCCGCTGCTCCCAATTTGACATCCATGTGGGTCCTGGTGCATGTCCCTGAGTTCACACTGTCTGTGTTCGGGGTGGTACACCCACATGAATGTCAGATTGGGAGCAGCAGCTGTGCCTGTGCAGTCACTGAATCCCAGTTGACATGAATGGGACTGCCTGCACAGGGATGTGTGGAACACCTGGGCATTCCTGTGCAGGTAAGCACAGCCCTCAACGGGCATACACTTTGCAAAAAAAACCCTAGCATACTAAATTAAGGACTTTAAAAGTACCATTTAGATAAAATATCAAAAAATTTTATTATACAAAGTTTAAAATCAAGTAAGCATAACATAGAAATATATAATTACAGTGGGGCAAAAAAGTATTTAGTCAGCCACCAATTGTGCAAGTTCTCCTACTTAAAAAGATGAGAGAGGCCTGTAATTGTCATCATAGGTATACCTCAACTATGAGAGACAAAATGTGGAAACAAATCCAGACAATCACATTGTCTGATTTTTGAAAGAATTTATTTGCAAATTATGGTGGAAAATAAGTATTTGGTCACCTACAAACAAACAAGATTTCTGGCTCTCACAGACCTGTATCTTCTTCTTTAAGAGGCTTCTCTGTCCTCCACTCATTACCTGTATTAATGGCACCTGTTTGAACTTGTTATCAGTATAAAAGACACCTGTCCACAACCTCAAACAGTCACACTCCAAACTCCACTATGGTGCTAAAAAGCTGTCGAAGGACACCAGAAACAAAATTGTAGACCTGCACCCGGCTGGGGAGACTGAATCTGCAATAGGCAAGCAGCTTGGTGTGAAGAAATCAACTGTGGAAGCAATAATTAGAAAATGGAAGACATACAAGACCACTGATAATCTCCCTCGATCTGGGGCTCCACGCAAGATCTCACCCATGGGGTCAAAATGATCACTAGAACTGTAAGCAAAAATCCCAGAACCACACGGGGGGACCTAGTGAATGACCTGCAGAGAGCTGGGACCAACGTAACAAAGGCTACCATCAGTAACACACTACGCCGCCAGGGACTCAGATCCTGCAGCGCCAGACGTGTCCCCTTGCTTAAGCCAGTACCTGTCCAGGCCCGTCTGAGGTTTGCTAGAGAGCATTTGGATGACCCAGAAGAGGATTGGGAGAATGTCATATGGTCAGATGAAACCAAAGTAGAACTGTTTGGTAGAAACACAACTCATCATGTTTGGAGGAGAGAGAATGCTGAGTTGCAACCAAAGAACACCATACCTACTGTGAAGCATGGGGGTGGCAACATCATGCTTTGGGTCTGTTTCTCTGCAAAGGGAACAGGACGACTGATCCGTGTAAATGAAAGAATGAATGGGGCCAAGTATTGTGAGATTTTGAGTGCAAACCTCCTCCCATCAGCAAGGACATTAAAGATGAAATGTGGCTGGGTCTTTCAGCAGACAATCCCAAACACACCGCCCGGGCAACGAAGGAGTGGCTTCGTAAGAAACATTTCAAGGTCCTGGAGTGGCCTAGCCAGTCTCCAGATCTCACCCCCACAGAAAACCTTTGGAGGGAGTTGAAAGTCCGTGTTGCCCAGCGACAGCCCCAAAACATCACTGCTCTAGAGGCGCTCTTCATGGAGGAATGGGCCAACATTCCAGAAACAGTGTGTGACAACCTTGCAAAGACTTACAAAAAACATTTGACCCCTGTCATTGCCAGCAAAGGATATATAACAAAGTATTGAGATGAACTTTTGATATTGACAAAATACTTATTTTCCGCCATAATGTGCAAATAAATTCTTTCAAAAATGAGACAATGTGATTGTCTGGATTTGTTTCCACATTTTGTCTCTCATAGTTGAGGTATACCTATGATGACAATTACAGGCCTCTCTCATCTTTTTAAGTGGGAGAACTTGCACAATTGGTGGCTGACTAAATACTTTTTTGCCCCACTGTACATCACAAACGTAGACAACATACAGTCAGATCCATAAATATTGGGACATCGACACAATTCTAATCTTTTTTGGCTCTATACACCACCACAATGGATTTGAAATGACACAAACAAGATGTGCTTTCAGCTTTAGCTTTTCAGCTTTAATTTGAGGGTATTTACATCCAAATTAGGTGAACGGTGTAGGAATTACTACAGTTTGTATATGTGCCTCCCACCAAAAGTAATGGGACAGATTAACAATCATCCATCAAACTTTCACTTTTTAATACTTGGTTGCAAATCCTTTGCAGTCAATTACAGCCTGAAGTCTGGAATGCATAGACATCACCAGACGCTGGGTTTTATCCCTGGTGATGCTCTGCCAGGCCTCTACTGCAAATGTCTTCAGTTCCTGCTTGTTCTTGGGGCATTTTCCCTTCAGTTTTGTCTTCAGCAAGTGAAATGCATGCTCAATCGGATTCTGGTCATGTGATTGACTTGGCCATTGCATAACATTCCACTTCTTTCCCTTAAAAAATTCTTTGGTTGCTTTTGCAGTATGTTTCAGGTCATTGTCCATCTGCACTGTGAAGCACCGTCCAATGAGTTCTGAAACATTTTGCTGAATATGAGCAGATAATATTGCCCGGAACACTTCAGAATTCATCCTGCTGCTTTTGTCAGCAATCACATCATCACTAAATACAAGAGAACCAGTTCCATTGGCAGACATACATGCCCACGCCATGACACTACCACCACCATGCTTCACTGATGAGGTGGTATGCATTGGATCATGAGCAGTTCCTTTCCTTCTCCATACTGTTCTCTTCCCATCACTCTGGCACAAGTTGATCTTGGTCTCATCTGTCCATAGGATGTTGTTCCAGAACTGTGAAGGCTTTTTTAGATGTTGTTTGGCAAACTCTAATCTGGCCTTCCTGTTTTTGAGGCTCACCAATGGTTTACATCTTGTGGTGAACCCTCTGTATTCCCTCTGGTGAAGTCTTCTCTTGATTGTTGACTTTGACACACATACCCCTACCTCCTGGAGAGTGTTCTTGATCTGGCCAACTGTTGTAAAGGGTGTTTTCTTCACCAGGAAAGAATTCTTCGGTCATTCACTACAGTTGTTTTCCGTGGTCTTCCGGGTCTTTTGGTGTTGCTGAGCTCACGGGTGCATTCTTTCTTTTTAAGGATGTTCCAAACAGTTGATTTGGCCACACCTAATGTTTTTGCTATCTTTCTGATGGGTTTGTTTTGTTTTTTTTCACTAATGATGGCTTGCTTCACTGATAGTGATGGCTATTTGGATCTCATATTGAGAGTTGACAACAACAGATTCCAAATGCAAATAGCACACTTGAAATTAACTCTGGACCTTTTATCTGCTCCTTGTAAATGGGATAATGAGGGAATAACACACACCTGGCCATGGAACAGCTGAGCAGCCAATTGTCCCATGACTTTTGGTCCCTTAAAAAGTGGGAGGCACATATACAAACTGTTGTAATTCCTACATCGTTCACCTGATTTGGATGTAAATACCCTCAAATTAAAGCTGAAAGTCTGCAGTTAAAGCACATCTTGTTTGTTTGTTTCATTTCAAATCCATTGTGGTGGTGTATAGAGCCAAAAAGATTAGAATTGTGTCGATGTCCCAATATTTATGGACCTGACTGTATATATTGTGATACTCTCTGTATTTTCCTCATCAACCCTACTGCAGCCAGGTGATGAGTGGCTCGCTGTGACTTAGAAGTTCTTAATTTAGTTTGCTAGGGGTTTTTTTGTACAGTATTAGGGTTGCACCGATACCAGTTTTTTAAGACCGAGTACTATTTTTTTTTTTTACATATTTTTTTTGTATTTACATTTTTATAACTTTAACTTTTTTTTGTGGGGAGGGGTTTTTTGTTTAGCGTGGAGAGAGGGGGGAGGGGGGTTATTGTTTAGGGTGGAGAGATGGGGAGGCTGTTATTGTTTAGGGTGGAGAGGTGAGGAGGCTGTTATTTAGGGTGGAGAGGTGGGAAGGGGTGTTTTTGTTTAGGGGAGAGGGGGTTATTGTTTAGGGTGGAGAGGTGGGGAGGCTGTTATTGTTTAGGGTGGAGAGGTGAGGAGGCTGTTATTTAGGGTGGAGAGGTGGGAAGGGGTGTTTTTGTTTAGGGGAGAGAGGGTTATTGTTTAGGGTGGAGAGGTGGGGAGGCTGTTATTGTTTAGGGTGGAGAGGTGGGGAGTTATTGTTTAGGGTGGAGAGGTGGGGTTATTTTTTGGGGGGGAGGGGGGTTATTGTTTAGGGTGGAGAGGTGGGGAGGGGGTTATTGTTTTGGGCAGAGAGGGGGATTATTGTTTAGGGTGAAGGGGCGGGGAGGGGGGTTATTGTTTAAGGCGGGGAGGGGGGTTATTGTTTAGGGTGGAGAGGGGGTAATTTTTTAGGGTGGAGAGGTTGGGGTATTGTTAGGGGCGGGGAGGGGGTTATTGTTTAGGGTGGGTAGGGGCTTATTGTTTAGGGTGGAGAGGGGGAGGGGGTTATTGTTTTAGGGTGGAGGGGCGGGGAGGGGGGTTATTGTTTAGGGTGGAGAAGGGTCTTATTGTTTAGGGTGGAGAGGGGTTATTGTTTAGGGTGGGAAGGTGGGGAGGGGGATTATTGTTTAGGGTGGAGAGGGGGAGGCGAGTTATTGTTTAGGGTGGGGAGGGGTGTTATTGTTTAGGGTGGAGAAGGATGTTATTGTTTAGGATGGAGAGGAGGGAGGGGAAGGTGGGGTATTTGGGAACCCACACACTGCCAATTACTGCACTACAACACCCAGCAAAAATGCCCTCCCCCTCCAAGAAGTTCTGCAGCAGCAAAGCCTGGCTCAGTGCAGGAACCATTACTCACCAGGCAGGCAGAACTGTCACCATGCCGCCGCCCGCACAGGAGCCCAAGGAGGAGAATCGCATCGCCGGAGGACAAAAAAAACAGAGCTAAGGGGGAGGAGACGGAGCCAGCATGAGAGGGGGTGGAGCGGGAGGGGGCAGAGCCGGTCCAATGCGGAAAAGGGAAATTTCCACTGACAGCTGAAACGTCATTGGTTGTTAAGGACGCGGCGGCCCCACTCCTTAACAACTAATGACTGCCTGCATTCTTTTGTATACATTTCATCTGTCAGTGGGGGAATCGCGCTGACAGATGAAAGAGCTGAGCCTAAAGGTATCGGTTTCAGGTATCGGCGCATTTGCACGAGTACCAATACTCGTGCAAATGCTTAGTATCAGTATCCGTGCAACCCTAGTATTTATCATAGGATGTGGTACCGGGCAATTATTGTCCATTACTAGAGGGTCCTCCACTGTGCCCCCCCTCCTATTCCCTCTCTTTCCAACATAAACTTTAGTATGCCCCGTGTGAACGAGGCCTTAGTAGGAATTTAGAAGGAATTTTGTAAGTTATGTTGTGTTTGTGTCTGCTAATAATGATGTTTTTTTTTTTAATTATTTTTATTGAATTTTCAAGACAAACAAAACATATACAACCTAAAAAAACCTATGGTGTATATCCAGTATGACATATACAACACATGGCATGGTATTACGTTGTGCACAGTGTCTTGTTTACAGGCTGACTCACAGTGTGTCATTACCAGTATACATTCACGTTTCAAAAAAAGGCTTCATGTTTATTCCTCAAAGTAAAACTAGCGGACTCTCAAAATTCTGCAAAAATCACCCTTAGCATGGTACATTAGACATCAACCAGCTGTGTCTTCTTCATCTAGCCAAGCACGCCAGACTCTATCCTACTTTGCCGGACATCCTCTATTAGAATAGGTGTCTTTATAAAGGGGAAGACTATTATTTACCAGACTTTTGAACTGTGTCAACGAAGGGGGGGGGGCGGTTTTCTTCCATTGCAGGGCAATGGATTTCCGGGCATAAAAGAGTAATAACCCAACCAGTGTACGTTTTGCTATTGTTGGTATGTGCGTTTCGATCAGTCCCAAAAGACAGATTTCCATTGCAAGGGGCAGTGCAGTGGATGCAACCCTATTTACCATGTCAAGCACCTCGCTCCAGTATTGCTGGATTTGTGGACAATGCCAAAAATGTGTGAAAAATCCCCTGGGGAGATTCCACATCTCCAACACTCCGCCGAGCATGAAGGGTTCATTTTGGAAAGTCTATATGGGGTAAAATAAGCTCTATGAACTATTTTAAATTGGATAAGCCGTTCTCACATTTTATACCATATTTGGTCCATGCATAAGGGTCAGGAAGTTTGTACATATGAGATAAGGTGGTGTTCAGCCATATGGGGGTATTAGGAGAGAACTCATTTGCTTTATACTTCTCTATGGCCAGACCTGCCTGCCAAGCCCGCAGGGTGGTACACATTGAGGGAGTCAGAGGATACGGGGCCCGAAGTCCTCTGAATAGAAGGAGTTGTAGAGCTTCTAATGAGCCCAATATCGTCGCTTCCAGTACTGTGGATGAATTTGTTTTGTCAGGGTGCAGCCACCAGGTCGCTGTCACCAGTTGAGTGGCTAGAAAATATTTGTAGCAATCGGGAAATGCCATACCACCCTGCGTTGTAGGCCGCATCAAAGTTGCTAGTCGATACCTGGGTGGTGAGGGGCCCCATATAAAGGATGAGAATAATTGATTCAGTTTTTTTAAAGAAGGATTTGGGTATCCACTGGGGGGAGTGGCGAAACAGATAAGTGAATTTAGAGATTATTTTCATTTTAAGGAGATTTACTCGTCCCCAAACTGAGAGGCAAGTTACTCCACATTTTTAAATTCTTCTTTGTTTCTAAAAGCACTGGGGCTAGATTAAGTGAGATAAAGTCTGTTGCTTGAGTGGAAATGTGGACCCCTAAGTATTTAAAAGTTTCCACCCACTGTAGGGAACAATTTGAGGGGGAAGTATTTTTGGCAGCATGGTCTATTGGAAAGATTATGGACTTCGACCAATTAACTCTTAACCCTGTAACACCTGCAAACATGTTTAATACATCTAGAACGCCCTGCAAGAATGGACCTGCATCATTTAGAAACAGCAACATGTCATCCGCATACAGGGCCAGCCTCTCCTCCAGCAAGCCAATATGAAGACCTCCTATATGCGGGGATGAGCATAGTGCTTCTGCCACAGGCTCAATAGCTAAGGCAAATAACGTCGGAGAGAGAGGATAGCCCTGCCTCGTTCCTCTTGTAAGTCTAAAGGTAGTCGACAAACCACCCCCCAATCTCACAGATGAAGTGGGGCATTTATATAGTACCTGAAGCCATTCAATAAACAGCAGAGGAAATCCCATTCTGCGTAATGTTTCCCAAAGAAAAGGCCACTCTACTGTATATCAAAAGCCTTTTCTATGTCAAGTGAGGCTATAGTCCTTGAACCCGTATTGTGATGTTGGGTATGTATATTAGTATATAGTCTTCTGAGGTTAACATCAGTGGATCTTTGGAGCATAAAACCGGTTTGATCTAAATCGATCGCTGACGGTAGTAGGGGATATAGACGTAGTGCGAGTAATTTGGTCAAAATTTTAAAGTCGTTATTTAATAATGCAATGGGTCGGTATGAGGCGCAAGATGTTGGGTCCTTAGAGGGTTTGTATATTAAGGTTAAATATACATGATACATAGAGTCAGGCAACTTTCCAGCCCTAAAACAGGTGTTATATAGCTGGGCCAATAATGGTGCCAAAAGATCTCCATGCGCTTTATAAAAATCAATTGGAAGGCCATCTGGCCCCGGTGCCTTTCCAGTGGGAAAAGATTGAATGGCATTCAGAACTTCTGGTGTCGTAAATGGCTGAACTAATGCCTCACATTCCTGGTCTGAGAGCCAACCCAGCGCCAAGGGATCTAACAGGTCCCGTAGTTGTTAAGGCTGGAAATCAGAGGTCAGAGTGGAGGTATATAACTTATCATAAAAGGCATTAAATGTTTGTAGAATCTCCGAAGGAGATGTTGCCATCCCACCATCTGAGGTCTGCAGGGTGGAGACAAGTGTAAGTGGTTGGTCATTCTGTGCCAATAAGGCCAACAGGCGGCCGTTTTTGTCGCCCTGTTCAAAAGCTCTCTGCCTGCCTTTATGTGTGTCAAGTCGTGTGACCTCTGCCATATGTAAATTCAGCTCCCTCTGAGCTGCCATAAGCAGATCAAAGTGAGCTGGTGTAGGATCGGAACTGTATGTAGCAGCATTATTTGTCACTGATTGCTGTAGCAGTTGGGTCTCTTTTTTTTGTTGTTTTTTTATGTGGGCTATAGATGAGATATAGTGGCCCCTCGCATACGCCTTGAACGCATCCCACGTAATTTCAGGGGAAGAGGACCCTGTATTCTGCTCCCAAAATTCAACTAGCAGGGGGGGTACTGTTTCAGTGAGTTCTGGATGAGAGACCCAATGAGCTCCCAGCCTCCACAAAGCAGCACTGCGAGATGCAGGAGAGCGGAGTGTTACTACCAATGGGCTGTGATCAGACAATCCACTGGGCAAGTAAGTTGCCTCCAGCACATCGGCCAATAGTGGGGTATTTGAGAATGCCAGATCTATACGGGATGCAGTTTTGTGTGACGCTGAAAAACACAAATAGAGTTTGGTTGCAGGGTGTTTCCACCTCCAAATCTCCTCCAGGCCCACTGCCTGGGCCCAGGCAGAAAGGTCCGTGCAATGGTTTTTGGGTGGAGCAGGTCTATCCAGGACAGGGGACATTATGGCATTAAAATCGCCCATTATTAGAATTTTCCCGGGGCAAAAAGGTGTAATCTTATTAATAACCGCATACAATATTTCAGGCGAGAAAGGTGGGGGTATATACATGTTAATAACTATATACCTATGCGACCAGAGTCTGAACACAACAATAGCAAATTTCCCCTGTGGGTCAGTACACACTTCCTCAATCATGCAAGGGAAGTTCTTATGTATGAGAATTGACACTCCCCTTGCATAAGTGGAGTATGTGGCATGTATAGCCTTCTGTATCCAAGGTTTTTTCAATGTCAGGATTTTGCTGCCCATAAGATGGGTTTCTTGAAGAAGAATGAGTTGGGGTGATTGAGATTTTAGATACTGAAAAAGGAGAGCTCGTTTAAATTTAGATCCCAGACCCCTGACATTCCAAGAAAGAACAGTGAAATGCTCAGCAGAGGGGTTAGCCATCTCATATATACCTCAGGATCCAATTAGGATAAATGGGAAGTCGAGTCAGGAAAGAAACCATGAGCAGCAATATCCTCAATATAACATACCATGTATTAGCATCAGTTGTATTATGTTCAAAACCATACACCAAAAAGAAAATACAGTGGCTTGCGAAAGTATTCGGCCCCCTTGAACTTTTCAACCTTTTGCGTCATTTCAGGCTTCAAACATAAAGATATCAAATTTGTATTTTTTGTGAAGAATCACCAACAAGTGGGACACAATTGTGAAGTGGAAGGAAATCTATTGGATATTTTAAACTTTTTTAGCAATTAAAAAACTGAAAAGTGGTGCGTGCAAAATTATTCGGCCCCTTTACTTTTAGTGCAGCAAACTTACTCCAGAAGTTCAGCGAGGATCTCTGAATGATCCAATGTTGTCCTAAATGACTGATGGTGATAAATAGAATCCACCTGTGTGTAATCAAGTCTCTGTATAAATGCACCTGCTCTGTGATAGTCTCAGGGTTCTGTTGAAAGCACAGAGAGCATCATGAAGACCAAGGAACACACCAGGCAGGTCCGTAATACTGTTGTGGAGAAGTTTAAAGCCGGATTTGGATACAAAAAGATTTACCAAGCTTTAAACATCCCAAGGAGCACTGTGCAAGCGATCATTTTGAAATGGAAGGAGTATCAGACCACTGCAAATCTACCAAGACCTGGCTGTCCGTCTAAACTTTCAGCTCAGACAAGGAGAAGACTGATCAGAGATGCACCCAAGAGGCCCATGATCACTGTGGATGAACTGCAGAGAACTACAGCTGAGGTGGGAGAGTCTGTCCATAGGACAACAATCAGTCGTACACTGCACAAATCTGGCCTTTATGGAAGAGTGGCAAGAAGAAAGCCATTTCTCAAAGATATCCATAAAAAGTCTCATCTAAAATTTGCCACAAGCCACCTGGGAGACACACCAAACATGTGGAAGAAGGTGCTCTGGTCCGATGAAACCAAAATCGAACTTTTTGGCCACAATGCAAAACTATATGTTTGGCGTAAAAGCAACACAGCTCATCACACTCAACACACCATCCCCACTGTCAAACGTGGTGGCAGCATCATGGTTTGGGCCTGCTTTTCTTCAGCAGGGACAGGGAAGATGGTTAAAATTGAGGGGAAGATGGATGCAGCCAAATACAGGACCATTCTGGATGAAAACCTGTTGGAGTCTGCAAAAGACCTGAAACTGGGACGGAGATTTATCTTCCAACAAGACAATGATCCCAAACATACAGCAAAATCTACAAAGGAATGGTTCACAAATAAACGTATCCAGGTGTTAGAATGGCCAAGTCAAAGTCCAGACCTGAATCCAATCGAGAATCTGTGGAAAGAGCTGAAAACTGCTGTTCACAAACGCTATCCATCCAACCTCACTGAGCTCGAGCTGTTTTGCAAGGAAGAATGGGCAAGAATTTCAGTCTCTCGATGTGCAAAACTGATAGAGACATACCCCAAGCGACATGCAGCTGTACTCGCAGCAAAAGGTGGCTCTACAAAGTATTAACGCAAGGGGGCCGAATAATTTTGCACGCCCCACTTTTCATTTTTTTATTAGTTAAAAAAGTTTCAAAAATCCAATAGATTTCGTTCCACTTCACAATTGTGTCCCACTTGTTGGTGATTCTTCACAAAAAATAAAAATTTTATATCTTTATGTTTGAAGCCTGAAATGTGGCAAAAGGTTGAAAAGTTCAAGGGGGCCGAATACTTTCGCAAGCCACTGTAACAAACAAGAAACAAAGTTTTTTAACAAACATTTCTAAACAACCCAGGCACGATGTGCCTTTCCTGCTATGCCCCATCTCTCTTCCAAAAACCAGGGAGATGAATGGGGATAGTTTTACCCCTAAACTAAGGAACACTTTAGAACTGTAGTGGCAACCTCAGTTTGGTGCACTACACTCACACGCTAGTCCAGAACTGATGACAGACCGCGGTCAGTCTTCTGCAATTTGTGAGGCCTGGGAGGGGTGTGTTCAGATGTGGACGCAAACCACCTCCGGAATCCTCCAACAGGGGATGCAGACAAAAGTGATGTCCTCTGGGACAAAAAAAGTAGCATGGGGGAAGTGTAGGGGGGGGGGGCGTCTCAAAAAGGACTGCCTTGTATATCTATAAGTGATTATGCCTGCATTTTAAGGCAAGCAGTTCGGCTCTATGTATTTGTCCAAAAACTCCAAAAAAGCTGAAAGGTAAAGGTCCGGTTTAAAACTGGATCCTCATTATGCCAAGAGCTTCTATTCAGTTGTAACACTGATCCAGCCAAGAGGATTTGACTGTAATACTCCCAGGTAAAAGGCCGTGTCGAGTGAAACAAGTTCCAACACAGCATACAGGGCTATCCCTTACGGCTGTCCAGCCAGGATAATGCAGACTCTGGGTCAGTAAAGAAATGTGCTCTATCGCCGTCGATCACCCATAACTTGCTCGGGTATAGTAAACCTTTTTCCCGGAGACAGCGTCTGGCTTCGGTAAAAGAGCGGCGGCGTTGTATCTCTGGCGAATAGTCGAGGAACAGCATAATCTTCCCATTGTTGAACTGTAGATCCTGCTTTTCCCTGGCAGTTGCGAGTATCCTGTCCCCGTCCCTGTAGTTCAACAGTTGCAGAAGAAAAGGTCTTGGAGGGGCCCCAGGGATCGGTGGTACAGGAGGCACCCTGTGTGCCCTTTCAACCACGAAGGTAGGAGGCATGGCGGGTAAATCCAGCAGGGAAACTAGAAAGGTTTCTGCGAACTCAGCGGGCCTGGTACCTTCCACGCATTCAGGGAGGCCTATTATGCGAATATTGTTTCTGTGAAGTCTATTTTCGGTGTCAATAGACTTATCTTGCAGGGCTTTGACTTGTAATTGTAGCGCACGTAGGTCCCTGGAATCTGATCGCGTGTCATCCTCCAGGTGAGATATGCGACCTTCAGCCTTCGCAAACCGGGACCTAAATTTATCCATGTCGTGCCTAATCAGGCTGACATCCATCACTAGGTGGTCAATTTTGACCATTACTGAGTCATTCCGCGCTTTTATGGCTGTCAGAAGCTCAGCATGGGATGGCAGCAGCCTGTGCTGCGGTTAGGTCGGAGGGGGCTGAGTACTCACAGACATTGTGACTGCTGGAGGCCTCGTGTGTAAGATGGCGGCCGACGACTGGGTGATTGCCGCGGAGGAAGAACGGAGCTGGCCCGGAGACGGTGGAGGAGCCCTCGGGGTGCTGGTGTTCCTCTTCGACCCCAGGATGCTGGAATAGAACCGAGAAATAGGAGTTTTTGGCAGTGAAATAGTCAGGATGGAAGTAAGAGCGGAGCTCGGCCTCAGCACGTCTTCTTCCTCTCACATCCGGCCACGCCCCCCCCGCATTCTGCTAATAGTGATTTTAGTGTATTTTTTTGTGAATATAACGATTTGATAAAAATTTGTGCATGATTTGGGCGGTCTTTTACAAATTCTGAAAGCTCTAAGTGAAAAATGATAACCTCTGGATTTTTTTGAGTAAATTGTGTTTAAAAAGGCGCAATTTAAAATTTACAAATATTTGTTATGTATTACCTTAATACAGTTTTAGCTTTTATATTTAGCAGGAATTTTGTAAGTGTTGCTGTGTTTGTGTCCACGAATAAAGATTTTTGTGTATTTTGTGTATTTTTAGCGAAAATATCATGAGGTCTAACAAAAAATCAGTAGCACCTTCTTTTTATTCTACAAATTATGTGCTTTCATAAAATATATGGTTTGGGGGGGTCTTTTACAAACTCTGAAAGGCCATAATAAAATGAATGACACCTTCTTTTTATCCTATTGGTCCTATGCTTTCAAAATTGGTCTGGCCACCTGAGTTTAAAAGTGGAGCGCAGGGCCTGGCGGCGAAAGGGTTAAAGGCTTAGGTCAGCCAGCTTTTGGCTGGTAAAACTAACAAATCTGCCAAAACTGTAAGGCGATAGCCTAATCAAGATATCAAATGAAGGCTATCAGGAGTTAGTGGCATACTACCCAACTATGAAGGAAAAATAAACAAATATTGTGAATGAGTAGAAAAGAGAAGGGAAAGAATGAGAAAGAAGTGCCGAGGAAAGAAGAAGAGGAGAAAAAAGGGGAGCAGTGCGTAGGGTGGGGAAAGGGGTGATAGAGGATTACTCCATCATGGCCGTCTATTGTTTACGGGGATCATCCTCCATGATCCAATCCTGAAATGCTGAGGAAAATCGGAACATAAACCAGGAGGCCCAAGTTTGAATATATGTTTTAAAATTTTGACAATAGAAACACTTTAAAGCTAAATTAAAGTTTAAAAGAAAATTTGTGAAGAGTTAAAAGATTTCATAGTACCTGCAACCAGGATCGGCACTACCGCTAGGTGAACTAGGCAGCCGCCTAGGGTGCACTGCTGCCTAAGGCGCAGCCACAGCCGCCTGGTCTCCCTACTCTCTGCCAGCTCCCTAACACTCCACTGCCTTCCCCACACACTGTGTCGATGTTCTGCATACCGCTGCAGGATTGGATAATGTTAGCTAGAGACAAAGCTGTCTCCTGCAAACTTCAGCCAATCCGCGAAGAAGACGTATCCAGCCAATGAAGTGCCGCGCAACACCACTTTCTTCTAGCTCCCCAGGCAGTCTCCACGCGGAGCTAACATTGGCAAGGAGGTGAGAAAGCATCCCAGCCCAGGCATTTAGCGATATGTTAAGAAATGTATCAGTAGTTGGACTTGGACTGCAAATCATTTGCTTTTTTACTATAATGGTATAATCATGGTAATATATATATATTTTTTTTCATAATGGCACATCGTGAAATAAAAACACTGGGATAGATAGACAGATGACCCTTCCCCACTTTTTCCTGGCAGGATGATGAAAAGGCTGTATTTTCTGAGATCAGAGATTTCTACTGTTTTTAAAAAAATTTAAGTTTTTTATTTTTTTTTGGGGGGGGGGGGTGCAAGTAGCTGGTCTTGCTTAGGGTGCAAAATAGTCTAGCACCGGCCCTGACACAATCCCAATGCAGGGTACACTCTCAGTATCTAAGTTTGGCCCTCTCTTTGATTCTATTTGGGGAAGATTTTACCATAGTTTTGCAGGATTTTATGGGCCAAGTTGCAACTACGACTGCTGCCTTCATTAGGGTACAGGTATTTTGGTATTTTGCACGACACCCACCATGTCTCCCACCACCATGTCTCCCATAGCCTTGCTTCAATCAGAGATACTCTCTGACAAGTGGACATCAAAAATGCCATTTGTCCAGTGTATCAACACTTTTGTTACTTTTCTATAGGTCCCCAGCATTTCAAGCTTGTAGCCCTATTATTCGAACTATGCTTTGGACATCAATTGTTCTCCATGGTTCTGGCACTTGTTCTATCCTTACTACACTTCAAAGGTATACACATTGTGGGATATCTTGATGACCTCCTGTTAAGGGAGCAGTCAGCATAGGTTCTAGCCAAAAATGTGGCTTGGTAAATTCAGACCTTGTACAAGCTTGGTTCATTCATGAACTTTCAGAAGTCAGTTATTAAAATGACTCATTGTTTGGAAAATCTGGGTCTTATCCTAGACAAAGATCAAGTCAGAGTTTTTCCTCTCCCCAAAAAAACCTCTAACTCTCTGCTCCTAGACCCAGACTGTTCAGTCCAGGAGTCAGCTGACTTTTTTTTTTTTTGCATGGGAACCCTTTGGCTCATAGTAGCTTCCTTCTAGGCAGGCCCATTTAACCAATTCCACTAGAGAACACTAAAAATCCTGTGATCATGGGTTAAATCCAGAGGCGGCTCTCTAATTAGGCAAATTAGGCGGTCGCCTTAGGCCTCGCCCCCACAGGGGCCTCGCGGCCGCCTAATTTGCCCATTTCTGCCTTCTGCGAACCGCTGTGGGTGTCAATACATTGTTTATGACATTCTAATATATGAGGTAACTCTGTGCTGGCTGGGTTATAATAACTTGAACTTCATGTAAATGGAGAAATATGCGTGTAATATATAATATATATGTAATATATATATATTTGATTAAAGAAGAATTGGTTAGAGAGAATTCTATAGACGGTGAATTCATAGTTCATAAAATTTAAAACTCTTAATATATGCAATTTATACAGCTAATTTTTATCGCTTGAATTATTTTTCCAATTATGGATGTGAGTGGGGCCTCATGTCTCAGATTTGCCTAAGGCCTCACAAAGCCTAGAGCCGCCTCTGGTTAAATCAGTTCAATCTCTGAACAAACTGAGTAACCTGACAACACCAGTGGTGTTCTGGAGTGAGGGTAATTCCTTCCTTACAAGTTCCAGGTGTGAACCTCCTAACATCTAGTCTCATTAACAAACTGAACAGGTTTGTCTATGTACAGAGATCCTCTGGTGGAAGCAGCGGATACTCTGGTGGCTCAGTGCGATCAGTACAACCTGATCTATGCCTTTCCTCCCTTAATACTCTGTAACTGTCTGTTCTGCAAGATCAAGATGGATGGCATCCATTTATCCTCATAGCTTCAGATTGGCCTGGGGCTCATGATGTACTGTGACCTGATCAGATCTTTACAAGTACAAAAAATCTAATTTTCTTGGTGTAAACAGTCTTTTAAGTTTGGTATCTGATATTCCCAGTATTCTTATCCACTATTGCTACAGTTGGCTCACTGTTCCCCCCAGAAAGCTTGTGGTCAAATCACAGGTAGTCTGTTTTAAAGTGTCACTAGAGATTTGCTTATAGTGAGATTCTTTCAGAGCCTGCTGTGTGTCTAAAGAGATGTCAAAAGTGCAGTATTTTGTATTATAACTTTAGACATGATTATGTCGTGACTGCTGCTCCTCTCTGCCAATCCCTTCACTGGCTTCCCCTACCCCACCGTGTAAAATTCAAAATGCTAACCATAACATACAAGGCCATTCACAACATCGCCCCCATCTACATCACCAACCTCATCTGCAGATATCGCCCCCTCCGCTCCTCCCAGGACCTCCTGCTCTCTAGCTCCCTTGTTACCTCCTCCCATGCTCGCCTTCAGGACTTCTCCAGAGCCTCTCCCATCCTCTGGAATTCCCTGCCTCAGTATGTCCGATCAGCCCCTACCCTGTCCACCTTTAAGAGATCCCTGAAAATTCATTTATTCAGGGAAGCCTATCCCACACCCTCATAACTGTCCCTGAGCCACCCCCATCAAATCATTCTTTGCAGCTATTACCTTTTGTACCACCACCCCCTCCCTTTAGAATGTAAGCTCTACGAGCAGGGCCCTCCTGTACCTTTTGTATTGAACTGTACTGTAATTGTGTTGTCCCCCTTATACATTGTAAAGCGCTGAGTAAACTGTTGGCGCTATATAAATCTTGTATAATAATAATAATAATAATTATAGTAAAGGCAGAGATCCCTATTTAATTTAAAACATTTTCATAAGACCATTGGAATTGTTTGTCTCTATATCTACTGGACCAGCCTTTTTCAACCTTCTCAACACAATTGAACCCTTGAAAAAACTTTCCGGTCCCATAGAACCCCTGCTAAAGATTACTATACCTACATCTCCTGATACATTAGTGTGATGGTCAGTGGGAAGAATGCTATTTACACTTGTGGTCATTGGGTAGAATTACCCCCTTGCAGATAGCTAAAAAGATCAATGATGTCAATGGGAACTTATCTGAGAGGAAAGAATTGCTCATTGCTCAAGGAGTCCCTAGCAACCTCCTGAGGAACCCTAGGGTTCCATGAAACCCTGGTTGAGAAACCCTGTACTGGAAAAAAGAAGATAATCCAAAATTAAGCTTACAATATCCTCCATGCAGATGAGTGACAATGATATCGGCAATGGGAGCCTTATAAGTAGTCATAATGCCTAAAATTAACCTTTCAGTAATTTCGCTAGTCTGTTTGAAAGCATTCCTGAACTGTTTTATTATACATTATTCCCTACCCCAATCAGTCCGAGTATCTCCAACTCTCTACACTTTTAGGCAATCCCTAAAAATGTTTCTCTTCAGAGAAGCCTATCCTGCCTTATGCTAACAACTGTACTTTTTATTTTCTTCATCAGCTCATCCCCCAGAGTTATTACCTTTTTTATCACTTGACCCTCCCTGTTAGATTGTAAGCGCTAACGAGCAGGGCCCTCTGATTCCTCCTGTATTGAATTGTATTGTAATTATACTGTCTGCCCTAACGTTGTAAAGTGCTGTGCAAACTAAATACTGCAATTTTTCATTAAAGTTGTAACTTTTATCAATAAAAAGAAGTCCTTAAAGCAGAGTTCCACCCAAAAGTGGAACTTCAGCTTGTTTGTCTCCTCCCCCCCTCCAGTGCCACATTTGCCACCTTTTGGGGGGGGGGGGAAACAGGGACCTGTTGACAGGTCCCTTTCCCCACTTCCGGAAGACAGGGCCACGGCGCCGTCTTTTGAAAGTTCGGCCCCCTCCTCCTTCCTCCGCCGCCGGGCCAAATAGAAAGTGCAGAGTGCATTGCGCATGCGCAATAGGGAGCCAGCTGTGAAGCCGAAGGGCTTCACTGCCGGGTTCCCTTACCGGCAATGGTGGCGGCTGCACCCGACAGCTGATCCGAAGATCGGCTCTGGTGCTGACATCGCATGTTCCCTGGACAGGTAAGTGTCCATATATTAAAAGTCAGCAGCTGCAGTATTTTCATGGGGTGGGCGGATCTCCACTTTAAGCTCCAGTCCAGTGACTTTGTCTACATTGAAATTATATCATCCGTCTGCTTCAGGCAGGAGAAAGCATTCCCTCAGTCTTTTCACCACCATGAAGCCAGGAATATCACAGGCACCAGGATATAATTGTGCCTTCTCTGTGCCAGCATTGTTAGGTTCACATCATTGAGACTTGTGTTCTGCGTGTAGGCAGCCCATTCATTTCAATGGGCTGCCCTACCCGCACAAACACAGGGAAATATATCTTTTTTTTTCTAATCACGCCAGACCAGGCAACATGTGGTTTGGTACATGTGAAAACAAACACTGTTTGCCGATAGGTGGGAAAGAGAATTAATGGCACCCCCCACACATCTGCTAAAGAGCAGTGCATTTGCCTGTGAGTTGGGAATGCATGTGATTTTGCAAGCATTCCCGATACGCAATAATGTGAACCTTCCTTTAGTCCAGGGAGTAGAGGCTGACATGCCAATAAGAACAAAGAAGGCTTTTTCTGTATAAGTGTTAGACATCACTCACATCAATTTGATTGCCTACACTGACATGGACTGCTTCATCAGACACCAACTTCCTACAAGTGCATCCCTTGTGAGGTGACACACAAATGCACAGCTTAGACCATTTGCACTATCCAACATGCTTGTTTCAGAAGCATGAAGGTTGTAGCTGGGCTCCCTCAACATACACCAGGCATTAGGCTCTTGCCTATATTGCTTGTAGATGATCTAGCCCCCTTGTTACCTCCTCCCATGCTCGCCTTCAGGACTTCTCCAGAGCCTCTCCCATCCTCTGGAATTCCCTGCCCCAGTATGTCCGATCAGCCCCTAACCTGTCCACAAAAAGGAGATCCCTGAAAATTCATTTATTTAGGGAAGCCTATCCCACACCCACATAACTGTCCCTGAGCCACCCCCATCAAATCATTCTTTGCAGCTATTACCTTTTGTACCACCACCCCCTCCCTTTAGAATGTAAGCTCTACGAGCAGGGCCCTCCTGTACCTTTTGTATTGAACTGTACTGTAATTGTGTTGTCCCCCTTATACATTGTAAAGCGCTGCGTAAACTGTTGGCGCTATATAAATCTCATATAATAATAATAATAATAATGATCCAGCTCTGCTTTTGGTAGAAGGAAACTATACAGGATTCTGTACATCAGTGCCAGATGGGCATTTATGCCACACAAATTGAGAGCATAACTTTCCTGTGGTCAAAGTCAGTTCACTAGTCAGATTTAATGGTCTTACTACAATGGTCTAGGTGATTTTTATGCTGCATGTGAGAGTTAGACCAAATAATTATTATTGTGGCAAGATGTTGGAAAATTAGTGGACATAAATAAAGTGTCAAAAATAAAAATCTCATGGCATCAGTTAAAAATATGGGGAGCATTCATCTGTCAGCCATATGAAGCTGAATAGTAGTTGTAAGAGCTGGAGATTGTATTTCTCCCCAGCTTCATTGGTAATGATTACCATTCTACTGTTTTTTGTTTGCATCTAAGATATAAGATGCTTTATAAAGCTCAATTCCATTGAGTCCGGTGTTTCAGTTTGTAACCCTTACTACATTACAGCTTCCCAGAGTTCTCTGCTCCAACTCTAGCACCTGGAAAACAGAAAGCGCTAGGTAATCTAATTAGTATACCATTAGGAAAAAAGAACTCAGTGACTGCACAAGCGGCTGGGCAGTTCTATAGTGCTGGGATCTAGTCCCCAGAGACATTCATTGATCATGTGGGTAGCGGTCATTGTAGCAGATGTCAAATTAACACTTTTTGCATGATTGAGCTATTGTCTTTAATGTTTCTCTCATCACAAAAGCGGCTGTTGCAGCCTCTGTTTCCCCCAAACATAATGTCCACAGTTCTGAAAAAAGAACAAGGGTCTCACTGTGAGGCTAAGTCCTGTAGAAGTTTTGAAATGAGGGAGGATGGCCTTGTTGCTTGGCAGGTTGTAGAAGAAAATGAATGGATTACTTTTGTGGGCTTATGATTTCCTAGTGTAACATGAGCAAAATCCACACATTGCAGCATGGTATAATAAATGTATCCAGAATGCATCAAGGGAAATTGCACTATGGGAATGCAGAGAATGGCTTGTATGAGTTTATGTATGCATTTCAGACCTTTTATTACCTTATTGTCTGAGCAGAAACAAGATGCCTTTTATGTCAGGGCTGACACTATTCTTTACAATGATTCAGATCTGAAAACTCTTTCTGAGACCTTAGTAATAAGTAAGCGATAACCAGGTATATTCAAAGCAAAAATAAAACTTCTACCCTAGAGTGTACCATAGGCTGAAAAAGTAACCACGTTTTTTGAGAAAAAAAACATTCCTCTCTGGGTGATCCATGTAAATTGTGGACTTTGTATCTAAACTAAAACCCACTATAGCTCACCAAAAAAAATCTCCCTTTATATGGCATTAATATATGCCAAAGTGAGTAAAAGTAGCCTAACGTTTATTAGGACCTAAATAAGTGGTAGGACCATTGTGTGTGTTATTACTACTTATTAGGAGGGGGGATCCAAAAAGTCTCCAAACAAAATTGGAAAAATATGGTAGTTACTCCCACAAAAATTGTGGCACTATAAGAGGAAACCCAATAGAAATCTAAATAGTGTCACCAATAATGATGTCATCATACTACAATGAGTAAACATCTCTCCCCAGTACTGAAAATGGGACACCACAAAAACACCTCTTGGCTATATAATTAGTGTATAGTGTCAATATTGCATCTGCTCTGCACAGACTGAGCTGTATCATTTCTGCAGTGGTGATTATACAGTGGATATATAAAAGTCTACACACCCCTGTTAAAATGTCAGGTTTCTGTGATGTAAAAAAATGAGACAAAGATAAATAATTTCAGAACTTTTTCCATGTTTAATGTGACCTATAAACTGTACAACTCAATTGAAAAATAAACTGAAATCTTTTAGGTGGGAAGTAGAAAAAAAACTAAAATAATATGGTTGCATAAGTGTGCACACCCTTTTATAACTGGGGATGTAGCGGTGTTCAGAATTAAGCAATCGCATTCAAACTCATGTTAAATAGGAATCAGTACACGCCTGCCATCATTTAAAGTGCCTCTGATCAACCCCAAATAAAGTTCAGCTGTTCTAGTAGGTCTTTCTTGACATTTTCTTAGTTGCATCCTACAGCAAAAGCCATGGTCTGCAGAGAGCTTCCAAAGCATCAGAGGGATCTCATTGTTAAAAGGTTTCAGTCAGGAGAAGGGTATAAAAGAATTTCCAAGGCATAGATATACCATGGAACACAATGAAGACAGTAATCATCAAGTGGAGAAAATATGGCACCACGGTGTCATTGCAAAGAACTGCACGTCCCTCCAAAATTGACGAAAAGACGAGAAGAAAAAAGAAGAAAAATAAAGGAGCTGCAGGAATATCTGGGAAGTACTGGATGTGTGGTACATGTGACAATCTCTTGTATATATTCTTCATATGTCTGAGGTATGGGGTAGAGTGGCAAGATGGAAACCTTATCTTATGAAGAAAAACATCCAAACCCTGCTAAATTTTGCAAAAACACATCTGAAGTCTCCCAAAGGCATGTAGGAAAATGTATTATGGTCTGATGAAACCAAGGTTGAGCTTTTTGAACAAAATTCCAATGTTTTGCACAAAAACAACGTTGCACATCACCCAAAAGAACACCATACCCATAGTGAAGCATGGTGGTGGCAGCATCATGCTTTGGGGCTGTTTTTCCTTCATCTGGAACAGAGGCCTTAGTCAAGGTAGAGGGAATTATGAACAATTCCAAATACCAGTCAATATTGACACAAAACCTTCAGGCTTTTGCTCGAAAGCTGAACATGAAGAGGAGCTTATGCAACAATATTATTTTTATTTTTTTATTTTTACTTCCCTCCACCTAAAAGATTTTAGTTTGTTGTTCAACTGAGTTCTATAGTTTATATGACACAATAAAGGTGGAAAATGTTCTGCTGAAATGATTTATCTTTGTCTTATTTTTTTTTACATCACAGAAACCTGTCATTTTAACAAGGGCGTGTAGACAATTTTTTTATCCACTGTATAACAATTTCCTCAACAATGTAGTCAGCCCACTTAAGCAAATTCAAATCCTGCAAAGGAGATGCAACTATAGAAATCAATGGGTTTAAAGGGAGTAGCAATCATTTCAAACCCATGCCAGTCGCCCAAAGGCCAAAAAGAGGTATGAGCTTCTGAGTCCTTTTAAAGTATTTCTGCCACTCACAGGGGAACCATTTTGGGTAATAAGTCACCCTCCTAAACAAACACCATGTGTGCCCCTTAACAAAAGAAAGCAAAAAAGTGCATAACCTAAAGAAAACCCAACATGTTTTGCTCCAATTAAGAACTTCAGGAGTGAAAAGGTAATTGCTAGTGTGCAAAAAAGCCAACAGTGCTTTGATGTTTATATGCTGTGATTGGGTAGCGTGTGGGGTAGACACAATTGAGTGTAGGTGAGACATTTGTGTATGGGCAATGAAATGTTAAGGATTTGACATTATTTGGCACTCTAACTGTTTCTCCTGTATGGCACTTGATGCAGATAAGAGTGCCCTGGTGTAACCCCTGATATGCTTGGGATGTTTAACCCTTTGTGCTGGAGAAGGAGTTTTTCTGCAGTGATCTTGCTGGAAGGCAGTAGTTTAGCTGCATGCTGAGTGCCATTATTGATTTATTTTATTTGGAATAATTTGTGGGTGAGCACCCTATTCTTCCAAGGGGGTAGACACAGGTCTAGATGAAGCACTGAGAAGAGTATTTATATAATTTTGCACAGAGCACTTTAACACTTTTGGTGGATTGAAAACATTTTACATATATATTTTTCATGGATGAATTAGACACTTTTTGATGGATTTTCTGATTTTTATTTTTCATGAACTGGTTTTCGATTTGATGAACTTTTACAATAATGCTTTTATCCCATAGGTATTATTCACATTTATGAAATTTTACACAATTTTTTATGAATTCTTATAGTGGGTTATGCACATTTAGTTTAATTGAATTTATTTTTTAGTGTGGTCAACACTTTTTATCAAACACACAGTAGAGGAAAGGCTGTAGGGAATCTAGGAAGTTGAGGGAAGAGATGGCCAAAAGACAGGCAGCACTCACAACATAAAAATAGATTTTTCAAATAAGCTTATATTGGATTATCAAATATAGTATAATTATTGCTTGTATTTCTATTACAATACTGGTGTAATAAAAAAAAGTGTATGCTGTGACTATAGATTTACTTAAATTCCACTACTTTTTTTTAATGGAGAAAGATGGGGGAGGATTATCGAAGTGCAGGGAAGATGCTGCCAATGTTAGCTTATCAAGGGCAAGGGATTCTATTTGCTCATCCAGTTTGCAGCTGCCTAGTGACTTCTGTTGGTACCTCCAGACATAAAATTGGGGGAGAGGGGGATTTCTGAAACAGTTAAACCCCCTTAAAGAGGCCTTGCTATCAAAGTTTGGCAATGCAACAGTGAATGATGACTTTGAATGGGACCCATAGCGCTAAAATTTTAAGTGTTGTATACAAGGCTAGCGCAAGGAAGCAGCACAATGACGTTTTCAATGTGACAGTCCAAACCCTACCTGGCCCTTGTACAGTAGAATTGTACAGAAACAAATGGTTTAATATGGATGAGTAAGCAGTGAATCATTTGCCTAATGTTGCACTCCCTTATACTAAAGTTATTGTGGACCGTGCACAGTACGCTCTTTGAGTTGCTGTTCATCCACTAGACTTTCCAACACGGAGATATGTAGCATGGGCTATGTGTCTGCCTCAATTGTTTATGTATATGAGTGAGTCATTTTTATTGCCAGTTACACTTGCCCTAATACTAGGATCTCCATGAATGATCTTATCCAATCTCTCTCTTCTAAATCCCTGTAATTGAGCATGTTAACAGGTATTGTCAGTAGACATATCTGCACATTGTCCTAGTTTGACCAATGAAAATTCCAACCAATATTATAGCCTGAAATGTAATAATGGGCATTTGTGCCCATTTATAGGTACCTATATGGTGATTATGGCTATTCTGTTGTGGTCTAGACAGCTTAGACCTTGTGGGTTGGCTCAGGACACAGTCATTACCCTATTATAGGACCCAATTCTGGTAAGCAGGAAAGTTTAGCAGGTGTCTGGACCCTAATTCTGCCCTCCCCCCCTCCATGATGTTAGACACAATAGCACTGCCAGGGTCCCTGATGAACACCTGTGATCTTGAGAAAAAAAAAAGCAAAATACCTTAAACGCTCTAAAAAAAAGAATGCAACATAGCATCAACAAAATATCATCAGCAATCATACATGTTATATACAGCATCACCATTGCAAATTACCAAGTTTATGTGGGAAGAACTTACATTCCCCCATTTATTACAACTAGATTTATTATTATGTTTAATTCAACTTATGCAATGATTACAGTAGTCTGCATTGCGCTGGTAAACTTGATATTTTAGTAAAACCAAAAAAACGTATTTTAAGTAAAAAAATGCAGAAACGGTTTACTTAAACTTTATTTTCTTAATAAAAACATACATAATGAATAAGATATATCTATATATCTAAGCGTGACACTAATTTAGAGCGCCATGTATTCATAATACTTGAACATTGCCTCTTCAGTAAATTTAATCCTTGTTTCTTGCTGGTAAATAGATTCTTTTCCAGCATGCTGCAAGCCACTCCTGTAACAAATAGGTTAATCTCTTAGTTGTATCAAAGCAATGCAGCAGATCTATTGGGTCAAAGGTTAATCCTATACACCCCCATGTCCAGAGCTCCTGCAGTCCTCACTAATAGGTTTTGCTGTAGGACATTTCACTATGGAGATTTCATCTGTCATTTTGATCACTTTA
Source organism: Lithobates clamitans (assembly GCA_037952925.1). NCBI lineage: Eukaryota > Metazoa > Chordata > Amphibia > Anura > Ranidae > Lithobates > Lithobates clamitans. The sequence continues at coordinate 495,289 of JBBGZY010000527.1, forward strand.
TTTCCAGGTGTCTTTTGTTCAGTTTTTTCTAGAGATTCTTACATACATTAAAATCAGCTTTATGACTTCATGACACAGTATAACACTCTGATGGAGTGTTGGAGTAGTATATAAAGTGGAATGCCCTGTACACATGGTCAGATTTTCCGGTGGAAAAAGTGCGATCGGATTGTGTTGTCGGAAATTCCGACCGTGTGTAGGCTCCATCTGACTTTTTCCATTGGAATTTCCAACACACAAAGTTTGAGAGCAGGATATAAAATTTTCCAACAACAAAATCTGATCGGTTAAATTCCGATCGTGTGTACACAAACCTGATGCACAAAGTGCCACGCATGCTCAGAATAAATTAAGAGAAGAAAGCTAATTGGCTACTGCCCCGTTTATAGTCCCGACATACGTGTTTTACGTCACCGTGCTCAGAACGATCGGATTTTCCGACAACTTAGTGCGACCGTGGGTATGCAAGACAAGTTTGGCCCGAAATCCGTCTAAAAAAATATGATGGATTTTAATGTCGGAATGTCCGATTGTGTGTACAGAGCAGAAGTCGTATACCCCATGTGCAAACAGAAACCCCTGGATTCTTTTATCTACACCTAGATATGCAGAGGGTTATTTGTGCTATAAAAAAAGGTCCAATCATTGAAAGTCTTCAACTTTGTAACAAATTGGCTGCAGCCGCTGATCGGGGTTTTTTTTTTTCCAAACTGTCCCTTTGAAAGAAGTCAATCAAGCGATGAGCTTCTGTCAAGCGGGGATGACCATACGCTGATCAGAATTTGGCTGATCCATGCTGAATTTAGTTTAGTGTATGACCAGCTTCTGAGCATTAGTAGTTGCCACTGCAGGCTGCAGAACAAAACACGCATATCATCTGCTCTTTTTTTACCTTTTAATTTCACAATTTATATAAAATTTGTTTTATTTCAACAGTGGCAAACCTGGCAAGGGGCAAATTAAATCTAATAAAGACATTACACTCCCTGGGTGGAACTTTATGTCAGGGCTGAGCAAAGCCCTTCCTTCTCAAAGCTGGCCGCTCAGCTGTCAGCTAATTGCCAGCTCCTTTCTCTCCACAGTGACTCACCTGTTGATGATATCCTGCTCATCAGTCCTGGCTACTTAAACTGTGCAGCCCAGATGATCTCTGCCTTCGCCTTGGTCACATCTCTAGAGACACTCTCCTGTGTTCCTGTTAAAGACTTGCTTGGCTGACATTCCTTCTGGCTCCAGATCCTGCTTGCTATTCTACTACGCTCATCTCTGGCTTCCTGATGTTTTGGCTTGTCTGACTATCCATTCCGGTTCCTGGACTCTGGCTATGTTTTGACTACATTTACTCTGTTTACCTTTTTATTATTATTACTATTATTAAACAAGTGTGATTTTACTGTACTTCTGTCTTAGTTTGATTCATGGTTTCTGACACTTTAATGGCATCCCAGTTTTAGTCCGTAGGTTTCAATATTGAGTTGGCCTACGCTATGCAGCTATAACAGCTTCAACTCTTCTGGGAAGGGTGTCCACAAGATTTAGGAGCATGTCTATGGGAATGTTTGACTATTCTACCAGAAGCGCATTTGTGAGGTCAGGCACTGATGTTGACGAGAAGGTCTGGCTCGCAGAGTCCGCTCTAATTCATCCCAAAGGTGTTCTATTGTGTTGAAGTCTGGACTCTGTGCAGGCCAGTCAAGTTCCTCCACCCCAAACTTGCTCATCCATGTCTTTATGGACCTTGCTTTGTGCACTGGTCCAAATCATTTGGTGGAGGGGAGATTATGGTGGGGGGTTATATTTCAGGGGTTGGGCTTGGCCCCTTAGTTCCAGTGAAGGGAACTCTTAAGGCATCAGCATACCAAGACATTTTGGACAATTTAATTCTCCCAACTTTGTGGGAACAGTTTAGGGATGGCCCCTTCCTTTTCCAACATGACACCAGTGCACAGAGCAAGGTCCATAAAAACATGGATGAGTGAGTTTGGGGTGGAGGAACTTGACTCGCCTGCATACAGTCCTGACCTCAACCCAATAGAACACCTTTGGGATGAATTAGAGCGAAGACTGCGAGCCAGGCCTTTTCATCCAACATCAGTGCCTGACCTCACAAATGCTCTTCTGGAAGAATGGTCAAACATTCCCATAGACACATTCCTGAACCTTGTGGACAGCCTTCCCAGAAGAGTTGAAGCTTTTATAGCTGCATAGGGTAGGCCAACTCAATATTGAACTAAGCCTGGGATGCCATTAAAGTTCATGTGCGTGTAAAGGCAGGCGTCCCAGTACTTTTGGTAATATAGATTAGTTCCATAATATTTTATCAGAGTGCTGGGACTGTGATAGATAGCTTCTATTTTTCTTTAGTAGGGCTCTACACAAAGTTTTCAACGGGGCTCAATATTTTGCAGTGAAGGGAAGGCCCAGAGTATGGGGACCTATTGCCAATGAGTGTGAAGATGTCATTTTAAGCAACACATTAAACGGACAATTGTTAAAGCAGGCAAAGATCATTGTAATTTAGTGACTATTTAAAAGTGAGAAACAAAGGGTTTCTTGGCTAAGAGATTTCAAAGCATGAGGAATACAATGTGCATTCCCAAAGAAACCTCTTCCTACACAGAGAATGAAAGGCAACCAATAGGGATCTGAACACAAACACAGAAATAGTACGAATAGAGACAATGACATGGAGATTTAATTCTACAAACTCACGTGCCTTGCTGCAAACACAGGAGGGGTCTTTGCCGGTGCCCTGCATTGTACCAAGGTCATACAATCAGCTTATTAGAATCTGCTGTTGTCGTTATGTAATAGATCAAAGCAGTCACTTAGTGCTGCTGAGTGGAAAAGCAATCATGTATGTTGCACCTTAAAGCATTGCCCTATCTCAGTCTTGCTGTCGGTCTCTTCTGTTGTTTAGGACTCTGTGATTACAGTGAAGGTATTCATATACTGTATGATCTGTTGGGTAATATCACCTGTCTTTTCTTTCTTATATGGCCATACACCCATATATTATTTTATACCTAAACCAAGCTTTAATCACAAAGCAAAGGTACCATTGTACTATGAGGTTTGTTTTCCATGTGCAGAAGTGTTACCATATTAGGTTCAAAATGGCCTATTCCAGTAAATGGCTCTTTAAATTCACATCTTAATGGTAAAGATTTGAAATTGGTGTGTATGATGCTATTGCCAACCCTACCATTTGAAAGTGCTAGCTAGTTGAGTGTCGTGCCAATCCAATGGCTTCAATCATTTCTGATTCAATAAGAAGACTGTAGATGAAGAACCCTGACATTATTCTAACTTTATTGGTTACATGCCTATTCACTAAGGCTGGCCATAAATTAGACATTTTTTTGTACAATTTTCCCTTAGATTTACCTAAACCATATAATATGAGGTCAGATCTAAACACTTTCAATTTGTATGCAATCAGGCAGGCCCTTGCACTACATGGTTGAAGGTAACTCTAATGCCGTGTACACACGAGCAGACCTCTCGTCCGCCTGAACTCCGAAGGAGTTTTCGACGGAGTTCCGACGGAGTTCTAACAAAACGGATTTGCCTACACACGATCACACCAAAGTCCGATTGTTCCGAACATGATGATGTACAACCAGATTAGAATAAGGAAGTTCATAGCCAGTAGCCAATAGCTGCCTTTGCGTCTTTTTTAGTCCCTCGGGCTAGCATACAGGCGAACGGATTTTTCGATAGGAATCGAGTCCGTCAGAAAGATTTGAAACATGTTCTATTTCTAGGTCCGTCGGAATTTTCGACAGAAAAGGTCCGATGAAGCCCACACACGATTGGAATGTCCGACTGAATCATTCTGTCTGACCTTTTCTGCCAGGAAGTACGCTCGTACGGCATAAGGCCCCATTCACACCTGAGAGTTTTGTAGCTTGAAGCCTGAAGCTACAAAATGCTGGAGGGGAAAAAAATCAATGATTCTCTATGGAGATGGTTCACATCTCCACTCCAAAACGCATGAAGCCAGAAGCTCCAAAACGCCTGAAGCTCAAACAAGTTCTGGAACTTTTTTTTTAGGCAGATTTGGGCGTTTTTCTGCTTTTTACATTGATGACTTTTTGACCAGTACAAAATTGCAGCAAAATCGCACAACTTTCTGCCTGAAAACTCTACGCTCAGGTGTGAATGGGGCCTTAAGGAAACTGAACAAAAAAATTGTATATTGTATGTCCACTTTACTCTATGTACTGACTCCAAGTACTGAAATATGTGCTTGGTGACTCCAAGTACTGAAATATGTGCTTGGTGACTTCAAGTACTGAAATATGTGATCAGTGACTCAAAGTACAGATGCCTGTATGTCCGTTGAGTAAAGTACAAAGACAGCCAGACAACTAGCATATGAAGGTGATCAGAAATGGCAGTCTACGTCTTTCTCTTGGTACAGAATTTCTAAGAAAACCAAACATCAGAAAATTAGTTCAGTAAATACACATACAGTATTTATGTTATGCACATTTCATTTTTTTTTTAGTTGTAAGCTGCAGCGAGACTTGTGCCAGATGCTTCAAATGATTTTGCAGTTCTGTAAAGGGTGCCTGTGTAAAACAGGTTGGGCCCAGCTACTGGGAAAATCTGCACTGTGTGTGACGGCTAGTTTGTAGCCTAATTCACACAAAATTAGTATATTGTCTCAAACGGGCTTCCTTTCCAGCTACAGGTCTCAGGCTTCCTGATCTTTAATTTTTTTTTCACTTTTTCATTCTCATATGAAAAGCACAGAAAATCATAATATGGCATAAACTTTTGTTGCAGAGTACCCATTTACTAACCTAGCCCAAAGGCACAAACAGGGCCCTTTAACTAATTTTCCCCCAATTCCCTGGGTTCATGGACATGTAAAGGGAAGATACGTTCCTCACCTTACCACCCTAAGTAGCTCAGAGAGGCCACACCTGATGAGGCAGAGGTACAGTAGTTAGGCAAGTGATCTGCAGCCAAGTGAAAGGCACTCCATTGTCAGAACCAGTGTGTAAGCAGTCAGGCCAGAGCCTAATAGCACACAGTTTCTGTGGAAGATCCAGTTCCAGTTGAGTGACCCTTTGTCCTTGGGGCCTTGGATCCCTCCAGCGTTTCACTTGTGTTACCAAAGCTACCCTGGACTTCGCTAAGAGGGATACTGTTTGATGAGGATAATCTGTTTGTGTTCTGAACTGTTTTACCCAAGTAGTGATTTTCAGCTTGACTCTCTGTTGTTCTAGAATCTGCTAGTGAATGTAATGTACATGTTACCCTGATTAAAGTGGTATTAAACCCAAAAGCAAATGTTTATTATATGTTATATATATTTTTTATTAATATAATATTTTATTTTTTATGCTTTCTTACCTTTATTTTCAGCTGGTGGTCCAGCCAGTAAGTCTGTTGTTTTTACTTACAAGCTCTCTTGCATATGTATCAGTTATAGGAATTAGATAAACCATTTAACGCTGACAGGGGTGCTTACAATGGCCCGATTTTCATTATTTATGTAAAACCTCTATCCCAAAATGTAAAAAGCTGTAAAGCTGTTTACTGTAACTTTTTATAAAGTATTAGCTGGAGTTTGGCTTCAATTTGTTAGTGTACTTAAAACTGCTAGTATTTTTAACACTCTCCTCCCCCCAGATCATCAATGCTGCTGTTCAAAGGTGCCCCCAGTGCACCTTCATCCAGAGTGTAATACAGGCGGTGTGTTACTTGCCAGATCAACAGGTTAATCCAGTCGGTCTGTCGAACCCTCGCCCCCCCCCCACCCCGTAGCTCGATCATCAGCCCAGCAGCCCCACACTTACCCCATCTAGGTCGCAGGCAGCCCTTCCTCGGCAGCTTCACCCTGCGTCTCCTCCTCCTCGGCTTCACGGCGGCTTCCCCTGCGTCACCTCCTCCTCGGCGGCTAATACGATTGGCCCGAGAGGAGAATCTGGAAGACAATAGTGAATATTAATTCACTATTGTCACACAACTGGGTGGGCTCAGGGCATAGTGCTCTGCGCCCCGAGCCCACCCTTTTTTTGAAGCCAATTAGAGCCTCAGGCTCTAATCATGTGCTTATAGAAAAAACCCTATTGAAATCTATGCGTTCAGCATGCATGTGGATTAGGGGCCGGGCGCATAGATTAGTGGGACAGCGTCCCTGCACCCCATATGCGGGTCCGCCACTGGCTATCTGATCAGTTATCTTGCAAGAGCTTGCAAGATAAGTGATCCAACAGCTCCAATCAAACTTCATTTCAGGTATCTTAATTCAATCCCACCACTAATCCAATTGTATCTTTGGCATCAGCCCTGAAGGGGGAGACAGTTCCCCTGCAACGCGCTGGCTTCTCTTGATACTCAACAAAAATTTTGGACTAAAATTCCTGAAGCTTCATGAACTTTTCTACTGGACCCTCCTCAACACCCACCCCAAACTTTACACCTACTGCATGTCCTCTCTTCAGACTACCAGTGAGGCAGAAGCCCAAGACTGAAACAAGGTTGAGGTCTACACTGCTCATTCACTTTTCATCAGCCCCTTTGAAGGAGGTTTTATTCTGGGTTAAATCGAAAAATACCAATATCCCATTTCTATCAGTCCAGTGCTATTACACACACAAACCAATTGCTGTTAAGGGTCCATGTTTTGGGCAGCTTTCCTATTTTGTTTTGTATTAATGTGCAGTATACGCAATTTTTAGAAAAAATTTTTGCCATTCTGAACCTGTTTTGCATTATTGTTTCTAACTTTTCACTTGTTTACCTTTTCACCTGCACCTTTTCACCTGCAAGTTACACCTGCAAGTTACAGTTACTCCCTGACTGATCATTTTGTTACACTTTACATTGCTGTGTTTTCTGTCCTGGCTCATAAAATCCTTTGGGGCTAATTTATATCAGCAGTGTTTTCCTGCATTGCCTAGTAAAGTCCTATCACATGAACAAAGCAATTTGACCCAAAGTGGAACTGTAGGCAAAACTTTTTTTCATTTTGGATATGTAAGGAAAGTAAGGGAGGGTTATAACACCTGTCAGATTTTTTTTTCACCTATTGTGGAGATTTCCCTTCACTTCCTGTTCCCATAGCCAAACAGGAAGTGAGAGGAAATCCCTTAAAATTAAGGCAAGTTTCTTGGGGACCCCCAGGTCACCAGAACTAGTTTCCCCATTGGAAGATTTCCCCTCTTACTTTTCTGGGGACAACCCAAAATTTGGGATTTTCTTTTACTTTCAATGATAATGGTGAACAGGGCAGATTGTATCTCCCTAACAGGGACACAGACAGCAATAAAAATTGACAGTTGCTTTAATCTACCTCCACTCTATCCAACACTAAAAAAAAATGCTTTAGTTATACTTTAAGTCCTATAGTTTTAGTTCATTCTAACGTAGTGCTAAAAAAAATTGAACATTCTTAAGCAGCATGTTCCTATGTGCGAGGCAAGACTCTGCAGCAGATAGTAATGACATGACAAGTTGCAAGAAAGCACTGCATTGTGTTTTAACAATGCATTGCAGCACACCAGCTTGCAAGCATTATACTTACAATAACTTATTTGCTATGCTGCTATGCTTAAAATATACAGTGCACCTGGAAAGTATTCACAGCACTTCACTTTTTCCACATTTTGTTATGTTACAGCCTTATTCCAAAATTGATTAAGGCTGGGTTCACACTGGTGCGACACGACAGCCGTCCTACTTTGGATCCGACTTTGCCCTGCGACATGAAGCCGGCATGTGTCCCCCTTTAATAAGGGGGCCCCCAGATCCCGGCCCCCCACCCTATGTGAATTGAGTATGGGGTACATGGTACCCCTACTCATTCACCTAGGGAAAAAGTGTCAATTTAAAAAAAAAACACTACACAGATTTTTAAAGTATTTTATTAGACAGCTCCGGGGGTCTTCTTCCGACTTCGGGGGTCTCTCCGGTTCTTCTCCGCGCTCTCCGGGTCTTCTGCCGGGCTCCTCCGCTCTCTTCTGCTCTTTTGCCGCTCTTTTGCTTAAGCAGAGGAGTCCGGTCTTCAGTCTTCGGTCTTCTGCCCTCTTCTCCTGATGTTGACACGACGCTCTCTCCGGCTAGAATGCTCTCTGTGCGCTCTGCTCTGACTTATATAGGCGGTGACCCCGCCCCCTTATCCCGTCACAGTCCCTGGGCATGCTGGGACTGTGACGTTTTAGGGGGCGTGGTCATCACCCGATGACCACGCCCCCGTATGCCGTCATAGTCCCAGCATGCCCAGGGACTGTGACGGGATAAGGGGGCGGGGTCACCGCCTATATAAGTCAGAGCAGAGCGCACAGAGAGCATTCTAGCCCCAGAGAGCGTCGTGTCAACATCAGGAGAAGAGGGCAGAAGGCAGAAGGCAGAAGACCAGGCTCCTCCGCTTTAGCAAAAGAGCGGCAAAAGAGCAGAAGAGAGCGGAGGAGCCCGGCAGAAGATCCGGAGAGCGTGGAGAAGAACCGGAGAGACCCCCGAAGAGAAGAAGGCAGCAGACCGGGCTCCTCCTCTTTAGCAAAAGAGCGGCAAAAGAGCAGAAGAGAGAGGAGGAGCCCGGCAGAAGACCCGGAGAGCGCGGAGAAGAACCGGAGAGACCCCCGAAGTCGGAAGAAGACCCCCGGAGCTGTCCAATAAAATGCTTTAAAAATCTGTGTAGTGTTTTTTTTTAAATAACACTTTTTTCCTAGGTGAATGGGTAGGGGTACGCTGTACCCCATACTCATTCACATAGGGTAGGGGGCCGGGATCTGGGGGCCCCCTTATTAAAGGGGGCTCCCGGATTCCGATAAGTCCCCGCCCGCAGACCCCGACAACCAACGGCCAGGGTTGTCGGGAAGAGGCCCTTGTCCTCATCAACATGGGGACAAGGTGCTTTGGGGTGGGGGGGCCACAATGCGCCCCCATGCCCCAAAGCACCCCCCCCCATGTTGAGGGCATGCGGCCTGGTACGGTCCAGGAGGGGGGGGGCCGCCAGCTCGTCCCCACCCCCATTCCTGACCGGCTGGGCTCCGTGCTCGGATAAGGGTCTGGTATGGATTTTAGGGGGGACCCCACGCCGATTTTTTGGCGTAGGGGTTCCCCTTAGATCCATACCAGACCCAAGGGCCTGGTATGCTCTTGGAGGGGGAACCCATGCCGGATTTTTATTTAAAATTTGGCGCGGAGTTCCCCCTCAAGATCATCTGAGCACAAGTCGCGTGCCGAAGTCGGATCATGCAAGACGGCAATCCGACTTTGATCCGACTTCAATGATAGTCAATAGGCTGAAGTAGGATCAAAGTCGGACCAAAGTAGTACAGGGAGCATTTCTAAAGTCGGAACGACTTGTGTCGGACCAGTTAGGACGGCTCCCATAGGGAAACATTACATTTCACACGTCGTGCGACATGAGCTCCCAATGTCGGAGCGTTTGTCGGACCAGTGTGAACCCAGCCTGAATTCATTATTTTACTAAAAATTCTACAAACAATACCCCATAATTAGAACATGAAATAAGTTTGTTTGAAGTCTTTTCAAATTGATTTAGAATAAAAAAAACAAAACAATTACATGTACAGAAGCATTCACAACCTGTGCCGTGACACTCAAAATTGAGCTCATCCTGTTTCCACGATCATCCTTGAGATGTTTCTACAACTTGATTGGAGACCACCTGTGGTAAATTCAGTTCATTGGACATGATTTGGAAAGGTACACACCTTTCTATAAAAGGTCCCACAGTTAACAGTGCATGTCAGAGCACAAACCAAGCCATGAAGTCCAAGGAATTGTCTGTAGACCTCAGAGACAAGATTGGTTTGACAGGAGAGGGGTTTTTAAACTAGGCGACGGAGGGGGGGGGGGTCCAGAGGTAGAGACAGTCAGCAATGAACATATTCCAGGGTAGTATTGGGGGCATTAGTGATAGGTTGACTAAAGCACATAAACTCGAGGTGTGTATAGTAACAAGTCCTATTTGCAATCTCGGAACACCCAATAAGAGGACAGAATGCGACTGGTTTAGACTACGTGGCATGTTCACCAATGCCAGGAGCCAGGCGGACAAGATGGGTGAACTAGACATACTGTTCAACGAGGAGGCTTTAGATTTTATGGGAATTTCAGAGACCTGGTTCAACAGCTGTCATGATTGGCTGGCAACCATTCAAGGGTATTCCCTTTATCGCAGGGATAGATATTGTAAAAAAGGTGGAGGGGTATGCCTATATATCAAGAATAATGGGGGATTTTAATTATCCAGACATAGACTGGGTTGAGGGAACCATGCATTAGTCTAAGACTCGCCAGTTCCTAAATGTCTTGCAGGACAATTTCATGGGTCAGATTGTAGACACACCAACTAGAAACAAGTCGTTACTAGTCAATTGGCTTCAGTATAAATCACACAAATAGGAAACACAAGGGGAACACAAAGACACTGAATTTCAAAAGGGCCAACTTCCTTAAACTACGAACCTTGCTAGAAGATATAAATTGGGATAAAATCTTAGAAACAAAGGACATGGAGGAGAGATGGGTTTGCTTTAAGAGCATATTAAATAAGGGAATTAGCCAGTGCATACCGTTGGGAAATAAATTTAAAAGAGCAAACAAAAATCCTGGATGGCTTAACTTCAATGTAAAAATGCATATAAAAGCAAAGGAGAAGGCTTTCAAAAAATACGTGGCTGAGGGATCATCACCAGCATTCAGACTTTACAAAGAATGCAACAAGATATGTAAGGGTACATATGTAAGGCTAGGATAGAACACAAAAGGCACATAGTGGAGGAGAGCAAAAAAAATCCCAAGAAATTCTTTAAGTATATAAATAGTAAAAAAGTGAGCACAGACCATATTGGCCCCATAAAGAAAGAGGAAGGACATCTGGTTACAAAGGATGGGGAGATGGCGAAGGTATTGAATTTATTCTTCTCCTCAGTCTTGACGAGGGAATCGGGGGGGCTTCAGTAACCAAAAATGCAATGTTTGACCTCATGACACATCACAGGAAGCACCCTCATGGCTAACAAAGGACAGAATTAGAAATAGACTTGAGAAACTTAATAAATCATTGGGACCAGATGGTTTGCACCCAAGGGTACTTGGGGAACTCAGTCAAGTAACTGCCAGACCATTGTTCCTAATTTTTACTGACTGGAATGGTACCAGCTGATTAGAGAAAAGCCAATGGAGCACCAATATTTAAAAAAGGGCCAAAATCCATCCCTGGGAATTACAGACCAGTTAGCCTAACAGCAATAGTATGCAAGCTCTTGGGGATGATAAGGGACTGTATACAAGATTTTAGTATTGAAAGCGGTATCATTAGCAGTAATCAGCATTGATTTATGAAGAATTGTTCTTGCCAAACCAATCTATTAACCTTCTATGAGGAGGTGAGCTGCCATCTAGATAAAGGACGGCCCATAGATGTGATGTATCTGGATTTTGCTAAAGCATTTGACATAGTTCCCCATAAACATTTACTGTAAAAACTAAGGTCCGTTGGCATGGATCATAGGGTGAGTACATGGATTGAAAACTGACTACAAGGGCGAGTTCAGATGGTGGTGATAAATGGGGAGTACTCGGAATGGTCAGTGGTGGGAAGTGGGGTCCCCCAGGGTTCTGTGCTGGGACCAATCCTGTTTAATTTGTTCATGAGCGACCTGGAGGATGGGGTAAATAGTTCAATCTCTGTATTTGCGGACGACACTTAGCTAAGCAGGGCAATAACTTCTCCACAGGATGTGGAAACCTTGCAAGAAGATTTGAACACATTAATGGGGTGGGCAACTACATGGCAAATGAGGTTTAATGTAGAAAAATGTAAAATAATGCATTTGGGTGGCAAAAATATGAATGCAATCTACTCATTTGGGGGTGAACCTCTGGGGGAATCTAGGATGGAAAAGGACCTGGGGGTCCTAGTAGATGATAGGCATGCAATTCCAAGCTGCTGCTAACAAAGAAAACAGAATATTGGCATGCATTAAAAAGGGGATTAGCTCCAGGGATAAAGCGATAATTCTCCCACTCTACAAGACTTTGGTCTAGCCTCACCTGGAGTATGCTGTCCAGTTCTGGGCACCAGTCCTCAGGAAGGATGTACTGGAAATGGAGCGATATTAGTTATAAAGAAAGGTTGCGAGTACTGAACTTATTCTCTCTGGAGAAGAGATGCTTGAGAGGGGATATGATTTTAATTTACAAATACCAGACTGGTGACCCCACAAAAGGAATAAAACTTTTTGGTGGAAGGGAGTTTAATAAGACACGTGGCCACTCATTAAAATTAAAAGAAAAGGCGTTTAACCTTAAACTGTGTAGAGGGTTCTTTACTGTAAGAGCGGCAATGTTGTGGAATTCCCGTCCACAGGCGGTGGCTTCAGCAGGGGGCATCGATAGTTTATAAAAACTAATAGATAAGCACCTGAATGACCGCAACATACAGGAATATACAATGTAATACTGACATATAATCACACACAAAGGTTGGTATTGATGGACTTTTTTCAACCTCACCTACAAAGTAACTATGTATTGAGGCACAAATTTGGGGAAGGGTACAGAAAAATGTCTACAGCACTGAAGGTCCCAATGCGCACAGTGGCCTCCATCGTCCGTAAGTGGAAGAAGTTTGGAAACACCAGGACTCTTCCTACAGCGGGGCGCCCGGCCAAACTGAGCGATCGGGGGAGAAGGGCCTTAGTCAGGGAGGTGACCAAGAACCCGATGGTCACTCTGACAGAGCTCCAGCATTTCACTGTGGAGAGAGGAGAACCTTCCAGAAGAACAACCATCTCTGCAGCACTCAGGCCTGTATGGTAGAGTGGCCAGATGGGGGCCACTCCTCAGTAAAAGGCACATGACAGCCCTCCTGGAGTTAGCCAAAAGGCACCTGAAGGACTCTCAGACCATGAGAAACCAACTTCTCTGGTCTGATAAAACAAAGATTGAACACTTTTTCCTGAATGGCAAGCGTCATGTCTGGAGGAAACCAGGCATGGCTCATCACCTGGCCAATACCATCAATATAGTGAAGCATGGTGGTGGCAGCATGCCGTGGAGATGTTTTTCAGTGACAGGGACTGGGAGACTAGTCAGGATTGAGGGAAAGATGAATGCAGCAATGTACAGAGACATCCTTGATGAAAACCTGCTCCAGTGCGCTCTGGACCTAAGACTGGGGCAAAGGTTCAGCTTCCAATAGGACAACATCCTAAGCACACAGCCAAGATAACAAAAGAGTGGCTAGAAGACAACTCCGTGAATGTCCTTGAGTGGCCCACCCAGAGCCCAAACTTGAACCCGACTGAACATCTCTGGAGAGATCTGCAAATGTCTGTGCACCGATGCTTTCCAGGAAACCTGATGGAGCTTGAGAGTTCCTGCAAAGAAGAATGGGAGAAACTGGCCAAAAATAGGTGTGCCAAGCTTGTAGCATCATACTCAAAAAGACTTGACGCTATGATTTGTGCCAAAGGTGCTTCAACAAAGTATTGAGCAAAGGCTGTGAATACTCATGTACATGGGATTTTTTCGTTTTTTATTTTTTTTAAATGTGCAAATATTTTAAACAAACTTCTTTCACGTTTTCATTATGGGGTATTGTTTGTAGAATTTTGAGGAAAATAATGAATTTAATACATTTTGGAATAAGGATGTAAAATAACAAAATGTGTAAAAAGGTGAAATGCTGTGAATATTTTCGGGATGCACTGTATGTTAGGTATAGCAACAAAAGATATGAATGTGATATCAGTGAAACTTGAGATCTAACATATCTGCATATCAAAATCAGTCATATATAGTATTGTATTTATTATCTTTTTTTTTGTTGTCAATTTTTATAATACAGTGGAACCTCAGGATTACGAGCATAGTCCGTTCCAGGAGTATGCTCGTAATCCAATGTACTCGCATATTAAAGCAAGTTTTCCCATTGAAGTCAATGGAAACGAAAATAATTCATTCCGCATTGACTTCAATGGGATGTAATACCGCATGCGGCCAGAGGCGGGGGGCGCCGGAGAGCCTCGGAAACGGACGAAAAGGCCCGAGGGACACTTCGGCGGACCTCGGCAAACCTCGGAAAGATTCTGTTCACGAGCCTTTCCGAGGTTTGCCGAGGTCAGCCGAACTGTCCTTGGGCCTTTCCGTGCATTTCCGAAAGGCGCCGATCGGCGACTTTCAGCTCTGCTCGTCTCCGGCTCCCCCCACCTCAGGCCAAAAGCGGTACTGCACACCGCTTTTGGCCTGAATCCTGCTCGTTTTGCGAGACAACACTCGCAAACCAAGTTAAGAATTTTAGAAATACAGTGCTCGGTTTGCGAAACACTCGTTAACCATGTTACTCGCAAACTGAGGTTCCACTGTATATCACTACAAGTCAGGTTACCCCACACCATTATCAAGTATGGAAAGGAAGGGGCAAACCACAGGGTGCAGGAGTTTCCATCGCTACTTCTTGGACTAACTTAACATCTGCCCTTTCAGACTGGTGATATTGTTCAAAGTCTAATTCCCATGGAAGAGAAGTAAAAAATTGGAGCCAAACGAGCAGATATGTAAGGAAAGATAATGCTTTTCACTGGCTTCTAATCAGATATTAGAAGTTTTGTAAAGTTTAGTCAAACAGGCTCAATGATTTTTAACTTGAAGGTGCAGTAGAGAGAGGAGGCCCCAGTGGTCTGTGACCTTGCTTTCATCAACACGCCGTTGCAGCAGCTCTTCAAAGTGCAGCTTAAGGGATCTGAGGCTTCTGTGTGGCCTGGGTGGAAGCAACCAGGCTCATATATGGATCCCTGGTGAAGTTTTTCATTAACTGTCTTTTTTCAAAGCTTCGGGCCATTGTGATCTTTACTCTGCGGGGTGACAACCACCTCACTGCTTGTCTGATTCAAGTAATTAAAGTTAAATAAATGAAGTCTTTATGTGCTGGACAAAATGCTTCTAAAAAGGAAAGAAATGAGTCTGAAATAGGATAATCTGTGTAAAGGGAAATTACCACAGAGCTTATATATTTCAGTTGGATTTCTAATGCCTAGTCATGTCCCTAAAATGCTCGGCTGTGCAAATATTATTTTACAGCAGGCATTCATAAGATCAATGATATCGGTATTATTATAACTGTAATCAATTGATCTTTCTTCACAGGCTGATCATCTGGCAGACTAGGTTTATACATAATCTGCCAATAAATGATTCTTAGGCATTGCATTAACAAGCCCTCCAATAGATCAATGTATGTATAATTTTAGAAATTGCAGGAAGGAAAACCTGACTTTACACTATGCATACCTGCTCTTGGATTAAAGTGGAATTTAGCTGCAAAAACTATGTTTGTTTCTTTAAACTAATTTTAGTGAATGGTCGCTTGTCTTATTAAATTTCCTTTCGCGTAAAAGTTTTATCCCTATTGTGGGGTCACCAGTATGGTATTTGTACATTGAAATCATATCCCCTCTCAAGCGTCTCCTCTCCAGAGAGAACAAGTGCTCGCAACCTTTCCTCATAACTAATATCCTCCAGTCCCTTTATTAGCTTTGTTGCCCTTCTCTGTACTCGCTCCATTTCCAGTACATCCTCCCTGAGGACTGGTGCCCAGAACTTGACAGCATACTCTAGGTGAGACCAGACCAGAGTCCTAAAGAGTGGGAGAATTATCGTTTTATCTCTGGAGTTGATCCCCTTTTTAATGCATGCCAATATTCTGTTTGCTTTGCGTGCAGCAGCTTGGCATTGCATGTCATTGTTGAGCCTATCATCTACTAGGACCCCCAGGTCCTTTTCCATCTTAGATTCCCCCAGAGGTTCTCCCCCTAGTAAGTAGATTGCATTCATGTTTTTGCCACCCAAATGCATTATTTTACATTTTTCATATTGTCAATAAACCTCATTTGCCATGTTGTTGCCCTCCCCATTAATTTGTTCAGATCTTCTTGCAAGGTTTCCACATCCTGCGGAGAAGTTATTGCCCTGCTTAGCTTAGTATTGTCTGCAAATGCAGAGATTGAACTGTTTATCCCAACCCCCAGGTCGTTTATGAATAAATTAAATAGGATTGGTCCCAGGACAGAACCCTGCGGGACCCCACTTTCCACCCTGGACCATTCCGAGTACTCCCCATTTATCACTATCCTCTAAACTCTCCCCTGTAGCCACTTTTCAACCGATGCAATCACCCTATGGTCCATGCCAATGGACCTTACTTTGTACAATAATCGTTTATGGGGAACTGTATCACATGCTTTTGCAAAATCCAGATACGCCATGTCTATGGGCCCTCCTTTATCTAGATGGCAGGGAGGGAGTTGTTCTGTAATTTGCTGAGGTGAACCTGGCAGAGCAGATAACCCTTTTTGAGATAACACTGCAGGGAGCAAAAGAAGTTAGGAGCTCACTGGAGTTCTGGAATGATAAACAGCTTTGTTTCACTTATTGAATAGATATAACAAATGCTTTCAATGCAGAGCAGATAAGAGAAGTTAATTGTTAGGGTTTACATACACTATTAGTCTTTATCAGTGAGATTTTTTTTTGCCTTTCAAGATTTTATGTATGCTTTAAAGCGGTAGTAAACCAAGAAAAAAAAGAAAACTGGGCCCCTGCAGGATAATGTTAAAGCGGGATTCCGGCCGGGAAATTTTTTTAAAAAAAGTCAGCAGCTACAAACACTGTAGCTGATGACTTTAAATAAGTAGACTTACCTGTCCTGGGTGCCCGCCATGTAGGCCGCCTGAGGCCGACCCGTCCCTCGGCTCTCGGGTCCCGGCACCGCCATCCTAACTAAGGGAAGCAGGCAGTGGAGGCTTGCGGCTTCACTGCCAGTTTCCTACTGCGCACGCGCGAGCAGCACGGCGCTCTGTGAATGGCCCCGTGGTTTTCTGGAAACACACACAGTTCCCAGAAGGCAACGGGGCTGTTCACCGAGGAGCAGGACACGCCGCAGAATAGGAAGAGGCAGATTAGGAAGACTGCCTAGCAACAAGTGTTCAGGTAAGGTTAAAAAATTTTTTTTTCAAATGTTTTTTTTAACATTTTTTTACGATTTTTCATGCTTTTTTTTATTTTAGGGTGGCCCTCCACTTTAAAACAAAGTCCTCCAGTGGCGCGCTGTCACTGCTGGCAGGGTTTCCATCTTCACCCGATCTTCCTTTCAGGTTTCAGCTGTTTAAAGGGCATGCGCATGTGAGTCACGGCCACAGCACAAAGCTCAGAATGAATGGCACCATCCATTCAGTGCTCAATGCACATGCGCCGGCTATGTCCCTGGCTGCTACCAAAGAAAATATCTCCTAAACAGTATACACGTAAGCCTTATTATAGGTTTACCTGTAGGTAAAATCACTCAAGTGGCTTTACTACCACTTTAAAGAATTATAGAATATAAGAAATGTAAGGGTTTACATACACTTTAAGCTGAACTCTAGGCAACATCAATTATTGCAATTATACAGTATGTCCATTAAAATCTTTAAACTATACTGTATATTGAAATGCAAATGTGAGTAACTGTAAATACCGTAACGTAACTTGGTAACGTAACTTGGTAGCAGCCTCTTGTAATCCTCCCATGCAGTAACACTTGGGGATGCAGCACTAGGAGGCAATCCACTGTGCTGCATGCATACAGTATGTGAGGACAAGGGCCACTTGTAGTTTCCATTGGAAATATTCTAGTGAAAGATGCAAATATAATGATGGTATTCCTATATACCTTGTATATATGAGATGAAATGGTAATTTTGTTTTTTTACCTATACCTTTGCCTATCCCAGGGTCTGGCCTATATACAGTGGGGACGGAAAGTATTCAGACCCCCTTAAATTTTTCACTCTTTGTTATATTGCAGCCATTTGCTAAAATCATTTAAGTTCATTTTTTTCATCATTAATGTACACACAGCACCCCATATTGACAGAAAAACACAGAATTGTTGACATTTTTGCAGATTTATTAAAAAAGAAAAACTGAAATATCACATGATCCTAAGTATTCAGACCCTTTGCTCGTTATTTAGTAGAAGCACACTTTTGATCTAATACAGCCATGAGTCTTTTTTGGAAAGATGCAACAAGTTTTTCACACCTGGATTTGGGGATCCTCTGCCATTACTCCTTGCAGATCCTCTCCAGTTCTGTCAGATTGGATGGTAAACATTGGTGGACAGCCATTTTTAGGTCTCTCCAGAGATGCTCAATTGGGTTTAAGTCAGGGCTCTGGCTGGGCCATTCAAGAACAGTCACGGTGTTGTTGTGAAGCCTCTCCTTCGTTATTTTAGCTGTGTGCTTAGGGTCATTGTCTTGTTGGAAGGTAAACCTTCGGCCCAGTCTGAGGTCCTGAGCACTCTGGAGAAGGTTTTCGTCCAGGATATCCCTGTACTTGGCTGCATTTATCTTTCCCTCTATTGCAACCAGTCGTCCTGGCCCTGCAGCTAAAAAAAACCCCCCACAGCATGATGCTGCCACCACCATGCTTCACTGTTGGGACTGTATTGGACAGGTGATGAGCAGTGCCTGGTTTTCTCCACACATACCGCTTAGAATTAAGGCCAAAAAGTTCTATCTTGGTCTCATCAGACCATAGAATCTTATTTCTCACCATCTTGGAATCCTTCAGGTGTTTTTTAGCAAACTCCATGCGGGTTTTCATGTGTCTTGCACTGAGGAGAGACTTCTGTCGGGCCACTCTGCCATAAAGCCCCGACTGGTGGAGAGCTACAGTGATGGTTGACTTTCTACAACTTTCTCCCATCTCCTGACTGCATCTCTGGAGCTCAGCCACAGTGATCTTTGGGTTCTTCTTTACCTCTCTCACCAAGGCTCTTCTCCACCAATAGCTCAGTTTGGCCGGAAGGCCAGCTCTAGGAAGGGTTCTGGTCATCCCAAACGTCTTCCATTTAAGGATTATGGAGGCCACTGTGCTCTTATTAACCTTAAGTGCAGCAGAAATTTTTTTGTAACCTTGGCCAGATCTGTGCCTTGCCACAATTCTGTCTCTGAGCTCTTCAGGCACTTCTTTTGACCTCATGATTCTCATTTGCTCTGACATGCACT
This sequence comes from Lithobates clamitans, assembly GCA_037952925.1. Lineage (NCBI taxonomy): Eukaryota > Metazoa > Chordata > Amphibia > Anura > Ranidae > Lithobates > Lithobates clamitans. Next base: position 514,332 of record JBBGZY010000527.1, read on the forward strand.
GTGAGCTGTAAGGTCTTATATAGACAGGTGTGTGGCTTTCCTAATAAAGTCCAATCAGTATAATCAAACACAGCTGGACTCAAATGAAGGTGTAGAACCATCTCAACGATGATCAGAAGAAATGGACAGCACCTGAGTTAAATATGAGTGTCACAGCAAAGGGTCTGAATACTTAGGACCATGTGATATTTCAGTTTTTCTTGTTTAATAAATCTGCAAAAATGTCAACAATTCTTTGTTTTTCTGTCAATATGGGGTGCTGTGTGTACATTAATGAGGGAAAAAAATGAACTTAAATGATTTTAGCAAATGGCTGCAATATAACAAAGAGTGAAAAATTTAAGGGGGTCTTAATACTTTCCGTCCCCTTTCCGTGTATAGCCATTGCTGTATTTCATGAGACCTCCAATAACCTCCATGCACAGTTGGGGTTAGGCCCACACAAGCACAATATATAAAGACTTCCAAATCCCCTTAAAGGTGGATGGTAGGGATCACCTATGTCTTATACAGCCTTGGACCCAGGTGCTCCCCCATCCCCATGTTTTCTCCCCCCAGCCATCACTCTGTTGTAGAATATAGATTTTAGTATCTGATTTCCTTTCTTTCCAAAAACAATGTACCATACTCTCAATGTGGAATGGGTTAGCACTATTCCCTACGTATATACTGGAGTATTTCTGTCAATACAAGCGTGCAGTAATTTTTCAGTATTTGTCAATGTCTTTAATTGAAACAGCGTGAATTGTCCTCTTGAGATTCCCCACTGCTGCACATTACCATCCACGAGTTGGCAGTTGTATGGGCGCACGCTAGGCTATGTATCATTTTTCTTCAAATAACCAGTTAATTACTGAATAAAACAAGCCAGCTTTCAACCTGATTGCCCCAGATTAATGACTAGCAGCATGTTTCACTCTCTTCTCCAATTTATCATGGAAAAAGACCATGTCTAATGATTTAGGTACCTGGCCTGTGGAGGCTTATTCCAGTGTCTGCAGCCACCAATTTGATGTAATTGCTCTTCCAAGCTCCTGACCTGGAAAAGCCCAAGTGACAGGTCCTATTAGTGAGCCCACATTGTAACTGGCTCGGCTTTCTTACAAAGGCTCACATGGTGTCTTTCTATGCCGACTTCATTAAGAAGATATATAGAGGTTAAGTGTTACTTTGGCACTTAGGATTCCCTGTGCACTTTGTCATATGTTGCGAGCTTAGGCTTCTGTTTATTCAGGTATATTCGATGAAATCAGTGTTTGCTTATGCTTTTGGAATTATTTGAATTAGATTTTTAATCATAACCATTTGCATTTTTACTTTTTTGGAATTTAAATAGCGAAGACTAGAGATGCCAACATTTACAATGTTTTAGAGCTGCATGATTAATCATTAAAGAATCAAAATCGCAATTCTACCCCCCTCCCAATCTTAAAACAGCATTTCCTGATTCTATATAACAAGTGCAGAAAGTTCTCTGCTCACTTCTGACATTTGACAAAAAAATATAAAAAATACAGGCAGCCTGCCAAGTTTATCTTAACATCAGAGAAACATTGTAAACATTTAGTTCTTACATGAAAGGAATGAACTTCGATCTGTCAATGAACTCAGTTTGACCACTTAAAGACTAAATCTTTTTCTGACATTTGTTGCTAACAAGTTAAAATCTGTATTTTTTGCTAGAAAATTACTTGGACCCCCCCCCCCCATTATATATATATATATATATATATATATATATATATATATATATATATATATATATATATATATATATATATATATATATATAGCAGAGACCCTAGAGAATAAAATGGCGGTTGTTGCAATATTTTATGTCACACTGTATTTGCGCAGAGGTCTTTCAAACCCAATTTTTTGAGAAAAAATACACTTTAATGAATTAACAAAAATTAACAGTAAAGTTAGCCCATTTTTTTGTATAATGTAAAAGATGATGTTACACCACGGGAATCGTGATCTTTATTCTAAGCACAAAAAAAATCATGATTCTCATTTTAGCCAGAGTCGTGCAGCTCCACAATGTATGTATTAATATGTTGATATGTTTGTATTCTAGATATGCAAGTCCTGTTACAAAAAAGTTTGAGCACAGCTTACCTAATGTGAAACTTAAGCTAAACGTTTACATTTTAGACTGAATGGGGATATGTCAGATATGTGTCAGGTCCCTGAGTGATCCTGCTGGTTGATTTATCCTCATTTTGTATTCTGGAGAGGCAACAGAAGTGTTATTTTGGCCATTTTTAATTTTTTTGTAAATCAACTAAGCGATGAGTTTGGGTGGGGGGGGGAAGTGCCCCAAAGGGTAGGTGAAATCAGGATAAAGTCATTAAGCCATGCATGCTGAAATAATAACAATGAGGCGAAATTTCCTTTTTCTTTTTAAATTTGAGATGTCCCAGTACTTTTTGAGAGTCCTGTTCAGAGGGGTCACGTGATCGAATAACTCTGCGGTATCTGGGCTGTGATAGGAGCATCAGGCTAGTGCCCCCTGAAAAGAACTGCTGTCAGTCAATCCTGGGAGGGCAGTATTATAAGATGTGATGTCACAGTTGATTATGAGACTGCAAGCTCACCGCGCTTTTGCATGTTGTCCTGCTGTTCCCTACTATGAGATATAAACTGCGCATGTCTGTCAACACTACCACAGGTCTGATTCTGTGGATATCTTTAATGTGGATATCTTTAATAGGGTAGAAAAGGAAGCACAGCGGCACACATGATTTGGCAGCCAAATAACATAAAATAGTCATTACTTACACATTATTAATTTACTAACAGACATACAGTCAGGTCCATAAATATTGGGACATCAACACAATTCTAATCTTCAGGTGAACGGTGTAGGAATTACAACAGTTTGTATATGTACCTCCCACTTCTTAAGGGACCAAAAGTAATAGAACAATTGGCTGCTCAGCTGTTCCATGGCCAGGTGTGTGTTATTCCCTCATTATCCCATTTACAAGGAGCAGATAAAAGGTCCAGAGTTCATTTCAAGTGTGCTATTTGCATTTGGAATCTGTTGCTGTCAACTCTCAATATGAGATCCAAAGAGCTGTCACTATCAGTGAAGCAAGCCATCATTAGGCTGAAAAAACAAAACAAACCCACCAGAGAGATGGCAAAAACATTAGGTGTGGCCAAATCAACTGTTTGGAACATCCTTAAAAAGAAAGAACACATCGGTGAGCTCAGCAACACCAAAAGACCCAGAAGACCACAGAAAACAACTGTGGTGGATGACCAAAGAATTCTTTCCCTGGTGAAGAAAACACCCTTCACAACAGTTGGCCAGATCAAGAACACTCTCCAGGAGGTAGGTGTATGTGTGTCACAGTCAACAATCAAGAGAAGACTTCACCAGAGTGAATACAGAGGGTTCACCACAAGATGTTAACCATTGGTGAGCCTCAAAAACAGGAAGGCCGGATTAGAGTTTGTCATATAACATCTAAAAAAGCCTTCACAGTTCTGGAACAACATCCTATGGACAGATGAGACCAAAATCAACTTGTACCAGAGTGATGGGAAGAGAAGAGACTATGGAGAAGGAAAGGAACTGCTCACGATCCAAAGCATACCAGCTCATCAGTAATGCATGGTGGTGGTAGTGTCATGGCGTGGGCATGTGTGGCTGAAAATAGAACTGGTTCTCCTGTATTTATTGATGATGTGACTGCTGACAAAAGCAGCAGCATGAATTCTGAAGTGTTTCGGGCAATATTATCTGCTCATATTCATCAAAACGCTTCAGAACTTATTGGACGGCGCTTCACAGTGCAGATGGACAATGACCCGAAGCATACTGCGAAAGCAACCAAAGAGTTTTTTAAGGGAAAGAAGTGGAATGTTATGCACTGGCCAAGTTAATCACCTGACCTGAATCCAATTGAGCATGCATTTCACTTGCTGAAGACAAAACTGAAGGAAAAATGCCCCAAGAACAAGCAGGAACTGAAGACAATTGCAGTAGAGGACTGGCAGAGCATCACCAGTGGTGAAACCCAGTGTCTGGTGATGTCTATGCATTCCAGACTTCAGGCTGTAATTGACTGCAAAGGATTTGCAATCAAGTATTAAAAAGTGAAAGTTTGATGGATGATTGTTAATCTGTCCCATTACTTTTGGTTCCTTAAAAAGTGGGAGGCACATATACAAACAGTTGTAATTCCTACACCGTTCACCTGATTTGGATGTAAATACCCTCAAATGAAAGCGGAAAGTCTGCAGTTAAAGCACATCTTGTTTGTTTCATTTCAAACCCATTGTGGTGGTGTATGGAGCCCAAAAGATTAGAATTGTGTCGATGTCCCAATATTTATGGACCTGACTGTATCTGACTGGATGTCACACTACTTCCTCAAACTCAATCTATCCAAAACCAAGCTCATAATATTTCCTCCCCCTCCTGCTCCTTCCCCTGTCTTCTCTGTCAAGATCAGTGAAACAATTATCAACCTGTCCCCACATGCCAGGGTGCAAAGGATAACCCCGGACTCTGAACTGTCCTTTCAGGCCCACATCCAATTATTGTCCAAATCATGCCGCCTCAACCTCCGCAACATCTCCAGGATATGCCCCTTTTTAACCATTGAAATCACTAAGCTTCTAATTCACTCCCTGGTCATCTCTCGCCTTGACTACTGAAACTCCCTCTTCATTGGATTACCTTTACATACACTATCTATCCTTCAGTCCATCATGAATGTTGCTGTCAGACTTATCCACCTTACCAACCGTTCGGTGTCTAGTAACCCTCTCTGCAATTCCCTCCACTGGCTTCTGCTCACCCAATGAATACAATTCGAATTACTACCAACAACTTCCAAAGTGATCCACAACTCTGCCCCCAGCTACATCACTAACCTTGTCTCAAAATATCAACCCAAACCGCTATCTTCAGTCCTCCTGCTTTCTAGCTCCCTTGTCACCTCCTCCCATGACTTCTCCTGAGCTTCTCCCATCCTTTGGAACTCCCTACTCCAATCTGTCTATCTCCTAATGTATCCATCTTTAGAAGATCCCTGGAAATCCTTCTCTATAAAAAAGCCTATCCTGCTTCTAACTAATACACTATTTTACTTTCTCCATCAGCTCATCTCCCATAGTTATTATCTTTTTGTATCACTTGACTCTCCCTCTTAGATTGTAAGCTCTAACGAACAGGGTCTTTTGATTCCTCTTGTACCAAATTGTATTGTAACTGGAATGTCTGCCTTCATTTTGTAAAGTGCTGCCCAAACTGTTTGTGCTAAATAAATCCTGTATAATAATAATTTACTGAACATGAAAAAACAGTTTACAACTGATTGATATCTGTTTTTTTAGGCTTACATACTCTTTAAAAGAGATGTCCGTGTTTTTTTTTTTTTTTTTTTAGGAATCATACTTACCTAGGTGGGTGCAGCATCGGTCCCCCGGCGCCTACACACGGAGAACCTGAGCGATCAAACACTGCTGATCACTTGGTTTTCAGAGCTCTGTGAGCAGAGAGCTGTAGACTGTCAGTCAAAGCTCTGTGCTCTTCTCCCTTCTTGCTCATTGGAGCGCTGGGCTGTGGAGGGGCGGGGGGCGGCTAGCTCAGGCTCTCAGTGGTTCGCCGAGAGGCTGAGCCGGGTGTCAGTCCAGGGATCTAGTGGATCTCCGTGGTCATGATGACGTGGTGCCTGGACTGACAGTAGTGACATCAGCAGAGAGTGGACTTCAGTCCGCTCTCTGCTAAAAACTGGTCACAGGAGTGCAAAACTAACTGCACTCCCGTAATCCATAGGAGAAGCCCAGCCAAACAAGCTTTGGCTGGACTTTTCCTTTAACACTTAACCCCAACCCTATATTATAGTTTAGTACTTAACACTAAGCTGTTAACCCAGTATAAGTCTACTTATTTAAAGGGTAGAATTTATCCTTAATTTATAGATACTGATATTTATTAACCAGGTCCACACATTTCAATCATACTGCCAGTTCTCTCATCACCGTTAGTATTATCAATTATTAAGTCAAATGGTATACAATTTAGAAACCAGGGTCTTCCAAGCTTCAACACTCTCATAACACATGGTATTCTATGCTGACCTGTCTTTGTATACCCTTCCAGCAAAATTCAATGTAGGTGATTGAATCTCTATCACACTTCAGTACCTAATTAACTTAGCAAATTGCCTGCCTATGTCAATTCTCTGGTTTATGGCTCATAAGCATGTATTTAGTACTTTGTGTTCTCTGTCCAGCAGAAGTTTGAGTAATCATCAAAGAAAGATGAACACAAACTGGGCAAATATGTAGACTTCATTATTCAAAACTATTGTGCCTCATGTACTCCTAAAGCATTAAGCAATATTACTGTGATAAACCTAACTTTTTGGCTTTCTGTTATGACACAGATCATTACATGCGATAGGCAAAACACAAACATTCAATAAAGACACAGAATACAAAAACAAATTTACTACTACAACTGATACCATGCAAATATATTACTAGTACTACTACAACTAATACAATGCAGATCTATTACTACTACTACTACAATGCAAATCTGTTACTATTTCTATTGATACAATACATATCTACAATTACTATTACTACTACTGATACAATACGTATCTACAATTACTATTACTACTACTGATACAATACGTATCTACAATTACTATTACTACTACTGATACAATATAAGTCGATTATTACTACTACTACCGATACAATACAAACTTACCACTACTAATACAATACAAATCGACTGCTGCTACTACCAATACAATACAACACAATACAAAACTACTACTACTACTAGTAAAACAATGATGGAATAATAAAATAAGAGTAACAGCAGTTATGGTGTCTAACCTAATCTACCATAATGTCTGAAGTATAAACCTTCCCCTTTAGAATCCCAGCTGTCTTTTTACAGTGCAGGTTTGGCTGTAATGAATGACTATAGGGCAAAACAAACATTTTTTTCCCCCAGACATTTTAATAAATAAGGGTTATGGATTATTAACAATACAGCCTCTGCAATGTTGGTCAAAGAATGTGGGCATAACAATTTTGATATGTACAAAGTTTAATGTTTGCCTTAAAGACATTTTCCTTCCTTCCTTAGACTGAATTCCATTCTGTGATAAATCATATAAGGATCTTTCAGGCATTTACACAGGACCTAGGGTGTCCATATACAGCCAAATCAACACAAAGCATGCAACGAAATCAAGCATCTCTTGCAACAATGGGAAGGGTAAAGAGCAGAGAAATGATGAGCAATGATGAGAACTTCCAAGAGTTGGAATCAGTGACAGCTCCAGCCATTGATAGCTTCATTTTTTTTCAAAGAAAAGGAAACAAACTTTTGATTGATTACGTGTGCCTGTTTATTATTAGAGATCTGCTCATTAATGTTTGAAATACATTCCATCATGACCCACAATTATCTTTTCCCTGACTTGACATATTCCTGGTGATTTTAAAGCATTTTTACAGGCATATTACAGATGCATTGCAGGCACTTTACAAGAGTTTTTGCGCATGCATCAAGCTTCAGAAGTTTTCTTCCTGGGCTGGGCAAGGGGAGAAGAGTTCCTCAGGCTTAAGAACACACATATCACACGTTTACAGGTATCCCTGTTGAAGTCTATGGGACCAAAAATGCCTAAATAAGCTCAAAGGAAAACTCATGATCTTTTCTGAGTGTAAGGCCTGATTCACACCTATGCATTTTTAGTGCTTTTTGCATTTTGCAGATTTGCAATACAGAACGTATTCCATAGGAAACCATGATAAATGGACTGTAGTGCAGATCTACAAAATGCAAAAAGCACTAAAAATGCATCGGTGTGAATCAGGCCTAAGGTAGGGTGACTGAGCATACAAGTGCAAACAGGGACAACTTAAAAGAATAGGATTCTGCATGTTAGGCATAGAGAAACAAGCAGCAAAAGGTTCAAGTGTGAATGAGTCCTTACTGGATATAGTTCTCAATGCAAGATCGTTCTTTCCTTTAGATCTACTAAAGGAGAACAGAATGTTCAATTACCTTGGCATATACTGCAAAGTTATGTTCAATTTGAATAACCAATCATTTGCAAGGAAAATTAAAAAAAAATCAAGACTCTTTTCCTGTAAACAACAATGTAGCCTCTCCTACTAAGCCAAGTGAACATTTACTTTGAAATGTAAGCGTTGCATTTTTCAGTAATTTAGCCCTATAAGCTCAGATACAGATAGCAGTTTCTTCTAAACTGAAACAATCTCACTTTATTGACAACACATGACTATGACTATTTCAATGCAAACTAAAATTGTAGCATTCATATAGAATATTATAGCTATAGCCAAGTGAATTCAGAAGAGAAGTATCTCCATTCCTCAATCCTTGTCTTCCCTTAAGCAGTGAATGGGTATATGTGACAAAGATAAAAAACACAAACACTTAAATAAAACAAGCAGAAAACTCTTGAGTTGGAGAGTTTGTAGAACAGGGTATGTTAAAAGCCACAGAGCAGTTTTAATACCCTCAGGTTACTGATTGTGTTAATTCTTTGTGCAAACTCTTGAGTGTGGAGTATGTGCAAGTTTGCTCTCTTCTGCAGCGCCCCAATTAGTTGTGTTCTCCACATCTTCTGGGATTGTTGTAGATGTAGCCGTATCTCACGAGAACAAACATGCTCTTTATTTTTTCTGTTTTCGCAGAAGCCATCACTTTTCTGCTGGGATGTTCCCATAGTAACCCTCTCCAATCTATCTCTATTGACACTGGCTTGGAAAAGCCCTGAATAGGCACTGAGGTAGGTAAATGTATGCAGACACTGTGAGCGGATGATTCTATTCTATAAGGTTCCTGCAACATTTGTTTTCAGGCTTGTCTTCGGGATGGGACACAGTGTTGTCTTTTTGTTCTGCGTGCTTCCATCACAGATCGGGAGTTAATGGAAGTCTTGTCTGGGACCAATGATGCAGAAATGTCTTACTCTGAGAAACAAAAGCTTACTAGACCACCTCAGATTTTTTTTTTCATAAGACCATCATTTGTTTGGCAAAAATAGATAGAAGTCGGATATCAGTAGAGCTGAGTTATCAAGCTCAGCTCAAGTGCAACTAATAACTACTTATCTAAACTCATCAAAAATAATTTGAGCAAATCACAACCTCTCAATACAGGTGCATTTTGAAAAACATCCCAGCAATTCAAAGATAAGTGAAATCTGGGTATAAATGGTCCAGCAGTTAGTGACATTACCAGTTGGTAAATTGTGCATTGCTACAGCAGACAGCTGAACAGAGACCGTCTCTCCTAAAATATCAAATGATCCTAGACCCCTTTCACACTGAGACATTTTTCAGGTGCTAAGGGGCTAAAAATAGCACCTGTCAAGCGCTTGAAAAATGCCTCCCCTGCCACCCCAAAGTGAAAGCCTGAGTGCTTTCACAGTGGGGCGCTGCGCTGGTAGGATGTTAGAAAAAGTCCTGCAAGCAGCATCTTTGGGGCGGGGTGTATACACCGCTCCTCCACCGCTCCTGCCCATTGAAATGAATAGGTGCCACTGCTGAAATGCCTGCAAAGCGCTTCGGCAGCGGTGCTACACGGGCGTTATTAACCCTTTCTTCAACTGCTAGCGGGGGTTAAAAGCACCCCGCTAGCAGCCGAAAAGTGTTGCTAAAACGACGGTAAAGCGCCGCTAAAACTAGCGGTGCTTTACCGTTAACGTGGCAGCACTGTTAGTGTGAAAGGGCTCTAAGACTACTTTAACCACTTCCCGCCCGCCCTATAGTGGATTGACGTCCGGGAAGTGGTTCCGTTATCCTGACTGGGCGTCATATGACGTCCAGCAGGATAACATGCCGTCCCGCGCCCGCGGGGGTGCGCATCGCGGCGATCAGTGGAGTGGTGTGTCAGCGGAGGCTCTTTACCACGTGATCAGCCGTGTCCAATCACGGCTGATCACGATGTCAATAGGAAGAGCCGTTGATCGGCTTTTCCTCACTCGTGTCTGACAGACGTGAGTAGAGGAGAGCCGATCGGCGAGTCTCCTGACAGGGGGGTCTGCGCTGATTGTTTATCAGCGCAGCCCCCCCTCAGATCACCACACAGGACCACCAGGGATCGCCACTAGGACCACCAGGGAGAGGGGCAACATGTGGATAGCCAGGTATGTACCCCATGGCCATCCACATGTGCCCAATCTGTGCCAATCAGTGCCCACAAATGGGCACTGATTGGTACCATTATGTTTTAGTTATGCCCAGCAATGCCACCAATACATTTTATCAGTGCCACCAATCAGTGTCATCAGTGCCACCTGTCATTGCCCATCGGTGCCACCTGTCAGTGCCACCCATAAGTACCCATCAGTGCCACCCATATGTACCAATCAATGCCACCTACGAGTGCCCATCGGTGCCACCTATGAGTGCCCATCAGTGCCCATCAGTCTCACCTATCAGTGCCCATCAGTGCCACCTCATCGGTGCCCATCAGTGCCGCCGTATCAGTGCCCATCATTGAAGAAGAAAACGTACTTATTTACAAAAAATTTTAACAGAAACAAAGAAAAACTAGTTTTTTAAAAAAATTTTAGGTCTTTTTTTATTTGTTGCGCAAAAAATTAAAACTGCAGAGGTGATCAAATACCACCAAAAGAAAGCTTTATCTGTGGGAACAGAATGATAAAAAATTTGTTTGGGTACAGTGTAGCATGACCGCGCAATTGTCATTCAAATTGCGACAGCGCTGAAAGCTGAAAATTGGTCTGGGCGGGAAGGTGTCTAAGTGCCTGGTATTGAAGTGGTTAAAAATATAAATGTTTGTAAGTGTACCACTATTTCATGACAGCAAATGATCAGTACAGGAAATGTAATAAGAGCAATAACATATAGTATATTAAATGTGTGACACAGAGCAAGAAAGTAAAGATTGTGACCAGTGGGGATACGAATGGCAATTAACAGCATTAAAACACATACTAAGGGAAAGTGGGCACAGGTTCCAGTAATTAAAATGGCGATTTGACCACTTCCGGTATCGCACTAGGAAACCAAGATGGCGGCCAAACCACTTCCGGGTTCGTGTCACAGCCGTTTTTGACTGATTGACACACAAAATTATAGGGGGTATAAATGGGGACATGGGTATAGACACAGCAGCTTCCTGATGACGCAAATTAAATTGCGAAATGCGTAGAGGCTGCTGGGAACTTTTTCATCACTTCCGGTTGAACGAGAGTGAGGCCTGGAACGCATGCCGCTGTGAGGAGACACAGTCACAGAGGGGAAACAAACTGAGACACTGCTCTCCATAAACACTGCTGGATTTGCTTGGTGCTCGCCTGAGGGCACCATAACGTGAGTTTAACCATGTTTTTAACTTTTTTAATAAAATGAAATGACATACTATACCATGATGGCTCTCCATATGTCTTTATGAGCACTGAACAGAGCAAGAGATACTAATACATTGCTTGGAAAGACTGCTATTGGACCCATTACAAACGGATTGGTTATCCTTAATGAACCAAAGGCGTTTATTCTTATTACATCTGGTGAGTGGCCATAGCATCAGGTGGTGGTGAAGTCACGATAAGTGGTGAATTAGGAGCACAATATACTGAAAAGGAACATCATTGCACAGAAGTGATCACTCACTGAGGACATCCAGTGTACTGTGGTGTTTCTGCAAATGTCAAGGACATATATTTATATATTTTTTTGCACTATGCAGTACATATGCATGTTGATATGTGATATTTTGTTAGTAATATTGGCACATTGTTTAGTATTAATAATTTTTTAAATAGCTTTTAGTAGCACCTAACGTCATTGCACAGAAGTAATTACCCACTGAGGACATCTAGTAGGCTGTAGTGTTTATGCATATGTTGAGGACATTTTTTGCAGCATGTAGTATATATGCATGTTAATATGTGATATTTGATGGTCACTAAGTAATATTGGCACATTGCACATTTTTTAATATTTGTCATATTTTATTTTTTTTAGCACTAGCACTTTAAACAGTTTTTTGGAATATTATTTTGTCACTAGTAAACACTATGTGGACAGTATATTTTTGACACAAAATTAATTGATACAGAAGAGCATGCTACATAGGATAGATATCCTATTTTTGCATATTTCAGCAGTGGTATCATACGCAGACGTTAGCGCAATCCACTTTTATATTATATCAATACAGATAGCTGTCTATGCTGTCTTTCTTTTAACAATAATTTTAAATGGGTTTTACAATGTTTTCCACATACGGTACCTGCCTATTCAGAAATGTGAGATAAGGAGCCAGCATATGTAATGTGCACCATACAAAGTAAGAGTCATCTTAGAACAGCCGTAGAATCCTAGGGATCTTCCAGTGTTCGCTAGGGGTTCCTTGAACTATGGGTAACTGACCTCTCATCTGATGGTACCTGCAGAGTCTTAGGTCCAATGCCACCTAAGGCTCCATTCACACCTGAGAGTTTTGTAGCTTGAAGCCTGAAGCTACAAAACGCTGGAGGGGAAAAAAATCAATTATTCTCTATGGAGATGGTTCACATCTCCACTCCAAAACGCCTGAAGCCCTACGCCTGAAGCTCAAACAAGTTCTGGACCCTTTTTTGTCACGTGAATCGGTCAGATTTGGGTGTTTTTCTGCTTTTTACATTGGTGACCTTTTGCCCTGCACAAAATCGCTGCAAATCGCGGTAAAAAACGCAGCAAAATCACGATAAAATTGCGCGATTTTCTGCCTGAAAACGCCAAGGTCAGGTGTGAATGGGGCCTAAGGGTAAGAGTGAACAGAAAGGGAAGGGAGAAGGAATGAGTGAACAGGAGAGGATAGGGGAGTTGAGAAAGAGAGGTATTGGTGGTGTCTGTAGAACAGGGGTAAGCAACCTCAGCCCTCCAGCTGTGGTGAAACTACAAGTCCCATGAAACATTGCTAGACCCTGACAATTACAGGCATGACTCCTAGAGGCAGAGGCATGATGGGTTTTGTAGTTCCACCACAGCTGGAGTGCTGATGTTGCCTACCCCTGCTGTAGACCATTAGGGCATCCTACATAGAGCCTTACATTAAAGTGTTCTGGTTTACATTTTTTGTAAGACACTGTCCTGGAAAAGCCATTTAGATTAGAAAGTCAGAATAAAATCAAAATGCATACATGTTCTGGGAAACTGACACACAAACTTTATAATAAAACAGTATGCCAGCCAAGGAACTAGCAGTTTCAGGAGGGGAGGTGAAGATGGTGGTATCCATATTCTCTCACTATAGGTTTTCTTTAAGACCTCTTTCATAATGGGGCGCTTTGCAGGCGCTACAGCGCTAAAAATAGTGCCTGCAAAGCACCCTGAAAAAGCCGCTGCTGTGTCTCCAGTGTAAATGCCCCGAGGGCTTTCACACTGGAGCGGTTCACTGGCAGGACGGTAAAAAAAGGTCCTGCTAGGAGCATCTTTGGAGCGGTGTATACACTGCTCCTTCACCGCTCCTGCCCATTGAGATCAGTGGGGCAGCGTGGCTGTACCGCTGGCATGGTGCTGCTGCAGCAGCGCTTTGCGGTGGTTTTAACCCTTTTCGGCCTCTAGCAGGGGGTAAAAGCACCCTGCTAGCGGCCGAACAGCACCGCGAAATTGGCGGTAAAGCACCGCTAAAAATAGAGGTGTTTTGCCACTGACGCCGCCCCCGCCCCAGTGTGAAAGGGGTCTAAATTGAAAGTAAGGTCCCACAAACAAAAGTCACTAGGAGGTGGGATTTTATGCCAAAATACTTTTCCCTGGTGGTTTATTCTGTATGGTGTACACTGCATGACTTACGCACCATGCAGTGTATGTCGCTTCTTTATTCTCGGCATGCTAAGAATAGAGCCAGGTGCCAGAGACAATGAGAGGAATTTATCAGAACTGGAGCACCCAGAATCTGGAGCAGATGTGCATGGCAACCAATCAGCTTCCAGCTTTTCATTTGGCAACAGTCACAGAGGTCAATATAGCTATTGTGAAGTCCATGTCTGAGAAATTTCAGAACAGCCTCAGTGCTAATGCATACTTTTCCATGTGTTTGGTTGACCTTTTCCAGCAGGTGGCAACAGGTTGACCACTGCCTCCAGGCAGTGGTCAATTGACTGTCTTATGCTTCTAATGTTGCTGGAGGCCCCCACCCCACAATACCATTACACCTGCACTCACCCTCCCTTCACCATATCCACCTTTTTCAGCTTTTCAGCCAACTACTCCTACTCACCCATCCCTTACTATTCTCCCCCACTAATGCCTGCAACTACTGACCCCCTTGGGAATAGTAATGCATCTTACATGGGTAAATGGATGTTTCAAGCAGGCCAGAACACCTACCAAATTATGCAAAGGCCACTACATCAGAGGTCTTTCCTTTTTAGTTCCCAATTTTAAACAAATCTCTTTTATACCCATGTTGTTAAATATTATATTTACAAATGTGGCCACATTTGTTATATACATGCTTTTTGTTTTTTACATGGACATTTATATAAATAAAATGTATTTGATGGCAAGCAAGATGTTGTTGACTGTGTAGTATATTAACCACTTAAGGACCGAGCCTTTTTCTGAGAATTGTTGTTTACAAGTTAAAAATTGTTTTTTTTTGCTAGAAAATTACTTAGAACCCCCAAACATTATATTTATTTTTTTCTAACACCCTAGAGAATAAAATGGTGGTCGTTTCAAGACTTTCTGTCACATTGTATTTGCGCAGCGGTCTTACAAGCGCACTTTTTTTATTTAAAAAATACACTTTTTTTTAATTAAAAAATAAGACAACAGTAACGTTAGCCCAATTTTTTTATATTGTGAAAGATAATGTTACGCAGAGTAAATTGATACCCAACATGTCACGCTTCAAAATTGTGCCCCCTCGTGGAATGGCAACAAACTTTTACCCTTAAAAATCTCCATAGGTGACGTTTAAAAAATTCTACAGGTTGCATGTTTTGAGTTACAGAGGAGGTCTAGGGCTAGAATTATTGCTCTCGCTGTAACGATCGCGGCGATACTTCACATGTGTGGTTTGAAAACTATTTTCATATGCGGGCGCTGCTCACATATGCATTCGCTTCTGGACAGAGCACGTTTAAAAAAATGTTTTTTCTTATTTATTTTACCTTTTTTTTTTTTACACTGTAAAAAAAATTGTGTCACTTTTATTCCTATTACATGGAATGTAAACATCCCTTGTAATAGAAAAAAATCATGACAGGACCTCTTAAATATAAGATCCGGGGTCAAAAAGACCTCAGATCTAAAATGCAATAAAGAAAAAAAAAGTAAAAATTTTGTCATTTGAAAAAAAAATAAAAAAATGGCCCTTTAAGAGCTATGGGCGGAATTGACGTTTTGACGTTGCATCCACCCTGCAATGGAAATCTTCCCCTCACTTGTCTCCATGTCAGGCTAGGGAGAGGATCCCATCGCCTCCGCCACTACTGACGGCTCTGGTAAGTGGTGGAGGGCAGCAGAGCGTGGCGCGAGGGGGGGGCCCTCTTCAAAGTACTGATGTATAACAATGGTGGGTGGTCCGGAAGTATAGGTGTGCGCAGCCTATTGCATTAGGGTGTGCACCTCAAAGTTCAAACACACATGAGCGCCACCTGCTGTCACAGAAAGGGGGCTCTGATGGTGGAAGACAGTTGATTGAGAGCATATTATGGTACACCCTAAATACGGGTGTAACGTGTTCCTAAGGTTGAACCTAGACTTTAATATAATGGGGCATTTACACTGGTCACTGGCACCCCCAACCACCCACCTGGTGCTGCTCCTGGATAATACTAATGCACATGGGGTGATTAGGGCGTGCCCAGGCACACCCAGCACACCCTGTGCGCACACCTATGTCCGGAAGTGGTTAATCATATTGTTTAATGCTACAGTCACTTGATGGACAAAGCTTCACATACTCCGTCTTTGCAGGGGTACAAGTCTAAACTTACTAACAGCCTATCATGTGCAGTAATGTGTGTAATACTTCCTGTATTGCAGGGAAATGGTGTATACATTAAATTACACACTGGATAGGCTAGTATATTGAAAAAATAGATAATTACCTCAAACTGATCATCAGTCTCTCACATCAAGGCACATCTGTATGAAAGAATGTGTTTTTTAAGCTACAGTTGAGGGCCAACTAAGGCAAGGAAGTGATAAAATCTGGACAGGGTAAAAAAGGATAAATGTATGAGCACTGTGCTCTCTTAAAGCACAACTAATAGAAACACACTTAGATTTTTATGGACATTAGTAGATCATCTGCAAATCTTCCTCATGCTGGTGGCACTGCACCGTAAAGGACCCAGAACTGGCCCCTCTGCTCCCTGCATGTTCCTTTTCACCAACTATGACAGAACAGGCAGCAGTCACACGCAATACATAACCCCCAGCCATTCCACTCTACCTCTCAAATCCACTTTGGGCATGGTCTTTATTTATTGGCTACCACATGTTCTAGTGCAAACATGAAAGTCGTGAAAGCATAAATATTTTTTGGCCCTGACATTCTGGTCTCCTTAAAAATGTAATTGTCTCATTGTGTTGGTTTTCAACTCTTTACATAAAAAACCCTAATTAGGCAAGCTCAAAATGGGTCTCAGGATACATTAGTTCTATATTTGTTCAGAAGAACAACACAAACACCATGTGATATAATTCGCCAGCCAGCCAGGGACAAAGCATTTTTAAATAGAAAGGTCTGCAATGGGTAAATACATTAGCCCTCATGATGTGGGTCCACCCATAAATAGAATTTTATTCTGTCTCCACCCATTCAAACAAAACTTCAACATGCACATCAAGGTGGTTTGTCAGTGCATGGTAATGCATGCCAAAGCAGCTTAAAAACACAGATTTAAATGTAATACAACACAATTGCAAAGGCATGGGTGAGCCAGTCCCTATTGAACCAGTCAAATTTCAAAGAGTGCATGGCCAGCTTCATGCTAGCACCCTGTCTGTATATTTAAATGAATGACAGCATCAACAATGAATGTCAGCCTTGGTTGTGAAAGATAGCAACTCATTTGATAGGGTTACATATAAATGAAGCATCTACTAAATATATATTTTTGCTCTACTAGTACACTGTGCTGATGACTGTAAATTAAATGAATTGCACCAATTTGAAGGGGACCTTCTCCCCCTTTCTTAAGGTCCTCTTTCCTGCTTCCTCCCACCTCCCTGTTACACAACTGCAAACATGTTTTTCCTAACTTTGCAACCTCAATGCTTGCCTAGACGAGGATGACATATACAGACACTGCACATCCACGGACATGCCTTCAGTCTCTGGAGCCCCCATGTTGTGACTGCACATGCACAAAATACCATAAAACGTCATGCATCCGTATGCTCAGAACAATAAGATATCTAGGTTTGGGGATTAAAATGATCAAATGGATATCTGCTTTTTATTATCACCCAACAGCGAAAATCTGAATGAACGGGAATTTATCCTCATCCCTTGAATTATTTAATGGGACAAGGCAGGGGTGCCCCCTCTCCCCAATGCTGTTTATATTTGCATTGGAACCACTGTTAGCAGCAATCCGTAAGAATCTGGATATTAGAGGGGTGAGAGTGGGAGAACGAGACTACAGGGTACCTGCTTACATGGATGATCTGCTATTTTATATGTCCAACCCTAGGATAACAATCCCGAGTATACTGAGGGAGCTGAGCAGATATGGAAAATGATCTAATTTTAAAATAAATATGTCCAAATCCGAGATTCATAACAATAATATTTAAAGGGAGGAACAACTGGAAATTCCACCGAAATTCCCCTACGTAAGGTGTAAGGAGGGATTGGGGTATCTGGGCATAAAGTTGACGGCATCCCTGGGGACTATGTTTAAGGCTAATTATATACCAGTGCTTAATAAGATTAAGGAACATTTTTAAAAAATTGAGACATAAACCTCTCTCATGGATAGGTAAAATGAATGCAGTGAAAATGAATATTCTACCTAGAATGATCTATATCTTCCAAATGATCCCAATAGCAGTGCCTCAGGAATGTCCACAGGTACAATCATTATGTCCCTCATTCAACCCTGCTACTATTGACAAGGTTGCTAAACTTTTTTCTAACGCCCACATAACCACCTGCTCCCTGGTTCCTGCTCCCTAGCAAATGCTACGGTCACCCTCTGGCTCTATTCTACACTCTCTAAGTGCCGTTCACACAGGGGCGACTTGTCAGGCGACCTAGCCACCTCCTCCTCCTCAAAAGACTCCACTCCTTTGGTCTCCATTACTGTACTCTTCACTGGTTCTCATCTTACCTATCCCACCGCACTTTCAGTGTCACCTACAATTCTACTCCCTCTTCTTCTCTTCCTCTCTCTGTCGGGGTTCCCCAAGGTTCTGTTCTTGGACCTCTCCTATTCTCAATCTAGATCTCCTCCCTGGGTCAGTTGATTGCCTCCCATGGCTTTCAAAACCATTTCTAGGCTGAAGACACCCAAATCTATCTCTCTATTCGTCAGCTCACTCCATCAGTCTCCTCACGCATCACTATTTTACTAACAGACATATCAGCCTGGATGTCACACCACTTCCTCAGACTCAATCTATCCAAAACCAAGTTCATAATGTTTCCTCCCCCGTGTGCCTCTTCCCCTGATTTCTCCATCAAAATCAATGGCTCAACTATCAACCTGTAAACGCATGCCAAGGTTCTAGGTGTAATCCTGGACTCTAAACTGTCCTTTTGGGCCCACATCCATTCAGCTTGCCATCTCAACCTCCGCAACATCTCTAAGATATGCCCCTTCCTAATCAATGGCCCACATCTAACAACTTTTATTTTCTCCATCAGCCAGGGCTCTCTGATTCCTACTGAATTAAACTGTATTGTAATTGTACTGTCTGCTCTTATGTTGTAAAGCACTGTGTAAACTGTCGGCGTTATATAAATCCTGTTTAATAATAAATTAAAGCTGACCATTCTAAGCACCACTATCAGTGTTAAATGGTTTATCTCAAACATCTAACTGCCTCTTTTGCTGGACAGCAGGTCTATTAAAGTTAGTTGAAAAATACTAGACAAACTGGCTGGATCACCAGGTCAAAATAAAGGGAAATAATCCCAAAACAGAAAACCAATGCAGCCACCACATCTAAGAATTGTTAAGCTGCTGTATAATAAATGTTTGCTTTTTGATTGTAGATATGCTTTAACACACAATGAAAATGTATTGGTGTGATGCCCACCTTACCAGGAGTTGATATTCAGCATTTTGTCTTATGAACTATTTTAAAGCATTCACAGAAACATAGTACTATAACAGTCTAACAAGGCAGTCAATTCAATCAATATTGTGGAAGCATTGCTCTTTTCCAGAAGTCATATGAGATTACTCTCTGTACCTCATCACAGGCCTTCACTATCACTTTCAGTGCTATTTTGATCATTGAGGCTGGGTTCACACCTATGCGAATTAGATGTGGATTTCCCCGCATCCAATTTGCATGGTTGGAGATTGCTCTCTATGGAGCCGGTTCACATATCTCCGCTGCGGCTCTGGTACGAATTTGCACAGGTGTCCTGTGCGTCTTTTGGTCCCTTTCAGGTCCGAATTCAGCCCAAAAATTTGGGTTGAAATTTGATGAATTTTTGTTTTGTTATGTTGGTCTATTTGTTCTCACTAGCCAATATAAAAGAGATATAAAAGCACAAAAGATGCATAGAGAAAACAAAAAAAAACAATGGCATTGTGCACAATGCTAAGAAGATCACTTAATACAACAAAATCCACAATCGAGGAGACCTTTCACCAGCTATTGTCGTATTACAAATAGGTTTTGTCTTCTTATTCCAGCTTAGCAACCCCTATTTTGAACATTGGCATGCTTATAACAGTTCTACTTTTTTTTGGCCACACAAATGTAGTAACCAGAGAGGGATTGTCTAAAAAAAAAAAATGCTCTGAAAAAGTAGACAACCAATTATACAGTATTTCCTATTTTTGAACTTGCAAATACATCAGTAATGTGGTTACTATGGGCAGCCTGTCAATTTTCTTTTGCTCTGCTTTTTGTAGATAAGCCCACCTTGTCCATGCACAAAATCAAATGTGACTCGATGACAATTGTGATAAATTTAGGATACATTTATGACAATTACCAACTTGAGAATAAATTATTGTCTTGTAGGTTTCAGAGCTACTTCAAAAACAATTCATGTATAGACTTATCTAAAGTAATAAAAATACATTTGTATGATAGTTCATATATTATTACAGCATTAAACTAGTTATACACATTTGTTTTAAATCCTTCTGCTTTTAGAATTACATATTTAGAAGGTGAACAATAGCATTATCTTGCATAGTCCGAGTTTCCTAAATTAACCACTTCACTACCCGGCCATAGTAATATGATGTCCACAGATGGGATCTCCCATCCTGAGTGGACGTCATATGAAGGCCTGGGCTTTCCAGCCGCCTAGGGGGCGCGCGCCCGCCACGTTGCTCGGGACCTGGTGCGTGTGCCATAAAACAGTTACTAAAGTGGTTCTAAAGGTTATTTTAAAATTAAAAAGATGTTATACTTAGCTGCTCTGTGCACTGGTATTGCACAGAACAGTCCCTTTCCTCCTTTTCTGGGGTCCCTGCTCCTCCTCATCTCCAAGATCCTCCGTAGCAAGCTCTGTGCTGAAGGAACTCTCGTTCACATATGCTTCTGAGCCGGACTGTGTTCATCTATAGACACACACACAGCGAGTCACAGCCCCACTCTCTGCTCACTCACAGAATTTAATTGACAACAGCAGGAGCCAAAGCCTCCCGCTACTCTCGAAGCCTCCTATGAGAGCAGGGAGTGAAGAGAGAAGATATGCAGACTGGCACAGCACTGGATCGATAGAGGACTCAGGTAAGTGTTTGGGGGAGGGAGGGAGGCAATTCATTAGATCTTAATGTAGGGAATGCATTAAGGGAAGTTGTAACCACCTTATGGATTATTTTGTGGGTACAAGGACTGCAGAACACGTAGAGTGTGTACTCCAGGTAGATTCAGACACCCCTCTTTCCCATGTTTTGTTGTTAACAAGTATGCTGAATTGCATTCAAAGCACCCAATTAGCCATTTAGTCATATTCACTGACTACTGTACAGCAAGGCAGATTACTTGTTGTAGGTATTGTTATCTTTTATGTACTGTTTAAACTGTTTAAATATTGGTTTTAGATTTTATATGGGCTTCTGTCATGTCTCAGGTTGTCAGTATAAAAAAAAAAAAGTTCTCTGTCAATAAATGTTGTATGTTTTGTCTGTGGAATAAAAAAGGGGGTTGGCAGCCCAGTTGGAGAGTATCCAGGTGCACAGTGGGTGTCCTCATTTTGTGCCTAACCTGTTTTGTTATGGGGGTAGCAGGACCCCACTGGTCACAGCAGTACTGTTAATTAAAGCTTCCGGTTCCTAACAGAATGTGTATTTGCTAAGTAAACTCAGGTATTAGCAGCGACTTGCTGAATCATTACTGAGTCTCGATAGTTTCTAATATTCCAACCTGGTCTAATATTCCAACCTTGACTTAGCTCAATGTAATTTTTATATTTGCATCTTTAGCTTTATTTATTTTATTTTATTTATTTCAGGTACTTATATAGCGCCGTCAATTTACGCAGCGCTTTACATATACATTGTACATTCACATCAGTCCCTACCCTCAAGGAGCTTACAATCTAAGGTCCCTAACTCACATTCATACATACTAGGGACAATTTAGACAGGATCTAATTAACCTACCAGCATGTCTTTGGAGTGTGGGAGGAAACCGGAGTACCCGGAGGAAACCCATGCAGGCACAGGGAGAACATGCAAACTCCAAGCAGGTAGTGTCGTGGTTGGGATTCGAACCAGTGACCCTTCTTACTGCTAGGCGAGAATGCTACCCACTGCACCACTGTGCCGCCCAAGCTTTACTATAAACTGTAAAGCAATGATAAAACAAAACTGAATTCAATCACATTTAGAAGTTTTTCCGCATATATGTTAGAATAGGGAGCAAAGCTTTCCCTCCTAATGCCCTCTGATTGCTTCCATGGTTTGGATGCAAATGGCAAATTGAATGAAATATTATCTGCATTTGGCTCACCCTAGACCAGTGATGGTGAACCTTGGCACCCCAGATGGTTTGGAACTACGTTGCCCATGATGCTCATGCACTCTGCAGTGTAGTGGAGCATCATGGGAAATGTAGTTCCAAAACATCTGGGGTGCCAAGGTTCGCCATCACTGCCCTAGACACTGCAGACACAATGGTTCTCAGTTGCTCCCTAACTAGAGCAGCCTTTTTAACCAGCATGCCCAGGCACCCTGGGGTTCCTTCAGGTGTCTTCAGGGGTGCCTTGGCAAAATACCTAGAAAATGCCCAAAAACTGTATACAAGTCAGTGGGAGGATCAAGCCTTCCTACTAGTTACACAAAACCACAGGTTAGGTGTCCTAACATCTAATGATGTCTTTGGTTGATAAGCAGGATGTCGGGCACCTACACAGCATCCTTGGTTGCCCCTGCCGCTCTCCTTCCTCACCAGGGTCACATTAGCTGAGGGAGGGAGAGGAACTGAGGTAGAAGAGAAACATTGGAACACTTATTATTACCAGTGAGCAAAGGTGTATTTGCTTTGGAAGAATAAATCACCTCTAATGTTGGGTGTCCTACGCATGTGGATGTTGCTACATTATGCAAAATTATTAGTTTTGTTTTTTTAAATGTATAAAGGGATGCCTTGAGATTGTGTGGAATTTTAAAGGGTGCCTTGACTGAAAAAAAAGTTGAGAAAAACTGACCTTGAGAATGATATGAAACCCTGACCACTACTTCAAGTAATGCAGCAGTTTTTTGAACAAGGCCTAAGGCTGGGTGCGGCTCACAGCAGGGGGTCCGGTGCGTCCCTGTTCACCGATTCAGGTGCGAATTGGGTTCCGAATTTTTGCCTGAATTCGCACCTGAACCAAAGATGCACAGGACTCTTTCCAAATACGGACAGTGGCCACCCTGGAGATGTGTGAACTGGCTCCATTGCGAGCCGGACACACTCTCCTGTCATGCAAATTGGATGCAGGGAAAACCGCATCCAATTCGTAAATGTGTGAACCCAGCCGAAGGGGTAAGGATTGGAAACTCGTTGTGTGACCAGGCCAAGTCTTACCAAGAGGAAAGGAAAGCGGTAAATGCACATGCACAGGGTCTGTCTGTGGGACATATCACACGAGAAGCAGCACTGGGTACTACAGATTATGGGTAGATATACCCTCAAGCACCAAAGGTTTAAGACCCCTTTCACACTTGGGCCGTGGCTGCGTTCGCGACAAAGCACCGCTCGTTGTAGCAGCTCTTTACTGCTGTTTAAGCAGTGCTTTTGCCCACTAGCGGGACGCTTTTAACCCCAAAAAAGGGGTTAAAAACTCCCGCATTGTGGCGCTTCCGAATCGCTTTTGAGGCGCTTTGGAAGCACTGCCCATTCATTGCAGTGGGGAGGGGAGTTTTGGGAGCGCTGTATACAGCGCTCCCAAAACGCCCCAAAGATGCTGCTTGCAGGACTTTTCCGAATGTCCCGCAAGCGCTCCGTCCGAGTGTGAAAGAGAATGGGAGGCAGTTTTCAGGAACTTTTTCTATCGTTTAAACACCTGAAAACTGCCTCAGTGTGAAAGAGGTCTTAGACTAGCAAATGCTATAGTTACCTGCACTTTGCACATCTACGTATTTTACACAATGTTTAGGGGGAAAAGCATCTGTTGTCCGGCTCTTTGATAATAGCCAACCTCTGTCTATTTATTGTTGGTTTAATCCCCCCCATAGCCTATAGATACAATCTTCCTGCCTACTGTTTATTTTGATCAGTTCTTGTAGTTTTGCTTTTTTGGAATACAATAACATTTATCTGACAAAAAGTATTACCAAAGCTGCGTCAGTTGAGTTAAGTGATTGTAAACAATCGCCTTGTAAAACAACCCATTCAGAAAACTGAAATGAAGGACAAAACATTTGTGTATAGATATTAAAAAAAAAACATTAATAATACCTTTTTTTAATTCCCCGTGTTCCCTCTGTTCTCAGCTGCATAAGAGCTGGGAGGAGGAGAAGCAGCAGCACACTGAGCTTCCCAGTAAATGGCTGTGCTGGGTGGGCATATCAGGACAAGTCTGATCATTGGAGGAGAGCAGGCTGAGTACCCAGCACAGCTACAGTGAACACGGTGTGTTCTGCTGCTTAGTGTGGTCAGTTTTTAGTAGGAAAGCAGAGGGACTGGCAAGAACACCAGATATTTCACACAAAGGAAACAATACAAGGAGAACAGGATAGGTACATGGTAAAGCAGGAACATATCAGGAATATAAAATGCTGGGGTAACAAATGCTTTAAGAAAAATGAATGAACTAAGAAAAAGAATGTTAGAATGGAATCATTTAGAAATAAAATTCATCTTAATCTGACCCCAATACAACATTATGGGCGCCTGGGGAACCTTTATTGAATGTTTATTGTTGGAAAATATTCCAGTCTGCTTTCAGGAAGAAAATGCGTTTTGCAAAACAGTTATTAGTCCACAACATCCTACTTATGTAATCAGGGGGCTGAGCTCAGCTGTTGATTTAAATGAGCAGGGAGCTTGCTTCGGTGATCGGGGTGGCGAGCATTCAAGGCTTAGAGCGTCCTAGCGACAGGACAGAGCTACCTGATGGAGATTTGGCCCAGGTTTCAGGTGAGACTCAAATAACCTACAGGTATGTCTGTTTAACTAAGCACAATGTTTCAAAGCTGTATGTGGTTTTTGAACACACTGGGGCCCCTTGACTGTATAGTTCATTTTAATGAAAAGCTGAACTAACCCTTTTATTGATGTGCAAAAGACCAGTTTGAATACTGTATCCAGTTCTGGAGACCTCACTAATGAAAATATATTAATAGGATAGAACGGGACCAGAGACTGGCAACAAAAATGGTGAAAGGGCTAAGGGAGAGTAGTGTTAAATGTATTAGCAGATTTAAATACACTAACATATTGAAGCCAAATGCAGCTTAAACTTTTTAATCAGTAACAGCAGTTTTTATTTCCTTTTGGGATAAAGGTTTTGCATGCATAAATAAAAGCAGATCATTTTAACCGCTTTCCGCCCGCCAGCCATCAAATGGCTCTCATTCTGGGTGGACGTGATATAATGGCCTCCCAGAACGACCACTCTCACGCACCTGGGGGGGCGCGCATCGCGGCGATCGGTGGTGCGGTGTGTCAGTCTGACACACCGCTACACCAATCTCGGTAAAGAGTCTCTGATGGAGACTCTTAACCACGTGATCAGCCATGTCCAATCACGGCTGATCACAATGTAAACAGGTAGAGCCGTTCATCAGCTTTTCTTATTGTGTCTGACAGATGTGAGTAGAGGAGAGCCGATCGGCTGCTCTCCTGACAGGGGGGTCTGTGCTGATTGTTTATCAGCGCAGCCCCCCCTTCGGATGCCCACTCAGGACCACCAGGGATGCCACCACCTTGAACCACCAGGGAAATGCCAATCAGTGCCCAGGCAGCTGCAAATCAATGCCCATCCCCAATGCCTGCCAGTGCCATCAGTGATGCCTATCAATGCCATCTATCAGTGCCCATCAGTGCCACGTTTCAGTGCCCAGCAGTGCCGCCTATCAGTGCCACCCATAAGTACCCATCAGTGCAGCCTTTCAGTGTCGCCTCTCAGTGCTCATCAGTGCCCACCAGTACCACCCATGAGTGCCCATCAGTGCCCCCTATCAATGCTCATCAGTGCTGCTTATCAGTGCCACCCATTAGTGCCCATTGTCAGTGCCCGTCAGTGCCACCTCATTGGTGCCACCTCATCAATGTCGCCTTATCAGTGCCCGTCAGTTAAGGAGAAAACTTACTTATTTACAAAATGTTATAACAGAAACAAAAGAAAAACTTTTTTTTTTTTTTTTAGTCTTTTTTTTATTTGTTTAGCAAAAAATGAAAACCGCAGAGGTGATCAAATACCACCAAAAGAAAGCTCTATTTGTGGGGAAAAAATGATAAAAATGTTGTTTGAGTACAGTGTAACATGACCGCGCAATTGTCATTTAAACAGCGACAGCGCTGAAAGCTGAAAATTGGCCTGGGCAGGAAGGGGGTGTAAGTGCCCTGTATTGAGGTAGTTAATCACCCCTGTCAGCGTTGGATCGATGGATTGACTTGGGTACAATCAGCCTGCCCATAGATGGCTTAAATCTTGGCTGGTTCCTGTTCAACCAGCTGAGATTCGAACCATCTGTGGCCGACTTTAGAAATGTGAATATTCACTGCATTTAGTAAATAGGTAATAGTAATGAAGCTTTTTTCAATTTAAAGAACCAATCATGAAATGATACAGGAAGCTAACAAAACAGGATTTTTTTTTTATTGCAGATGATTGGATGCTTGATGGAAACACAGCTCACACTTTTTTACTAACCTAAGCAAATATGCAATTTTCATAGTGGAGTATAATTTGCTAAGTACGCAGTCTCTACTACTTTAGTAAATCTTCACTGTATATCTCTTAAAGCGTTGAGACATAACAAATCAGAATATGTATAGCTCCTGTATAAGGTGTTACTTTTAAAAACAGACAGGCTTGCTTTTGCCCCACTATCTCTCGCTAATGTCTGATATATTATATATTGATTTGGGAGTTTTCGAACTCCAGGTGGGGTGTAGCTCTTTATGATTGCATCCACCCTGTCTCTGGTTATGTAAATGGCTTGCTCTATTTGTGTAAGAGGCAGTGCTGTAGGAAAAAGCTATTTATCACTGTGAATAAAAGCTGTCAACCACTGTCTACGTTTGTTAGGAAAACCCTGTAAGCAAACGGCATGTGTATAGATATCAACAATACAGTTGTAACTTTAAAAGTACAAGTCCATATGAGGAAGTCCATCACTTACAGTTAGCAAAATAAAAATATAAATGTTCTCTTTACATGCCAATAGGGGTGTATGTACTATGACGTAAGATAAACATCATGCATAGAGACACTGTCTATAGGGGGCAGCAGAGTGTCATGAGTCTAGTTTCTGAAAAATCCTCTCTTTTCATGCCCGTTGCATTCATTCAGTTTATTTTCAAATGTGGACTATAAATGTCGGTTGTAAACTGATTGTATTAAGCAACAAGAAAGTTTGCCTTTTGCTCACTTTTCGTACATCATACCCCTAAGTCTCACCGAGTCATTGAAGGCAATTATTGGAGACACACAATTTATTTTGTGAAGGAAAATCTGCCATTATGGAAATTTGGAAGCCACCATGGACACGTTGTAAAATCTATTAATTCCTGGGCTGTTATGCTTATCCCGTGTAAGTATTCTGGTGTAATACTGAAATCTGAAAATAAGGGCAATGGTCTAGGAATTCGCAACTTCTAGACAAAGTCAGTAATGGCAACTTCAATATTTCTATCATGAGAGAACTGTTTGTGTTTCCCCAGAGCCACCAATCAGATATCAAGATTTGTTTTTCAGATTTCATGAGCAACTCTGGGGCAATATAGAACAATTCTTTATAAATGTTAAAAGATACATTAGATTGAGTGGTCACATCTGTTCTTGCCTAATAAAATTACTGTCCAAGGAATTTTATAAAATCTAAATCTGGTGGCTAACATCTGATACCTGTTTGAGAAGCTTTGACTGAAGCTGCCACTGTCACTGTCATACACCCAGGCTAGCGGCATCATTCACTTCACTTGCAGTGATAATGAACAGGAGCTTTGTTGCCCTGGAACTACTGGAACTACTTTGCCAGCTTCCATATCAGACAAGGGTCTGGCTTAATAAATAAATGAACCTTTCTAACCATGTTCCGTGTTACACCCATATTTAGGTTAGAATATGAAGTATGCCCCCCCCACATTACAGAAGTTGACCGCTTTTCTCCCTGACAGCTCCTGTCAGTTTTCAATTCGGTGCGTCTTTGGATAGTATGTACAGTATCCTTGTAAAAACTGTCCATTTTAAAACGCCCTACAAAATTTCAGTGGTAATCAAATTAGAGCTTTGACTAGGTCAGTTCATAACCCCCTATTTTTTTTTTTTTTTTTTAGCCATTCCTTTATGTTGAAAGACCCATTTCCAGTTCAACTTTTGTACAGATGACCTCACGTTATCATCAAGAACACCTTGACATAATGCAAAATGCATAGCTGGCTCCATATCTGTGAGCTGTCCAGGCCCTTAAGCAGCAGAGCAACCCCAATCCATAACATTTCCACCACCATGCTTCACAGTTGTTATGAGATTCTTCACTGGAAATACTGTCAATAGCTTGTGCCAAACATGTCTACTGTAAGGCCAGCCATCAGTGGAGCGATTTTCTTTTCTACAGCCACAGGTTCCCCCATCAATTCCCCCATCAACACAGACAGTTTTGATGGAGGAATCTCTCCCGGGGGGGGGGGGGTATTGTGTTCTCCTAGCGAGGGGGGAGCAGTCCCTGCCGAAAGAACACAGTGATTATTGCTAGCGGCTTTAAAAGAGGCTAGCAATAATCAGATGTAAAATCTGACAGGCCGGTTGTACCCAAATTGATTGATCAATCGACTTGAGTAAATTCATCCTGCCCCTAAATCAGGGGTCTCAAACTGGCGGCCCTCCAGCTGTTGCGAAACTACAAGTGCCATCATGCCTCTGCTTGTGGGAGTCAGGCTTGTAACTGTCAGCCTTGCAATGCCTACTGGGACTTATAGTTGCGCAACAACTGGAGGGCCACCAGTTTGAGACCCCGACCTAAATGATTTGAATCTTGGCCAGTTCCTGCTGAACTGGCTGAGATTCGAACCATCTATGGCTGGCTTTACTGTGACCAAACAACTCTATCTTTGTAACAAATGTGAATACATTACCCTGGGACTTTAAATGAAGCACATGACATTCAAATAGTAAAATGATCAATACACATGATTGCACGTTTATTAATTCATACATATACAAGTCTTATCGTAGCAAAATTCAGTTAACAATAATGTGATGTTACTGAGCTGTGATTTTGAATTGTTCAAAAGTAACTAACATGTTTCTAAATCTTAAAGTTTATGTAAACTCTAACAGTAAGTTTTTTTTATTTGCTCCCCCCTTCGGTCTCTTAAATATACTATTGAAAGCAAATCAACATATCTGTTCAACAAGATCAAAAAAATATCTGTTCACCCAGATAGAAATCTTGTGAGCTGATAACGTCTTGCACTCTCTGCCTCTGTGTTATGTAGTTCTCATACAGTGTTTTGTAGTCCTAACTCACTCCTTGTCTTAGGAGGACAATGCTGCTCCATACAGTTATCACCCTAGGACAGGAAGTGTGTTAATACTCTGTTAAATAAAGAAAAAACGTGGGGGGGAAAAATGAAAACTAATAAGCACACCTCATCTAAGGACCCGTAACCTGAAATACTATCAATTTTTGTTCTTGGGTTTGGAGGTACTCTTTAAAGCGTAGGCTTGACTAACACATTTTGTGACCACTAGAGGGCACTCCAAGATCTCTGATTGGAAAGGTGTACACCGGATTCTCATTTGAATAACCATTTCTTTAATTGTTTTGATTCTTTGATTATTTGGTTATGGCTGTTTGCATCACTTTTTAAGCATGTGTTGTAAATTTTCTATGAACAAAGCACATCTATAGCCACCTTAAGCCAACAAGAACAGATGTTTTGTGAAATATGACAATAGCTTCAATATTTGCTCTCCAATTCTTGGATTCCTGCTATTGACCGGTTTTCCAAAGGAGACAAATTCCGCATCTGCAAATCAATTTTTTTTTCTGTTGCTGTCAAATACACGTCCATTAAAAAAAGTTGTTTTGCCATCTTTTTGCGTATTTGACTGTCTAGGATGATCGAGTGATGTCAATTCTCAGCAAATTGGCACATTTTTCTGACGTCTGTTAAATTTTAAGCCAATGGGATTGGCAGCAGTATTGATTGCGGTGATGATTCAGCCAGTTATATCAAATCAGCTGATACTTTACAGTAATAGGCGATCATATACCAAAATGTAACAACGTTTTATTACATATTTGTTTTCTGTTGTGATGTTGTAACATTTTACAGGGTCGGGCACACTTGTCCTTGCTGGTTCTACCGGAGGTTTAAACAGTAAAAACAAACTTATAAAGCCTTACCGACCACAAAATCCATAGCATACCCCATATTTCAGAGCATACCCTTTGTTTCTGTATTCAAAGCATTAACTTAGTGTCTGCATTTCTTCTGTACCTAGGCATCTCATTGCTGAGTCAAAATGAGCATTTTTGCAATGTTGACATATATATTTATTACTGTGTTGATAGGTTCAAATGCCTATGACTAGCGTTTTATGAAGTTTTCCCAATTGTTTTATTATATTTGGATAATGCAGGCAAAACATGAGAACAGTCGTAAAAGCTTCCTATAAAACGAAATGTAACAAACAAGATGTAGTATTTCAAAAAAGCACCAGTTCTCTAATTAGACAAAGTAACCATTTCCACAGGCTATATGTAAAATAATAGTTATGTTACAAGTAATTTTATAATCTCCACATTTCTACTGCTAATTACTCAGCAATGACCGCATACATTTAAGGATGTGTGTGTTGCATTTTTGGCACGGCGCGTTTTTATGTGCGTTTTACACATGTTTTTAGGCACGCTGCTATTGAACTCTATTAGAACACGTGTTTTAATGAAAGCACATCAAAGTCCTGCTTGCTGCATTTTTGATGCGCTTTCATGGAAACCTGCATTCTGATAAGGGGCAATGGGAGCATGCCAAAAAACACCTCTAAAATGCTTCTAAACCAACACTGTACCAAAAACACAGTGCACCAAACTCCAGTAGAACTTATAAATCCTTTCTTGCAGTGCTCTTTAGTCTAAGCGATGGCAAAAGCACATTTATTGATCTGATCCTCTGCCTCCCCCTGGCAGACAGCGCTCCCACATGCTCCAATGGTGAACTGTTTCTTGGTGTACTCATGTGTAATGCAAGACTATGGTTCCTGCATTGTTTTGATGACATCAGTAGACCAAAGGCTAGCCATATATGGTTCGAGATTTGAACCGTTAATGGTTAAGGCTGAATGTACCAAGTTGATCGATCGATCAACTTGGGTACAGCCAACCTGCTGGATTCTCTTGCAAATAACAGCAGCCGCTAGAGATGATCACTTTCTTCCTTTCTTCTCCCAGACAGAACAGCTTCAACCGCCCGCCCCCCCCCTGCTGGAGGAGGACAATGGCCTGGCATGAGGGATTACCACATCAAAACTGTGTTGATGGGGAAATCGAGTGAATTCCTTTCCTGCAACCCGTGGTTGCAGGAAAGAAATTTGCTCTGTGTATGACCGGCCTTAGATCACCAGATTGCAGGAGAAAACAGTCTACAGGGACTGGTCTACAAGAACAGAAGATGGGGTAAATAAAATTGCTTTTCCAAGGTCTCCGAGACTAAACGAGCGGTTAACCCTTGAGGTGCGGGCACAGCCCCCTGCAAAGAAGGATTTTTAGTTTTCCTGGAATTCAGCTTTAATCCTAAAATCAATTTAAAGGCAACATCTCAGTGTGCTCTTCAGCAGTGTAATATAGGCTCATATGAAAAATACTGTACTATAGTTCTATAGATATTTTATAGTGTTGGGGAATCACTGTAACTATAATGGGATTTTTTTTCTGATATAAATACTGTATATATTTTCTTATCCCTCTATGGACAAGAAAAAGATTTAATGGTAAATATAAAAATCTTGTTTTTTTTTTGTTCCTTGTGTTGTGTTGACAGCCTATTAAAGTGATTGAGTTGCTTTAATGCAATCTACATTAATGCCCAACATAAGGCATGTGTGTTAAATGCACCACAATGGATCACCCAAATAAGAATATAGAGGCTGCTGTTGCTGACCTTCTGAAATGCTATTTACCTGGCCATCATGTCGTTCCAGTACCATCAGTTATTTCTGAGTTCCTGAGCAGAGAAACGCATGCAGATCAGGAATTCTGGCTTTACTTTCTAATCTACAGTGCCTTGGAAAAGTATTCATACCCCTTGAAAATTTACACATTTTGTCATGTTACTACCAAAATCATAAATGGATTTTATGTGATAGACCAACACAAGCTGGCACATAATTGTGAAGTTGAAGGAAAATGATAAATGTTTTTCAACATTTCCTACAAATAAATATGTGAAAAGTGTGGCGTACATTTGTATTCAGCCCCCCTGAGTCAATACTTTGTAGAACCACCTTTCACTGCAATTACAGCTGCAAGTCTTCTTGGAGATGTCTCTACCAGCTTTGCACATCTAGAGAGGGACATTTTTGCCCATTCTTCTTTGTTAATTATCTCAAGCTCTGTCAGATTGGATGAAGAGCGTCTGTGAACAACAATTTTCAAGTCTTGCCACAGATTCTCAGTTGGATTTAGGTCTGGACTCTGACTGGGCCATTCTAACACATGAATATGCTTTGATCTAAATCATTCCATTGTAACTCTGGCTGTATATTTAGGTTGGTTGTCCTGCTGGAAGGTGAACCTCCACCCCAGTCTCAAGTCTTTTGCAGACTCTAACAGGTTTTCTTCTAAGATTGCCCTGTATTTGGCTCCATTTATCTCCCCATCAACTCTGACCAGCTTTCCTGTCCCTGCTGAAGAAAAGTATTCCCCCAACATGGTGCTGCCACCACCATGTTTCACGGTGGGGATGGTGTGTTCAGGGTGATGTGCAGTGTTATTTTTCGGCCACACATAGCGTTTTGCTTTTAGGCCAAAAAGTTAAATTTTGGTATCATCTGACCAGAGCACCTTCTTCCACATGTTTGTTGTGTCCCCCTCATGGCTTCTCGCAAACTGCAAACAGGACTTTCAACAATGGCTTCTTCTTGCCACTCTTCCATAAAGGCCAGATTTGTGGAGTGCGGAGTGTACGACCAATAGTTGTCCTGTGGACAGATTCTCTCACCTGATCCGTGAATCTCTGCAGCTCCTCCAGAGTTACCATGGGCCTCTTGGCTGCTTCTCTAATTAATGCTCTCCTTGCCCGGCCTGTCGGTTTAGGTGGACGGCCATGTCTTGGTAGGTTTGCAGTTGTGCCATACTCTTTACATTTTCGGATGATGGATTGAACAGTGCTCCATGAGATGTTCAAAGTTTGGGATATTTTTTTAATAACATAACCCTGCTTTAAACTTCTCCACAACTTTATCCCTGACCTGTCTAGTGTGTCCCTTGGCCTTCATTATGCTGTTTTTTCACTAAGGTTCTCTAACAAACCTCTGAGGGCTTCACAGAACAGCTGTATTTATACTGAGATTAAGTTACACACAGATGGACTCTATTTACTAATTAGGTTACTTCTGAAGGCAATTGGTTCCACTAGATTTTAATTAGGGGCATCAGGGTAAAAGGGGGCTGAATACAAATGCACATCACACTTTTCAGATATTACTTCACAATTCCATACCACTTTGTGTTGGCCTGTCACATAAAATCCCAATAAAATACATTTACATTTTTGGTTGTAACATGACAAAATGTGGAAAATTGCAAGGGGTGTAAATACTTTTTCAAGGCACTGTACATGATTTTCCTATGTCAATGACTCAAAGTATTGAAGTCAGATACATCCAGGCATTTAGCATCTTTAAAAGGAGGTAAGAAATGGTAGCCCCCTGTATTTCTCTCAGAACAGGATTCCTTTAAAGCAGAACTTTGTTTTACATTTTGGATAGAGTATGAGAGGGTCATAACCCCTGCCAGTTTTATTTTTGCCATTTATGACACACTGGGAAGAGTTCCCTTCACTTCCTGTCACACAACCAAAACAGGAAGTGATAGGAAATCCCAGGTTGTCACCTGTTGGAAGATTCTCCCTCCATTCCTGTTCTGAGGACAACCCAAAATTTGAGATTCTCTTTCGGTGACAATGGTAAACAGAACCAACAGAGCGGGTGAATCTCCCTAATGGGGATACAGACAGCCAGGGGTGTTGCTAGGTCTACAAAAGATCTGGGGCTAGAGCCCATAGCAGCGTAGTAAAGAAAGTCATACGCTTGGGCGGGCATACACATGTCTATACAGTAATATACGTGTGGGTATATATATATTCCCAGAGAGCCCCCCACTTACATCAGGGTCCCCAGAGAGCCCCCCCTTACATCACCTTACATCAGGGTCCCCAGAGAGCCTCCTCCTTACATCAGAGTCCTCAGAGAGCCTCCCCCTTCCATCAGGGTTCCCAGAGAGGCCCCCTTACATTAGGGTCCCTAGAGAGCCTCTCCCTTAAATATGGGTCCCTAGAGAGCCTAGGCCTTAAAATCAGGGTCCCCAGAAAGCCTCTCCCTTATATCAGGGTTCCCAGAGAGCCCCCCACTTACATAAGGTTCCCCAGAGAGCCTCCCCTCCCCTTGGGGACTCCTGCAGAGACTCGGGGCTATTGGCCTCAGATTCGGGGCTATAGCCCCAAAAGCCACCCCCTAGCAACACCCCTGCAGACAGCAATAAAGACTGACAGGTGTTTTAATCCCTCACCATTCTATCCAAAATTTTATAAAAAAAAGTTTTTCCTTTAGTTGTACTTTAAGGGGATGCAAGTATGAAAGGATCTCTACATTGCACTACACTCTGAATGTCCGTGAGTTCTGCCTTTACCGCAGTGGTAAATAGGAAGGACCGTCATGCACCTGCCACAGCTGAGGGATTTTTTGGATATTCCTTTTTCTGAACAAGGTCCCTGTCAGATGTCATAGTAGACCGTCTTCCTGTTTTCTCTTCCCGGTGCAGATGGCTAAGAAAAACTCCCTTTTTAAATGCATCCCAGCCGCCTACACACAAGGACAGAACAATGAACACATTAACACCCAATCAAGATATACAAACAATTCCTAAATGCTCACTGTACCCTGCCACAGGATGGGGACTTGTAGAGAAAAAGTCAGAAGTGACTGACAGGCCAGACTGAAGGAAACAATTGAATGGTGTGTCATGTCTCCATAGCATCCAGACATGGAATTTCTCAAACATAGTGCTATGGCTTCCCAGTTAATAAGCAATGCCTAGTAATGCGGTACTGTAAAGGATGCCTAGCAGATGGAGATGTTCATTCCTTGTACGTGATCTTCCCTTCTGCTAGAATGTATTCTATGCCTACATGGGTGAGGGGGAGGGATGATGTGAAATGTAGAATTCAGCTTTAAACTCTAGGCAGAGATAAAAGACACACATTGATGCACTTCTGTATTTATTATACACCTTTCATTTTATTTTTAAATGCAGGCAGTGTAAGTACTTGAATTGGTATCAGTCTGATGAATTCCCTGTATGACAAAGCTCAGGCTGAAGAAGAAAGCAGCACCGGGAGCCAATCTGTTGTGCAAGCCATGCTGATAGGAGGAGAGAGCAGAGTGACAAATAGATGAACTAATCACCATTCTGCTTCTCCTTTCACTGTCCAGTCACAGACTGGGGAAGAGTCAAGACCTACAAATGTTGCTTAGTTACAGCAGAGAAAAATCCGGTCTACTGCCTGCCAGACAGGGCTGTGCTGTGTGGCAGAGCTGTGAACATCACAGAACGGCATGGACACAAATGTAGATCCTTTGGCAGGTAAAACTTCTTCTGTCTATTAACCACATAAGTTTTACTGCTACAGGGCGGCACCTCTACGCCAGATCACGTATACAGTGTATACATTATGTGACTCTTCCAGGTAGGGGGCACCATGCAAATCACAGCGGGAGCCAATCTGCGGGTACCACAGACTCTCAACATCCGCCCGCACTCAGCGATCATCAGGCAGAGAGACAAAACGACGATCTGCCTATGTAAACAAGGCAGATTGCCGTTCTGACAGGAGGGAAGGGATTTAATTTGTGTCCCTGCAAAGCAGGGATTCAATTTCATCTCTTCTCCCAGTAAAAGCACCTCACACAGTACACATAAACACTGGCTAGGCACACAGTTAACCCTTTGATCTAATTGAAGAAAATTGCGCTGCGCTTAGGTATGCATCAATACATGTGTTCGCCCTATCGAAATCATAAAGGTGCTATGCGCATGCGATTCAGAACAAGAATAATTCCGTATATCCAAAAAAAATATATTGTGCTACCAAATGCCACATCCAATAGTGCAATGTGCTTAATAATAAATGAACTCTATATGCATAAAAAATTGAGCTACTGAATATTGCATCCAAAGTGCAATGGGCTTACTAAAAATAATAATATGTGCATAAGAACTACATTGCTCATATAATTAATCAATTAAATTGAACTAACAAAAAATGTGCCAAAAAAAGTATCGAAAAGCCATGCGTATTATATCCAAAGTGCAGTGTGCAAATAATACTCTACATATATCCATATATATACTCACATTGATTAATAGTATTCAATAAATCTAAGTGAACCAAAACATGCGCTATGAATATAGTGTCTTATACTCATAAACTACAATAAATCATACAATACTTGAAATAATAATGTCCTTATCCGTGAAAAAAGTCCTCCACGATAGTATCCCACAGCAATATGCAGTGAAAAAGTTCCAAAAGTAAAACTACAGTGCAAAAAAGTGTTTCACAGTGTTTCACAGAAAAATCCAATCGCTGAACCCCAGTGCCCAGATCATGCCCTGATGTGCCTTGGTGACCCCCAAAGTGGTTGCGCTCACCTTAGAGCGTGTGACACAGGGTTTAGCTGCGTCAGTACACGCTATGGAGCCACCTCTGGGCTCAGTATCAGGAAAATAGATGATCTCCAACCAGGCTCTTTAGGCTCCACGGACATCAAACCCATACACACAGCACACCATATTGACAGAAAAACACAGAATTGTTGACATTTTCTTTTTTAATAAATCTCCAAAAATGTCAACAATTCTGTGTTTTTCTGTCAATATGGGGTGCTGTGTGTACATTAATGAGGAAAAAATGAACTTAAATGATTTTAGCAAATGGCTGCAATATAACAAAGAGTGAAATATTTAAGGGGGTCTGAATATTTTCTGTCCCCACTGTATGTGTCCAAGGATGGCCAAGGTTTCTGTGTACGTACGCTCCCTACACAGTGACTTCAGAGTCTTCAGCTGTCTCTGTTGGCATGTTGAGATTGTACGTTGAGCCAACTGTCAGTGAACAATTAGGAAATATTGCTAGAAGGCAGGAAAAGAGCTTTAATGGCAGAATTTTGAAAACAAAAAATGATTCAGTTTCATTGTAACGTGCTGTAGATATAGTTTGTTTTTACATAAACTTAGGATACTGGGATGCTGTACCGATCTACTTACAAGTGGATAGGAAAACTCTCCGGAGGCATACCTTACTTTGTTAGTGGGATAAAAGAATGAAATAATGATCAGTGATAAAAGTGATGCTTGCACACTGACAAGCAATGACAAGGCTTTCCCCCCTCTGTAATTACACCTTCCACTGCAGGTCAGAGCTGTGCTCAGTGACTGATGTGTACAGTGATTGACTAGGCGCTCCCAGTTCAAATGTAACCTAATATTTCTCTTTTTTTCCGGTGAAGGATTGCTCCTATCCCAGACTTGCACATGGATAATAATTCACAAAATGATCTCGGCAGGAAGAGGCAAGTCTCCAGCTGTCCTGGAATTCTAAGCGATCCCTATAGAATTTCTCTGATTACCTGGGACTCGTTGGAGCTTGAGAGAAGGGCTAGGGCCATACTGTTCAGGAACACTGACATCCTCTCTCCATTCGTTTTTCTACTTAACAATTTATCATTGAAGCTAAGATCAAGATCTTCAAAGAATAAAGTTATAGAGAGATTAAGACACTCCACTCTGTAAAAAAAAAGATTTAAAAATCATTAACCCAAAACTGAGATATCATTTCAATAGGCCTGCATGATGTAACTGGGCAAATATTTAAAGGGTAACCCCACTTTCGTGGCGAAAAAAAAAGCAAATAAAGAAAAATAATATAGTGTATATAATTGCGACACAAGTCATACTGGAATTCAACGTTATTAAAAATTACCTTTCCTTTTCAATCTGCAGCCGCTGTAATTTTCTGAAAATGCATTGCAATATGGCTACCTGGAGGTGTTCTGTACACAGAATGTGTACTGACCACTCCCCAGAAACATAATTTACTGCTTGTGTGATTGGCTCACCAATTTTCCCAGAAGTCTGCCTAAGATACAAGTCAGATTTCAGGCATCCCCTGCAACAAAAATGTCATTTTTGGTGAGATACTCCCAATAGGAACACGCCTAAAGGGATGCAGGCCCAGCAGATTTTCTCATGAGTGCTCTGCAGCTGCACAGCTGAATAATAATTATGAAACCACTCCCATTAGACTCACTTGGCACAGAGGAACAAACAGGCATTTCTTCAGAATAACAAAAGGTAGGAATCTGCAACAAAGGTTGGTATAATCCTTGCAATGTACATAGATCACCCAGAGGGGAATGTTAAGCTTTAAAGCTGAAGTTTGGTTATGGCAGTTTTTACAGTAGTTACGTTGGTCCATTTTGATCCATTTTACAGCATGTAGGTGCCATACCTGAGGGATCCCTGTGGAAGCTGCTACTATAGGCAATGGGCACCGCTGCTACAGGAAATAAACACGACTACTACAGGCAGTAGGCACGAATACTACAGGCAGTGGGCACGAATACTACCGTCAATAGGCATCACTACTACAGGAACTAATCACTGCTACTACAGGCAGTAGGCACCGCTACTGCAGGCAAGAGGCATTGCTACTACAGGAAGTGGTCACTTCTACTACAGGCAGTAAGCACTGGTACTACAAGCAATAGGCATTACTACTACAGGAAGTAGTCACTGCTACTACAGGCAGTAGGCATCGGTACTACAGGATGTAGGCACTCCTACTAAATGCAGTAGGCACTGCTACTACAGGAAGAAGGAACCGCTATTACAGGCAGTAGGCACTGCTACTACAAGAAGAAGGAACCTCTATCACAGGCAGTAGGCACTGCTACTACAAGAAGAAGGAACCGCTATTACAGGCAGTAGGCACTGCTACTACAAGAAGAAGGAACCTCTATCACAGGCAGTAGGCACTGCTACTACAAGAAGAAGGAACCGCTATCACAGGCAGTAGGCACTGCTACTACAAGAAGAAGGAACCGCTATTACAGGCAGTAGGCACTGCTACTACAAGAAGAAGGAACCGCTATCACAGGCAGTAGGCACTGCTACTACAGGAAGAAGGAACCGCTATCACAGGCAGTAGGCACTGCTACTACAGGAAGAAGGAACCGCTATCACAGGCAGTAGGCACTGCTACTACAAGAAGAAGGAACCGCTATCACAGGCAGTAGGCACTGCTACTACAGGAAGAAGGAACCGCTATCACAGGCAGTAGGCACTGCTACTACAAGAAGAAGGAACCGCTATTACAGGCAGTAGGCACTGCTACTACAAGAAGAAGGAACCGCTATCACAGGCAGTAGGCACTGCTACTACAGGAAGAAGGAACCGCTATCACAGGCAGTAGACACTGCTACTACAAGAAGAAGGAACCGCTATCACAGGCAGTAGACACTGCTAATACAGGCAGCCACATGGCATGGGAACAA
Source organism: Lithobates clamitans (assembly GCA_037952925.1). Classification (NCBI taxonomy): domain Eukaryota; kingdom Metazoa; phylum Chordata; class Amphibia; order Anura; family Ranidae; genus Lithobates; species Lithobates clamitans. The sequence goes on from JBBGZY010000527.1 coordinate 553,960, forward strand.
GAAGCTAGTGTTTTTCCACGTTTGCAGTTCAATTTGAGAACACACCACTACACAGTATGTTTGTTATGTGTTCCCATTCACACAGCATACCCACATTTTTTGAAATATTTCTAATGTTTTAGGTGTTTTTTTAGGAGAAGCTGCCATGGCTATTTCTAATGCTGGACATCAACTATTCGTTTTTTGTTCAGCCAGCGAACTGAAAAAAAAAAAAGAACAAACAGATTCCGTCATCCATAAAAGCAAGGTGGATGGAGGAATCCCCCTGCTGGACAGCTCCTGTTGCTGTCAGAATACACTGATCAGCAGCTGCCGATCGGCAAAGGTTATCCATAGTGTCAATTTGACAAAAGTCAATCTAATGATCGACTTCTGTCAAACAGGGAGGGGCCACATTCTTATTGAAATTTGGCCGGTCCCTGCTAAACTGGCTGAATTTCGACCCGTCTATTCCCAGTTTAAGAATTATGAGCTATGTCTAATTAACATACAATGCAGGAGGAAGGTTTCTAAATTTTTAACCCTTTGTTAGGACAGACAGTGTTCAAATTTAGCTTACAGCTGCTAAAAGAAGAACTGTGAACACAGTACAGACAGGGTTAATTTTGTTAAACATTACTCCCCTGTTCCCTCCTAACCATTACAAAGCAGGGAGAGCGTGTAAGGATTTTTAAGCAAGGAAAAGGTAACCAGTATTTTTTAAACATTTTTAGCTATGGTAACGGGAGCATGTAACAAATATCAAGTGTTATACCAATTTCCTTGCAAAGGTGGAAATACCATTTAACCAGTGGCGGCTGGTGGTATATTTTCTTTGGGGGGGTGAGTCTCCCGCAGCCCCCCCACCCCCCAGTCAGTCGATCAGTCCCCGCACTTACTGCATTTAGGACGCAGGCTTCATATTGTCTACTATCTATACCCTGATCCATTATGTTTAATTCCATGGTACTGGTGCTTTAACATGGGATACTTTGCACTGTAGCTACATGCCTGTGGCTGTGCAACACAGTTTTTCTCTATCTTTCTTTACAGGTATGATTAGGTGCTATAATTTACACCTGTACTAGGCAATCGTATTCTGAGCATTTTATTTAATAAAAGGATAATCGTCCACTCATTTTCTGACTACCTGTATCTGCAAAAAAAACTGTGAAAAATCCCTTCTGGTGCACACTTTACCCCAGCCCCTATAGAATGACCCTTTATTGGAAAAGTGTGCACTTACCAGTGGGAATAAGTGATCATGCAAGCAAAGAGGGGTGCTTCATACTAATCATTTACTAACCATAATCATGGAAATTGTGTCTGACTAATGGTGAAACACCCCATAGGAATAGCACCACATCCCTTAAAAAAATCTATCAAAAGAGGGAAGGAACAGGGGATTTTATCGGTGTGGTATAACCAAATAATGATGAGAGAAGATTTATAGAAAAAATATAAAAATTTAATTTTTAATAAATTTAAGATTAAAAAAAGAGAGAAAAACACTTTTGGACATTTATCATACAAAAGGTAGGCAGGATTTCATAAAAATGGTGGTCGCAACAAGCAGGTCAAGTTGGAAAACGCATTGCATATTATCCCGACATGTTTCGCTGTAAGCTTCTTCAGGGGATATGCAGAATATATCGGTAATTTCAGAAAAGACTGCACAAATATGGGAAACAAAAACAACGCAATAAGAAACAATACATATGTATTGTTGGATAAATGTCCAAAAGTATTTTTCTCTCCTTTTTTTAATCTTGAATTTATTAAAAATTAAATTTTTATATTTTTTCTATAAATCTTCTCTCATCATTATTTGGTTATATCGCACCGATAAAATCCCCTGTTCCTTCCCTCTTTTGATATATTTACCGGTACTAACCATACATCTGCTTGCAGCAATAATGGCTCATAGAATGTCTCTATATTTAACCCAATCGCTAGCATTTCTTTGCAAGTTAGCTTTAGCACTGGTGCCTTCTGGTGGTAAGTATGTAGTCGGTACTGAGGCCTGCGATAAATGCAAGTAGATACTCAACACTTTTACTGTATGGCAATGTTTTTCCATCACATTCATAAAGAAATACCGCCATATCAGTGATAGGGAAAGTGGCGATAAATAAGACCTCATGTTGGAGTACATTACTGAGTGTGTCGAACGTGTTATTATTGTGAGACAATTGGGCATAAAAAGTTGTCTTTAAAGTGAAACTTTCTCAATCAACATTGACAATTTTGAATCCTTATGCTGCTAGCATTAATAAATAGATAGAAAAGGATAACATATTTTCCTGTTTTAACCTTTTTTTCTTTACATTTCTTTAGTCACTTCCTAGTTTCCATGCCTAGGCGAATGCTGTCATATATCCAAGGAGTCTTTATAAGGGAAGGAGGGGTTTGCTCAGCTAAGCACACCCTCCTGTCTGTATACCTGAGCTAAGGGCAAATGGATTCCAGGAAGTAGTTGCTACTTGAATCATCTGCTCAAGATGGCCACGAGCAGAAATGCTAGGGGTTGTATTTCAAAGTGATTTCTCAGAAAAATAAAGCATGGAGACATGGATGGATGGGTGAGTTTGCTTTGAATAATAAAAATGAATAAAATATTGTTTTTGGTTTGTGGTGCTCAGATGCAGTGTAGTTCCACTTTAAGTTTCTCTGGAACAGTTAGGCCTAGAGTAAGAGAAGATAAAGGATAGGGGCCAACATGACTGAGTTAAAAGGGGTTTGGCATAGGAGGGGGCTTCTAGTGGGTTTAAAGTAAACAGGATTCAAATTGTACTTATCGGATTGGTGGGGAGGGCTGGAGCAGGTGGGGCTGCAGAGGTTGATTTGTAGGAGGGTCTTTGGAAGTCCTTAATCGGAGGAGAGCATGTGTTTTTTGATATTTGGGTTCATTTTGGTATGTGGTGTTGGCATGGGATTGTGTGGTGATGCCATGGCAGTCGGCAGGGTACAAGGTCCTTGTATGTGTTTATTTTTGCTCCTTGTATGTTTTTGATTATAGGCGAAATATGTACATTTGTAGGGACCCATTCTGGGTACTGTTCCCAGTATTCTGGTTGGTGGTATCTGCAAGTATTTGTTTGTCTCCAAGCCAGTATTTTTGTGGTCAGAGCCCTAATTTTCAGTGATTAACCAGGCACTGGAAATAGATGATTACAAGGACTTTGCAGCTCCTCTTTTACACACTATTCTGATTGTTAATACATTAGTTATCATTTGTTACCAAAAGGCTGCTATGGCCATTAAACTCCATCTGGTGCCTTGTGTGGTTTTGGTGGAGAAGAGGTCAAGCGGTATTGAAGTCAAATAATCTTTTATACCCTAGGCATGATTTTAATACAATCCCATTACTTCCCCAACTCTTCCAAATAGCTTCTCTGCTACTCTGCCACTTTGTAGGAGAGATGCAACATATTCATAAACACCTTACAGATGACATGAATCTGTTACAAGTTCTGCCAGACCGCCAGACAGATTTCTAAAGAGTATCTATGACACTCTTATGAATTCCAGGGATTATCTTGTGTGACATGAGCAGTTTCATGGAAGTATGCCCATATACTGCTGCTCCTGGTGTTTAAGGGTGATTAAGGACCATAGTTAGGGTAGGTAGAATGACTACCTGTATGACCAGCCTGGCAAAAGGTGCTGCAGTTTTAGCATGGCCACACTTCTCATATATCCTGGGGAATATCTCTTACACTACTCTCAGTAGCTGTGTCTTTATGCAATTTTGATCTGATTTTCAGTGCGATTTTGTAGTGTGATTTGTTACAACTTCCTTTTGGATGTATTTGCATATTTTGTGGGGGCAAATTGCACTGAAAAATGCACCAAAGTAGTACAGGAACCTTTTACAAAATCACTGTGCTCGGAGTCACATTGATATGAACAGGCACCATTGAAAACAATGTGATTTTCATTGTCATGTGATTCTATATGACGGAAATCGCATTTGAAATCACATCAGTGTGAACCAGGCTTTATAACCTCTCCTCTAAATCCTCTCTCTTAAAGCAGCCAGGCCTCTGGCACCAGGTCTCACCTCTAGTGTTTGCTTCATAGACTCTTGCTAAAGTAAATCCCACAGTTATGTGGATTTTGTCTCATTCTACACTTCGCCAGTAATGTTAGCCAAGATATACTTAAAGAGGAGCTCCAGGCTCCCCCCCAAAAAAATAAAGTCAGCAGCTACAAATACTGCAGCTGCTGACTTTAAATATTAGGGCACTTACCTGTCCAGGCATCTAGTGGTGTCCCCACCCAAGCCAATTCTTCAATCAGCTATCGGGTGCTGGTGGCCATCTTGACTAAGGTAAACCGGCAGTGAAGCCTTGCGGCTTCACTGCCGGTTTCCTACTGCGCATGTGCGAAGCACGCTGCGCTTTGTGAATGGGCCGCAGTCTTCTTGGACCTGTGAAGTGTCCCAATAGGCTATGGGGAGAGGAGGGGGGGGGGACTTCAGAACCAGGTCCCCACACCCCCCCAAAAGGTGCCAAATGTGGCAGCAGAGGAGATGAAGGAGGCAGACAGAAATCTGAAAGATATTTAATTCTACTAGTATGAAGTCTCCTTCATTTACAGATTCCCCTACTGGCAGGTAGCCATTTCCCACAACAGCAGCAGATAAAGCAAAGCTTTGTGTTGTATAAAAGCTCAGCTGTCACCAGATCATATCCAAGTATCATGTGTTGGTGTGTAAGCACTGGACTTATCTGAAGAGTCCATCAAAGAAGTGTACCAAAACGAAATATTTCAAACTGCTGTTTGCTCAGTAACGGTAGCATGCATATATTGATAAATGTAACATTCTATTACGTTTCAAAATGCTGTAATGTAAAACCTGAGAATATTCACATGTGATGGAGTTTCTTTAAAGCCCCGCTCCATGTAACTAAAAAATGATCCTTTGCAGTGGGTCTGTGCCTTAATCCTCTGCTCCCCCAGCAGATGGCGCTCCCCCACGCTCTAGTGGTGTCCCTCAGCATCATCACATCCAATCCAGGGCTACGGACCCTGCTTTGGTCTTTATGATGTCAGGACCCTAAACCTCTAGAGCAGGGATATGCAATTAGCGGACCTTCAGCTGTTGCAAAACTACAAGTCCCATCATACCTCTGCCTCTGGGTGTCATGCTTGTGGCTGTCAGAGTCTTGCTATGCCTCATGGGACTTGTAGTTCTGCAACAGCTGGAGGTCAGCTAGTTGCATATCCCTGCGCTAGAGCATTGGGGAGAAAAAGCTGCAGGGACCAGTCTTCCTGCTCAGAGGTGCGGAGAGGTAAATTTTATTTTACTAGACATAAATGAGCGATGGATAATCGTTTATCTTTAGATGCTTGTTCACACAGACATCCAGGAAGCAGTAAAGTTTACCCACCTAAACTAGAGCAGGCAGCCATTCAGGGCTGAACACATGCTGTGGCAAAAAGTAAACAGCATTTTGCATTCGGTAGGTGGTACCGCCACTGAATGCAAATCATTCAAATGTATGGGGCCGTGCCGCAACTGCCTTGCAACTGCATGCAATATATACATTTTGAGGGTTAAAGCAGGCATTGAGGAGGCTGCATATTGCCTCTTCTCTGCCTGTCAAGTGCCATCTAAAAAGCGATCCACTGTGGATCTCTTTTCAGAGGGACAACAGTATAGTCACACGTGTAAATGAGCTCTAAGAATGTTTGGGTTCCTAGCAATAAGTGGGGACCCCATGGGATAGTACAACGGGCACTGCATTTCTCTCTTCCTTTTCCCTCACTCCTTTACAGAATCATTCCCTAGCAACTGCCAGTTATTAGAGGTTATTGGCAGGCTCCGGGATGCCGTACTGTAGTCTCTAAAAGTACTGATCTTCATCAGCCTGCCTAAGGTGATTCAGAGTGTGGCTCCCACCATCTCTCCCATATTATTATTTTTGCATACAGTATATTATTTGTTGAATTGGGTTTAACTATCCAGTCTAGTCTGGATTAACATCATGATTAGATTTTCTGGAATTGGTTATTCTGGTGGTATATGTGCCTTTAACCACTTGCTTACCAGGCACTTAAACCCCCCTCCTGCTCAGACCAATTTTCAGCTTTCAGCGCTGTCACACTTTAAATGACAATTACACTGCCATGCTACACTGTACCCAAATTAAAAAAAATTCATTTTTTTCCCCACAAATAGAGCTTTCTTTTGGTGGTATTTGATCACCTCTGGGATTTTTATTTTTTGGTTAAAAAAATGAAAAGAGACCGAAAATTTTGAAAAAAAAAATACAAAACTTTATTATAAAATTTTGCAAACATGTAATTTTTCTCCTTCATTGATGTACTCTGATGAGGCTGCACTGATGGGCACTGATAGGCTGCACTGATGGGCACCGACAGGCTGCATTGATAGGCATTGATAAGGAGGCACTGGTGGGCACTGATAGGCGGCACTGGTGGGCATTAAAAGGTGGCACTGGGGGGTACTGAGAGGTGGCATTGAGGGGTGGCACTGACGGGCACTGAGGGGTGACACTGATGGGCTCTAATGGGCGGCACTGAAGGGCACTAATAGGTGGCACTGATAGCTGGCACTGATAGGTGGCAGTGATGGGCACTGATGGGTGGCAGTGATGGATAGTGATGGGCACTGGTAGGTGACACTGATAGACAGCACAGCTAGGTGGCACTGATGAGCCATTGATTGGCACCACTGGTGGGCATTGATAGGTGACACTCCTGGGCATTGATAGTTGACATTGATTGGTGGCACTGATTTGCACTGTGTGGGCACTGGCAGGTGGCACTGACAGGCGGTACTGGTTGTCACAGATGAGACGGCTGTGCCTCTACCTCTTCGGGACCGATGTCCCTTACACAGAAGCTGGTGATCTGATGATTACCAATCTTCTGTTTACATCATGTGATCAGCTGTCATTGGCTGACAGCTGATCACGTGGTAAGGGGCTGGGATCTATTAACGGCCTCCCGGCAATGTAGGTCCGTGCTGTAGCCGTCATTCGGCTATAGCTTGGATTGGGAACAGGTTAATAATCTCCAGCACTTAATTTGGTTAATTTAAATATGGGGTTAACCCTTAAATAAAAATACGACCATGAAATTTAGGAGCTCCACCCAAAGGAGAAGCTCCACTTTTTCACACACCCCCCCCCCCTTACCACATTTGGCATTTTTTTGGGGGGGAGGATGCGGGTACCTGGTTTTGACAGGTATAGTTCCCACTTACAGGTAAGGTAAGATCACCGATTGGTGATCTATGTGCATTTCTGGCCCCTCCTCCTTTCCCCTGCTGCCTCTTAAGACACACACAGATCCCAGAAGATGGCAGGACCAGTCAGAAAGCGCAGTGCGACTTGCGCATGCACAGTAGGAAACTGGCTGTGAAGCCTGAAGGCTTCACCTACGGTTTCCCTTACTTACAATGCCGGTGCCTGCACCCAAAGCCTATTGATGAATCAGCTCGGGGTGCCGACATGGCGGGATCCCTAAACCTACGGTTTCCCTTACTTACAATGTCGGTGCCTGCACCCAAAGCCTATTGATAAATCAGCTCGGGGTGCCGACATGGCGGGATCCCTGGACAGGTAAGTGTCCTTATATTAAATATTGTAGCTGCTGACTTTTTTTTTTTCCAGACTGGAGCTCCTTTTTAAAATATTTGAATGTGTCTTTTTTTCGTTGGTTTTCTGCTTTGTGCTATTCCATGGAGGAAATGCAGCTTTGTGATACTTGTTCAAGTGGCAATAACTAAGGGTTTTTTTTTTTAAACTGGTCTCATAAAAATGGTAATATACAGTAACCAAAAAGAATAGTCTTATCAAAAGCCTTTCCTGTTGGTCTGTATTGGAGCAATAGAAAAAGATCTTTGTGATATGTGTATAGTGTGTTTAGCAATAAATAGCCCAGTTTGTTTTGTACACATCCGACTTTCTTGTGTCTGTTTGTGGTGATAGAATCCACACACACTTATGTCAAATGCTGATGATCAGGTGTCAGTTGTCTCAACTTAAGGCTAAACATTTTGCACATTCCAGATGGAGTGGGCTGGAGCTTTTTCTCTCCCGGACTTGTAGGCCTTGAGGCCCTTGTTTACCTAGATAATTCCTAAACAACAGGTTTGGTTGAGGCCTACTGTGAGCTCTTTCATATGAAACTTGTGCCTACTGGATTATGTAAATGGAAGATTTTAAAACATCTTGACAGGACATGATGGATTAGACTTTTGTGAGGCAGTTGTAAACTTGCAGGATTGGAGTTGTTATATGGACATTTGCCTCTGTGTCATGGATCGGGGATAACCCTTGTTAATGGTGCTAATCTTGTTTGGATTCCTTTCATGTATCTAGGGATTTGTTAGAATTATAAAATGCTGTGGAAGTTTATAAGCAAGGTCATACCTCCCAACTTTCTGAAATGTTAAAGGACACCTTTTAGCATGGAGTATGCTGGCAAAAAAGACATCCTTGTCACAGTCCAAGTTAAATGGACCACAAAGACCTAGTATGCAGAAATTAATTGGGTAAACCACACAAGTGCTTTTTTGACCTCTATTTTTCCTTTATGTTGGCTTTCCAAAATAACACGTGCAACAATATAGAGGTTGGGTACATAGTTTAGTGCAGCTTAACACTTTTGGTAGTAAAATAGTACAATTTGTATAGAGATGTACACATCTAACCAAAAAAAGGATAATTGAGGCTGGGACAGAGAGATTTGGTCTCACAAGAGGGACAGTCTTTGCCAAATGAGGGACAGTTGGGAGCTACATGCAAGGTTACAGCACATAGATAATATTTACTTTACCAAGTTCTTCTAAATGTAAAATGTACTGTATGGGGTTCATTTATCAAATAGGGAACAAGAGCTGGCCATTCACACATATATATTCCACCTCCATAAATAGTGCCAATGGGCAAATCACTCCTGACAGCTATTGTATTTTGACAATACTTGACTTGATGCAGTCACATTTCGGCTGACAAGTTTCCATCCAGCTCCTTCAGCAAATGTTTGCATAACAATATACTTTTTCGAGCTGGGTGATGTATGACAACCTTTACAGACATCCAAGTAGGTGTGTATACCGCTCAGGTGAGTACTTGAGTATAGTTCCCTGTGGCTTTCCACTGCAGACATTAAAGACTTCCCCAGCCATCATGCCTTTTATTTCTGTCCCATTAAAGATGGAGGACATGATGAGTGAGATGGCATTGAAGAACTTTAGGGAGAACTGTAGTGCTTTGTGCAATGGCATACTTTTATTTGCACTTGGATGGAAGTATAAATACAATATTTTGTACAGTATGCTGTAGTTGTAGTCCTATCTCACCATATACATAAAATCTGACCATACAATTCTTGCACAACTTTAGATCTACCAAAACTATATAATATAAGGACCTACCTAAATATCCAACCAGTTTGTGTGTAATCAGACAGACCCTTGCACTACAAATTATTGGTAGATCCTCCGCCAGCTACGTAGACTCATCCCCTTCATCCCAGAAGAGGACAAAGCAGCAGTAGTCGGAACAATCATCAATTCCCGACTCGACTACGCAAACTCACTCTACATAGGATTACCCCAATATCAGCTTGCGCGATTACAGGCCATCCAAAACACGGCGGCAAGACTGCTAACAGGAAAAAAACCCTGGGAGTCCATCTCCCCAGCCCTGAGGAGCCTACATTGGCTAACCGTAAAGAATAGGATCACATTTAAGACCCTCTGCCTCACCCACAAATGCATACAAGGTAACGCCCCTCAATACCTCTGAGAGAAAATAAAACACTACACTCCCAATCGCAATCTGCGATCATCCAACCAAAACCTCCTCCTCATTCCCAAATACCGCTACAAAGCAAGGGGAGAACGAAGATTCGCAGTCCAGGGACCTTGGCAATGGAACGCTCTTCCGACTCACATCCGTGTGGAAGAAAACCATCTGGCCTTCAGGAAAAAACTCAAGACCTTCCTCTTCTAAGAGGATGACAGCACAAAATGCATTAGCGCCTTGAGGCGATTCAGTTTGCATTTGCATCGCTTTACAAAATCATTCATTCATTCATCTAAAGGAGATTGTACAATCAAAATACAATGTGTATGGTGATCCTTAGTCTGGATATTAAGTGCCGTTCACACAGCGTGATTCCAGTGCCGGTTCCCGCATCGTATAGAACTCAAGGCAGTTCACACTGCCCTATGTGAACCGCTAAGGGTGTCAATACAAAGTTAATGACACCCCCAGATCGGTTCGCATATCGCAGTGCGTTCTGTGAATTCGCACAGAAATCGGATCGCATGGGTGTGAACACTCATGTGATCCAATTCTGGTGGGGATGATTTTGGACCGGATGCGATGCGAATTCAGCCATACAATCTGTATGGCGGAATTTCCATTGCACAGACATCTCATTTGACACAGCAGTGCGGTGCGAATCACATGTAATGTCTGACAACACACAAGTGTGAACTGGCACTTCATTTTTTGAGAGCCGCAGCTCTATCCACTTTTAATTTTTTTAGTCCTTATTTTTTTTTAAAAATATAACAAAATAGAGGAAAAGCCATGTGACTTAGGTGACACTTTTTATTCAGGCAACAGACCCAGCCCTACAAAATGTAATTTTTGTAGGGCTGGGTCTGTTGCCTGAATAAAAAGATAGATAGATAGATAGATAGATAGATAGATAGATAGATAGATAGATAGATAGATAGATAGATAGATAGATAGATAGATAGATAGATAGATAGATAGATAGATAGATAGATAGATAGATAGATAGATAGATAGATAGATAGATAGATAGGCAGAGAGAGACAGACAGACAGACAGACAGATATATATATATAACACACACAAATGCTTTTCTGATAAAACCAGACAATCTGTGAACTACCAATTCTTTATAGCCATAATCATTTTTAATTTACATGTTGCCCAGTTATTCCAGTTGATGCTCAAATATGTTGTAAGACTTGCGAAAATTCCAATAAAAGTGACATCTGTCAGTTCTTAGTTTGTTTTGGAGCAGGAAGCCAGTATGTCAGAAACAAATGATCTAAAGGTGTCCAAAACCAATGATGGGAAAGGCTACACATTACTGTGGAATTAGAATAATGGTTACTGTCCATGCATATATACTGTATGTAGCTGAGCAGGTATCCAAACAATTGGCAGCCCGGGACTTAATGAAATAAGTGTTTGTTATTGCTTCTGTCATTCAGATTCCTATTGAAAACATCCCAATGTCCATCCACCCACTTCCCAACCTGACGTCCACCCACACCTCAGCATGATTACCTAAGCCCATCTGTAGTAGACTTCTAATGCATCCCACAGAACAAGCCTGAACTGTCACTCAATTACAGACAACAGCTGATTCTTCTTCCACCATCCATCTTGCTAGTGACAGAAGAGGGCTTGTTTTGTGAACATGCAAATACTTGCTAGTGATTGAATATTCAAGGATCCTAAATGAATCGTTACTACCAATGATCCAGCATTTAATTAGTATTACATTTCTTAAAAAAAGATAAACTAACACAATCAATGGCAGCATTTTTTATTTTCTAGGTAGATATAAAAAGTACAGATAAGCCCAGCTCTGTAATCATTAATACACCTATTAGATTGTAAGCTCTTTTGAGCAGGGCCCTTCTAATCCTCTTGTATTTTATTGTATTGTAACTGTATTGTCTCCTTTTATATTGTAAAGCACTGGGTAAACTGTTGGCGCTATATAAATCCTGTATAATAATAATTAGATGCATTTTTTTTAATGCAACCAATCAGTATAAGTACCTGAATTTGACTTGAAATCAGCCTTGATCTACAGTATTCTGTATATTGGAACTCACAGAGGACGAGGGAAGAGCAGCTCACAAAACACTCAGGTGTGCTGTAGTGCAAAAAGCATGTTGATAGGAGGAGAGAGTAGGATGAGAATGTGATGATCTCATCATCATGCTGCTTTTTCTCCTTGGGATTGGGGAAGAGACCTGTACATAAGAGTGAACCTGCAGCAGAGAAAGATAATTTCCTCTTCTCAGCTATTGTGTGGCAAAGCTGTGTAAATCTCAGAACTGGATGGATAGGCATACAAGTATTTTTGCAGGTAACACACATTCACACTGATCAGCCACTTTATTAGGTACACTAGTACCAGGTTGGACCCCCTTTTTCCTTCAGAACTGCCCTAATTGTGGAATAGATTCAACAAGGTGTTGGAAACATTCAGAGATTTTGGTCCATATTGACATGATAGCATCACACGGTTGCTGCGGATTTGTCGGCAGCACATCCATGATGCAAATCTCAGACCACACCCCAAAGTTATTCTATTGGATTGTGATCTGGTGACTATGGAGGTCATTGAGGACAGTGACCTCATTGTCATTTTTAACAAACCAGTGGTGAGATGATTTGAGCTTTGTTACATGGTGCATTATCCTGCTGGAAGTGGCCATCAGAAGATGGGTACACTGTATTCATAAAGGGATGGACATGGTCAGCAACAATACTCAGGTAGGTTGTGGCGTTTAAATGATGCTCAGTTGGTACTAATGGGGCCCAAAGTGTGCCAAGAAAATATCCCCCACACTATTACACTACCACCACCACCAGTCTGAACCTTTGATACAAGGCAGGATGGATCCATGCTTTCATGTTGTTTATGCCAAATTCTGACCCAGCAATCTGAATGTTGCTGAAATCAAGACTCATCAGACCAGACAATGTTTTTTCAATTTTCTATTGTCCAATTTTAGTGAGCTGGGTGAATTGTAGCCTCAGTTTCCTGTTCTTAGCTGACAGTAGTGGCACCAGGTGTGGTCTTCTGCTGCTGTAGCCAATTTGCTTCAAGGTTCAATGTGTCTTTTTATCATCTCGAACCAGTCTGCCCATTCTCCTCTGACTTCTGACATCAACAAGGCATTTTCCTCCACAGAACTAACTGGATATTTTCTCTTTCACGTAACCCCCTGCTCCTCTACCCCACCACTGTAACCCCCTGCTCATCTTTCCCACCAATGTACCTCCTTTCTCCTCTGCGCCAACACTGAACCCCCCTGCTCATCTTTTCCCACCACTGTAACCCCATTTTCATCTGGCCCAACACTGAACCCCCCGCTCATCTTTTCCCACCACTGTAACCCCATTCTCATCTGGCTCAACACTGAACCCCCCCTGTTCATCTGCGCCATCACTGTACCCCCTCCTTTTTGTCCCACCGCTGAACCCCTCTGGGAAGCAGCCATGGCAGTTCAACAGCCTTCTGTATGGTAGCCATGTTACTTCTCCTACAAAGTGTGCAGAATTTGGCATATGATTCATTTTATGGACTATCACAGTGACCTCATCCTCTTGGTGTGAACCTTGTTTACATGAATGGGCAGGGGGCGGTAAAACCAGGTGGTTGAGGCAGTTTTACCACCCGTAACCACCCGTCTGACATGCAGCTGCTCAGGGCTGTACATGTGCCGCATCTGTGGCAAAAATCAACAGCATGTCACTTTCAACATGTGTTACTGTAGCCAACATGACCCATTCAAACCTATGGGGCCATGGTACAGTCATGCTGCAACTGTGTGCAATGCATGCAATTGCAGCATGGTAAAGCAGCATTTACATCCAGAGCTATGCATATGTAGTCAGCTACTGCTAGGGCCTTGCTGAGTGCTGAAGTCCCAGGAGAAGTATACAGGAATAATTAGGTGCAGCTGCAGCAGTCCAGTCTCTGATATAATGTTCAGGGAGTTGTGACCTGGATGCATAGAGCCTAATGGGCCTGATCAGAGCGAGTGAATACTAATGATCATGGGAGAAAGAGAACGATTTTTGGGATCGCTCCTAGCTGGACAGAGCTTTTGAGTGAGACATAGAAAAAGACTGGTATGCCACAGAAAGCATCTTGTAAATTTTGGCTAACAGAGCAGGATGCCACACCTATGTAAACCCAACATTTCACATTCCTGATGTGTGCCTGCTGTACCATGTACTTGTATGATAAAGTATCCTGTTCTCTTTGTATTGCTTCCTTTGAGTGAAATCCCTACTGTTCCTACTAGTCCCTCTGCTTTCCTTTTAAAACTGACCACACTAGACGTGAGAATACAGCATGGTCAGTTTTCAACTCTCATCTCTAATAATCAGACTTGTCCTGATACACCACCCCCCCAACAGCTTTTCACTGGTAAGATCAGTGTGCTGCTGCTTCTCCTCCTCCAGCTCTTATGCAGCTGAGAACAGAGGAAATTTGATCACTTATAAAAAAGGGGAAAAAAGGTATTTGTATTTAATTTTAAATCTATACACAATTGTTTTGCCTTTCATTTCTATTTTAAATTGAATGGGTTGTTTTACTAGGCGATCGTTTACAATCACTTTAACCTTGGTTTGAATAAAGCAGAATGCTACAGAACCTAGTATACAGAAGGATGGGTCCCAACACTATGGTGCTTCCAAGGAGAGGAGAGAGGAGATGCTAAAGGAAGATAGCTTTTTCACAAATGACTGCTACAGCTTGTCTAGACAGGAAAAATTGTGACCTGACACAACCACCATGACACGTCTCTATCCTGTTATGTTGCGTACAAGAAAAAATGGTGGTTAATGGGACTTTAAACGAGACGTGTCATAAAAAATACATATATGAATAAATAAAAATAATTATAAAAATAAAATTTAAAATTGATAATGTTTATTGAGCAGAATAAAACAAGACATACCGTAATCATCCATGATGCAGTATCAAAAAGGTAAAGTTAATAAAAGGCTGACATCTAAGAGGCATATCAATAAGGGTCATCTAGTACAGGTACATGGGTATATGCATACATATTAACATGATAAGCATAAAACATGAAAGCTTCTCTTGACATCTAATAAAACTTGATGCGTTTCGCGGGGCTTGCCCACTCATTAGGAGTATGGTACAAGAGATATCTATAAACAAAAATAATATACTAGTCAATGGTTAAAAAAAAAAAAACCCTGAATACCTACAAGTCAGCTATGAAGTTGGCCCGGCACTAAGGAGGGGGTATAGACCTCCAACAAAGGTCTTCCCCGGGGCTGAGGCAGGAAAAAACGTCCCAGCCCAGGAAAACAGCCGTGACCGCCGGCCACAAGCGATCGCGGGCACAAGAGGCGGTCACACACACATCCCAGTTCTGTGAGGAGAGGAGAGACAGATCGTGAGTTCCTACGAGCTTGGAACCACGATCTCTGATCTCCTATAGTCAGTCCCATGCCCCATAGTTAGAACACACACACATAGGGAACACAGTTAACCCCTTGATCGCCCCCTAGTGTTAACCCCTTCCCTGCCAGTGACATTTATACAGTAATCAGTGCATTTTTATAGCACTGATCGCTGTATAATTGTCAACCGACCCAAAAATTTGTGTCCAATGTGTCCACCATAATGTCACAGTCTCGATAAAAATCACAGATCGCTGCCATTACTAGTAAAAAATAAAAAATAATAATAAAATGCCATAAATCTTTCCCCTATGTTGTAGACGCTATAACTTTTGCGCAAACCAATCATTATACGCTTTTTGCGATTTTTATTACCAAATATATGTAGAAGAATACATATCGGCCTAAACTGAGGAAAAAAATAGCTTTTTTTAAAAAAAAAAATGGGGCTATTTTTACAGAAAATATTACAAAATATTGTGTTTTTTTCTAAATTGTCGCTCTTTTTTTGTTTATAGCTCAAAAAATAAAGCTCTATTTGTGGGAAAAAAAGGACATCAATTTTGTTTGGGTACAACGTCGCACGACCGCGCAATTGTCAGTTAAAGCGACGCAGTGCCGAATCGCAAAAAATGGCCTGGTCATTGAGCAGCCAATTCTTCCGGGGCTGAAGTGGTTAATGATGGGGATTTAATGACACTTTAAGATACAAATGTTAAAAAATTGGTTTTCATTTCAGTTAGGTAAAAATTCATGAAGACAGGTTGAAATTAAATATAGCAAACTAATTACATGCTGTAGCTCCCCTTTTTCTCGTGGTGTCGGGGCGCCCAGAAGTGATTCATACAGATAACAGTGGAATGAAGCAGCAGACAAATAATAGTGCTCTGGATTGAGACAAGTACACACTATAGAGGGATATTCATGTCAGAGGTTGTTTACAACCACTTTAAGGAAATGCCAAATGTAAAAAAGTACAATATTTAGATGACAAAAGATTACAATCATGTGGATGATAACAGCGGTGTAAAAATTTAGAGGAGAAAAGGGGGAGGGAGAACATTTACAAGTTGAGGAAGGCAGGGGGGAAGGGGAGTGTACTCATCATTTACTGATTACAATATGAGAAGTTATATCAGTTGAGTAATACTGAGTTAAACTTAAAGGGGAGCTCCAGCCCCCCCACCAAAAAAATGAAAAGTCAGCAGCTACACGAACTGTAGCTGCTGACTTTGAATATAAGGATACTTACCTGTCCAGGGATCCTTTGATGTTGGCAAGCCAGACAATTTTCCAAGCGGCTCTCGGGTGCTGCCACTGTCATTCCTTGTAGGGGAAACCAGCAATGAAGCCTTCACAGCCGGCTCCTTACTGTGCATGCGCGAAGTGCACTGCAATTTCTGAATGGCCTGGCAATGGTGGAAGGAGGAGGGGGTTGAACTTCCATGCTACCTTGCTGCAGCGAGGTCTCCCAGAAGTGAGGACGAGTACCTGTCAAAAACAGGTACCTGCTCCCCCCCCAAAAGGTGCCAAATGTGACAGCGGAGGAGGGGAGGAAGCAAACTAGGGGAGCTTTCCCTTTTGGGTGGAGCTCCACTTTAACTGCTTTACCAGTTGTCTGTTGCATACAGAGCTCAGTTGAGCAAGCCTAAATTTACATACACAGGTAAATAACTCAGAGGAGTCGCTTATCAACCTTCCCATCCTTTGGAGATCAATGCCCCGTACACACGATCGGACATTCTGACAACAAAATCCATGGATTTTTTTAGCCGGATGTTGGCTCAAACTTGTCTTGCATACACACGGTCTCACAAATATTTTCGGAAATTCCGAACGTCAAGAAAGTGGTGACGTACAACACTACGACGAGCCGAGAAAAACGAAGTTCCATAGCCAGTGGCTCTTCTGTTTGATTCCGAGCATGTGTGGAACTTTATGCTTCAGAATTGTCTACACACGACAACGGATTTTGTTGTCGGAAAATTTGAGATCCAGATCTCAAATTTTGTGTGACGGAAATTCCGATGGAAAATGTCCGATGGAGCCTACACATGGTCGGAATTTCCGACAACAAGCTCCCATTGAACATTTTCCGTCGCAAAATCTGACCGTGTGTACGAGGCATAAGAGAGATAGTCTAGAAGCAAACACCTTCTGCTTTCTCTTTAGAAAGTGCTCCACATTCAACTCTCTGCTTTGGTCTACTCCCTTCATTGGTCTTATCAAAAATTTGCCTCAGCTGAAAGATAACCTCCACCCAAAGCAGTTTTGGCTGGGCACTGCTGGGTGGAAGTACATATCAGTTTCTTCTATTTCTATTTACATTTTTGCCCAATAACGTCATGATGAATGTGCCATTCTCTTTCAGCTGTCTGGACTCTAAAGTAATTTGCTTATTCTACATTATGGAATGTGACACCCAGGTTTGACTTAGTAATGTCTGTTGCTGTTTTGTGGAATTGGAAGTTCTGGATAGAAAATCTGCCTGCTAGAATTTGCTGGAAATACAGTATATTTAAGTCTGACATTCAATTTATTGGATTTAAGGATAGCAATAAAAAAAGTCACTGATGATAGAACCTGAATTATTTGAATTTAGCCTTCAGTTTTGATTACGTTTAATAAAGTTTTCAGATAAAATTAAGAGAAGCATCCTTTAACAATTATTACTCACAGACAAACTCAAACAGTGATGGGAAGGACCCCTATTTATCTTGACAAAAGCTGCACAATGTCCAGAGCCGGTAAAAGATCTTTTTTTTTGTTTAACAAAGACTTGTCCTGTTGCTTAGATTGCTTTCTTCTCTAGCAGCTTATGCTGTAACGCTCCATACACATGGTCCAGATTGAGAGTGCGAGGGAAATGGAATGACTTGTTTAAACAGGTGTTTGTTGTGGGTAGTATTTTTCTGCGGGATGGATTTTTCAACTGAAATCAAACATGGATCAAAAATTCCCGTACGGCCACCCAAGAATTATTTATGTGTTTAACATCTGTGTCTATTGAGTTTTTTTCCAATAATACAACCTAATATTCCAGAACAAGGTACTGCATTTGAACTGTGTATCATTACTTTGTTTCTCAAACCACACAGGCCTACATCTCTATAGTTCATTGGGTTAGTGTGGGCAACCTTAACCCATTCCAATTCCCCCTGAACTTTGGCAGCCTTATATCTTCTGGCTGATACATCCATGATACATGGCTGATACATCCATGGGATTGGTTTGGGCCTTGATCCCTTAGTAGTCTGTTTTTTGAGTATTTAATTTTATCTTTGATCTTTTCAAAAAATTCTCTATGTGATTTACAGTATCTCACAAAAGTGAGTACACCCCTCACATTTTTGTAAATATTTTATTATATCTTTTCATGTGACAACACTGAAGAAATGACACTTTGCTACAATGTAAAGTAGTGAGTATACAGCTTGTATAACAGTGTAAATTTGCTGTCCCCTCAAAATAACTCAACACACAGCCATTAATGTCCAAACCGCTGGCAACAAAAGTGAGTACACCCCTCAAATTGGGCCCAATTAATCATTTTCCCTCCCCGGTGTCATGTGACTCGTTAGTGTTACAAGGTATCAGGTGTGAATGGGGAGCAGATGTGTTAAATTTGGTGTTATCGCTCTCACTCTCTCATACTGGTCACTGGAAGTTCAAAATGGCACCTTATGGCAAAGAACTCTCTGAGGATCTAAAAAAAAGAATTGTAGCTCTTCATAAAGATGGCCTAGGCTATAAGAAGATTGCCAAGACCCTGAAACTGAGCTGCAGCATGGTGGCCAAGACCATACAGTGGTTTACCAGAACAGGTTCCACTCAGAACAGGCCTCGCCATGGTCAACCAAAGAAGTTGAGTGCACGTGCTCAGCGTCATATCCAGAGGTTGTCTTTGGTAAATAGATGTATGAGTGCTGCCAGCATTGCTGCAGAGGTTGAAGGGGTGGGGGGGTCATCCTGTCAGTGCTCAGACCATATGCTGCACACTGCATCAAATTGGTCTGCATGGCTGTCATCCCAGAAGGAAGCCTCTTCTAAAGATGATGCACAAGAAAGCCTGCAAACAGTTTGCTGAAGACAAGCAGACCAAGGACATGGATTACTGGAACCATGTCCTGTGGTCTGATGAGACCAAGATAAACTTATTTGGTTCAGATGGTGTCAAGCGTGTGTGGTGGCAACCAGGTGAGGAGTACAAAGACAAGTGTGTCTTGCCTACAGTCAAGCATGGTGGTGGGAGTGTTATGGTCTTGGGCTGCATGTGTGCTGCTGACGCTGGGGAGCTACAGTTCATTGAGGAAAAATGAATGCCAACATGTACTGTGGCATACTTAAGTATCGCATGATCCCCTCCCTTCAGAGACTGGGCCGCAGGGCAGTATTCCAACATAACAACCCCAAACACACCTCCAAGACAACCACTGCCTTGCTAAAGAAGCTGAGGATAAAGGTGATGGACTGGCCAAGCATGTCTCCAGACCTAAACCCTATTGAGCATCTGTGGGGCATTCTCAAACGGAAGGTGGAGGAGCGCAAGGTCTCTAACATCCACCAGCTCCGTGATGCCATCATGGAGGAGTAGAAGAGGACTCCAGTGGCAACCTGTGAAGCTCTGGTGACCTCCATGCCCAAGAGGGTTAAGGCAGTGCTGGAAAATAATGGTGGCCACACAAAATATTGACACTTTGGGCCCAATTTGTACATTTTCACTTAGGGGTGTACTCACTTTTGTTGCCAGCAGTTTAGACATTAATGGCTGTGTGTTGAGTTATTTTGAGGGGACAGCAAATTTACACTGTTATACAAGCTGTACACTCACTACTTTACATTGTAGCAAAGTGTCATTTCTTCAGTGTTGTCACATAAAAAAGATATAATAAAATATTTACAAAAATGTGAGGGGTGTACTCACTTTTGTGAGATATACTGTATATATGAAAAAAAAAATGTATTTTTGTAAAAAAATAATTTCTGTTGTACAGTGTCTATAAAAGTCCATGTTTTTCACGCTATATTTTTTAGTTTGGGCAACACTTAACTGCTGTCCCTTTTTTCAGTACCATTCCAGCACACTGTTCAGTTTTATTTAGTGACTTGAATTTGCATATATTTCTGTATACTTTCCACACTGCGGAAGGTAAATTCCTTAAAGGCAGATCAAGGAATAAAGTGATCCTGCTGACAAAATACAGTTCAGACTTGTAACAGGATGCTTTATTATTAGGCTTTGTAGTTGTCCTAATCCGCAGGGTGCTCTAGGCAAAATGTAAACTGACAAGAGGGGAAGAAGGGTGAAATGCAAACTAATGTGGCTTCTCTCAGCATAACATCAACACACCTTGTGTTTAGGGATGTTATTGATAGGAAAACTGTTGGCTTTGGAACAGAATTAGAAGTTTGTGTTATTATGGAGTTTACAGCTTAGCACTCGATAGTTTTACATTAAAGCTGCAATAAACCCCTAACCCAAAAATGTAATATATTGCAGCTCACCGATCATTAGAGGGGGTGGCTGCATTCATTTTCTTTTTTTAGTCTTTTTCTCTCTGTTTTCACCTGGTGATCTGGAGAGTAATAGACCTCCTGTATTAGAGTGCCTAGGAGCAACAGAGACACCTTTGGACAGCAGCGTTGTCAATCTGGGGGAAGGGAGTGTTAGATGTACAAGCTGATTTAAATATACTAAAACATTGAAGCCAAAGTTTTCCTTTTGGCATAAAGGTTTTACCTAAATATATAAAAGCTGATCATTGTAAGCACCCTGTCAGCATTTTGTCCCAAGCCTACATCTACATCTGCAGGACAGCTTGTTCTGTTGAAAAAAAAAAACAGACTCACTGGCAGGATCACCAGGTGAAAATGAAAGAAAGAAAACATAAAAAAGAAAACAAATGCAGCTATCACATCTAAAGCCTAGTAGACACTGCTAGTTTTTTTTTTTTTTTTTTCGTTCAGCCCAGCTAGCTGAAAGAAAATAAAACTGACAGCTAAGGTCGGAGCTGCTGTACTAACAATCTGATTTTAGTACAGCAATCTCCCCTGCTGTTCTATTGTGTTCTGACAGGGGGACGCCCCCCCTCCCGCCAGAACACTCTGGTCCACGCTCTCAGCCATTGGCTGGGGGGAGATCACTGGACTAACCTCGCATGGTTAGTACAGTGGCTCTGACCGGAGCTGTCAGTTTCTTTTTGTGTGACCCGTTGGGTTACATGAAAAAAAAAAACCTTAGTGTGTACCAGGCTTTAAACTATGTGCTGTACCATTGCCTGCTAAAACAAAAGGCAACCTATATGTCCAGATATGTCAGATTAGGATTGGCAAGAGGTCTGCTCCTCACATTTAACTGCTTCACCCGCAGCCAATAATACACGTATTTAACTTTATATCATCCACCATTCATACCTTACCCCGGTTTGCCTACTGCCTATGAACCATACCTCTTCCTTTAGCCTGCACTGTGCTCAACCAGGAGCTGAGTTTAGTCATTTCATGTGGATGTACCCAGTCATAGCTAACTACTGGAAACAGATTGTAGACCTATTATCTAGTCTGCTTGCTGCTCCTGTTCCACTCACTCCTGATTTATAGGAACTTTAGCCTAGATATGCCCAGGTTTTTATGAAGGAAACGTTATATTTGGCATGAAAACAAATTGCACTCAAATGGATGCAGGCCTCTCACCTCTCAAACCTTCAATGGATTAACGCTGTAGACCAGGTACTCCCTTATGAAAAAATTATATACGAACACAGGGGCTGCCCCTGTAAATATTATAGATATTAGATATATAATATATATAGATATTATAAGATATGAGATATATAATATATATAGATATTATAAGATATGAGATATATGGTGTAACTCAACCCCAACCCTAAATGCTAATGGTTGATGTTGATAGGTCTTCCAGCACCGGATCTCTGTGAGGTATGAACACTCATTGCCGCTCTTGGATTGTAATCTATGATTACTGTACGGATGCACAAAACAAGAGACAAAGATTTTATGGTTTTCTGTTTATTGATGTTTCGATACACTGTTGCACAAGATATTGTCATCTTGCATACTCAGTACAGTGCATTTTTTTGTACCCTGCCGTTTAAATTGTCATGCAATAAAAAGTTTAAAAAAAAGAAGATGATTGTTCTTAATTCCATTTGCAGCATATGTTTATTTGGTGTTGTCTTGGTTGTCCAGTGCGATTCTGGAGACTCTGGCACCTTGCTTCTTCAGAAAGCATGATATAAACACATACCTTTGTAAAAATGTATGCATCAATGTCTATATATATTTTAGATTCTAGCCCTCACTGATGCAACTTTATAAACCTATGCAATATTAATTGATCAATTATTTGTAGAATTTATCACATTGTGCCATTCTCAAAGGCCCTGGCGAAGCAGCCTCGTCCGCGAAACGCCTAGGCCATAACTATGTTAAAATTGGGGATTTGCACACCCTAAATCCATTTCAACCATATTAACTGTAATGTATTATTAACCGTTTTTATATTGAATAAAATAAAATAATGTATTTTTTTCATTAATTGTTTTTCATCTATTTATACTTCTTAGAGGCACAATTAAAGTCCCATTCAGTTCTATATACCTTTTTAGAAACACTTTTGCATATATTTACGGGATGGTGCAACTATAGAAGGGATGGTATTTTCGTGCTTTCCCCACCCCAATATATATACTGGTTTAGATAAGGTTCTTATGGAGCCTGTCAGGGCATTGATACAACCTTGTTCTTACCAGCTATGACTCGGTTAGAATCCTCAGAGTAGGAAAAAGGTCATGCCTGTTATGTTGATTGGTGATATTGCTGCAAAGTAACGCTGTTTTTCTCCAACAAATCATGAAGCTTGGTATCCCAATTATTGTTGCACCCACTGTTATTTTACAATACTATTAAAACTCAACTTCAAGAATGTTTTTCTATCCTAGCACTGAAAAGCTTCCTAACTGAGCAGAGATTGTAAACACGTAGAACACAGCTTTGCAAATTTATTAAAAGAAAAAAAAGGACAAACCTTTCAGGCCAAATGCCTTCCTATGTCCTGCCAGAACAGTAGTTGTCAAGAGAAACTTCTATTTTCTGGTGCCAATATGGATAGGACAAGCCATGCTGTGCAACCTTCTCTTTGCTGAAATAATGTCATATTTTTGGTAAGAATATAATGTAACAAACATTTTAAGACTATAAAGTTAATATGCACTGTAATATTTTGGTGAATTATTAAAATTTATGAGCTAAACAGTGACGGCGGCTCCATTAGGGGCACAGGGGCGCCGCCCCTCTAGTCCATGTGCCCAGCTCCTAATCTGCATGCATGGTGCCGGACACATGGATTTCAATGTTTTTTTTTAAAGCACATGATTAGAGCATGATGCCGCGTACACACGAGCAGGCTTTTCGACCGGACTAGTCCAACGGACAATGCGATCGTGTGTGGGCTTCATCGGACCTTCAGCTGACTTTTCCAGTCGAAAATCTGCCGGACTTTAGATTTGAAACATGCTTCAAATCTTTCCGACGGACTCGAGTCCGGACGAAAAATCCGCTCGTCTATATGCTAGTCCGACGGACGAAAACCCACGCTAGGGCAGCTATTGGCTACTGGCTATCAACTTCCTTATTTTAGTCATCACGTACGAATCCGTTGGACTTTGGTGTGATCGTGTGTAGGCAAGTCCATTCGTTCAAAAGTCCGTCGGAAGTCCGTCAAAAGTCTGTCGAAAGTCCAACGGACCAGTCCGGTCGAAAAGTCTGCCCGTGTGTGCGCGGCATGAGGCTCTAAATGGCTGCAAAAAGGGTGGGCTTGGGGCGCAGTGCTCTGCTATTCGCTATTGTCTTCCTGCTTCTCCTACCAGGCCAATCAGGAAGCCGGTCTCAAGACCAAGAGGAGAATCGATCGTATTCGGCGGCTGGGAGCAGAAGCAGGGGGGAAGCCAACAAGGCAGAGATGCAGGGGTAAGCCGCCGAAGCTGCCCGTGACCTGGATGGAGTAAGTGCAGGGCTGGTGGGTGGACAGGCGAGTGACAAGGGGGTTTGTTCACTAAGTGACAGGGGGGTGGGGGGGTTCGATTGATTGACCAAATGGAGGGGTGCCAAACAAAACACCCCATCCCCCGTTCAGTCAATCAATCAACCCCCCCCCCCCCCAAAAAACGGAGCACCAGCCACCACTGGAGCTAAATATATTACAGAATACACAGGGTACCAATGGCATCAAAGATTCTGGACCATGAGTCTTTGATGCAAAATTTTGGGTGCAGAATTTTCCTCTCCAAATTTTAGACTAGACAATTTTAGTTCCATTATTGGACTATTATCAGAATGTTTTGTTTAATATGGGTGTGATTATCTTGATGTTTATCCTGGCTTGATGTTAAAATCTTACGGATAAGGGGTTACATTACTCTTATTGGTTAAGTTTAGGGATATTTATAGGTTAAGGGTTAATTTAAAGCATAACTGAAGTTCCACTTAAAGATTGTACATTTGTTTATGTCACAGTAGCCTCTGAAAAAATGTCAATATAATGGTTCTGTACATTGACCCACATGTCAAACAGGCAATCTGCTCCTACATTATAACTGCTTGGAAGTGGGACCCAGCTTCCCGTGTTCTCTGCATCATGTAATCTTTGGTAAATATCCTGTCTGGCAGCTCACCTGTCTAACAAGTAAGTCTAATTTGGGGAGTTATATGACTTTGTGTTTACTTCTATGATTGGCAATTGTAAGCCGTATACAACAAGAAACAACAAAATATTGGGACTTTAAAAGGTATTGAAACCTTCTCCTGTAATTATAGATCTTATAACCTGATATTTAAAATTCCATTTTATTAAGATTACAAATGGTTAAAATGATGTCTATACCAAATAGACATTAAATACAAAATTGTTTTGCAGCAAACTCTATATGGAACAAACTTCCCCTTAGCCAAAGTACACTGATTCCTCTGTAATCATATATGCACTCAATCATGGATAACCATGGCATACACCATTACACATGTGTGAGGAGACACCTAACCCAACGTGTTTTGCCTGTCGGCTTCTTCAAGGGTTCTTTTTGGAGGGGAATGAATGTAGTAGAGTTGATTTAGTAAGTAATGATTTTGCCCTAAGGGAATTACATTCCTGCCAGTGCTCTGTAGGATTGACCAGGTGTCTATCTATATCAGATGAATCTGAAGTCAGATAGAGAGGTTCATTCCAAAAGCCAAAGAAGGGGTACAATGCGTAGGGATTGGCAGTTATGACTGATTGGTCACATGTTTGGCCATAAGGTACTAGGAGAAATCTCCTTTGTTAAAATCTATACAAAAAAGGGGTAGGCAGATTCCAATGGCCAGGATATACAGAAAAAAAGTCAAATCTTGTTTGCAACGGGGAGAATGTCAAGACCAAACTGCCCACACTATTTGCCTAGTTTGCGCTGGATACCACTGCCATCACAGAGAAAGTACCTCCAAATGAAGACCCACCCACCAACATTATACATTTGTTCTTGTCACTGTAGCCTCTGAAAAAATGTTAAGCGATGGTTCTGTACATTGACCCACATGTCAAACAGGCAATCTGCTTCTACATTATAACTGCTGGGAAGGGGGACCCAGCTTCCTGTGCTCTCTGCATCATGTAATCTTTGGTAAATATCCTGTCTGGTAGCTAACCTGTCCAACAAGTAAGTCTAATTTGGGGAGTTATTTGATTTTGTGTTTACTTCTATGATTGCCAATTGTAAGGCGTAGTTATCGTATTATATACCAGGGCCTGAGATTATGAGCTGAGTGGCTGTGTATGGCAGTTATGGAGAGATTGAGAGAATTGCAAATATGGCAAATATAGAAGTGGGGAGGAAGCCTGTACTGTATATATGGCTGCTGCCTGTGTTGTGAGGTATTGTATATATGGCTTCTGTGGGGTGGGGGCTGTATGAATGGCTGCTTTGGGGGAGGGGGGCTGTATGTTTGGCTGCTGCAGAGATGGGGGTACATCTGTAGGATGCTTGGAACATATGTTGAATCAACACATTTCTGCATGCTCCTACTCTTTTTAAATCTGGCTTATAGGTTTTGGAAAGATATGTACAGTATCTCACAGAAGTGAGTACACCCCTCACATTTTTATAAATATTTTATTATATCTTTTCATTTGACAACACTGAAGGAATTAAACTTTGCTACAATGTAAAGTAGTGAGTGTACAGCTTGTATAACAGTGTAAATTTGCTGTCCCCTCAAAATAACAACACACAGCCCTTAATGTCTAAACCGCTGGCAACAAAAGTGAGTACACCCCTAAGTGAAAATGTCCAAATTGGGCCCAAAGTGTCAATATTTTGTGTGGCCACCATTATTTTCCAGCACTGCCTTAACCCTCTTGGGCATGGAGTTCACCAGAGCTTCACAGGTTGCCACTGGAGTCCTTTTCCACTCCTCCATGACGACATCACAGAGCTGGTGGATGTTAGGGACCTTACGCTCCTCCACCTTCTGTTTGAGGATGCCCCACAGATGCTCAATAGGGTTTAGGTCTGGAGACCTGCTTGGCCAGCCCATCACCTTTACTCTCAGCTACTTTAGCAGGGCTGTGAGCATCTTGGAGGTTTGTTTGTGGTCGTTATCATGTTGGAATTTTGCCCTGCGGCCCAGTCTCCGAAGGGAGGGAATCATGCTCTATTCTGACCCCCGATTATTGTGAAGCAATTTATCCCTTGTGAGACCTCTATGCCTGGCCTGTATAAGATATAATCACTGAGGACAATCCTCGTCAGATAGTTTGAACTCACCAAATATTGATTGCATCCACAAAGGTGCTTTTATTCTGAACATCGGGTTACAGCAGATGACAGGATGCAAACAGATGAATAGGTTGTAATATTTATGCGGTCAAAAGATGATATTGTCTGTAGCTTACTATGCAGAATACATGTGCCCTGCTACATGTGGCCTGTTAGCTGCATTCATGACACAGGAAGTAAAATCACAGAAAGAAGGGTGGAGCATTACATACAAAGGAAGTGTGTCATAATATCAGGGAAAAGAGACTTGAGAAAACAAATGCATTACCTCAAAAGGTCACTAGATGGCAGCATGTAAACTAAATATAAATGTCCATAGAAAATGGTTAGAGAATAAATCTATATAAATTCTATGCCCCGTTGGGGCAGCACATGCTCTGCTTTAGTATGTCACAGTACATGTTGGCATTCATGGTTCCCTCAATGAACTGTAGCTCCCCAGTGTCGGCAGCACTCATAGAGCCCCAGACCATAACACTCCCACCACCATGCTTGACTGTAGGCAAGACACACTTGTCTTTGTACTCCTCACCTGGTTGCCGCCACATACACTTGACACCATCTGAACCAAGTAGGTTTATCTTGGTCTCATCAGACCACAGGACATGGTTCCAGTAATCCATGTCCTTAGTCTCCTTGTCTTCAGCAAACTGTAGACTTTCTTGTGTATCATCTTTAGAAGAGGCTTACTTCTGGGATGACAGCCATCCAAACCAATTTGATGCAGTGTGCAGTGTATGGTCTGAGCATTGACAGGCTGACCCGCCACCCCTTCAACCTCTGCAGCAATGCTGGCAGCACTCATACATCTATTTCCCACAGAACAACCTCTGGATATGATATGAGAACGTGAACTCAACTTCTTTGGTTGACCATGGCGAGGCCTGTTCTGAGTGGAACCTGTCCTGTTAAAACGCTGTATCGTCTTGACCACCGTGCTGCAGCTCAGTTTCAGGGTATTGGCAATCTTCTTATAGCCTAGGCCATCTTTATGCAGAGCAGCAATTCTTTTTTTCAGATCCTGAAAATGGCTAATTGGGCCCAATTTGGACATTTTCACTTAGGGGTGTACTCACTTTTGTTGCCAGCGGTTTAGACATTAATGACTGTGTGTTGAGTTATTTTGAGGGGACAGTAAATTTACACTACAAGCCGTACACTCACCACTTTACATTGTAGCAAAGTGTAATTTCTTAAGTGTTGTTACATGCAAAGATATAATAAAATATTTACAAAAATGTGAGGGGTGTACTCACTTTTGTGAGATACTGTACATGTCTGCCACAAAGATGGTGTCTACGTTTTTGTTCTTGCAGTAGAAACATTGGGGTTGCTGCTCTGGCCATAAGTATAAGTATATCGTTTTTAAATGGATCTTATAAATTCATAGGTATGCTTCCCAGTAAATGAACCCATCATCTACATACCACAGCCACTTTACCAATTAAGCCAGTTAGTGCGTTAAGCTCACCTAAAGAAATGCGGAGATAAGAACAATTTTGAAAATCATCTCCACTTTCTTTATACATGAATATGAGTGTAAACCATTCTCTTTCTGGTTAATTCATGAGTATACTTATTCTAATCTATGGGTGTTATAGGTACTGGAAATTAGAAGCAGTCTTTTGCTGCTGTGGGAAGGATGTAGAAATGTTCTACAGTCTGATATAGAACATAGCTTGTCTCAGTTACCCACCACATATATCATTCACTCTGGATCTAAGGCCAATTCTAGGCAAAGAAATGCACGTTATAAAATAACACCCTTGTCATAATAAGCTAGTGTGTGCATTTTGGCATTTTGTTTTCAAGGTTTGATTATACCTACACTAATGCCGTGTACACACGGGCGGACTTTTTGACCGGACTGGTCAGACGAGACGAATCCGTTGGACAATACGACCGTGTGTGGGCTTCATCGGACCTGCAGCGAACTTTTTCAGTCGAAAATCAGACGGACTTTAGATTTGGAACATGTTTCAAATCTTTCCGTCGGACTCGAGTCCGGTTGAAAGATCAGTTCGTCTGTACGCTAGTCCGACGGACGAAAACCGACGCTAGGGCAGCTATTGGCTACTGGCTATCAACTTCCTTATTTTAGTCCGGTCGTACGTCATCACGTACGAATCAGTTGGAGTTTGGTGTGATCGTGTGTAGGCAAGTCCGTTCATTCGAAAGTCCGTCGGAAGTCCATCAAAAGTCCGTCGGAAAGACTGTCGGACCTTTGATGCCGAAAAGTCTGCCCGTGTGTACACGGCATTACTGCTGCCATCTAATGTCTATACATTTCGCTTTAAAAGTAAACTTATAGATATATTAGTCTACCTACATGGAAGCAACTTAATACATTTTTTTTTTTGGGGGGGGGGGGTAGTTAAAGGGTAACTCTACATTCGTTGGGGAAAAAATAGCAAATGAAGAAAAATAGTATAGCTTATACAATTGCGGCACAAGTCATAAATTGTATTTGAATGTTATTATAATGACCTTTCCTTTTCAATCTGCAGCACTGTAATTTTCTGTAAATGTAACGCAATATGGCTACCTGGAGGTGTTCTGTATACAGAATGTGTACAGAACACCCCCGAGAAACATAATTTCCTGTTTGTGTGATCGGCCCACTGATTATTATTATTGTACAGGATTTATATAGCACCAATAGTTTGTGCAGCGCTTTACAACATGAGGGCAGACAGTACAGTTAAAGTACAATTCAATACAGGAGGAATCAGAAGGACCTTAGAGCTTACAATCTGGGAGGGAGGGTCAAGTGATACAAAAGGAAAAAGCTGTGGGGAAGAAGGTGATGGAGAAAAAACAGTCATACAGCAAAGTAAGTCAACAATAAGTGAATTTATGCATGCTTGGGACAAACTTAGATCCATACTCAGACAAAAAGGTTAAAAACAAAAAGAAACCTAAAAAGGGCAGACCTAATGGAAAGGCCACTTGGTCTTTTTCTAACATAACTCTTCAATGTTTCTATGTTTCTAGAATATACTGAGAAGTTTAAGTTAAATGCTTTATTGTTTGATTTTGTGACCACCATTATGCTTAGAGCTCTCTCCCTTTATCATAGCTTTGTCTTCTCACTAACTCTAGTAAATTCTGTAAAATAGTAAGTCAAATTACTTTCATTCCAGTGTACACAGCCATGAAACTTATACTTCTGCTTCATAATTTTTTCCCATGCAACCTTTTTTGTATTGTTGTTTACACAACATTAAATGCGTGGCATTAGCCTTAATGGAATTTCCTCTCAGAGAAGATAGCTGTAATGTAATAAGGAAGTGAACAATAAAAATATTACTGAATTTAAAAAAAACCCGTCTACATGGACCCAGGTATTTGTGTGAGTGTAGAGTATATAAATAATTGTTTTTAAGAGCAAAGCTAATAGTGTTATATTAAAAGTTTCTTGCTCACAAGACCAAAGTAAATCAGTCCCCTAGAAACTGACCTTTAAATTATTAATTAATTCTGCTTGCCCACATTCCCTATTGACATCTTATGAAAGTTTTTCTAATCAGTTTCCAGCTCTGCTTCCCCCACCACAAAGACTCACCCTTCCTGCTCCAGCAAAGGGATTCAACCTCCCCTATTATACAGTACAGTCTTTATAATGTACAAACAATTAAAAATCTAACATGTCTGAGAATGAGACCTTGTCATGTCCAGATGGGTGGACCTGGGAACACAAGAGCACAGATCCTATTTCAGAACTGGTGAGAAATTCAAGTAATGTCATATAATGAAATCTGAAATGTTTTTTGTTGAACTGAATCCCTGATTTACTGATACATATATGCCTTAATCCAGCTTTTTTTTATATATTTTTTTTAACCAAGATGTTCTGCAATTAAAAAGCTCCTGTAATAAAAAAAATGTAAACTAAAATTAAATGTACATTTAGGAAAAGCTGAAAACTCTCTTCTAGCAACTAAGAGTATATTATATTAACAAAAATATATATAAGCTTTTGCCACTTTTGGGAGTGCCTTAATTTAACTGTGATGGCCAAGGGCTTTCATGGTCAACTGCATTAAATCAAGGCATCGGCCCGAGAATGACCCTCCTTTTATACACATATAATAATGTTGCCTTTTTTGCACTTATTTGTCTGTTTTGTAATGGAAATTCTTTTTAGCATAGGTAAACAGCAGTTGACTTTCAGCTTGTAAATGATTGGAGTCAAATTTTTGCATACCTCACTGGGTTGAGAAAGGTAGTCCCATTTAATTATTAGCCATTGACACATCTCAACAAGAAAGAAAGCTACACTTTTACCTGATGAATATGGATTTTGGAAGCTAATTTGAAATTAAGATATATATATTAATTGCACTTTAATGAATATCATATATATATATATATTTTCAGGCAATATGAACTAGAAAAGGTAGGTATCCCCATAATAAAATATTGCTTATTTATATATTTCAGTAAGGGCTCCTTCACACCAGCTCATACACGTTATGTTTTGTAAGAAACCCTTTGTATAATGTAGAACCCACATATTTATTAGAGTAGTAACATAGACAACAGAGTTAAACTTTGACAACACGCTGCATCAAGCTGGTCATTCACTTTTCACTCTTGACAAAAACATTCTCACAGATAATACGTCTTATCTATCATTACTCTCCATGAAAAACATTCATGCAAATAATAAGCTTCATCATTATAGACATTTGAAGGGGAAGATGATATGCAG
The DNA here is from genome assembly GCA_037952925.1 of Lithobates clamitans. Classification (NCBI taxonomy): domain Eukaryota; kingdom Metazoa; phylum Chordata; class Amphibia; order Anura; family Ranidae; genus Lithobates; species Lithobates clamitans. Next base: position 585,702 of record JBBGZY010000527.1, read on the forward strand.
AGAATGGAGGTGAATCTGTTGGCCACATCAGGGCAGGGCCATGAACTAACGACCTTGTGAGTTGCACATGAACTTACGTTTCCCAGTCACATCAATCAATCTTATGGCCCCTCAACATGAATAGAATCGAGAGTGGCCCCTTTTCTGTGCAGTTATTTGGCAAAAAGTCTTTGCATCACAAATCTGTAATCAGGTTCTCATTTCTGACATGGGAAAATGGTGCCTAAGAATGACCTAACTAATTCACTTCCTAATGGATGACCTGCAATAATAAATTGGGAAAGAGTAAGGTATGCAAAGGAAAAAAATCAACTGCAAGATCAAATGGGTAAAAATCTGTAATGAAAATATTAACTCAGAATTCATATCTGAAAATGACCTCTTTATAGATTGGAATTTAAAGAAGTAATATTTAAAAAACAAGTAGCAGTAGCAATATAATCTTTAATTACATAAAAATGTACACAACAGTGGAACCAATGATGTTGCCACTTTTGACGTGTTTATGGGAAAGATTCAGAGCTCGATAAATATCCCAGGATAGAATGACATTGTGTTGGATGTCATGGGGGAAATAAAAAGTTGTCGAGAAGGACATTTCATGGAATGATAAATGCTAGATCGTGGGGTTACTTTATAAAGCTAAGCTGGAGATGACCAGGCCAGGAAAAAATAGGAGTAAGTGCTCTTTAAATAAGGTCCAGTTAATTGATTGAATCGTTTCCAAGAAAAGGTTGCAGAGGTGGCCTATAGTTTAGAGCAAGTAGAAATGTTAATCAGAAGACCTTCCTACTGATAGAAAAGAGAAGCCTGTCCGTGAGAAAATTATAGGTCCAATGTGATAACCCATTGCTTTCTGTTATTTAATTTATTGTGTAGTAGAAGCATTTTAAAGGGTCAGTTCACACAATAGTTTAGTTATAAATGGAACCATGTGTCAGCCTCTGGCTCCCTATAAGTCTGGAATATTCCTGCAGCAAGATCTCTTTCCCATGGTTCTTGACTCTATTCGTGTCCACCTTTAAATGGTGGATGTTCCCCTCTTATAACGTACATTCTCCCAGGGCCACAGCAGGTGTGCAGGCCTAGGAACTAAAGTGCACCAAGAATCCTTGAGAAATACATTGAACCATCAGTTTTCCTGTGAAACTTCTACCAAAATTCAAATATTTAAGGTAGATAAAAAGCAGTCTGTATCATAAACCCCATTGCCTTTTACTTAGAATATGCTATATTTAGTAATGTTTTTTTCATCCTTAGTTTTTCTCAGTGCAGATCTTGTATCTCAGTGCAGCCTTCTTGTATCCAATTTGTGCATTCATTCAGGGTATGTTCCCTGATGGTGAAAACAGTGGACCATTGCTGCATAGTGTGTGGGAACATTGCTTATTTGTAATCCCCATCAGAAGCCCATGTCACAGGGTAACAGCACAGAAGCACAAATGGAAAACTGGGACAGTGCATTGTCATCCTATAACCGGGAGTTCCTGAACAAGGATCTTCATGGTAGCATCAACAGGTTTTATTTTTTTGTTGTAAAGCTGCTACAGCCTCTTGCCATTCAAGATATATTGCTGAACAAATTATGAATGAACGTTGGCAACAAGGTGAAAGTAGAAAAAAATCTTCTTTTTATTGAAAACAAGGAGTAAAATGTTCCATAGCTTCCATGGTTTTCAATGAATAAGATTTTTTCTACTTTCACCTTGTTGTCAACGTTTGTTCATAAGTATCTATTGGAAAGCAGATGGAGACTGCTAGTCTGGGAAGGTGAAGCACCATACTATAGCCTGAGGCTCGGTTCACACTGGATGCCGATGCGGCTCCCAGCAAGAGTCCTGTGTGTCCTGGTTCACCATTTCAGATCTAATTTCAGCCCGAATTTTGGGCTGAATTCGGACCTGAAATGGACCAAAAGACGCACAGGGCTCCTGTGCAAATTCGCACCAGAGCCACATCGGAAATATGTGAGCCGGCTCCATAGAAAGCCGGTCACATTCTCCTGCCATTGCGAATTGGATGCGGGGATCCCGCATCCAATTCGCAATAGTGTGAACCCGGCCCAAGAGAGGTATAACCTCAGTGTGGAACTGTGTATGGCTGAGCTCTTATTGCTTTAATGAAAAACTATCATTAAAACATGTTCTGTCCTTTATGGGACAAAGTACTTGTAATACTGTGTTTTATGTTGCTAGGTGCTTCCTAGGCCTAGTTGTGAGGTTGAACTGGACATTCCCCCTTCTCTTTCAGTCACCTGAAACATACTGTAGCTAGGAAGGAGACGGCTGTTTAATAAAAGTCGCTTGTCTCTGCACCATGCACTTTTCTGAGACAAGGGGTGGCAAGAGAAATGCAGAGGGAGGAGAGGTTGACACTCCCCCTCTCCATTCCTGTTGCTGCCACTTGTCTTAGGAAAGTGCCCATAAATGAGACAAGTGACCATTATGAAATAGCTGTCTTGTTCCTTGTTATATTGTCAGATGGCCATGGAGGGGCCCAGTTTATACCCATGCTTAGGGAACACCTAGAAAAATTACATAATACACTCAGATTCATATCTTTAGACATTGCATGACTATTTTAGTAGCAGTCCAGTCACTTTGCCATGTGTTTACTTACACATCTGTAGAGAAGTGACATGACAGCTACTATATCGGGATGTATAGTGGTTGCAATGTAAAAACATGCCCCACCACTTGTCTATACTATCTATTTTTAGGTTAGGGGATCTTCTTCTCCTTCCAATTTTAGGTAAGCTGTCTCCATTGGTGTGCTTACATTTGCATTTTACCATGGCCAAACTATTGAAAATAAATAACAGCAAACTTTTTTAGTTATATTTGGATAGAGTAGAGAGGGATTAGAATATCTGTCCATATTTTTTTTTGCTGTCTGTGCCCCCCCGTTGGGTAGATTCACCCTCTCTATTTGTCCTGTTTAACATTATAATTGAAAGTGAAAGTAAAATATAATCCCAAATGTGATTTGTCCCCAGTACAGGAATATAGGGGAATGGTGGACACTATGTGAAACAAGGAATTACCCCACTTTGGAGACATTTTTCTCTAGCTTCCTGTAGTAGCAGATACATCCACTTCATACCTCTATATTTAGAGCAGCCTTTCTCAACTGGGGTGTCAAAGCACCCTAGGGTGCTGTCTGAGGTTGTCAGGGATGCCATAACTTAGTGATTGAGAAAGGCATTCAGATAAGATTGAATTCCCATTGCTCTGCCAAACTGTGCACCGGCATATCAGGAGCTCGATCAGGACAGTGAAGTACAGAGCAGTGGATGGGGAAGGGGTTTTCCTGAGTCCTAACCTCTCCACCTCCCTCTACAGTTCAGTACCTGGCAGTTTGAGTGCAGGTACAGTACTGTAGATTATAAAAAGGCTGTGTGTGTGTGTGTGTGTGTGCATGTATGTACATTTGTGAGTGTGTGTATGCATGTTACTTTTAATCTTGACCCCTAATCCTTATTATGATCATAACTACGTTTTTATGACTCTGAGTGGAGGCACAGTACTGCAGAATATAAAAAGACTGTGTGTGTGTGTATGTGTGTGTATATGTAGCGCTGGTAGATTTTCATCTACCGCTGATAGGTAAATGTAGTGGGTCGCTTATTATAGGAAGTTAGTTGTGCCTCTGTTCCAACTTGGCTGACGTTGCGTGTAGTTCCACATTGTGCCGGTGGGTGTCGTTGTCACCATCGGCAGGTGTTGGAAAAGCAACATGTCGAAGCAAATGAGTGCTCCTCTGTCCTGGGGATAACTCGGTGGAGGTCGTCCTCCGAGTTGCATTCTGGGAGAGGGTATTTATGGGACAGACGCCATGTTTTAGGGTTGTTCATTTTCCAGCCACCTGCTGGCCCTCCTGGCCGACAGGTATGCAATAGAAATACCACCTTGTGGTCCTCCGTTCCGGGAGGCCCATGTCGCTGCGGCGTGTGGGTGGGCCCAGAAGCCTGTCTGGGGCCTACCACAGCAGCGGAGGAATGGTCCTGAGCTGTCTATCCTTAGTGAAGAAGCTGGACAACCGAGAAGATCCCAGGGGAGGACCCGTCATGGAAGGATCATGCAGAGTGCTGGTCTGGAGAGGGGCCTGGTGACTTGGTTGGAGGACGCATTCCGAAGTAATCTTACAGTATAGTACTGCTGGGTTTGCTTAAAGGTTCAAGTACTGTATCTGACATTCATCACAAACCAATACATCCTGTGGCAGAGGATCGTACGGGTTTTATTCCAAACAAGTCTGTGGCAGAGACTTTTGTTCGTGCTACGTGCTGGCTGCTAGGCAAGTGAGAGATGTCTATCCAGGCGGGCAAAGATTAAATCCTATGAAAGGAGAGACTATTTAATTACAAGTGTTCAATTACAAAGAATGTTCTGAAGAAATACTACAGAAAGGTATTTGAGCTTCCCTGCAGCTTTCCTACTACCTCTTTCCTGCTACTTCCCTTGTTCGTTTTATTAAAGCATTGGAAAAACCTACTCAAGTGTTTGGTGCTTATATCGTCCAGAGGTAAACTCAACGGAACCCTAGACCCGGTGCCAGTGAAACAGAGGTATCGAGAGAGGTAATGAGCCCGCTTAAACCAGCAGCTCCACCGAGAGTTATTGCTACATGTGGGGGCTCGTCCGGGATTTGAACCCGGGACCTCTCGCAATCTGGAGAGGTGTTTCACCGGGAGTTTACAGTGAGAGCTGGACTTTGTTCATTTTCTCAGGAGAAGAAGAGGTTAAAAGTTGCAGGACTTTATTTCTGAGTGCGTAGGCGGCGGGCGCCAGTAAAAGCCCGGGAGCTACGTGATCAGAAGAACAAGTGGGAGGAGTCTACCCTACTTGATACCGCGTGGGACGCGTGTAAGTGTTTGGCGCCAGAGAAGAAGAGAGGCCCCGTGATCGTGCTGAGAAGATCAGAGTGTGGCCATGTCTTTTCCGGCGATGCAGTCAATTATGGGACCAAGAATGTTCCCAGCGAGCACCGTGTCGAGTACTGTGCTGACCAGAACCCTGCTTACAGATACTGGTATTCGTCTGAAGCCGCAGGGGAGGTTTGTTCTCTATACCGTTGGAGATATCGAAGGGCTGGGCATGATTTGCCACAAATGTGAGGGACTGGCCGTACATCTCCGTCCATTTGGTCACTGCCCGCAATGTGGAGAGTATTTGTTTGTGGTGGAGCAACCTACCATGTCGCCCTGTGCTTATCGTATGGACTGGGCTACAGGTGTCACCACAGTAGAAGCTGCTAATTCTGCTGCAAGAAAACGGCCTGTTGCTACCGAGAATGTTCCAGAGAGAGACACTGTTGTTATCGATTCATCAGCGGACATTACTCTGATTTCCGCGTCCACTACACCTATCCCTGTTGTACCTGTCCAGAAGAAGGTGGGATATGTGAAGGCTTCCCGCTGCCGTGGTCGAGGCCTACCCGAGAGACTACCCGAACCGGATCCAACAAAGTCCACGACAGGAACGGGTGAGCAATTGTTGGGGAATGTATCTGGGACTGTAAATAAATATCTGCCAGCAGAAGAGCTGGGATTCGGAGATAGAATCCATGTTGGATCTCTTCGGTGATGATGACCTGTTATCGTTTTAACAAACGATAACGAAAGTGCAGAATCCAAAAAACGAAAGATCCGACATAAACAAATGCTTTATTTTCATTTTCGTTGCTACAACAGTTCGATATAGATAGGAGATTCGACATGATGATGACAATAACAATCTGTGTCCATCAAACCTGTGGTCGAATGTGCCTAACCTTAACTCTATTAGTCCAAGATTATTCGACATAGAGAGAAAAGATTCGACATAGAGAGAAAAGATTCGACGTAGGGGAGAAAAGATTCGACGTAGGGGATAAAAGATTCGACGTAGGGGAGAAAAGATACATAAAAATAATGATGATGATGATGAATGTTATTGGCTGATTGTAACCAAAGAGGAGGAGCAGTAAAATAGCTAGAACTAAGTACACACGTACTTTGGCTTATGGTGTCTGTTGAAAGTTCTAAGAAGATTCGACGGAGCAGGTAAACTATACAGCGTCGTACAGTTTAGCTGCTCCGTCGAATCTTCTTTGAAAATTCGACAGACACCATAAGCCTTCAATGACAGATTCAACCACAATTTGGATTTTCGGACGAATGCAATTTTTAACGTAAAACGAAATAAATAAAAACGAATTTCGGGAGTAACTAAATAAATTTATTTTTCGGACGAAAACGAAATTCCGAAACGAAATATTTCAGTGTGCACATGTCTAACATCTACCCGGCTGATACCATGGTGAACCAGCTATGATACATCACGGGGCACATACAGTGACTCAAGATATCTTATTTAATGCTTGTTGATCTCCAATGTTATGTGAGTAGCTTCACTCTAAAGGGAGCTGCCACAAGTGTTGTTTTTAATACTCCAAGGACACTATGAACTTTATGCGGACTTACAATAAAGACTTGTAAATGCATTATTTTTGACATTGTTCTTAACTGACCCCCGCTTGTCATTGGCATTATTTCTTGCAAAATTCTTTTTTTTTTTTTTTTTTTTTTTAATATAATTCTTAGACATACTTCTCTAGACCCTTAGCCCAGCAGATGCTGAGGTACAGACGGCAGCTTCTTGTCTCTCTGGCTATCACCCAGGAGCAACCGCCCCCCTGGAGAAACCCATCCTTGAGGGAAAGAACAATCTGTTTAGGCCTCCTGCACATTTTTCACCACCCTAGCCACCTTCTGGATGCCTCCTTCCAGGTACTGGCTGGGGCATGATATGTATTCAGTAGTTAATAATAAGCAGAAAAAGTAATTGAAAGCCTCGCCTACAAGTAAAGAATATACTGTACAGGATTTTCTGACATGTAATACAGGAGGGGGGATGGGGGGGTCGTATACATGCTTGAATGCCCCTGTGGCCTGCAATATGTAGGCTGCACATTCAGAGAACTTCATATTAGGATCAGAGAGCACATTGCGAACATTAAAAAAGGAGAGAAAAGTCACAATGTGTTGAAACATTTTTCTATCCAATTCTTTCAACAATCTACCTTAATTACCCATTAAATAACAAACTAGTTAAGTAGTAAGGAAATATCCACATTTTTCTCGATCTTTTTGTTGTTATTCTGTCTCTCACTGTTAAAATAAACCTACCATTAAAATTATAGATGGATCATTTCTTTGTCACTGGGCAAACGTACAAAATCAGCAGGGGATCAAACATTTTTTCGCCTCACTCTAGAAAAATTGGTGCAGAAAAAAAGTAAGAAATAATTGGGAGCTGGCACAAAATATGGTAGGGTAGTTGCAAATCGGTTTAATGTTATAAATTTGTCACAAATGTGTGTACAATGTACATTCTTGTAACATTGTCTGAATTGTGAAATATTCAATAATTACTACATTTTTACACTACAATGTTTTATAATAATAATAAGGATATAGAGTTAGGTCCATATATACACGCAACACTTTTGTGTTTGCCCCTATTTATCATGAGCTGAACTCAAAGATCTACAACTTTTTCTATGTACACAAAAGGTTTATTTCTCTCAAATATTGTTCACAAATCTGTCTAAATCTGTATTAGTGAATACTTCTCTTTTGCCGAGACAATCCATCCACCTCACAGGTGTGGCATATCAAGATGCTGATTATACAGCATCATTTTTGAACAGGTGTGTCTTAGGCTGGACACAATAAAAGGCCACTCTAAAATGTGCAGTTTTATCACACAGCACAATGCCACAGATGTTGCAAGTTTTGAGGGAGTGTGCAATTGGCATGCTGACTGCAGGAATGTCCACTAGAGCTGTTTCCCTTGAATTGAATGTTCATTTTTCTACCATAAGCCGTCTCCAAAGGTGTTTAAGAGAATTTGGCAGTACATCCAACCGGCCTCACAAACACAGACCACGTGTAACCACACCAGCCCAAGGCCTCCATATCCAGCATTTTTACCTCCAAGATAGTCTGAAACCAGCCACCCGGACAGCTGCTGCAACAATCAGTTTACATAACCAAAGAATTTCTGCACAAACTGTCAGAAACCTTCTCAGGGAAGCTCATCTGCATGCTCGTCGTCCTCATCGGGATCTTGACCTGACTGCAGATTGTCATCGTAACCGACTTGAGTGGGCAAATGCTCACATTCGATGACATCTGGTACTTTGGAGAGGTGTTCTCTTCACGGATGAATCCTGGTTTTCACTGTACAGGGCAGATGGCAGATAGCGTGTATGGCGTTGTGTGGGTGAGCGGTTTGCTGATGTCAACATTGTGGATCGAGTGGCCCATAGTGGCGGTGGGGTTATGGTATGAGCAGGTGTATGCTATGGACAGTAAACACAGGTGCATTTTATTGATGGCATGTTGAATGCACAGAGACACCGTGACAAGATCCTGAGGCCCATTGTTGTGCCATTCATCCACGACCATCACCTCATGTTGCAGCATGATAATGCATGGCCTCATGTTGCAAGGATCTGTACACAATTTCTGGAAGCTGAAAACATCCCAGTTCTTGCATGGCCAGCATACTCACCGGACATGTCACCCATTGAGCATGCCCTGGATCAGTGTATACGAAAGTGTGTTCCAGTTCCTGCCAATATCCAGCTACTTCACACAGCCATTGAAGAGGAATGGACCAACATTCCACAAGCCACAAACAAACTGTTTAACTCTATGCGAAGGAGATGTGCTGCACTGCGTGAAGCAAATGGTGGTCACACCAGATACTGACTGGCTTTCGGACCCCCCCCCAATACAGTAAAACTGCACATTTTAGAGTGGCCTTTTATTGTGGCCAGCCTAAGGCACACCTGTGCAATAATCATGCTGTCTAATCAGCATCTTGATATGCCACACCTGTGAAGTGGATGGATTATCTTGGCAAAGGAGAAGTGCTCAGAACACAGATTTAGACAGATTTGTGAACAATATTTGAGAGAAATAGGCCTTTTGTGCACATAGAAAAAGTCAAAGATCTTTGTGTTTAGCTCATGATAAATAGGGGCAAACACAAAAGTGTTGCGTTTATAATTTTGCTCAGTGTATTTGGACACAGGCACAATTTTATATTTTTTCAGGTATTTACCAAAACGTATTTAGGCTATAGTTATATAATGGATATGGGCTGAAAGTGCCCACTCTCAGGTTTAATTTGAGAGTATGTACATCTAAATCAGAGGAAGGGTTTAGGAATTACAGCTCTTAAGAATAGCCACCCCCCCTTTTTTTCAAGAGACCAATAATAATTGGACAATTGAATCAAAAGCTGTTTCATGGCCCACGCGGCTACTCCTTCATTATTTCTTCATCAATTAAGCAGGTAAAAGGTCTGGAGTTGATTCTAAGTGTGGTATTTGCATTTTGAATCTATTACTGTGAACCTACATCATGTGTTCAATGTAGCTGTCCATGCAAGTGAAACAGGCCCTTGTAAGACTTCAAAAATGAAACAAATCCATCAGAAAGATAGCAGCAACATTAGGAGTGACCAAATCAGCACCTTGGTACATTCTGAGGAAAGAAGAACGCACTGGTGAGCTCAGCAACATAAAAAGGGCTGGACGCCCACGGAAGACAACAGTGGTGGATGATCACAGGATCCTCTCTATGGTAAAGAAGAACCCATTCACAACATGGAGGTGGGCGTATCATTGTCAAAGTCTACAATCAAGAGATGACTTCACGGGAGGAAATACAGAGGGTTCACCACAAGGTGAAAATCATTCATAAGCCTGAAGAATAGAAAAGCCAGATTGGACTTTGCCAAAACACATCTAAAAAAACAGACCAGTTCTAGAAAAGCATTCTTTGGATGGATGAAACTAAGATTAATCTGCACCAGAATGATGGGAAGAAAAAAGTGTGGAGAAGGCTTGGAACAAGTCATGATCCAAAGCGCACAACGTAATCTGTAAAACATGGTGTCATTGGTTTTTACTGATGATGTGACAGAAGACAGAAGCAGCCGGATGAATTATGCAGTGTTTAGCGATATACTGTCAGCCCAGATTCAGCCAAATATAGCAAGGTTGATTGGATGGCGCTTCACAGTACAGATTGACAATGATCCAAAACGCACTGTAAAAGCAACCCAGGAGCTGTTGAAGGAAAAGAAGTGGAATATTCTGCAATGGCCGAGTCAATCACCTGATCTCAACCCAATTGAGCACGCATTTCACTTACTGAAGGCAAAACGATAGGCATAAAGACGCACAAACAAAGAACAACTGAAGACAGCGGCAGTTAGAGCTTGGCAAAGCAACAGAAAGGAGGAAACCCAGTCTTTGGTAATGTCCATGGGTTCCAGACTTCAGGCAGTCATTGCAGTAAAGGATTCCCAACAAAATATTAAAAATGAACATTTTATCTATGATTATATTCATTTGTCCAATTATATTTGAGCCCCTAAAAATGGGGGGACTGTGTATAAAAATGGTTGCAGTTCCTAAAATTTGTACTTGATATTAATGTTCAACAACTTGAATTAAAGTGATTGTAAGGGTTTGTTTTTTTTTTGTTTTTTTTTAAATAACAAACATATCATACTTACCTCCATTGGGCAGCTCATTTTGCACAGAGTGGCCTCGAACCTGCTCTTCTGGGGTCCCCCGGCGGCTTTCAGCTCCTCCCCGCATCAGATAACCCCCTAGGAGAAGCGCTCTCCTGAGGGGGTTACCTTGCGGGCATGCTCCCGAGTCCAGCATTCGGCGTCCATAGCCGCGGAATGTATGGCTCGGCCCCGCCCCCGGGTCATTGGATTTGATTGACAGCAGCGGGAGCCAATGGCTGCGCTGCTATCAATCTATCCAATTAAGACCCGAGAGGCCAGAGAGACAGTGTGTCCCCTTTGGGTCAAGTTCCAGGGCTCAGGTAAGTAAAACAGGGGGCTGGGGGGCCAGTCACTGCCAGGTGTTTTTTCACCTTAATGCATAGGATGCATTAAGGTGAAAAAACACGAAGGTTTACAACCCCTTTAAAGCTGAAAGTCTGCACTTCAAATTAATTTGGATTGTTTCATTTTAATTTTATTCTGGTGGCATACAGAGCCAAAAGTATGAAAATTGTGCCTGTGTCCAAATATATATGGACCTAACTGTATGTACATGGGCGCATTTGCCCATGAAGTGTAAAGACACTGCATATTTCTGGTGTCCTAGAACTGCGTGTGCAAATGTACACAGCTATTTACATAAAGTAGCGCATGCGCAAAGATGTAATGCACCAAACACACCTAATGTGCTTTAGTGCATTATTTCTGCGTGCTTGCGCTAATATTAATAATAAAATCACAGATATTTTAAAAATACACATTCGTTTGAACATTTCTAGGTTCTAGTTTCAGGCTCTTACCAGTTTCATAAATGTCTTAGTTGGATTGGAAATTAGCCTGTAATGCTATAAAAAAACAAAAAAAAAAACAAAACAAAACAAAAAAAAGCATTTCTACCTAATAAAAATAAATACAGCTGTAAAATTATTATCAGTAGCTCATACTGACATGGACATTAGCACCAGCATGTCTGCAGATGGAAAATTAAGGGAACCTTAGATTGATAATATTCCCCCTTTTATTGTGAGATTTCAAGACTAATATGTACTTTTAATCTATAAATAATATAGCAATTGATTATCGCTTCAAGTTGAATATTTGACAATACTTTACAATCACATTCAGATGTTCTACATGCAGATAGGACTTTGTTAGAAATCAAAATCATGACAGCAAGGTACTGTAATGCTAACTACATAGCCACCATGCTGCCTATACTAAGTTATCTAGCTATCCATCAAGTAGCATCAATGAGATACAATTTGCAGACAAATTTCTATCAGCAGGACATGGGATCTTTCCTGTGATGCAGCATAAAGAATACCTGTAACCTCTCCCCAACCTCTCTTTTTTCCCATGGTGAGAGTTCACTGCAGCCCAGCATAATGCTGCTTCCTTCCAATTCACAATACTCACATAGATCTCAACAACAATGAAATGACACTTAGGCATAATCAATTTAAAAATACATGTAAGTCAATAAACAAATTGCGTGCAGCCAGTGGGAATAGATTGAGTTTGCATTCACTTTGGCAAATCAGATTTGTATGTAATATGTCATCACTATGTCTTGCTAAATGCTGGATGATTTAATTGAATAAAGACTAACAAATTGCATGAAGTGGAGCACCCTGTTTAATGAAATTTACAACTTCTTTCTGTTTTCCTGCTGAGGTTTATGTATAATACTAATGTTCTTCTTCCTAGGCTGGAGTGTGATTATTTCTGTACTGCTTGGGAGAGTTTGGCGTGAGGGGTGAACAAAGACCCTATTATTGGGGCAGGACTGTGAAAGAAGAAAGATACAGCAGCATAATGCAATAAATCTGATTAATATACCTTGTGACAATCCTAACAAAAAGTATAGGGTCAGAGACTGGACTGGGCTGTGACCTTTCACCTGTAGTTACTGGGGCACAATGGGGTTTTAAGTTGGTCAGCAGAGTGACCCGGCCTTTCAAAGCTACCTGCTGCTCCTTACAAAGAGATTGGACACACTTTTCAACATGATGGAAACACCTTCAGAGCAAAGGCCTGGTCTCCTTTACTCTTGGGTGAGGAGAGTTCACAGACTTTTGCTGTAGCCATTTAGAGATCGGGCCAGCGGGAAAACTTGCATGTTAGCGCAGAAGCCTTTCCAAGATGTCATTGATAAGATACCATTGATGAGATTGTACCACGCTCTTCTTTCTAAAAGATGGAGCCATCTGTGGCACCAGTTTCTGTAGAGAATTATCTTTTCAGCTGTAAGTGAGTCCCTTTATAGAGATCTACTGCTCCGTGCTTCCTTTAGTTTGAAGACGCATTTAAGCCTCTGTGGCTGGATTGCATATACATGTAATTTCTTTGTTGTCATGTGGATAAACATGATTAATGATTTTGCTAATGGGTTAAAAAGCATCCAGTTCCTAACTTAAATAAAATGGCCCTCCTTCTGCTGGGCCAGAAGTGACTGAACTTCAAAGGCATTAAAGGTTCCCTAACGTTAAAGTTTGCACATCTGTTTTGATAAGTTCAACGTATGGCAGGTCACAATGAAAGAAAAGGGGAATGACTACAAGCTATGCAAGCTGTGTAATTACATTGTATGGCTAAATGTTACATTCAGCTCTATGTTTTATGTGCAGCATGAGCACAAAATATCTTGTGGCCATCTAAATTGTACATATCTATGGAATAAGTCAAATTTGGAAAGTAACACTAATTGTAACTGGGCAGTATTTTTGGGACAATGTGACAAGGTTTGAGTTTCACAAAAATGTTTTAGCCTATGGATGACAAACAATAAACATGAAATTCAGAAGCCTTATGCCGTGTACACGCGAGCAGAATGTCCGACAGAAAAAGTCAGACGGGAGCTTTTCATCGTATGTTCCGAACGTGTGTATGCCCCATAGGACTTTTTACGTCAAAAATTCTGACGGACCTAGAAAGAGAACATGTTCTACATTTTTCCGACGGAACCAATTCCTATCAGGAAAACCAATTGTCTGTATGCTGTTCCGAAGTAAAAAAAATAACGCATGCTCTCAAGCAAGTAAGAGACAGAAGCTATTGGCTACTGGCTATTGAACTTCCGTTTTCTAGTCCCGTCGTACATGTTGTACGTCACCACGTTTTGGACGGTTGGAATTTGGTGTGACCGTGTGTATGCAAGACAGCTTGAGCGGAATTCCATCGGAACGCCATCGGAAAAACCTTCTGACTGATCAAAAACCACTGACTGATCAAAAAAAGAGATCCATCTATGGCCAGCTTTAGATGTTCATCTCTAGAATACAGTATCTCTCTACAGTATACCCCAGTATGCTAGAAAATTAGGTACAACTAAGGCCCCTTTCACACAGGGGCGGCATCGGCGGTAAAGCGCCGCTATTTATAGCGGAGCTTTAACGCCGTATTTGTGGAGGTATTCAGCCGCTAGCGGGGCGCCTTTAACCCCCGCTAGCGGCTAAAAAGGGTTAAAACCACCCCCAAAATGCTGCTGCAGCAGCGCTTTGCCGGCGGTATAGCCGCGCTGCCCCATTGATTTCAATGGGCAGGAGCGGTGGAGGAGCAGTATACACTCCGCTCCTTCACCGCTCCAAAGATGCTGCTAGCAGGACTTTTTTACCGTCCTGCCAGCGCATCGCTCCAGTGTGAAATCCCGAGGGCTTTCACATTGAAGAGACAGGAGTGGCTCTTTCAGGGCGCTTTGCAGGTGCTAATTTTAAGCTCTGTAGTGCCTGCAAAGCGCCCCAGTGTAAAAGCGGTCTAAAGGAAATTTTTTTCTTTTATTTGGACAGAATGGGTGATTAGAACACCCAAAGTGAAAGTGACTGGAACAGGAATAGAGAGGACATTTTCCACTAAAGAAAACTAGCTCTGTTGACCCCGGTGACAACCATGGATTCTCTCAATTTAGAGGGATTTCCTTCCACTTATTGTTTGGCTATGGGATGGGAAGTGAAGGGAAATTTCCCCAATGGGACACAGAAAGTAAAAAAAATAAAAAAAATAACATACAGTAGATATACACCTCCCTTAATCAAAAAAAAAAAAAAAAAAAAGTTTAAAGGTTTTGCCTTTTGCTTCTACTCTTTTTGTAGAACAAGTAGATTTGATTCCTGCATGCTATTGTAGAAAGAAGATCTGTAAATATATGACTAGTATGCCATTCTCTGGTGAGACAAAACAGGAGCGTGAACACAGTATTGGATAGCATACAGTTGTGTGTGTGTATATTTATATATGTATATATATATTATATTTAAATCCCTTTTAAATAAATATCTATATAACAGCAGCATATGAAATACAAAAATAATTTATACTGCTACTTATGAAAAACTTTTCCAGGGCAACAAAGCAACAAATCTGCACTTGGAAATGCCAGTCAAGTTAACCACTTGCCTACTGGCCACTTTTGCCCCCTTTCTGACCAGGCCAATTTTCTGCTTTCAGTGGTATCGCACTTTGACAATTGTGAGGTCATGCAACACTGTACCCATATGAAAATGTTATCATTTTTTTGAGACAGATAGAGTTTTCTTTTGGTGGGATTTAATCACCACTGGGTTTTTTATTTTTGCTAAACAAAGGAAAAAAGATCACACATTTTGAAAAAAAAAATAAATTTTTTTTTCTTTGTTTCTGTTATAAAATTTTACAATTAAGTCATTTTTTCTTTTTCGCTGATCTGCACTGTTGAGGCTGCACTGATGGACACTGATGAGGCTGCACTGATGGGCACTGATAGGCTGTACTGAGGAGGATGTACTGATGGGCGCCGATGAGGCTGCACTCATGAGGTGGCACTGATGGGCAATGATAGGTTGCACTGATGGGTACTGATGGACACTGATGAGGAGGCACTGATGAGGCTGCACTTATAAGGCGGCACTGATAGGCGGTACTGATGGGCACTGATATGCTGCACTGATGGACACTGATTGGCACTGATGGGGATGCACTGATAATCAGGGCATTAATGATCAGTGTAATTGCGTCCTGTCACAGGGGAGCTGATTATCGTCTTTCCTTTCCTCACACAGTGACAGCGCTGAGGAAAGGACATTTGTTTACATGGAATCAGCTGACACTGCTTTTTCACATGGTAAAGGGCCACTGTGATTGGTCCTTTACCTCGATCTGTGATCAGCGACCCCATAGTGCACCTGGGGGCGCATAGGTGGGGGCAGTATAACACCCAAAACTAAAAATGTAATATACTGCATCTTACCAGTCCTTAGATGTTTTCTTTTCTTTTTTTTTTCTCCTTGTCTTTTCACCTGGTGATCTGACCTCCTCTATTATGGTGTCTACACTCTGAATGATGGAGCAACAGAGACAAGCGTGGATGGCATCATTGTCAGTTTGAGGGGGGGGGGAGTGTTAGATGTATTATCAGACTTAGATAAGCTGACAAAAAAACGAATTCCAACTAAAAAATTTTAAGCAGTTATAGCAACAGTTTTTTTCCTTTTGGATAAATGTTTTACAGAAATGAATAAAAACGAATCATTGTAAGCATCCCTGTCAGTGTTAAATGGTTTACCTGAACCCTCTATCTGCTACATCTGTAGGACCACTTGTTCTTTTGCAAAATAATAGACTTACTAGCTGGATCACCAGATGAAAATAAAAGAAAGAAAGCCTAAAGAAGAAAACCAATGTAGCCATCACATCTAAGAACTGGTAAACTGCAATATAATAGGGCCCTTTTGATTCATCCTGTATTGAATTGTATTGTAATTGTATTGTCTGCCCTAACATTGTAAAGCGCTGCGCAAACTGTTGGCACTATATAAATCCTGTATAATAATAATAATAATAAATGTTTTCTTTTGGGTTTTGTTCTCACCTCTCTGAGAGCTTTACTGTGCAGCCTACTAAGAGCCATACAGCCACAGCTGCAGATGTCTCCTAGCCCCAGGTTTCTTCCTCCATGCATGCAAGGAAGAATCTCTATTAATTCCTATAGAGAGGTGATCCACTGTTGGAAACTGTGGCGGCCCATCCACCGCTCCCTCTATCTGTGCCACCCCCTATATGTATAATAGATAGATTCATGCGTCTATGCACGGCCGCCGCAGGCAACCCCTATTCATGCGCCCCGGCCCCTTTCAGGATACCGGGTGCCTGAATTACAGCGTCGGGAGTGTTTTTTGAAGCACCTGATTAGAGCCATAGGCTCTAATAGGCTTCAAAATAGGGTGGGCTTGTGGCGCAGAGCATTGCGCCATGAGCCTACCCAGGTGTTACAACAGCAAATGAATATTCACTGTTGAAACACTGATCCTCAATCCGGCCAATTAGAAGTGAGTGTGAGACCAGTTTTCCGATTGACTGAAAAGAGAAGACTCCCAATTTGCCGCCGAGGAGGAGGGAGGAAACAGAAGCCACCGCTGCCGTGATGATCCATGGAGAGCAGGGGAATGGGAGGCCACCACCGCCGCAGTGGAGAGCAGGGGAACGACGGGAAGCTGCCACCGAGCAGGGGAAGCCGCCGGTGAAGTGATGGGGGTGGCATACTGTTTGCCGCCCCCCCCCAAAAAAAATGACCACTGGCCGCCACTGGTTGGAAAGATCATAGAAAATAAAAAAGACTCTACCAAAAAAGATGAGCCTAACTGGGAGATCCTGAAGTTGTGGCTAACTGGTGTTCAGCAGACTGAAAAGTGAAGATCCCAGAAGAGCAGAAGAGGTAAGTATAATGGCAAAAGTTGCTTGAGGCTTAGTGGGGGTGGTGGTGGTGGAGGTATGCGCATTGAAAACATAACCATATACTTTCATTTGTTATAGCGGGTACAGTCTTACCTCTTAGGGTTGGTGTTAGTTCTTTTATTCATTTGTATTCTCTTCCTGTCATACATAAATGTCAGTTTTCTTCTGGAACAAACTAAATTCTAGTGGTGAATGTTATTTTTTTTAAGTCACATATTTTGTAATGAGCATGTTCTAGGCACAAAAGAAACCTATTGAATACATTTGGAATTCCATTCAAGTAACAGGTCTGGACAACATTTTAAGGGCTCTCAATTGAAATGAGTTGACTTTTTTTGTGGCAAGATCAAAAATTCTAACAAACGATTTAAAAAAAAAATTTGCATGAATGTTCAAATGAAATTCTACTGGTGTATGGCCAGCTTATGCTGTTGTCACCCTAGGTCAGAAAGTGTACTACTGGCAGGACCAACAAATGAAAATAAAGGGAGAAAAAGCCTGAAAAAAAAAGGAAGCTAATGCAGGCACAACTTCTAAGAACTGGTGAGCTGCAATATATTATATTTTCTTCTTGAGTTTAGATATGCTTTAAATTACTCAGTGACCAACTTGATAAAACATGATACCTATTATAAATATACCTGTGGTATGTCCAGCTGTATCTTCTTAGGGACCTGCATTGGTAATATCATTAATCATCATTCTGATCTGTATTGCAAAATAAATATTTTAAGATTGCCTCTGACTGCGCGTTGCATGTCTTCCATTTAAATATGAATTAAACTGCAGGCACGTGTGGCATTCTACTGACATCACAGTTTTACAAATGAAAAATGTCATTGTATGAAAATGTTTCATTGTACTTGTGTCGCTATGAATTGATCATTTTAGCTACAACAAAGTCCTTAAAAAAATATATAAAGACTAGAACATTTATGAAGTTTGCCTTGCTCTATTTACATTCTAGTTTTTGTTTAAAGGGAAGTAAGACAAAAATAATATTTGAATCAGTCATTGCCAAACTCCCTGGAGTGTGCTGGGTAATGGGCCACAGCAAATCAATTGGACACTGCAGTTCAAAGATAAGTATTGTGGCTTTTATTTCTGGGTAGACCCCAATGACCCCAATCCATCTATGTCTTCCGAAGTTTTAATCATCTATTCTCTAATTAACCCCTTCGTTACAGTTGGACTTTGGTTAGCGTTTTTCCTTAGAACACCCACAAGGCATTGTGGTGCTGAAGTAGTTAAATCTGCTGCAGTCTTGTGACAGATGTTGCAATAAAATCACCTTTATTAACTGTTTATTTGCTGATGTCCATCAAGAAACAGCTTGGAGGAGTTTTCTTCCAGTTGTAAATAAAACAACTACTCTTCTTTTGTGGTACAGCTAGCTGAAAATGCCTTGAAATGATCAATGGCAAAAATTTAGCTTTAAAGATGGCTCTTTGAAGTTTGAAATGAGGACCTGCCATGATAGGTGAGTATGTGCGTGTGCTCTTGTGATGGATGACTTAGATGCCCTGTAATTATCCAGAAGCAGGCACATGTCATGTACAACTGCAGTGTCACCTTCTAGCTTGGCTTTGTTCTCTTGCATGCCAAAATACTCTTACCCCTTTGTGCACACTGCAGAATCTACCAGCAGTTCATAAATCATCATTAATCATATTGCTGCTTCCTTAATTTCAACAATATGACATCTTAATTTATCTTGCAATGCATCCCACTCCCAATTTTGGCATTATATTCACTTGCAGATTAATTGCAGCTAAAACTGTAGATAGTTTCTTTGTTTCGGTCCCTGATGTGTTTTATACTACAATAGTCTCCGGTGGAACTTTTGATCACATCT
Organism: Lithobates clamitans; assembly: GCA_037952925.1. Lineage (NCBI taxonomy): Eukaryota > Metazoa > Chordata > Amphibia > Anura > Ranidae > Lithobates > Lithobates clamitans. Next base: position 604,839 of record JBBGZY010000527.1, read on the forward strand.
AGGCACTGCTGAAGGAGTTTAATCGCTTATTATGGAAACACTGGAAATGAACTTCCGAAAAATGATTTTGGTAATTATTGACTTAGAAATTAATTAAAATAATTGCTTGGCTTGTAAAGATAAATGAATGCAAACAAAATATGACACAATGGGGGAAATTTACTAAAACTGGTGCACACAAAATCTGGTGCAGTTGTGTATAATAACCCATCAGCTTCTAACTTTAGCTTGTTCAATTAAGCTTTGACAATAAAACCTAGAAGTTGATTGGTTACGATGCCCAGTTGTACCAGTTACTATGCCCAGTTGTACCAGATTCTGTATGCACCAGTTTTAGTAAATCACCCTCATTGTGCAACATTACATGACAATAATAAACTAATTAGAAATTCCTCTATGTGCCAGGTGAGACCCATTGAGGCTGTTTTAATAAAAGAATTGAGAGTATTTACATAATGAAGTTTGTAATATACTTTATTTATTTATATACGGTATTTATATATTTTACTTTAATTATCCATATTTGTGAAAAGCTAATTTCTGCTTACTTTGAATGTCCAATCAAATGTAGATAAAATAAGTAAACAGGAATTTGTTTTGCACATGATTGGATAAATTGAACTGCATAGTCATACATTTTACTATGTGAAAATTCTTAACGTCCTTAGTACATCAATCTCATTCTGTTTTTGTTGGTTAGCTCTAACAACGATGTGAATGATCAGTACATCCTCAATTGGATACAGTTGTCTAATCTGCATTAATGTTCTTTTTATAACTCAAAATTTTTTTTTCTCTTATACCTAAGTGCCTTACAAAGAGCTAAAATACTTACTCAGCATAAGGTTAATGGCATACAAAATCATTGCAACAATGAACATTAGATGGCTGCAAATTTGTATAGAAAACTAAAGTTTTAAAATAGTTTCATCCTGAAAACAGATGTTGCAACACCCAATATTTTTTTAAGAATAGTGTATAACATTTTTTTTCATCAGTCAATACTTTCAAATCATTATTTCTTGCAATGAGAAAAAATTATGAATACATTTTCTAGGTATGGCATTATTTTGAAACAATTTTTTGGGTTTACTTTAATGCTTTCCAGTATTTGGGATTAAAAAAATGTTTTCATTGTCAGGATTATGTGCGAACAGGGATGCAAAGAGGATCAAGAGGAACTCCATGTCAACAGATGTCTATGTTTGATGGGGCCAAATCGTTGGAATGTCTACATAATCGCCTAAAAAGTTAAATGAATTGAGGAATGTTGAGAAGAGAGGAATGTATTGACTGTTCATCAAAAAGTCAAACAGTGGTTGAATGAGGCTACAGATGCATGGCAGAAGACTGGATACATTCTGCCTATAAAGGCCACCATAGATATTAGAGTAGAGTCAGAAATGCAGGCATGAACGAGAACCCTTGGTCATCTAAATCTTCCTGCATTTCGCAAAACATTAATATATGGGCTATGGGGAGAGGTGGGGGGCTTGTTGAATGTACCTCTGATGCCAGTTTATCAGGGGGAGAACAATAGCAAGCAGGCAAGGGTTTCCAGCATATTTGACTTCTATTTCCCTGCCCCTAAAGCCACAACTGATGGTATCTGCTGGTGTCACATAAATATTATATCTACCATTGCCTGCAGGCACCTAAAGGCTGAGAGAACACACATATAAAATAAATGTGTGGCTGATATTAACAAGATAGGAAGTTTAAATTAGATCTGATTTGTCATCATAAAAAAATAGCTGGGGAGCAGTGTGTATTTCTGGAACCAGATGACTTCAGGCAGTGGTTGAGGGATACAGAACATGGATGAACTGGACAACAGAGTGGCAAAAGCTTATGAGACATGGCCTCCATTAGTTAACTTGTAATCAACACACAATTATGTCCATACAGTAACAGATGAGTGGTAAATCCAGTTTTCATAGCACTCATTGACACAACTGAAAGCTGAATTTTCCACCATGCTTATGTTTGATGTCACAGTACAGCTATCTCTAGATAACACTGGATGCACTTGAGAAAATGCATGAACCACAGGCCACATGATTTGTCAATAGTTAAACATTTTCGGGATATGATTTTTGTGTGTGAACATCTTGTTGAGACTCTCCTACTCGGTTAAATAGCTAACTGGTTTCAACCATTTATTTTAAATACAATCTATCATTTTTTTGCAGTTTTATCCTTGTTTATTAACTTATATATGTGGATGTTCCATTTCTACCATTGTATGCTTACAGACACTGAAAATTGGTGATGTAAAAATGTATCCCTGTACATACAGTCGTGTCATACAGAAATGTGTTGTCCAGCTACATTTCAAGATCAGATTGCCTGGTAGGGTGACAAGTGGGGTCTCACAGTTTACAGGTTTGACTAGTGAGAGACAACCATCAGTGACATGTCACTGCTCATAGCATAATGATGTAATTTCCCTATTTGCAATATGCATGCCTGTGTCTCAGTTTGCTTTATGCACACCTGTGTCTCAGCCTGCTCTAGGGACCCAGATATTATTTGTTATACTTCTGGAATCACAATTCAGATATGGTTTTTGGCTTTCAGATCTGTCTGCTGATTGTCTACAGGGGCTAGAACCCCTATCCAATTTGAGTCTTTGTAACAGAGCTCAAATATAGCAGCAAAAAACAGAAGGGGGTTCTCAGCCTTCCCCAAAAATGTAAAAAAAGTTTTTGGCCTAATATTCACTGTAAATTTTATTGAACATATTTCTGTAGTATTTAAATACTATTATAGTTTTTATCATTTTTCAACATTTTTCAGAGTGAAGATGTGAAATTTGTGTTATAATACAATGTAAGAAAATATAAATGACCTTGGTTTACAATGTATATCAATAAATTATCTTAATTTGTGTTCAGTCAACTTGTTAAGGACCTGTTGTTATTGGTCTAGCAATTACCATTAACTGGTAAGCCTCAATAGTATATTTTTGGGCTCTTGCACACGATACTCCTGTTTGAGCATCTACTTTTGCAGCCTTTTTTTTTTGTATGTATTTCCGCGCATTTTCACGCATATGCGTTTGTGCAATTGTCCTGTAAATTCGTGCAAATTTGCACACACGCGCGAAAACCTTTTTTTCACATTTTTGTTCTGCACAATATGTAAATGGGCATTTACACACATTTTGTGCACATGAGACATAAATTATTGACCAAAAGTCTAGATTTTTCTATTTATTTATTTTTTTTATTGAAGAATGCATGGCTCTTGTTTATGCGCCTGTGTACATAGGCACATTACAATTAATGGGCTGTATTTTAACTCAGGAAAAAAAAAAAGCTGGACTGAGATTTTTCAAGCTGCAGTATGCAAGAGGCCTTTGAGTGTTATCATATAAAGTCTCTCAACATTCAAAAGGTGCAGGTGTATTTGTAGGTCATAAAAATGGTTCTCTGTTATTTAGTGTTTTTTTTTTTTTGCTTTTGTCTACTATGTTGTCTTTTTTTTACATATCACTTAACATCTGTATTGCTGTAATTCAGATATCCTAAATGTATCTTTCTACAGTGAATATTGTGCCAGTTGCTTAATTGCTATTTTGTTTTGCAAGCATGCTAATAACGTATAAGCAATAATCAATGTTTTGTAATATATATACCGGTATATATATATATACACTACCGTTCAAAAGTTTGGGGTCACATTGAAATGTCCTTATTTTTGAAGGAAAAGCACTGTACTTTTAAATGAAGCTAACTTTAAACTAGTCCTAACTTTAAACAAATATACTCTATACATTGCTAATGTGGTAAATGACTATTCTAACTGCAAATGTCTAGTTTTTGGTGCAATATCTACATAGGTGTATAGAGGCCCATTTCCAGCAACTATCACTCCAGTGTTCTAATGGTACAATGTGTTTGCTCATTGGCTCAGAAGGCTAATTGATGATTAGCAAACCCTTGTGCAATCATGTTCACACATCTAAAAACAGTCTAGCTCCTTCCAGAAGCTACAAAACTGACCTTCCTGTGAGCAGATTGAGTTTCTGGAGCATCACATTTGTGGGGTCAATTAAACGCTCAAAATGGCCAGAAAAAGAGAACTTTCATCTGAAACTCGACAGTCTATTCTTGTTCTTAGAAATGAAGGCTATTCCATGCGAGAAATTGCAAAGAAATTGAAGATTTCCTACAACGGTGTGTACTACTCCCTTCAGAGGACAGCACAAACAGGCTCTAACCAGAGTAGAAAAAGAAGTGGGAGGCCGCGTTGCACAACTAAGCAAGAAGATAAGCACATTAGAGTCTCTAGTTTGAGAAACAGACGCCTCACAGGTCCCCAACTGGCATCTTCATTAAATAGTACCCGCAAAACACCAGTGTCAACATCTACAGTGAAGAGGCGGCTGCGGGATTTTGGGCTTCAGGGCAGAGTGGCAAAGAAAAAGCCATATCTGAGACTGGCCAATAAAAGAAAAAGATTAAGATGGGCAAAAGAGCACAGACATTGGACAGGGGAAGACTGGAAAAAAGTGTTGTGGACGGATGAATCCAAGTTTGAGGTGTTTGGATCACAAAGAAGAACGTTTGTGAGACGCAGAACAAATGAAAAGATGCTGGAAGAATGCCTGACGCCATCTGTTAAGCATGGTGGAGGTAATGTGATGGTCTGGGGTTGCTTTGGTGCTGGTAAGGTGGGAGCTTTGTACAGGGTAAAAGGGATTCTGAATAAGGAAGGCTATCACTCCATTTTGCAACGCCATGCCATACCCAGTGGACAGCGCTTGATTGGAGCCAATTTCATCCTACAACAGGACAATGACCCTAAACACACCTCCAAATTGTGCAAGAACTATTTACAGCAGAAGCAGGCAGCTGGTATTCTATCGGTAATGGAGTGGCCAGCACAGTCACCAGATCTGAACCCCATTGAGCTGTTGTGGGAGCAGCTTGACCGTATGGTAAGCCAGAAGTGCCCATCCAACCAATCCAACTTGTGGGAGCTGCTTCTAGAAGCGTGGGGTGCAATTTCTCCAGCTTACCTCAATAAATTAACAGCTAGAATGCCAAAGGTGTGCAATGCTGTAATTGCTGCAAAAGGAGGATTCTTTGATGAAAGCAAAGTTTGATGTAAAAACAATGTTATTTCAAATACAAATCATTATTTCTAACCTTGTCAATGTCTTGACTCTATTTTCTATTCATTTCACAACGTATGGTGGTGAATAAGTGTGACTTTTCATGGAAAACACAAAATTGTTTGGGTGACCCCAAACTTTTGAACGGTAGTGTATATATATATATATATATATATATATATATATATATATATATATATATATATATATATACTTAAATCCCATATCCACTATCTAAAACTTTTCCCCAATCCTCAAGACCTAGGCCACAGCCTGATTCTATAGTTAGGCACACCATACAGGACCGGATGCCCCCTGTTCCTTTTTCAGTCTTTGGATTTTCAGCCCTCGGTGAACTTGCCTTTTAATTTGTTTCGGTACCTGTCACACACATTTTAATTCTCTGCATGTTCAAAGCTTTCCCTCATAATAGAATACTACTTGACATTTATACTGGCAGACAATATGTCGCTGGTTGCTTCCTAATCTGCAGCAGTTGCATAGTTGCACCGAGCCTCTTTGTGCCTACCCGGAAAATGCCTACAAATTAAGTGCCATACAATGTCAAGTGGGCCTGTTTGACTTCAGGCTGGATTTAGTTTTGTTTGGGGTCCTGAGTGTACTCCTTATTGACTTCAGACTTTGTTCTGCTAGTTATAAACGAAGTCTGAAGAATACCAAAAAAGAATTTTCTCTAATCCTTTTTTGTACATTGCTAAGTCAGGTTTTTCCCCTCATACTGACCTGATATAAGAGGCAAAGCCAGAGAAGCAGCTGCATCTGAAGGGGATTTTCATCTTGTTTTCAAAACCCAATTATAGATCTTAAGCTAAATGTGACATGGTTTTCATCTTCTTTGGGTCTTACACATTCCTGTAAGTCGCCTCCTTTCACTCTGCTTTACCCCAAATGGCACCTAGAAGTTTTCCCCTTGATAATACAAAATGAAACATATTTTTATCCATTCAAGTGAATCTGTTAGGTAGGTGGACTTTACTTAAAGCTTAACAAACAAATTGTTTAGGATTACGATTTAATCTAATGGTCAGTCCACCCTTATATTTCAGTTTTGGTAGATTTTGGAGTGGTAATTCAACTGACAATTTTGTAACTCTTTCAGGAATTATGTTCTGAGATTTTCTTCTTCAATACTTTGATCTGCACACCTTCTGTGGCCATTATTTTATATTATGCAGCAGGACGTGTTGGAACATGCAAACAGTGGTGAAACAACTAAATTTCCAACTTGACAGAGTGGGGTAGCCAAGGTCTCCTCAACTGTATCTATAACATTTGAGTCCACATTCATACCTGTACAATTTTACAGACATTGCCCGTTGCACATCAAGAGGATTACCATTATTTCTATTATTTCACATTTGTGCGTTTTTCTTCCATGTGTCTTGGAAAAAGGTACGGTGTGCATTTTATGGCGCCATACACTTTAAAAGGAGAGTATGAGAATCTTATGAAAAACATATACATGTACAAACATAAAAAAAAAAAATATGAAAATGTAGATGCACAAGTGTTAAAATAGCCTCAAACAAGACTTTTGAGTGGACTGACTTTTTAAATGTATTACTCCAAAAACATGATTTAATGTATAAAGAGGCTGCAACTGATTTGTCACTACTGTCAATATGTGTTTATTGTCTTTGGCAAATTTCCCTGCATTAATTGCGTCGTTGCTTGTAATTGTTGCAAGAATAATATCTGATGAATGTTACACTGTTTGAGTGGGGATGGGTAAGTGCAACAAAGACATACATTTCTAATTGGTATTACTAATTTGACTCCAATAAAAAAATCACATTCTCTTTGGTGGTAGCAGGAACCTCCCTAATGCTCCTGATAATAAAAACACATCATGTTATAGCAATTTTCTGTGATGTATTTAAATCCTTTCTAAATCCATAAATGTCTAGATATGCTTTCCCATATAAACCCATCATGTCATTCTGACACCCATCATGGCCATGTGCCTTAGAGGTACACCTTTAATAATGTTGTCTACTATAATATTGTTGTTTTTAATTTCTAAAGAGCCATTATACTATACTTCCCTTAAAGAGACTCTGTCACCAACTTAAAAAAATCGCCCAGGTTAGAGTACGTTATGTTGTGCATTAAACTGTGTTGCAATTATTGAGCCCATTCATTTTGAATGACCTGCCAGCGCAACCCAGCATGGGCCAAATAGAACCTGACTCCTATTTAAGGCAATAAACAGTAGAGTATTACCGTGGTTTGCGTCAGTGCATTTAAGTTTCCATTCAAAATGAATAGCACTGCAACACACTAACATGTGGATGGTACGGCACCATGCTTTGTGCAAAGGTGTTATCCCAGCCTAAACTAATGCTGCCATAAAGTCAAAGAATTTTTGAGATTATGTTCAGTTGTAAGATGTAGTTCTAGAAGACTGTGCTTGCTAAATCATAAACTTGTTTCAAAACTCAAATGCTGTTTGCAATTTAAAAGGCAGTTTTAAAAAATGGGTTATTACAGATACACTTTATGTATGTTGGAGACAGCATGGAATCTGTAGGATGTGTGTTTTAGAATAGCTCTCCTGTATGGAAAACAGACAAGCAAAAGGGGTCTCAAAATCACCAGAGTACATACTAAAGGGAGTTAGGTAGATTGCTACTCTACACAATTGGGATGATTTGCTAAATCTCCACACAATAGTTTATTTTAAAAGGTACTTTAATTATGCAGTTGTGTGCAGACTAAATAAGAAAGGCTAGGTTCACATCCATGCGGTTGTGGTTGATGCGGTTTTCCTGTGCGTTTTGTGGTTTTTGAACCCACGTATTTCCTGCGTTTTCGTATGAGGTTTTCATGCGTTTTTCGCTTTTTTCTTCTCCATAACAAACTGTGAATATCCAGTTGTTAAGGAGTGGATGTCCGCTGCATCCTTAACAATCAATGAGTCACCAGCTGTCAGCGGGGTTCCCCACTGACAGCTGAATGTTAAAAAAAAATTGCCAGCAAAGAAAAAAAAAACGGCAAAGGGTCCCACTCCAATCCATACCAGGCCCAACGGGTCTGGTATGGATTTTGAGGGGAAATCAATGCCAAAATATTTTTAAAAATCCATACCAGACAGTTATCTGAGCATGCAGCCTTGGCAGGCCAGGAAAGGAGGGCAGGAAAGTGAGTGCCCCTGTCTCTCCTGAACCATACCAGGCCACATGCCATTAACATGGGGGGGGTTTGGGGCAGGGGAGGCTCTGCCCCCCAAAGCGCCTTGTCCCCATGGGGACAAGGGCCTCTTTCCCACAACCCTGGCCAGTGGTTGTAGGGGTCTGCAGGCAGGTGGCTTTTCAGAATCTGGAAGCCCTCTTTAACAAGAGGGCCCCCAGATCCCCCCCCCCATGTGAATGAAGCTGCTTTTGCTTCATAAGGAGATTGATTGTGAACTGGTATAACAAGCTCTGAGGCACCAGGTGCAGTCACCATAAGGGGGACACACAAGGAGAGCGATTGAAGATGGAAAACACCCCCTAAGCCGCAGCACACCGCACAGCAGGGGCTGCACCTAAATGGAGGGGAGCTCAGAAACCAGGAACAGATCCCAAGGTTAGGCGGAGTAAGAGGTCAGCAATGCCATTGTCTCCCAGTAGTAGACCAAAAAGACACAACTGGAAAAACATTTTCCGCTACACCGAATATGCATCCAACTCAGTGATTGAAAAAAGACGAGCATTTCATTTTCTGAATTATTTTCTACATATATTCTAGGGATGTGGCGCTTGGTATACCCAATCATGCTATGGTATCTTACATAAGGTTATTTATTCTCCACTTTGAAGCTGTAATGTCTCATATACAGTATAATACCTTTTTGTAATGTTTTATGACAAGATGAGGTGACTTGCATTCTTGTACAATACATCAAACAACATAAACAGAGAAGGATCTATTTTCATTTATGTGTATGTGTGTTACTCTGACCTGTGATACCTTTACTTACAACTCATTCACTTTGTAGATTCCAGAATACAAAGGAGTAAAAAATATATTGTGTGGTTAGGTCTTGACTTTCTTTACATATTACAAGAGGTTCCATTACTGAAATTATGACATCATTACTGAACTGAATGCACGGCTGAATAATAGGTGTATGGATTAAGTCATGCTAAATACGTTTTTTGGGCTGGTACTTAGGAAGTAAAACTTATGTTTACTATTCCTACCCTTTTTGTTGGGCCATGCATGCCCTTTGTGTCTCTAATAGCCTTAAATCATTTTGTATGTAGTATAACCAGCTGACTTTGTAAGCAGGATGACAAGTTGTCAGAATACCTTACCATGAATTTGCCCACTTAGTTTTATCAGTTAATCACTACATGAGGCACCAGGGTCCCCAGTGGATGCTGAAATGGGGCATAAAAGTTGATTTAAAAATTCATAAAACTCTTTCCAAGAACCCACTAGAAGCCTTATTAAATCTCAAACCAAAACATTTCTCATATAATCAATTCTGCCTCTTAACATTTTTATTCACTGCTGCCAAACAAACTTTGGCAAAAGCTTGGTGGTCCTCTACACTGAATTCCTCATCAGTTAAAAATAAAATGAATTGGTACATGTCTAACAAAAAACTTGCTGCGATTCTTTGTGACAATTCCCACAAGTTCGAGAAAATATGGTCCCCCTGGATTACATCTTTCTTTCCTCTAAAGATGTGCTCAGGCATGTTCACAACTCCACGTGCCCGTGCCCACCAGAAAGCTGACACTCCACAGCACTAATCACAGGTAGTGAGACATTTCAATTCTGTGCAGCCGCGGATCGGGAAATGTCTCACTAACTGTGATTAGCACTGCAGATGTGTCAGCTTCCTGGCGGGCCCGGGCACGTGGAGTTGCGAACACGCCTGAGCTCATCCTTACTTTCCTTCTAATTTTGATAGATCCCTTTTGCATTTCTGATGAACTTTTAAAACTTATACATATACTGATCGATCCTTCTCATTCTGGTATTTTTCTCTCACCCCCCACCCTCCTTTTTTCTTTTTGAATGTTAATTTATTTCTATGTACTTTAAAATTGTATTTATTGTATAAATTGTATACAATTTTGTAATTTCTATTCTTAAAATTAATAAAAATATTTATAAAAAAAAATTCACAAATCTCCACTTAGATTACAATTTTTAGTGCCTTTCCTTCCTTATCTTGCATTTCTTTGCTAACCATGTAACATGGATGGTAGTCTGTCTTGGTAGATATTCTGTTTGACCAATGAGTAAATTCTGTGTTGGGATCAGCATCTAGAGGATTTTCAGAACAGGAAGAACATCAGAGAATCTACTGTGACCAAACAAGTAGTGACAATGTCCCCAAGCACATCCTTCTGAGATTAATCCCATCATTAGTATGTTCCCAGAGAGTGAAAGCAGTGCTCTGCGTGGAGTTTCTTCACTATTAAAGCATTTTCCTTACATGTGTAACTAGGATCAGGCACATGGATTTGTCTGAAGTAATTGAGCTCTGATTGGAATATTGAGTAAACAACAAATATTGTGTGAAAACATTGTTAAATCGAATGTTAGTGCATTTTTATATTTATTATTATTATTATTATTATACAGGATTTATATAGCGCCAACAGTTTGCCCAGCGCTTTACAACATGAGGGCAGACAGTACGGTTACAATACAATTTAATACAGTAGAGATCAGAGGACTCTGCTCGTTAGAGCTTACAATCTAGAAGGGAGGGTCAAGTGAAACAAAAGGTAATAACTGTGGGGGATGAGCTGATGGAGACAATAGACATACAGTTGTTAGGTGTGGGTAGGATAGGCTTCTCTGAAGAGGAGGGTTTTCAGGGATTGTCTAAAAGCTAATAGAGTAGGAGATAATTGGACAGATTTAAAAGAATGTATTCCTCATTGTAATGTGTAAGTGTGAAAACTAAAGGGAAAATGCAAGCGCAACCTCCATAGTGTAGTAAATAAAGAGCAATATTTATTAATGGTTAAAAACACACTCACAAAAGAGGAGCTTGTGCAAAGCGGTAAAAGTCAAAGCTGCTGCCTCTGGAGCCTGGAGCCGCTGTGGAATTCCCCTGCTTCGGGCCGTGAGCAGGGGAGAGAAGAGCACAGGCAGGAGGGAGCCGCTGCTGCAGGGAGACAACCCGACCAGGAATGGAAACCGGAGCCTGGATGGAGAGGATGCCTGACACCGCTGGAAGTGCCCTGGGAGATAACATGCATCTCAAAGCCTGTCGCTTCTTCTTCAGCTTATCTAAAAGTGGCTACCCACCAAAAATAAATGCAGCACTATAGGGGCGGGTCCAGGAATGGCTGCAACTGCTCACCAGGAGGGTCAAAAAGCTACAGGTGCTGGTAACAGGAGCCAGCTGGAGCCACAAATGGCAGAGTGTAAGAGCTAGGGGTGAACTACTTCATATATCATATACCCTAATAAGAGCAAATAATAAAGTTGAGGCTGTGTCATAGTAAAATTTTAAAGAAAAATAACTGTTGTATTTGAATTAAAAAAAAATTGTAATTGCATATAGATTACAAAAATTATAAAAGTGCACAAATATATATGTTTATCTCTTTAAAGACCATACAATGGAAATCAATAAAAACATGGACATTTTTTGGATAAAAACAGAAATAAAGGCTGGGCACTATTGTCTGGAATTAAAACAAGTGTAGCGCTGGTAGATTTTTATCTACCGCTGATAGGTAAATTTAGTGGGTTGCTTATTATAGGAAGTTAGATTTGCCTCTGTTCCAGGGAGAGGGTATTTAAGGGACAGACGCCATGTTTTAGAGTTCATTTTCAGCCGCCTGCTGGCCCTCCTGGCCGACAGGTATGCACTAGGAATACCACCTCGTGGTCCTCCGTTCCAGAGGCCCGTGTCGCTGCGGAGTGTGGTTGGGCCCAGAAGCCTGTCTGGGGCCTACAACAGCAGCAGAGGAATGGTCCTGAGCTGTCTATCCTGAGTGAAGAAGCTGGACAACCGAGAAGATCCCAGGGGAGGACCCGTTATGGAAGGATCATGCAGAGTGCTGGTCTGGAGAGGGGCCTGGTGACTCAGTTGGAGGATGCATTCCGAAGCAATCTTACAGTATAGTACTGCTGGGTTGGCTTAAAGGTTCAAGTACTGTATCTGACATTCATCACAAACCAATAAATCCTGTGGCAGAGGATCGTACGGGTTTTATTCCAGATAAGTCTGTGGTAGAGACTTTTGTTCGTGCTACGTGCTGGCTGCTAGGCAAGTGAGAGATGTCTATCCACGCTTGAATCCTACGAAAGGGGGACTATTCAATTGCAAGTGTTCAATTACAAAGAATGTTCTGAACAGAAAGGTATTTGAGCTTCCCTGCAGCTTTCCTACTACCTCTTTCCTGCTACTTCCCTTGTTCGTTTTATTAAAGCATTGGAAAACCTACTCAAGTGTTTGGTGCTTATATCGTCCGGAGGTAAACTCAACGGAACCCTAGACTCGGTGCCGGTGAAACAGAAGTATCGAGAGTGAAGGTAACAAGCCCGCTTAAACCAGCAGCTCCACCGAGAGTTATTGCTACACAAGTAACATATAACATTTAATATAGTGTATGTACAGAGAAATTTCTGACCATCTGCATACCCATATATATATATATATATATATATATATATATATATATATATATATATATACTGTATATACATACACGCAAGCATACACACATACATAGTATACTGTGGAAGTGTGCTTGGTTATAGCTAGAATTAAATAAATCAAACAAATTGATAATTGACCCAGATAAGACATATTTCCTGACAGACTCCATGGCAACCTACGTGTGGATTAATTCCGCCCCTCATACCTCATAGGACCCTTCTACCATAAATCTTTGCTCTGGCCCAGAGGCCGTATTCCTTTTTTGTCCTCCTCCTAGGACCAAGATGAAGTCTTACATTTTCATGAAGTCCAGCAATCCTAGCTATTAACAGGTGGACGTGGGTGATATGATGCAATGCCATTAAGAGCTCACTAGCCTGGCCATTGGCAGGCAAGCGGCAATATGGCCAAAAATCCCAGCTATTAGCAGGAGGCCTTGTAAACGCCCTGGTTGTGCGGTGGGTCGAGCAACAGCTCCCCAGTCCCAGGTCTGGCACGGATCGGGTGGTGGTGGTGGTAATGTACAAAGATATTCATTTTCTTATTGCAGCAGTATCTCTGTGTTTTGTGTGTCTCCTTGTTTGCTATCAAGCTCTAGTGATTGGCCAACAAGGTAAATTGCTTGCTGCAGGCTTCCTGGGTGCTGGCTGCTGGCTATGTTTGTTATGTGCTCTCTCATGCCTGTTGTCACTTCTGTTTCTCAGTAGGCGTTAATGGTTCATTTCAGTTTCAAGCTACCTTTCCATAGACCTGTCCCCGCCCTCCTGTGGCCAACCCTTGCGCTTCAGGTAGGATTGAATTCTTTTCTAAGTGTGATGCTTGGGTTCACTCATTCAGGCGCTCTTTCTTTTCCACTCAGCCCTTCTAGGTCTGAACACTAAAACACAGCACGCAAAGATAAAGACCATCCTAGATCTCAACATCGCCACTCCTCTTCATGCTCCAAACATCATAGATCTCCCTCCAGATCGAGGCACCACAGAGAGGAGTCTAAAACCACCTCTGGGCGACACTCCACTGCCACTCTAGTCACTCTGCAAACAATGCTTTTCTAAAGCTGCAAAAAAAAAGAGAGGTTGGAGACCAATGAGTGGAAGCACTGGTCAGAAAGGTGGTCTGTGAGTCTCTGAGTAAAGTGGTTTCTGATCGTACCCACAACCCTGCTGGTGACACCATGTGAGTCCCTATTGGGGATGATCTCGAGGCTCCAGGCTCTTTACAGACGAGCCATTCCTCAATTGAAGCCTCAGACAGCGAGGTGGAGGTAGATGACCCTGGTGCAGGTTTTGAATTTTCCTTAGTACCACAGCTGGTCAAAGCTGTCAAAGAAGCTTTGAGATGGGAAGAGCCAGTGTAGGCACCCTCCAAACAGAGGAAATATTTTAAACACCTCAAAAAAGAACGCCCTAATTTCCCCTTTTTTGGGTGAACTCTGCAAAATAAATCTGATGAATGGGGTGGTGTTGAAAGAAAGAATTCCCTGTTAACCAAGGTATCAAAGATGTACCCATTTAAAAGGGAGGATGTGAAACATCTGGAGTTGGCTCCTCTCATTGACGCAGCCCTAATGAGATTGGTGAGGCATGTCACACTCCCAATGGAGGATACTGTATCTTTTAGGGATGGCATGGAGAGGAAAATTGATACCGACCTCAAGCGGATCTACATTACAGCGGGTATGACCTGCAAACCAACTCTAGCTCTCACAGCTCTTTCTAAAGCAATGGGAGTCTGGACGGATGACGTAGATGCTTCTCTGAGGAGAATCTTGGAAGAAACGTTCAGATCTACCGGAGATCTGCTGTAACTTTGTTGGTGTGATCAAAGTCTCTATTTTGCTTGCCTGCTCATTCTAGCAATTAGTCTGCATCACTCTGCCCAATAGCCACAGATGCCATTTTGGCAAGATATAATAAAATGCAACAATATATAACACTAGGGTGACAAGAGACCTTGTTCTAGGGTATTACACAGTTAGGGGAATTTACTAAGACTGGAGCAACTGTGCATTGTAACCAATTAGCTTCTAGCTTTCATTTTCAAAGCTTAACTGAGCAAGATGAAGATAGCAGCTGATTGGTTACTACTGTGTTATCTATGTACTCATTGGCACTGATTTAAAGTACTTACTTTTTGTATATTACTCCTTTAAATAACCCCTACCCCTATTCCACACTTCCCATCATCCTCATGAAATCCTATGCTTACATGTCTCTGCTTTTTGTAGGTCTTTACTGTGCAGCCAGCTGGGAACTGCACAACCTTTTCATGAAAAGCCTCTGGGGCAACTATGAGCATTACAATCACCATTCATGTTTACAGAAAGGCTTTCCACCATTGGGAATAATGGTGGATGGTCTTTCCAAAGAAATTAATGGGCCCAATGACCCTTCATTGGCTGTCCCTGAATGTTCAGGGCATGAATTCCCCCCAAAAAAGGGTTAAGGTTTTTAATTACCTTAAGCAACAAAGAATAGACATAGCCTGTTTCCAGGAAACACACTTTTCTTCCTCTTCCTGCCCCAAATATTTCGCAGCAAACTATCCCCAGGTCTATTTGGCTAATGGTCCCACTAAGCAGAGAGGGGTTCTTATAGCTATACGTAAATCGGTCCCATTCATTTGCAACAAACAGATAGCTAACCCTAACGGTAGATACCTTCTCCTACAGGGTTCTGTTCAGGACAATTAAATAACTATTATGACCTATTATGCCGCGAATGACAATCAGGGCCCATTCTTGTCTCATGTCTGCTCCCTGTTACAGGTACACCAGAAAGGCACCCTTTTGTTGGCGGGTGATTCTAATTTGACGCTCAACCCTGCCCTTGATAAGTACCCGGCGGAACATAAAGCTCCCTCTCTTGCTTCAAAAAAATTCTTACTAGCCCTACAAAGCCTTGACCTAGTGGATATATGGCGAGAGTTTCATCCCATGGGCAGGGACTACACCCATTATTCTCATCCTCATCACTCCCACTCTAGAATCGACCATTCGTTTGTATTACGGAAACATCTCCCTTTAATAGACTCGGTCTCGATCTTAGCAGTCCCTTGGTCAGATCATGATCCTATTTTAAACGTTTGTCGCTCCCTACTCAACAAACCACAACATGCTCCCTGGGTGATGAATGATTCACTTTTGTCCTTCAAACCGATCCTCAGTGAAATCCAAGAAGCTTCTGCAGAATACTTTAGACTTAATGCAGGTTCTGTCTCGTCCCCAATAACACTTTGGGAGGCTTATAAAGCTGTCCTCCGGGGTCGCGTTATTCGAATAGCGTCTCAACGCAAAAGAGAAAGGATTCAGGCCCGACGCAAGTTAGAGCAGAGCTTGGAAGACCGCTCGGCACCTTTAAATTAGCTCCCACCCCTGATAACTGCAGATCTTTAGACAAGGCCCGTACAGACTTGGAGCTATGTCTGACAGACGAAGCGGATCGTTCCTTACGTTGGGTCCGACAGAAATGGTATGCTAAGGCAAACAAACCCAATGCTCAGTTGGCCAATAGACTACGCACTTTTACCCCGAAATTTACCCCCATAACCTTGCGCACTCGCCATAACATCCTCACGGGAAATCCCCAGCGGGTCTTGGAAGAATTCTGCCATTGACTTACCAAACTCTACTCCCCCCCAAATCACTCTTCAACACAGGGCCTGAATGCTTTCTTACAAGAATTATCTTTACCTTCCCTATCAGAATCCTATATCTCCTTAATGGACCGAGATATACAGGTCTCAGAGGTTCTCCAGTGCATTAAATAACTGAAAGAGGGCAAAAGACCAGGCCCAGATGGTTTTACTGCTCTGTATTATCGAAAATTTGCAGAGGTTCTGGCCCCACACCTAGCGGCTATGTATAACTCGGTCAAAGGAGGTCACCCATTTACACCAGACTTGCTGACTGCCAATATAGTGATGATCCCTAAA
The DNA here is from genome assembly GCA_037952925.1 of Lithobates clamitans. Taxonomy (NCBI): domain Eukaryota; kingdom Metazoa; phylum Chordata; class Amphibia; order Anura; family Ranidae; genus Lithobates; species Lithobates clamitans. Next base: position 621,536 of record JBBGZY010000527.1, read on the forward strand.
CCAGACAAGGACCATTCTTCCTGGGAAAATTTTCGGCCAATCTCTTTAATTAATATTGACATGAAGATATTGACGAAAATTCTGGCCAATCGCCTGAATTCCTTTCTACTGCGCCTGATAAAAAAAGATCAGGTGGGATTCGTCCCCCGTAGGCAGGCAGGAGATGCTATTAGACGACTTCTCCAAATCCAACATATAGCTCATGACAGGTCCTTGGAGACAATGTTTCTTTCTTTAGATGTTAAGGCTTTCAATACCTTATCCTGGCCCTATTTGACACAGGTCCTCACCCACTGCAGTTTCGGCACCTCCTTTTTGAGTTGGGTCTCAGCCATATATCACTCACCCCAGGCTAAAGTACGTTATTATGGATATGAATCGCCTACTTTCCCTATTAAGAGGGGAACCCGTCAGGGATGCCCACTCTCCCCACTTCTATTTATACTAGCACTTGAACCCCTGGCGGAGGCCATACGCTCTCACCCAGATATAACAGGAGTAGAAGTAGCAGGCACCACGCACAAATTGTCACTGTTTGCGGATGACATTTTATTAACCATTACTAAACCCAGAATCTCCCTCCCCAATTTATTCTCCCTCTTAGACTCCTTCGCCTCATTCTCAGGCCTTTCAGTTAACCCGGCAAAATCTAAAGCGATGTCCATCAACCTTCGGGCCCCGGAACTAGAATCTCTGCAATCGGCATTTTCATTTCAGTGGTTAACCTCACTACCCTATTTGGGTATTAAACTTACTCCGAGGTACTCGGGATTATACCAAGCCAAATTTCCTCCGCTTTTCCGAAAGCTGGAGGCTATGCTTGCCTCTTGGTCCACACTTCCGATTTCTTGGTTCGGTAGAATAGCGACAGTGCGCATGACGTTCCTTCCTAAATTGCTCTATTATTTTAGAGTTTTGCCAGTCCATGTGCCCCCCCATATCATTCGAATACATCAACGTAAAATTATGCAGTTTATTTGGGGCCACAAGAGACCCAGGATCAAGAGACAAGTACTTTACGCGCGCAAAATCAATGGTGGCCTTTCAGTTCCTAATCTGCAAGCATATTACACAGCTGCGGGTATTGCCCCATTATCTCACTTTCATGAGAAACAAAAAATGCCACTATGGGCCACCATGGATTTAGTAGACGCACACCCAACGCCTTTAGCTTCTCTTCCCTGGCTTCCTAAAGCACATCGCCCCTCAACCATCCCTGTCTGGCTCACTCCCTTAAACTGTGGGATACGGTTAAGTACTCAGCAGGTCTAATTTCTCCTCACCTCCCACTACTTCATCTCCTCCACTGCCCTTTATTTCAAGCAGGTTGTGATAATCCACTGCAGTTTAAATGGTGGTCTGATAACGGCTTTACAGATATCCATTCGTTACTCACCCCAACCAAGATCATCCCTTTTGCGGCTTTACGTTCCTCACACGATATCCCCCTTAGGGAGCACTACAGTTACCTGCAAATTAGGCATTTTCTCCAACAGCTTATAAAATCCCATTCGGCCCCCTTTACCATGACCCCATTTGAAAGTCTTTGTAGATCGCGCCCCCAATCCCCGGGTCTAATTTCCCTCATATATATTGCTATAATTAACTCTAAAACGCCACCATTGAGACCCTATCATCTCCAGTGGGAGGCCGAACTCGGGAAACAACTGGACCCGGAGGACTGGCAAGGTATGACTATTATGCTATCCAAATGCTCTAAGAATGTTCTCTTTTTGGAGAACGCCTATAAAGTCTTTTATAGATGGTACTATACCCCAGCTAGTTTAGCAAGCTTCATCCCATCTTATTCCCCCCTCTGTTTTCGAGGGTGCTCACAGGAGGGCACGATGTCGCATATCTGGTGGACCTGCCCCAGGGTATGCAGATTATGGGTAAGAGTATACGCACTACTACGCAACCTGTTTAATACCACTATAAAGCGGATCCTTTTGAGGCCCTTTTATGGAAACCGATTGCAGAGCTTCTTCGTCCTGAACGCCAATTAGCAGCACATATTTTTACTGCAACTAAATTGACCATAGCAAGGGCCTGAAAAACTCTGAATCTTAGCTTTGAAGCAGTTAAAAATTGTGTGAATGATATCATGGTAAACGAGAAACTTACAGCCATATTGTTGGATACGCATGATAAGTTCCTCAGGATATGGCAACCCTGGGTGATTCATAACCGCCCAGAGAGATTTGACCTAACGCTTCTTTCCCTATAACGAGCCTCCGTTCCCCCCATCCCAGGGTCCTCCCCTCCTTTCCCACCCCCCCTCTTCTCCCACTTTCAATTTCTCTTTCCTTCTTCTCATTCAGGCCTTTGGGCTTCAGTCTACAGAGTTTGGATATTTAAGGTAACAAAAAAAAAAAAGTTATTCCATACAAAGGTATGTTATCTTCTTTGAAGTCAATCAATTTAATCTGATTTTATTTCTGCAATGTCGCGTATTACAGCAACATCTCACTATGCATCCTTTAAATGTTTATGAGTGTTTACATAATATTCTGTGTTTGCAGTTTACCGCTACGCTAGTAAACACGAGATGAAGACTTTCTTTAGTATGTAGCCTGGCCTCGGCCTTGAGCTGCCTGAGACCAGGTTTAAATTCTTGAATGTCAGTTCTATCTGCCGGACTCCGGCAGCCTTAAACCTGTTAATTCATGATGTATCCATCACTGTTGTGTACTATTCTGTTGATATATATTTTCAATAAAACTCTTTGTACAAGAAATTAATGGGGATTTTACTGTATATACATAGCAGTATCGCAAATGGGAGACATCTTGTAAATAGTCCCTGTGGTATCCAGTGTGCTGCACCAAGGAGCTGGTAAGTCTAGGGTTGGGCAGGGGGTTATTTCTAGAATACCTGTACTAAAATTAGAATTACCTTTTTAGCTATAAAAAACAAAAGGAGAACAAAACTGAACTTGTTGACTGGGATTTTTTTTTACATCCCAACAGAATCTTCACCCAAGTCACCTTCAACGATTCTATATATACTCTGAAGCAGAATGCAGAGGCGGTATTACCATCCTGCTCAGATTAATGCCAGAAGTATGGTAATAGCCACACCAAGAGGAAATCTATTGGAAGGGTGATGTTACTAGAAAAGCAGCATGGGATTTCTCTTGTATCTTTTTGGGCTTACCCCTAAATAGTTTATCAATCCATAAAGGATAAGAACATCAGTGTTATTTAAATACATAGAGAAAGTGTACAGAATATTCATCCAGTTTTAAGACAACAATTATTTCATGATTAATAGAGGAAATGTTTATCACACTCAGTCATTAATAAAACAAAGGGACATTTCTGATGAGGTAAGTGTGAAAGTGCAATTGTCTGTGGAACAGTTGACAATTATACTGTGTATGCTAGACGCTCTTAATGAAAACCTACAAGAAAAGTCACCAGAAAAGAAGAAGAGTTTCATAGATACCCTGTATAGCTCAGCCATAAAGAACCTCTAGGTCTGCAGTTGGCAAGAAGTCTCAGCATGTCTAGTCAGCAATAGATAGCAGAGCATTCTGAGATCTGTAGTTTGCCAAGATTTGGCAGTATTTATGACTAAACTTATAGATTTTCTACAGACCATGCAGAACAAAACAACAGGTTTAATTTATTGGTAGCCCCACCAACATAACATACACATCTTTCCGTTACTGCTCTACTACCTGGTTTAGGAGTAAAGGAAACTACCCGGTGATGGAAGCACATGACCCACTCTTCTTCCTGCGCAGCTTGTAGGCAGGTTGCCTACTGTGTGTGTAGTTAGCATCTGGCTGCCCAGGTCATGGAAAAGGGGTTAATGTTTTTGCTGCTTTTTCCTCGGTGTGTGCATGGGCTTTCGCTGGGGTCTAGCCTCCCTCCTGTGTGATATAAAAGTAAAGCGGTCCGGATCCTGGGGGGGGGGGGGGGACTCCGGGGAACACTTGGGGAAATGCATTGGGAATCTACGCTAAAGACTCGCTTGGAACTATAGCCCGCTCATAGACTTCTCTGTTAGAACACTGACAAGCTTGAACTTTCCTCTAAGAGACTTTACCTGTGCACATAACCTGGAGCAGCCACAGTTATGTTCAGTTAGAGGAAGGACATTACTGCATGTTATATGTTCTGCCAAAAGTTCAGTAAAGTTGTTTTAACTGTTCAAGGCCTGGTCTGAAGTAACTCAAGGGGTGCATGTTGGGTCCTGATATCTCTATAAGGGACCAGGGTCTAAAATAGCGCATTTGGGTCTATGAATATCACCACAACACAAGATTAGCCTGTGAGTCTAAGAGGAGAAGAGGTTGCCATGGATACCACAGGAGGAAGCAGCAACCAGACATTGGCATTGTACCTGGTTAGGTGATGGGTCCTCTGGTACCGAGGGGTCCAGTGTTTCAACTCTCTCCTTAGCTGTCTGTCTACGGGGGGGGGGGGGGCACCGGGAGTAGAACAGCATCACAGAGATCCATGGCCTGGTCACTAGGTATGTAAGACAAAAGTTAAGTGAGAGCACTCATGAGGTCTGCGCTAAGTATTCGGCAGGCCCCCTTTCTGTTACTGGAGAGAGGTAACAGAGGTGTGCTGACTGGCGGAGTGGGCATAGGCTCCGCATACCTCTCCTAATGCAACACATACACCTGTTCAAGTGTGTAGGGACAACATCTTCTGGAGGGAATCCACATCTAATACAATACACAAGTGGCTTATCTCTAAGTTCGGGGACTGCATTAATGCTTGATTTTTCACATGACTGTGGCCCCTGACACTTTTACTTTTTTTTTTTAAGGTGTTGGTTTATTGACATTTTTGTGCTAGCTGATGCCCTTCTTGTTTTTTTCTGGCTATGTCTCACTATACATTTTAGTTTGGTACCGGGCATTGGTGAGCATGCCTTTGGGCAAGGTGTTACCCCTTTGCTAATATGAGTGGCCCTAGACATCAACTGGCAAAGCTCAAAGAACCCACCCTGAAGGTAGTCTTCCCATGTGACCCAGAACTTGGTGGCCAACAAGTTGACAGGAAGTATGGAGAAAAGGTTTATTGACACCTGCATTCCCCCCCCCCCCCACAAGCTGGCGAGCCACCTTTAAAGTGAACACCTTGCTTTGACTTGCATTAACACAGCAAAGGATCAGCTTAAGGTATCCAAAGACATAAGATGACTCTTACCAAATATTTGGATACTGAAAAGGTCTGAATCTGGTGACCAATGTTATGTCACATCTGTCCTCATCAACAGACACATTCCCACTCCTACACTTCTACTGGTGCGTGAAGAACAGTCAACCAGCCTGGTTGATTTCCTTTCACTGAAAAGTTTGCCGGAGATAGAGACTGGAGCATGTAATAGCTGCCTTCCGACTGAATGTACAAACACACCCAAGCAACACAGGGAAACTTATATGTGCATCAACCAAATACGTGGATCAAAAAATAAACCTTTGGGGGTTATAATGAATCTAAAGTCTATCGCTAACTGCATCTATGAAAGAATTTGGACTGTATTCTGGCACAGGGCGAATGTCTAGTTATGGCATTTAGTTTAGAAATGTATTTTTGGTAGAGAAATAAATCCTTCTTTAATTGTGTCAGACCAACGCTGTGCATGATATACATTTTCCAAGTCCAGAAACCTAAATGTATGCAGTGACGGATCTGACAAATTTAGGAGCAGAAAGGAAAGTCACTTAAACTGACCAATCTATAGCAAAATAGCCACAGACATGATGTCATTAAACTTTAAAAAGGTGTTTGAGCTGGAAAACACGTTCAGTAATACGTCAGGTTTTACATATTTTATAGTGATGATTTATGTGGTCTCGCTGTGCAGCATGCTAAAGGCTAAAACTTCTGCTGGCAAAACTGCTCAAATGAAAATCCCCCAAATCACTTTCCACAAGAAAATTCCACTAGGCAATAACCACCTCTGCGTGCAATTTCTCAGGATAAAACACACAGACTACTGTTACTATTCTATTCAACTAGGCACTTGAAAGGGTTTTTCTGTGCATTAATGTGTACTTCTGGTGCTTAAGTATGTCATAGGCAGCCATTTTTTGACAAAAAAAAAAATAATTTAAGCAACAGGATTAATTTACTTAAGGCAAAGAATTAAATTTATATCTCCTAAATGTATTTTTGTAGTGATAGGTGTGGGCACACTGGGTAGTACTAGAGCGGGGATGGGATCCACCACTGGCTCAGAGATAGTTGAGAGAGACAGCCCAGAGAGTGCAAGCATGAGAGAGACAACTGATAGAGCGCAGCATGGATCAGGTGCACGCGAGAGCTACAAGCGCTAAGAAAAAAATGTAGGTGGCTTTTGTATTAAAGGTGTGCTACTATGCAGACTTCTTGCAAAAACACAATACTAATCCAGCGCCAATGTGTGTAAACCCAGGGACCTCAATCAAGGCATGTAGAAAACAATCAAATAATACAAATGTAAACCATATGCCATATAGTCAGTCATCCATGTGACATATGAATTCACACCAATAATAGATTTGCGCTTACTCTAAAAGTAGAAGAAATTGTAAGCAGCTAACACCACAACTAGAATCGTTGCCAGACCTATAAATAATAAACAAAAAAGTGTAGCGCTAAAAGACAAGAAATTAAAACGGATATAATAAAAGACCTATACCCGAAAAGTATATATACGTATAAAGGTACATACAAAATAAGACTAAAAAAATATAAAGATGTGTCGAATGGACAGTCAATGAGTTGGAACTGAATGTATCGCTACCCAAAACGTGAGGTGAGAAGCGCCTTCACCAACATACAGCTGAAAAAAGTCTCAGAGAATGATATTCTGCAGTCATTCAAAAAGTCTTTATCAATAAATTGGATAGTCCATACGTAAACCAAACTCTAATATCACACCACTGTGTCTTCAAAACATGCAGTGCACTTGGATGTTATAGATGGGGGCTTACCGGAGGGTTTGAACCCAAAACAGTATATACTGTGAGGGTCAAACCAGCTTTTATTGCACCCTGGCAATGGTGAGAAGACCTTGGCCACCTGATGGTATTGAGAGGGGCTTTCCTAGAGGTATATCTTCTCCACATGTAAAGTTGGATCTCTCCACGCAGGGTTCATAAAGGACACAAAAGGGACTAATAGTGTGATACCGTAGACACCGTATTTATTAAAGTAAAAGAAATACACTTACATGATGAAGTTAGTAAAAAAGCGCTTGTACATAAAAAGGGGGCGGCAGTGGAGTCCTCCCTTTTTTTTTTTTTTTTTGTGATACCGTAGACACCGTATTTATTAAAGTAAAAGAAATACACTTACATGATGAAGTTAGTAAAAAAGCGCTTGTACATAAAAAGGGGGCGGCAGTGGAGTCCTCCCGACGCGTTTCATCTGAGTAGACTTCGTCCTGGGGTACCCTCCACTGCAGCCCAACTCCCTAATATAGGAACTGTGATCAACCTGATGTGAATCCAGCCCCTTCGATTCAGAAAACGGAAGTGCCGTTTTCTGAATCGAAGGGGCTGGATTCACATCAGGTTGATCACAGTTCCTATATTAGGGAGTTGGGCTGCAGTGGAGGGTACCCCAGGACGAAGTCTACTCAGACGAAACGCGTCGGGAGGACTCCACTGCCGCCACCTTTTTATGTACAAGCGCTTTTTTACTAACATCATCATGTAAGTGTATTTCTTTTACTTTAATAAATACGGTGTCTACGGTATCACAAAAAAAAAAAAAAAAAAGGAAGGACTCCACTGCCGCCCCCTTTTTATGTACAAGCGCTTTTTTACTAACTTCATCATGTAAGTGTATTTCTTTTACTTTAATAAATACGGTGTCTACGGTATCACACTATTAGTCCCTTTTGTGTCCTTTATGAACCCTGCGTGGAGAGATCCAACTTTACATGTGGAGAAGATATACCTCTAGGAAAGCCCCTCTCAATACCATCAGGTGGCCAAGGTCTTCTCACCATTGCCAGGGTGCAATAAAAGCTGGTTTGACCCTCACAGTATATACTGTTTTGGGTTCAAACCCTCTGGTAAGCCCCCATCTATAACATCCAAGTGCACTGCATGTTTTGAAGACACAGTGGTGTGATATTAGAGTTTGGTTTACGTATGGACTATCCAATTTATTGATAAAGACTTTTTGAATGACTGCAGAATATCATTCTCTGAGACTTTTTTCAGCTGTATGTTGGTGAAGGCGCTTCTCACCTCACATTTTGGGTAGCGATACATTCAGTTCCAACTCATTGACTGTCCATTCGACACATCTTTATATTTTTTTAGTCTTATTTTGTATGTACCTTTATACGTATATATACTTTTCGGGTATAGGTCTTTTATTATATCCGTTTTAATTTCTTGTCTTTTAGCGCTACACTTTTTTGTTTATTATCCATGTGACATATAACATGTACTGAGTAGATAGACAAGACTTAAAAGGGGGGGGGGGGGGCTTGGGGGAAAGGGGAGGGGGAAATCAGTGCAGCTGGACTAGCCGTAACTGATAGATACAGATTTAAAACAATAACCAAAAGATGTCCAGCGCTCTGAATGTCTCATAAACAATTGCCAGCAGTCCAATAATAAAGGTTAAGAGATTTAATGATTGTGTATGATAAAAACACTATAATAAAAGCAATAAATGAACAGAATGTCATCCTATGTTAATAACACTGTAGGACACATGAATGAGAAAGTTTCTAACAGCCAGAAGGTCCAATCAGCAGCAGGCAGTTAAAGACTGGAGATCCATCCAAAAGACCTAACCCCAGGCTGGGAAGCAGATGGAAGGGAGTTGGAGGGGAGATGGAAGACCCAGCCCGCCAAACTCAGGGGATCCACACTGTAAAAATCAGCTTAAGGTGGAGAGGCTCACCGATACCGGAGATCTGTGGATGTGATGTGAAGGCAGGCTGTGAATCCACCGGGAGGGAAAGGTCTCGCAGACGCTCTGTGTCAGGGGATGATGACGTCAGCCCAGCTGGAAGAGGAAGGCGCGGCTTCACACAGGGGAACCGCCGGAACAACAGCTGATGGCGCTAGGCAGCTGCAATGCCGGTCTGTGTCCCCTCTGACTGAAAAAACCTCAGTGGGAGGCAGTGACACTTGGTGAAGCCGTAGTGGTGGTGATAAACTTATCAAGAGGTGATAAGGTGGACAGGGGGCCACCAGGGGACAGGCTGGGGGCATAAACCAATGAGTCTGCCGGTTTGTGTCACCTCTGCATGGAGTGAACCTCAGGAAAAAGTGATGGCAATCAGGAAGTCCAGTGAACCACATAAGCTGCCAGCCAGAAGTAGATAGATGGAATTAGCAGGCGAATGGGAGAACGCTGTGTGTGGACCATATGAGGCTCCCACGGGTGGGTAAAAGGGAGGATGGATTCACCGTGGCATGGTGCTGAGTGGAAACTCTGTTAGTAGTTGCCTTGACGACGCGTTTCGCGCGTTTGCGCTTTTTCATAGTCAAGGGTTGAGGCAACTTGCAAGGTTTAAATACAAAAATATTGAGTGGGGGAAAAGAAGTGGGAGGGGGGGAAAAGCAGGGGGAGGGGAAAGAAAGGGGGAGGGACACTGCAAAAGGAGGGAATTACAAGTCACATTTTGAAAAAAGGTCAGATTTAAAATAAGGGCGGGAGTGATTAACCCATTATGAGAATAAAAATAATTCTATCTCCAGTCCAAAACCCCTGCTACCCAGTAGACACAACGGCAAGTAACACATAACACAAGTACCACATGCATTGGTATATACATCAATACAGCAAGAATAAGAATTGCTGTATTGATGTATATACCAATGCATGTGGTACTTGTGTACCTTGCAAGTTGCCTCAACCCTTGACTATGAAAAAGCTCAAACGCGCGAAACGCGTCGTCAAGGCAACTACTAACAGAGTTTCCACTCAGCACCATGCCACGGTGAATCCATCCTCCCTTTTACCCACCCGTGGGAGCCTCATATGGTCCACACACAGCGTTCTCCCATTCGCCTGCTAATTCCATCTATCTACTTCTGGCTGGCAGCTTATGTGGTTCACTGGACTTCCTGATTGCCATCACTTTTTCCTGAGGTTCACTCCATGCAGAGGTGACACAAACCGGCAGACTCATTGGTTTATGCCCCCAGCCTGTCCCCTGGTGGCCCCCTGTCCACCTTATCACCTCTTGATAAGTTTATCACCACCACTACGGCTTCACCAAGTGTCACTGCCTCCCACTGAGGTTTTTTCAGTCAGAGGGGACACAGACCGGCATTGCAGCTGCCTAGCGCCATCAGCTGTTGTTCCGGCGGTTCCCCTGTGTGAAGCCGCGCCTTCCTCTTCCAGCTGGGCTGACGTCATCATCCCCTGACACAGAGCGTCTGCGAGACCTTTCCCTCCCGGTGGATTCACAGCCTGCCTTCACATCACATCCACAGATCTCCGGTATCGGTGAGCCTCTCCACCTTAAGCTGATTTTTACAGTGTGGATCCCCTGAGTTTGGCGGGCTGGGTCTTCCATCTCCCCTCCAACTCCCTTCCATCTGCTTCCCAGCCTGGGGTTAGGTCTTTTGGATGGATCTCCAGTCTTTAACTGCCTGCTGCTGATTGGACCTTCTGGCTGTTAGAAACTTTCTCATTCATGTGTCCTACAGTGTTATTAACATAGGATGACATTCTGTTCATTTATTGCTTTTATTATAGTGTTTTTATCATACACAATCATTAAATCTCTTAACCTTTATTATTGGACTGCTGGCAATTGTTTATGAGACATTCAGAGCGCTGGACATCTTTTGGTTATGCAGACTTCTTGTTGGTAATATTAACTGATAAAAATATTTGTTTCATTTTCAGAATTATCCTGAAGAAGTGACAGTTGGAAGCTGATTGGTTTTATCTCAGCACTGAAACAGGATACTCTATTATGCACCAGCTCTGCTAGAGTTAACTACTCATTTATGTCTAGGGGTCTTAAGAGCAGTTTTACTTATATGATTCTCAACTCCCCTGGCAGATGCTGCTTTCCCATGCTCCAGTGGTGGACTGTTCCCCAGCTTCCTCAGGTCCAATGCAGGACTATGATCCCTGCATTGGTCTTGATTACATCAAAGGACTTTAGACCTCCAGAGCATAAGGGGGAAGGGGCTGCAGGGAGGGGCTTGCAGGAGCGGAGGATGTCTCCTAATGTCTCCATAAAGAGTGCGTGTCACCTACCCAATGCTATCACTTAGGGGTTTATTAACCCCTCCAACAGCTAACTACAGACCAATATCACTGTGGAATGTTAATATTAAAGTATTTGCCAAAATCCTAGCAAACTGAATACTTCCTATACTCAAGAGCCACATAGCGAAAGACCAAGTAGGATTCATACCGGGCAGAGAGGCCAGAGACAACGCCCTAAATGCCTTAAATATCCACCACTGGCTCACCAAATTTAACCAGCGTGGCTTCTTTCTATCTCTGGATGCTGAAAAGGAGTTGATCAGGCTGGCTTGGGACTACCTTAAAGCCTAGGCAATCGTCTGATCCGCTTCATTATGTCCCTATACGCTGACCCAACTGCAAAAGTCCAGGTTAACGGCCTCCTGTTTAATGCCTTTTCAAACTGAAACGGTACACGCCAAGGCTACCCTGTCTCCTATACTATTTATCTTGACCTTGGAACCCTTCTTACGTTGACTACCTGTGAATGTTGACATTCAGGATGTAGTGATAGCTGATCGCCAATATAAACTTGCGGCCTTTGCAGATAAGATCCTGCAAATAATATAATGCTCCCAAATCTTCTAAAAGATTTCCAATTATTCCAATATATAGCTCATTTTAAAATCAACTTTAACAAGTCCCCCCCTCTAACCATAACACTATTTCCCACACAGGTCGAGCAAAGTCGCCAAAACGTCCCCTTCACCTGGCAACCAGAAGCTATAACTTACCTGGGAATTCAGCTACCTACTAAACTAACCAAACTCTACTCAAAAAATTACCTCTCAATACTTCGCACAATAAAAGAAGACCTACAACACTGGAGCAAACCCATTTTTTCATAGGACCAACTCTGCAATGCTTTAAAGCAACTTGTTCCAAACTCGTAATCTCCAAAGTGCCCGGTCCTATGACACCTGTCTTGATGAACATGGAGTTCATCAACGGCAATGACCAACTGTTTCTTTTCGGGACGGGGACAAGATTCAGGGCTGAGACTCCACCACCACTTCAGAGCAGGCTCTCTCCTTAAAGCCCCGACCAGATTAAAACACAATGGCCTAACTCTCAACTAACCCCTTGGACCTACATGCTACTCAAACATTTAACATTTTGCTCAATCCCTACAACGCTCGGTGCAACCATCAGACACCTAAACCCACTATGACACTATGCTCTGCAACCAACCCTGTACAACCTGTAATTTCTACTGTCCATAACATACTATGGGCAGATCAACATGCTGATGTGGGGAAAGCTTGCAAAGCATGGACTCAAGACTTGCAACTGGATCTGACTAAAGAAAACTGGGAGCTTATTCATCGTCATGTCCATAAAGGTTCTATTAATTTATATATTGAAGAAAACAACTATAAATTCCTATGTCGTTTGTACAGAACACCTTCCCTACTCCATAAATCTGACCCGTATACCTCTGACCGCTGTTGGAGATGCCAACAAGCAAAAGAGACTCTCCCACATATCTGGTGGGAATGGCCCAACATCCAACCATTTTGTAAGGAAGTATAAAACCAAACAATCCAGTTAACCACCTACCCCTTAGATTTTACCCCAGCACAATACCTTCTCCACCACTCATTATCCTCCTCCACCTCTTATGCCGCGTACACACGGTCGGACTTTCCAACGGGAAATGTTCGATGTGAGCTTGTTGTCAGAAAGTCCGACCGTGTGTATGCTCCATCGGAATTTCCGGCCACAAATGTTTGAGAGCAGGTTCTCAAATTTTCAGACAACTTCACTTGTTGTCGGAAAGTCCGATCGTGTGTACACAAATTCGTCGCACAAAAGCTCACGCATGCTCGGAATCAAGCAGAAGGAGCTGCACTGGCTATTGAACTTCCTTTTTCTTGGGTTGGTCGTACATCTTGTATGTCACCGCGTTCTTGACGTTCAGAATTTCCGACAACATTTGTGTGACCGTGTGTATGTAAGACAAGTTTGAGCCAACATCCTTCGGAAAAAAAATCCACGGTTTTGTTGTCGGAAAATCCGATCGTGTGTACGCGGCATTACTCTAAATCTTTGGTCATGATCATGGTGAATGCAGCCAAAATGTGCATACCAGTACTTTGGAGATCATCTAAAACCCCTTCAATGTCCGTGTGGTACAAACGATCAAATAAGATAGCAGAAATGGAAGAATTAATAGCTGTGTCATAAAGACTCTTCTTCTAAATTCACCTACACGTGGGCATGCTGGCTGCATTTTCCATCATCAAAGAAATACTTTCAGGTAATGGGAAACCCCCCATAAGGTTTTGACTTAACTCAAGCATACAGAACAGGATGCATTGCCTCTTATTCTCTCAGGAAATATATCCTTTCTCTAAAAAAATGAAACCATTTAGAGACATACTAATACCGCTTAACTGTTATAGGTGTATATTATAATAGGTTATTTTAATGCTTAGATAGCCTATAAAGATCTCACTCTACATTTTTTTTTTTTTTTTTGTTTTCTCCCCTTCAACACCCTCCCCCTCTGACCCTCCTTGCCCGCTTCCCCGTTTTCTCTATCTACTTCCACTGATCCCCGCTACCTAGCATTCCTTCAATATCAATTACACCACTTACAACTTTTTGACACATATTACCACAACAGGAACATCAGGTTCACCTAAATATGACTCAACCATATTCCAATCTCTCCTCTGAATCCAAAACCCTCTTACATCTTTCAGTACTGATCTCATCACCCAGGGCTTACCCGTGCAGGTCGCAGACAGGTCTAGGATGATGGCTCTATATGCAACGATCATAGAGAACCTGTTGTATACAGCCATGGGATAACTAGTCTATAAGCAAATCCCTGCTAAAACCTCTACTTTACTATTGAACACACAGGCCTATCTACACAAAATCAACTACATCTGTCAATACGCAAAATATTGTTATAATGTGAACAGCTATCTTGTTATTCTAGATGACGTTAATATTCTACAACACACAACATTTATTTGCCATAAGATATGCTGAATTGTTCAACTAAGATATTGTATTCCTTCAGGATTTCATATGTCCCACCCTTATTTTTGCCTTACCCCCTCTTCTTTTCAGTAAATAAACTTTGGCTTGGAAAAAAAACATAAAATTATAATAACATTTTTTTAAAAAAAATTGCATAACCTCTGTTGCCCCGCACACCTGCTCAGGGCAGCCATCAGAAATTTTGGGACCCCTTACACAGCTTTAGGCCTGGGCCCCATGGGGCCTGACCACCAAAATTCCCCAGGGCCTGCCCACTGGCTGTCCCACCGAATCCACCCACTGGCCATCCCACTATGTCTTTCGGTGCACCCACTTATATTTTAACACTCTTACAACTTAATATATGAAAAGTGTATTACATTGGTGTGGCATGGATGCATTGTGGAGAGGGGTGGATGGATGGTGCTGGGTGGGGATGGGGATGCATTATGGGGAGGGATGGATTATTAATGCTGGGTGGGGATGGGGATGCATTTTGGAGAGGGATGGATGGTGCTGGGTGGGGATGGGGATGCATTGTGGAGAGGGATGAAAGGATGGTGCTGGGTGGGGATGCATTGTGAAGAGGGATGGATGGTGCTGGGTGGGGAAGGGGCTGCATTGTGGAGATGGATGGATGGTGCTGGGTCGGAATGGGGATGCATTGTGGAGAGGGATGGATGGATGGTGCTGGTTGGGTGGGGATGAAGATGATTGAGTTGCATTGTGAAAATGGATGAGGGTGACTCTGGGTGGGGATGAAATACATATGTAACTCATCTCCACCCAGAGTCATCCTCATCCATTTTCCACAATGCAACTCATTCATGCCAGCTTGTTAGCCTTGGCCCTCTCTCATTGGAGAAGGAGATTACATAGTCCATATACAGAGGCAGCACAGGGGGCACAGCAGCACACAAACACACAACTTTTGTGACTTAAGCCTCGTACACACGATCAGATTTTCTGACGGGAATGGTGTGACAGGCTGTTGGCGGAAAATCAGATTTTCCGCAGACAAATTTTGCTTGGCAGGCTTTAAAACTTTCCACGGACAAATGTCTGTTGTCGGATTTTCGGAGTGTATGTACGCAAGTGCGTCGGACAAAAGTCCAAAGTACAAACACGCATGCTCAGAAGCAAGGACGAGCTGTAAGTGGTCGGTCTTGTAAACTTGCGTTCGTAATGGAAAATTAACATTCGTGATGGGGCAAATTATGAAATCTCGAAATGCAGTGCATATTTTCTTCTTTAATGAGATAATAATGAAACTTCTTTGCTGGTGATACTGGTGGAGTTAAGGCAAACAAATTTTCAAAGGTTTTTTTTTTCTAGTGATATCAAGAATAATATTATTATGCTTGTTTTTGTTTTTTTGTTTTTGTTTTTTTGGTGCAAGTTACCACAACACCATTAGGCCCCTTTCAGACGGGACGGATCCGTGTTGATCTGATCCATTAACATCCGCTGCTCAGCGGGGATCTCTCCGTTTTCCCCAACTGAGCCGGCGGATGACAGGGCGGGACCCGCACATTGTGCAGGGACTGCCCTGTCAGATCTCTGCTCTCCCCTCCCCTATGGGGGATTGGCGGAACACGGACCGTCTGTCCGTGTTCATCCAATCCGCTCTGCAGACGGATAGAAAAATAGGATTTTATTCCGTCTGCAGAATCGGACAATAGCGGGGCCGGATGATATCGGGTGTTAGCGGATGTACATCCGCTGACACCCGCTATCCCAAAACGGATGCATGAAATACGGACATACGGTCCACACGTGTGGAAGGGGCCTTATCCTGTAGTTTTTAAGATCAAAGATACAACTATGTTGGTGTCCCTTGTTAATTTTAGATTGTATTTTTTAAAATGTAACTGCCTACTCCCAAACTGTCATTTGAAGTAAAACACATAGCCAAGTATTATTCTACACAATGTTTTTTATTGTGCATTAAAAAAAGAAAACAAATAAAATTAGACATGCTATTTGCCAATAGAACTTAACCAAAAAGTGTATTCTATGCATCTAAAAATATCAAAACTATACCAAATCAAATCGTTATTCGACCAAAAAATATAATTAAAGCGTCATGCATGTGTCCTGCTTCTTAATATAGGGGGTCAACAATGCCAAGAGTTGGTGAGAGCAGGGGTCCGTCATGCGGAGATAATTCCGAAAATCATCTGGATTATTCTCCTGGAGCTCCCGCAGCAAAGGCATATGACATAATTGGTCATGATTAATAAAGCAACCAAACTTCTACTAACACGAAATTAGCAGAAGGAGGGTGGCGCTAAAGAGTTGAAGAACCACGTAGTACGTCACTACATTCGTGTTTGTTGGCCGATAATTGTGTGCCGTTTGTATGCAAGACAAGTTTGAGGCCAACTCTGAGGTTTTGTCTGCGGAAAATCCGATCATGTGTACGAGGCTTAACCGTCCACGCTGCTCTCTGGAATCTATCTACAATGCATGCACCTGATAGGGCTGGGTCACCGTGCTGACGAGCTGACCACACCCACTGACCTTGTCCCGGCTAATCACGGTGTAAACTAACGTAGCAGCAGCCAGCTGGCTCCACCTCAGCAGGGAAGGAAGAGGAGCTAGTGCTGGCCGCGATCACCAGGGGGGTTGCTGGTTAGAAAGGTGTCGGCTGGCGGAGGCTCGGGCTTGATCTAAGTAGTACCTTTCTCCACTTCTTCTGTATGGGGTGGGTGCTAGTGAAAGGAAGCTTATTTCTCTATAGCGGCCGGGCGCCACGGTGGTGCAGTTGATAGATTTCATGTGCTGCTGTGCTGTAGGTGGAGCGGGCCCTGGCTAGCCGGGCCCCTTGGGACGCTCGGGCCCCTTAGTTCAGTACTGCCTGTACCCCCCTGATGACAAACCTGCACCTGCTCAAATGCAAATGCAAGCCCAGGGTGTGCACACTTATGTAAACCATGGTCGAACCACATGTGTGACATATCGCAGTGAATTTCAGAGTGAGAACAATAATTCTAGCACAAGAGCTCCTAGTTATCTCTAAACTGATGAGCTATAAGTGTCACCTATGGTCATTTTTTGGGCACCATAGTTTTTGGCGATATCGCGGGCGCACACATTTTGAAGACATGGAATGTTTGGTATCTATTTACTTGATGCAACCTCATCTTTTATATTTTAACCACAAATGGGTATTATATGGTGTTTTTGCACTAAAATTCATTTTATTATATGTTTTCCTGAAAATTAGCGTTTTATAAACAGTTGTGCAAATATCAGGTGACATAAAAATTTGCAACAATCACCTTTTTATTCTACAGGGCCGCTGCTTTCGGAAAATATATAATGTTCTGGGGGTTTAAGTAATTGTATAGGCAAAAATTAAGATTTTTACATGTATGCAACAAATAAAAAAAAAATGCTCTGGAGCCGACTGGCTAAAATCTCATATCAGTTTTAAAATTCCAAAGTCTTTTTTTAGCTTTTTTATATCTGAGCTTTCATTAGCGTTGCCCTTCTCCACCCAGCCGCAACCCTGCCGAGCTCTGCAGCTGATAGTTCAGGATGTGACATGCTTTTATCGACTTACTGATGTGAGTGCAATTTTAACCGTTTATTGGTTTTAAATAAATATCTACACTAATGCCGTGTACACACGGGCAGACTTTTCGACCAGACTGGTCTGACGGAACAAATCCGTCGGACAATCCGACCGTGTGTGGGCTTCATCAGACCCGCAGTGGACTTTTTCGGTCAAAAATCAGACGGACTTTAGATTTAAAACATGTTTCAAATCTTTCTGACGGGTTCGAGTCCGGTCGAAAAATCCGTTCGTCTGTATGCTAGTCCGACGGACGAAAACCGACGCTAGGGCAGCTATTGGCTACTGGCTATGAACTTCCTTATTTTAGTCCAGTCGTACGTCATCACGTACGAATCCGTTGGACTTTGGTGTGATCGTGCGTAGGCAAGTCCGTTCGTTCGAAAGTCCGACAGAAGTCCGTCAAAAGTCTGTCGAAAGTCCGTCGGAAAGACCATCAGACCTTTGATGCCGGAAAGTCCGCCCGTGTGTACACGGCATTAGATGGTGGTCCTTTCTGTTCTATTTTGTTTTGTTTTTTTTCAGCCTTTTTATACCTGAGCTCTTATTAACAAATACCTAGTGATCTTTGCATGAAGGTCTTTGTGCAAGTACTTTCTGTTATAGAGAGATGCTATTTTGTCCCCCTTTCTCACTTGATCTCCTTTTTTCATTCATACAATCCAGATAGGGAAATGATCAGTAGTTTTTTTCATCGAAAATAAATGTAGCCTTCTGACCTCATAGATCTGGCAGTATAAAGTATATCTTTGTTCACACAAATTTGGTGGAAATTTAAATATGACAGACCTACATTTTTTGTCAAGGTGACATGTGTGGTAGAAACAAAACTGTCCATTCAATTGTCCAGTTGTTGTCATAGAGCTAACACAATTATCTAAGACACCCATTTCTAAATAGTGTTGCTATATGTATCCTAATGTATTGCCTTAAGTCCTCCTCTCTGTTTTCTTGCATTGTTATGTGCTAGTTTGCACTAGGTCAAAGTTTGCCAAAGTGCTTAAACTCATGTATCACGAGTCTGACCTACCTGAATACTATTGTTCTCGAAAAAGTGGAGGCTGGTTTTGTCTTTAGCAAATTGACACAGCTGTAGACTCTGCAAACAAATTCAGATGCCCAGCTTTATGGCTAGAGTTTTGGGGAAATACAATAAAGAATTTGCCTTTAAAACCTAAGCTGGAGCTTTAAATGGAGTTGGACTTTAGCATTATACACTGCAACAAAATAGACTGCAATCATTAAACCAAGTCTTATGTTGTAAGCTATGGATTGTAAGTAGCTTGACTTTAAAGCCCATATGGCTTATTTCATAATGTAGTGCAAATGACCACAGTGTGCTCTAATCCATAGCAACCAATGAAATATCTTTGCACTTTAGTATAATGAAACTAGAAAAACTTACAAAGTTTGTCACGGCTCCCTCCACAGTGTGTGTCCCTCTTCCCTGTACTGATTTAGATAAGCCTTTGTTTTTAGGAAGCAAGATGGACTTGGGCTGAGTCATAAATAACAAAGCATTCCCAATAAGGTACTTTTTAGTGTGGAAAGGACAGTACAGAATAAAGAGTGGAAATTACCCAGTTTTCTGTGACTCCTAATAAAGTAACACTTCATGAAATCTACAGTGTTGATGGATCTACTTAGGGTAAAAAGTCTAAGAAACATTAGTTTCAGGTCATGAAAAATACAAAATAACAGTCAATCAGGTGTTGGCCTTTGTTATGTCATTTTATGTCAAGCACTATATAAATATAATTGTAGCTGCTACGGACAAAAAACTTTCAAACTTGTGTACTGGAGTACCAGTACCTGGAAGCTTCTGGAGTCCCACGATCCTAACTTTCTCTTGCTCAGATGGGACCCTGTCTCTAAAGTCGGGTACACACTATTCGTTTTTTTTTGTTCAACACTATGGGTTCAATGAAAAAAAACTGTCAACTCCAGTCGGAGCCACTGTACTAACCATACAAGGTTAGTTCAGCGATCTCCCTCACTCAGCTGTTGTGTTCTGACAGGGGGATGGCCCCCCGCCAGAACACTCCGATCAGCGCTCTCTGCCATTGGCTGAGAGCGCTGATTGGGAGTCAGTCAGTTGCTGGTTTTCAGTATTCAGACCCCCTTAAATGTTTCACTCTTTGTTATATTGTAGCCATTTGCTAAAATCATTTAAGTTCATTTTTTCCTCATTAATGTACACACAGCACCCCATATTGACAGAAAAACACAGAATTGTTGACATTTTTGCAGATTTATTAAAAGAGAAAAACTGAACTATCACATGGTCCTAAGTATTCAGACCCTTTGCTCAGTATTTAGTAGAAGCACCCTTTTGATCTAATACAGCCATGAGTCTTTTTGGGAATGATGCAACAAGTTTTTCACACCTGGATTTCGGGATCCTCTGCCATTCCTCCTTGCAGATCCTCTACAGTTCTGTCAGGTTGGATGGTAAACGTTGGTTGACAGCCATTTTTAGGTCTCTCCAGAGATGCTCAATTGGGTTTAAGTCAGGGCTCTGGCTGGGCCATTCAAGAACAGTCACTGAGTTGTTGTGAAGCCACTCCTTCGTTATTTTAGCTGTGTGCTTAGGGTCATTGTCTTGTTGGAAGGTAAACCTTCGGCCCAGTCTGAGGTCCTGAGCACTCTGGAGAAGGTTTTCGTCCAGGATATCCCTGTACTTGGCCGCATTCATCTTTCCCTCGATTGCAACCAGTCGTCCTGTCCCTGCAGCTGAAAAACACTCCCACAGCATGATGCTGCCAATACCATGCTTCACTGTTGGGACTGTATTGGACAGGTGATGAGCAGTGCCTGGTTTTCTTCACACATACCACTTAGAATTAAGACTAAAAAGTTCTATCTTGATCTCATCAGACCAAAGAATCTTATTTCTTACCATCTCGGAGTCCTTCAGGTGTTTTTTAGCAAACTCCATGTGGGCTTTCATGTGTCTTGCACTGAAGAGAGGCTTCTGTCGGGCCACTCTGCTATAAAGCCACGACTGGTGGAGGGCTGCAGTGATGGTTGACTTTCTACAACTTTCTCCCATCTCTCGACTGCATCTCTGGAGCTCAGCCACAGTTCTTCTTTACCTCTCTCACCAAGGCTCTTCTCCCCCGATAGCTCAGTTTGGCCGGACGGCCAGCTCTAGGAAGGGTTCTGGTCGTCCCAAACGTCTTCCATTTAAGGATTATTATGGTGTCCACTGTGCTCTTAGGAACCTTAAGTGCAGCAGAAATTTTTTGTAACCTTGGCCAGATCTGTGCCTTGCCACAATTCTGTCTCTGAGCTCTTCAGGCAGTTTCTTTGACCTCATGATTCCTATTTGCTCTGACATGCACTGTAAGCTGTAAGGTCTTATATAGACAGGTGTGTGGCTTTCCTAATCAAGTCCAATCAGTATAATCAAACACAGCTGGACTCAAATGAAGGTGTAGAACCATCTCAAGGATGATCAGAAGAAATGGACAGCACCTGAGTTAAATATATGAGTGTCACAGCAAAGGGTCTGAATACTTAGGACCATGTGATATCTCAGTTTTTCTTTTTTAATAAATCTGCAAAAATGTCAACAATTCAAAAATGATTTTAGCAAATGACTGCAATATAACAAAGAGTGAAAAATTTAAGGGGGTCTGAAAACATTCCGTCCCCACTGTATGGGTCAAATGTCGGACGTTTTTTTTTAACAGGCCGTTGTCTCCCAATATTCAGCTCGTGTGACACAGCTCAAAGAGGAAGTGAACCCTGATGGATGTTTTATTTCCTCTTTTGCTCCCTGCAAACCCTGCAAATTAAAAGCATAATGGGCTAGTATGCATTGCATACTAGTCTATTATGTGACACTTATGTGACACTTACCAGCAAACGAAGCCTGCGTTGTCCCTGTGAAGGCCGCGTCCATCTTCGCCCCTTTTCCTTTTGGGGCCGCGGACCCGAGGTCTGTGACTGCATGCATGCTTGCGGGAGGCGTCAGTCACGGCACTTGCAAGTGAAGAAACGGCACAGAGGTCCATTACTTCACAGCGCATGCGCCAATGACATCATCAGTGCACTACAAGGAAAATATCTCCTAAATTGAACATGTTTAGGCGATATTTCCACTACCTACAGGTAAGCCTTATTCTAGGCTTACCTATAGGTAAAAGTCACACAAAAGGGTTTACAACCACTTTAACTGCCTAGAATAGGCCTCCTCAGTGATGCAATCCCCAGTTTTAGGTTGTGCTGCTTAAGGCTCCCATCCTTGAGCACCTACATGTCCAAAAAGGGCATGGGCTTCCACAAAATAGCCACTGGAGTCAACAGTAACAGACATGGGGGGGTGATTTACTAAGACTGGAGATTGCACAATCTATTGCAGCTCTTCCTGGTATCCATTCAGCTTCTAACATCAGCTTGTTCATGTAAGATTTGACAAAAAAAAATTAGAATCTGACTGGTTTCTATGTAAAGCTGCACCAGAGTTTGCACTCTCCAGTTTTACCAAACCCATCCTGTACACAGTGTAAATCTTGACTTTCCCTACTGCTGCTCTACTGAAAGTTACATTACAATCGGCAATGGCATGGAGCACACAGGTCCCCATGGGTAGCATACAAAGCCCTGCTACAGCCGAACGTTTGGCTTCTGTCAGACCGGCTGCAGTACACATGGGCCGAATGCCGATGCGCCCGACATTTGCCCCTTGTGTACGGGGCTTTAGATATCGACAGCTGGTTGAAAGCAGTTGAAATAGACATGACAAAAAATACTTTTTCTTTATTTTCACCTGGTGATAAAGCCAGTAACACACTTCCTGTCCACAGCATTAGGACAGTGTTCTGTTATTCTCAGGGAAATCGAAAAAAATGTTTTACTGATAATAGCAGATGTGAAGAGTGCAGGAAGTTTTCAACTCACAGGCTGGTATGATTAATAGGTACTTTTTTCACTTACTGAACAGATATACAAAAATGCTTTCAATGGTACAGACCAAAAGGGAGCAAATAAAAGAAGTTCTTTGTTCAAGTCATTATCAGTACTGTAATATATTTTCTCATCTAATAGCACTTTTTGTAGAGGTGTAACTAGAATCTTTAGGCCCCCGTTGCAAAAAAAAGGGCCTCCCTGACCCCCCACCCCCTTCCATCTGAGCCCCCGGGCCTCCAGTTCTGGGAGTGCATCCATTGACATCCTCCCAGAACCCTGCCTCTTGTGTGCCCCCTGGGGTTCGCATTCACTGCGCTCTGTTACTGCTGTATTCTTTGGGCACAGCTGATCACAGATCACTGTAAAGGGCCAATCACAGTGGCCCTTTACCATCTGATCAGCTGATCACATGTAAACAGACTTGACAGTTATAGGCAGCCCTTTCCTTCCAATCTGTGTTTGTGTGACAAAAGGAGAGCTGTTAACCGGCTAGACTGTCAGTACATTGTTTACACTTATAATCAGGGCACTGATCATCTGTGCCCTGATTATCAGTGCAGCCCCATCAGTGCCGCCTATCAGTGCTCATAAATGTCGCCCATCAGTGCCACCTATCAGTGCCAATCAGTGCTGCCCACCAGTGCCGCCTATCAGTGCCATATCAGTACCCATCAGTACCACCTATCAGTGCCCATCAGTGATAACTATCAGTGCCATCTATCAGTGCTCATCAATGCTGTCTATCAGTGCTCTGCTCATCAATGCTGCTTATCAGTACCGATCAGTGCTGCCTATTGGTGACGCCTATCAGTGCTCACCAATGCCGCTTGTCAGTGCAGCCTATCAGTGCCTCCTCAGCAGGACTCTGCACTGAGAGCGTCTCTGTCATACAGCCCAGAGCCTGCACTGACAGTTCCCCCTCCCTCCTTCCTCGCATGGATAGGAGGGGAGAGACCTGATCTGCTCCTTCTCCTCCCACCCTTCTCCTCCTGTGTGTGCACCGTGCTAAGTGTGAAATCCAGCATCTGAATGATCAAATTAAGCTGCTTAGCTTCACACTTCCCACAGTGCACACAGGAGGAGAGAAGCGGAAGGAGAAGGATCAGATTGGCTCTACCCTCTCCCATCCGTGCGAGGGAGGAGGGAGGGGGAACTGTCAGTGCAGGCTCTGGGCTGTATGAGAGAGACGCTCTCACCTCAGAGCCCTACAGCAAGCAACCCCGCTGGGCCCCTGGACAGTAGCGGAATGCGACCCTGGTAGTTCTGCCACTGCTTTATGTGTCCCACCTCCACCTACTTAACTTCTGTTTCTCCATCAGTTTATCCCTCACAGTTATTATGTTTTACTTGACCCTCAATTTTAGATTGTCAACTCTCATGAATAAAGTCCTCTGAACTCTATTGTATTAAATTGTATTGTTACCTGTACTGTTTCCCTTTACTTTGTAAAACTCTGCACAAACTGTTAGCGCTATATAAATCCTGTATAATAATAATAGAAGTATAGAATATAGGGCATGAGAAACATAAACCCCTAACAATTACCTAGCATGAAAACACAAGGGCACACATACATTTGCCTGTTTCGAGTAGACTTAAATTTTAGTAAAGAGCACTGTCCAAGTCTTGCAGTATGGTTTTGTGCATTTCAATTCTTTAACGGTTTCTTCATTTATGGGGCTTCCCAGTATGTTAACAAAATAAAGATGAGCGTGATTGTATGTATTCAGCTCAGTTACCTCAGCCCTTTCATCACTGATGTGGTAAAGCTCAAAGCAACAGGTGCAGAGGTTCAGATTCTGTCTCACCATTCGTCCTTCTCTGTAAGGTACTGAGATCAAAGGACCTAGCCATGAGCAAGGCCAGCTATATTGTGTCACACCAATACCATTTGCCCAAGATTTAAAAGAAAGATCTCAGAGCTCAAATAAGAGATTAATATTCCTGGTGCAGATGTTTTAAAGCATACTTTCTGTGTGATCAGAAGAAATAAAACACACTAGAGTAAAAGCAAACTAGAACAGTCTAATAAATATGTGAACGCTTTATGTAGAAATTTCCAGAATCTTATGGAAAGATCTCAGAATTGTTAATGCATTTTCCAAAAATCACTTGTAATAATTAGACACCTGTGGTGAAACAGAGGGGTCCTCAGATCCAGTATTACTTAGAGATGGTTTACAGATTTGAATAGAAAATGCCAGTATGAAAGGTCCTAGTGGCCCTGAGCTCTGTGACTACACAACTAATGCAGATGGTTAACTTAAGACAAATATCCCCATTCATCATACTAATCCATTATTCTCCTAGTTACAGGAAATATCTCACACGCTTACAGTGTGTAAGTCAAAGGAAAAAAAGAGATAGCCCATCTGCCACATGGGGGCCTATAAAGTTCTTTATTATCTAGGCTGTCTATTATAGTAAGAATTGGAGTATAGTTGCTGTTAAAACAAAGTTCTTTGAGACTGGAGTGTCTAGTAAGTGTGGCATCTTGCATGCATTGATTCACAACCAATATGGGGTTCCTGTACAACTTACTTGACAATCATTTCTTCTTCTGGATGAGTTTATTGTCTATTGTGTCAGTGTTATCACTAAAATAGAAGAGTGTGTGAATCCTGTTGAATGGAAGTTGGGCAATTAAATGTATTTGCATTTCTAGCAAATGAACTAGCAAGCTGTCCATTTGCATTGCAAATGTAGAAACAAAGAGGCCTATGTGATGCCTCGCAGCCTTTTTCCAGCAATATTTATCAAGTATAACTTTTGAGGAACATTATCAGTCATCTTTGGAAGTCTGTTTTTCCTCTGGCAAACATTTATGGAACGCAAACAGGATACATGCTAACTACAATTATTTTAGTAATTATAACTATACCAATAAATAAAAGACATTGCCAGATGTCCATGGTCAATACATTTTAGAGGAGCAGACTGTGGGCTTGTTTATTTTTTTCAATAAACTGTTAAAGCAAAGGAGATCCACCATAGATGACCAACTGTCCAAAAAAACACAAATAAGGTAATACAACTGTGCAGGTTTATCTGCATATCTGGTGGAAAAATACTTTGAAGATTAAGGTTCCTTTCAACACGGGCAGCCAGGGGAAGGTAAAAAAAGGCGATTGGTCTGCTACTGCCTACCTACAAGCAGACATAGTGCTTCCCAGTTAAGTACACATTGCCATGTTGCAGCAATTATAAGACTACATGCAGAGTCTGACAGGTGACACCACCTGTCAACACACCAATGTAACTGCATGGGGCTGCAAATGCTTGGCTTGCAATTTCAGCACAACCCCAAAGTGCAAAAAAAAAAAAAAAGTCAATATCTCCTGAACACCTGCTGACTTCTTCTTACCGTGCAGTGTCCAGGGGGGTGGAAAACACCGCTACAAACGTGAAAGGTGCCTATAATTTAAGTAGATCTAAACCCTCAGTGAAGGACTGAGCATTGTGCATCGTAAACAACTGTCATTTTTATTAAGTAAAATACCTTTTGGCATCATTGGTCACAACGCAGTGATGCTGATCTTGCAGCCACTTCCTATCTACATGCACTCACTCCAGGGGTGGCTTCATGGCATTTCTCAGATCAGGGATAAAGTGTTGTTATCCTATAAGTGAAATTCCCTGAAATCACAAGGTATTTTTAAATAAAAGCTGCAGATTTAAAAATACTGAATACATTTTAAAATTTCATGTTAACATGTTAAAGTTTATACGAGATTTGAATGACGGAGCTTATCAGTTGTATTACTTCAAACATATGCTGATTACAAGCTAACCAATCTTTCACGCAAGAGCACGCATGTCTAATATATCTAGTTGCAGTTGTGGTTCAGTTTGATACAGTCTTTTGGACTGGTTCATTGAATGACATGACTGACAGGATTGTCTCTGATAACATAGGGACTTTCTCTGTTACAGTAGTAGCCCTTAAACAGTTACTTACAATGGTGTCTGAATATCGGCTGTATTTTTAACTTTATCTATGCTTGAAATCAACCAAAGGCTAAATCATCCACTATTGTGCAATAAAAATATTTTACAAAACATTTTTTTTTTTTGTATGAATTTTTTTTTTTTTAACTTCTATTTTCATACTTACTGTGTTGTTTTGTAACAGTGTATAGATGAATGTGGCCCAGCAACAAACAAAATGAGGGTCTCTGAATTAGAAAATGACCACACACAAAGTAGTTTACAGCTTAGTAGGGAGTTAGCTGGAAAATCCTACTTGGCACATAGATCTAAGCCGAGGTGCCCACAGACATAATGCAAACAGCATGGATCAGACAACAAGCATCTATATTGTTTTATATTTTCACTGCTCTTCAATTAAAAGTTTGAGTTGTAGATACACCACTGCAAAAAAGATCCCAATAAAATAGAGCAGGCTCAAATAGCCATACAAAAATACACTTGTAACACCTGCTACCCTGCCAGCCCACTTAGATGTGAGAGCCCAGAGAAATATCTACTGCTTCTGGGTATGAGAGAATGTGTGACACTCTCCCTGCTTCCCTTTAAGGCAGCATGTCCATGCAAGGTCACATGGAGGGGGAACCAATCAAGTTTCCCAACAATTCAACACTTTTATAGAACTATTGAAATTATAACAGATAATGGTATATGAAAAATTATTAGCAACTCTAATTGATAAAATGCCTTTATTTGAAAATAATTGGGATAATTCTGCCAGTATTTAGCGAAAATGTATACAGGTTTCCTTGTTACAAAGTATTTTTAAATATATGGTTAGGAGGACCGATCTTATAATGCAGGAAAGTAGCAGGGAATGGGCACCAGTTCTTATCTTTGAAACCTGTGTGGCGTGTGTGTTTATGGTTTGTCAATACAAAAGTATATGTATGCCAAATTTTATATATGTACTTTTGTTTTTTAAAACAATAACAATTATTATGGATCTAGGAAAGCTAAGGGTCTCTGCTTAGGCTCTCTTTGGTGAATCCCCCTAAAGTGCAGGGTTGAAAGCAGTCTTTCTCAACTCTGTGCATACTGTAAAAGCATGAGAAAAATTTCAATTGTTGCACATCCTTCAAAGATGTGTGTAATGAACACACTCACCTAATAAACCTGCAAACTGTTTCTGTGTTTGTGACCAACCTGGTCCCTATTACATATATGGTAGCACTGTCCAATAGCTCAAACTCCTTGGTCTCCTGCAATATATAGAACTGGTCCAGCAAGCTGCCTTTAGCACTGTGCTAAAATGATCACAGTTTGATAAATCTGGATATTTGGCCTTTCCCAGGTTACATATGTCTTTAGCACTGTGCTAAAATGATCACAGTTTCATAAACCTGGATACTTGGCCTTTCCCAGGTTACAACACAGTTTACAACTCTTCTAGAATTCTACCCAATTCCCCAATTATATATTTTAAGTCAGTTCAAAGAGAAACTTCACGCCCCCCCCTTACCTGTTATGCTTTGATTCATATTTACCTGTATTTATACCTATATATTTTTACCTTTATAATAAAATGTACCTGCCCAGTGAATCCAGCATTGTCTTGCTGTGATTTGCTGCTCAGGTTCCGCAGGCCCACATCACCATCTTTTTCTCTGACGTCATTGGGCACCCAGCTATCTCTTCCAGGCTCAGGCAGCCTACCCATGACGACACAACAGATCTACCCACTGGCTGCTGTATATCTCTGTTCCAACAGCTTCCTGGCATATATGACCTGGATATGCCAGGAGACTGCAGAGAGTAGACAGTAATGCCGCGTACACACGAACGGAATTTCTGACAGAAAGAGTCAGATGGGAGCTTTTCATCGTATATTCCGACAGTGTGTATGCCCCATCTGACTTTTTCTGTCGAAAATTCAGACGGACTTAGATAGAGAACATGTTTTATATTTTTCTGACGGAACAAATTACTATTAGAAAAACTGCTCGTCTGTATGCTGTTCCGACGCACCAAAAATGACGCATGCTCTGACGCAAGTACCTGAAGGAAGCTATTGGCTACTGGCTATTAAACTTCCGTTTTCTAGTCCCGTTGTACGTGTTGTACGTCACCGCGTTCTGGACGGTCAGAATTTGGTGTGACTGTGTGTATGCAAGACAGCTTGAACAGAATTCCGCCGGAACTCCGTCGTAAAAACCTTCAGAGTTTATTCTGACAACAAAACCGGTCGTGTGTACAGGGCATTAGACGTCATTCTCTCCTAGGCAAGAATGGCAGTTGGGGGACGGCCAAAAACATTTTTTTTTTTTTTACTATTTTAGAGTGTGAAGTGTGCATGTGTGGAGGTGGGATGAGGGATGAGAACAATACATACTTTAAATCAGTGGTTCTCAACCTTGCTAGTGCCATGACCCCTTGATAAAATTTCTCAAGTTGTGGGGACCCCTAACAGTAAAATTATTTTCGTAGCGTGGGTTGTCAGCACCCAAGGCAAGACAAGTAACTTTTGTCGCTAACCCATGGACATGGGTTAGCGCTCCCTGAGTCCCTTCCACTCGTACAGTATTAAAATCCCTTATGGTACATCCCTATCCCTCTCCCTAGCTGTCTTTCTTGTTCTTCCTCTTATTCTTTCTCTCCTTTTTTCTTTGTTCCTCCCGTTCTTTTCCTCTCCCTTCCATGTATTTTCTATTTTTATTCCTTCTCTTATTCCTTGGTGGGGGTAATAGGATGAGTGGCAGTGCTGGGGGGAGTTCTGATCATCCAACTTAGGTGCTCTTGATCAAGGTCATCTTCTGATCTGAGAACTGTAGTGGGGACTTTTAATGGCAACTATAATCACAGGTAGTGTTACTCACTGTGTCTCAGACTTTGTGGTGTCTCGTAGCAGTGACACCTATGCCGAAATCAAGAGATAGGGTCTCCTCCAGGCCCTCCCACTTCACATTCCTCACCAGTCAGCTGACTGCTAGTCTCTGCCCCCCAGCCATGCAGTGAACTGAATGGGCGGCTGCGAAGAGGCAGAGTGGGCAGCTGTGGGCTCCAGGAACAGCCCAGCTGGGTGGCCACAGGTTCCAGGGACAGCCCTGCTGGGTGGCCGCAAAAAGGGTGGGAGAGCGGTGCGGGCTTCACAAACAGCCCAGGATTCGGTGACCCCTGGAAAATCATCATTCGACCCCCGAGGGGGTCCCGACCCCCAGGTTGAGAACCACTGCTTTAAATAGTTTTGATAGTCTGAAAGTATTTCCCAGTAAGCTTATTGTCCTGCTTATCCTTTGATTTATTTGAAGTGTAAGTTCAGGTCAAAACGTTTTATTGGTTCTAGATTAGAAAATCTGATTATTATTATTATATTATATTATTATACAGGTTTTATATAGCGCCAACAGTTTGCGCAGCGCTTAACAAAATAAAGGCAGACATTACATTACAATTTGGTACAAGAGGAATCAGAGGGCCCTGCTCATTAGAGCTTGCAATCTAAAAAAGAAGGGTTAATCTGATTAATTTTTATTACTATCTGTGTCTCTTCTAGAGAAATGTTGACTAACGTTCTGCGCCAAACCCATGCAGGAAGGGAGGGGAATCTTCCAAAAGAGGATACAGACAATAATAAAATCCTGACAGGGGATATAGCCTTTCCTTGTTCTATACAACAAGAATTTTTTTTTTTTTAATTAGATGCTATAAATAGTCTTGTATAGCCATCAAAGGACATTATTATTTATGCCTTTAATCAATCGCTTAATAAAAAAGCTTAGGATTTATCCACAATTTTTTTCTGATAACTAACTTTCACATATTCAATGTCTCCTTTGGTTGAAGAATACAAAGATCTCCTGAATTTACATTGCTAAAAGAAACTTTACCACCTGAAATATCTGATGGGCCTGTTTTCCTTCTCTGCGCATGTAAGTGCCTTCATTTGAATTTTTTATTGTTGCTGTTTTACTACTTTACTACTGCAAATATACTTTGGGGTGTCGATTGAAACAAGCTTACTTGATTCCTCTAGTTATCACCTTTCAAGACAACAGAATCACAATGACGGTCTATGATGTAGGACAGAATCTTTTCATGACTTACTTTCCCACAGTCCCTTCTTAAGTAAATTTTATTTAAATTCTTTTCTGGCAACATGTTGTCTCTCCACCCTCCGTTCTAATAAAACCTGTGTCTTTTCTGCATGAGGCATTCCGCACTTACATTTCTTAAGCTTTTATAGCATTTTACAAGGAAATACAGTACCCATCCACAAAGCCATCTGTACCCTCCAGAATGTAGGACAAGACACATTGAAGGGATTTTGACAATGAACGCCATGTTAATGATTTGATAGCAGCTTAAATAAAATAGCCCAAATAAAGCTACAGGAGATCTTCAGTGGCTCTACAAGGCAATAAATTTGTATTAACTCAGTAACTACAGCAATTAAGGGCTAGTTTGGGAGTAGTTAGGGGAGACAAAGGGACATTATTATTCTTGGAAATGAGTGTAGTAAAAGAAGGAATTCTTTCCATTTAACTAATGAGCAGCTGGGTAAGCATGTAAATGGAGCAGCTTCTCCCTAGAATTGCTTTATATCTCTCATAGAGCGATGGCAGAAGATGTTCATGTGGGTTGAAGTCTCACTAGGTCTATTAGATCTTCCATTGTGATGCAAATTCAAGGCAGTGTTTTGGCTAGTTTATCTGCTAGTTAAAAGAGTATCATTTCAGTTCACATGAATGGAATAAGCACACACCAATGAGCTTTAATGGAGAAGCTTCACTTTCAAAGGTTTATTTGAAGCTGACAGTAAGGTGAAAAGTGCATGGATTACATAGGCTAAGTTGAACAACAAGGCTGCTTTGTGTTATCTTATTCTGTTTAGTGAGTATGGCTACTTGATAGATATGTTTTATGTGCACATGACAAACATTCATTATGCAGCACACTGTGCAATAGGATGCCATGGGGGCCTTAATATGCGTATAGACATGAGATGATGCTCAGAAGATCCGCAGTGATATGCAATGAGTACATGACTCTCAGAGAAGTAGAAGCATGTAAAATAGTACATTTTTGTTCACTTACTGCCTGTCTGTCCCATGAACGGTTAAGAGGTAACACAAGGCAAACAAGTAAAGTCAGTTGGTGAGCTGCTATCAAACATTGAATCTATCTAAAAAGTGCAATGAATCTCTGCCCCCAGAAATCCATTGCTTTCAATGGTTTTAGAGTGTATATATACATGTCTCTGAAGCAGGTTAAGCAGTACTTGGAGTCACTTACAATGTCAATGGGGACAACTGGTTGGCAGTTGTATGGCCCAAATAGAAGAATGCACAGAAAATAAAAAAAATCCCTTTAAGTGAACTTGCACTACTGAAGTGTTTAAGGTCCTGAAGTAGTTGGTAATCTGTTCTTCCAGTTCATTCTATGTGGTATACACAGAAAATCATAGATGGTGACATCCTAATGCAATAACATAGAAGCAGTACTATATTTCTTAACAGGATGGAAATGTCCCTTTAAAATAATGTCATCAATCATTGCTGACTCTAAATAAGTGCTTTTATATCATTGCAAATTGATACTGCTTACAACTTGATCAAGTGAGATCTACCTTAGGCTCAGTTCACACTGCCGCGATTTGGGATCCGACTTGTGAGACCCTAAGTTGTGTGACATGTGAAACCACATTTTAGTCAATGAGAGCTGTCTTAATTAGCACCACGCTCCGACTTTAGAAAAGGTTCCTGTACTACTTCAAGGCGACTTCTATCCGACTTGTGCCCATAGACTTTAATGGAAGTTATTATTATAATACAAGATTTATATAGCGCCAACGGTTTACTCAGTGCTTTACAACTTGAGGGTAGACAGTACAAATACAATACACTTTAATACAGTGGGAATCAGAGGGCCCTGCTCCTTAGAGCTTACAATCTAAGAGACACAAGAGGTAATAACTGTGGGGGATGTGCTGATGAAGAAAATAAATGTACAGTTGTTAGGTGGGGGCCAGATAGGGATCGTCTGAAAGCAGACAAAGTAGGAGAAAGTCAGACAGATTGGGGAAGAGTATTCCAGCGGATGGGAGAGACTCTGGGGAAGTCCTGAAGGCGAGCATGGGATGAGGTGACAAGGGAGTTTAAAAACAGGAGGTCTTGGGAGGAGCGAAGAGAATGATTAGGTTGGTATTTTGAAACTAGGTTGCCTCCAAGTTGGATCCTCATCTTAATTGATGTGATTTGGATCTGACATTACAGGAAGATTAAACAGACATTCCCTGAAGTTGCTTCAAAGTTGCACCAAAGTCATGCAAAAGACGTGCCAAAGTCGCCTGGCAAAGTCGCACTGCAAGTCGTGCCAGTGTGAACTGAACCTTGTGGTGGCCTTTGAAAGCAAATTGTACTTAGTACATTGGTGCTTCTTTGAGGTCACAGGTGAGACATTGAATCCATTATGCTAACCACAACTGTGTCAAAACATACACTAGATACACTACACCGCATCCAATAAATTGCTTTATTTATCCAATATATTTCACCCTGGGGTCATCAGTGAACAAAGGTTCCTTCCTTACTTACAGCTCTCTGAAATTTCCAAAAAGTCCTATCAATTGACACCTGTTTATCTTCAGAGCTGTTACAACAGACCTCCACTTTTATTAAAGACTAGTAAAAGTGTGCCCATTTGTTGAACAGGCTGAACATGGAAGGGTGCAATGGTAGAGTGGCAGCAAGTGCCAAGTATCATGTAGGTGCAGTGGCAAATGAAGTGGAGGTGTGCAGGACAGGTATTGAGATCAGGAAGAGGGAGAATAGAGGACAGATATGTGTGTCAGTACAGACGTGTATGTTGGTGTTGTGGCAATAGGTGCAGACCAGTGCTGTCAGATGGTGTGGTGGTGATTGGGGGGGGGGGTGTTGTGGCAGCAGTACTAGTAAGAAAGTGTTCCCCTACCACTGGAGAAAAGCAAAGTGACACAAATAACAGTAATATCACATTTACTCACGATACTGCAGTCATACTCCATTTCTATGGAATTGTTAGTATTCGCTGTATTTGAAGGAGAGGCCACTCACATGACCTCGACAGGTTAATTGACAGGGCTCTCCTCCTTTTTTATTCATTCTTTTTTTTTTTTGCACTATACATTCTTAGCAGTCAGTGTACTTTTGTAAAGCGCACCACTATGCTTTATAAATGTGCGGTGCTCTTTTTTTTTGTAAGCAGTGGTATGGCACAGAAAGGCCAGAGCACTGCTTTATTAATTGACCTCTTAGTGTTTAATAAAATAATATCACATTCCCTTTGGTTCTTGTTTTTTTATGATTTTTTTTTTTAATATTCTACTCTATTCTACTGTTGGTGGCTATAGGTCAAAATAATACCTAGGGCTCTAGTCCTGAAAGGCAAGAGTGCTGAGCTTCCAGACACTGTTTTGTCCCTTTGTATTAGTAGCCAAAAAATGTTATAACATTTAAATACCATATTCAACTTTTCTTTTACAGCAGTTAATACTACTTTCCTGATATATGTGTCATGTATAGCTTCTGTTCATGTTTCAAAAGAGATGCCTTCAAGAAATATGCACATTAAGGCCTTGAAAGGGGAGAAAGGTTATATGACCCTTAGCCTTTGCTCTGGACACTTGGGATTACTGGGTCTCCCTTGGGCCACTGTAATCAATCAAATCATAATTGGAGAATAAGATAAAACTTTCAGAACATTATTATTCATTATTTTAATTTTGTACTGTTGTATCTTCTAATAAGGTCATGCTGTTTTCTGATCTTTGCTGTTATTTATGCCATTTACACTTCATGAAGAACCCAAAAATAACATTGTGCACTTACAGAGATAGAAATCTAAACAACATAGCTACAGGGAATTTATTTGGCACCAAGGATTCAACCCTGCGTGATTGTGGTGCTAGACTACTTGCTATTGGTGTAGAGTCTTTCCCAGCAAAAAGGAGGTAAGTTAGCTAAGTGAATGAGCTAAACTGATCAACTCCTGGGATTCCTGATCCTTCCTATGGTGGAGTCCATGAGAGTGCTAGGTAGCAGCACAGTGAAATACAATGGTTTGGCACTGTGTTTAAAATGGAGTACTGTGACATCATCAGCAATTCCTGTTACTTTAGCCTGCCTGTTCAGACAAAGCAGAATTAATGAAGACATACAACAAAAAATTAGAAAGGGTAGGCAAGATTTTTGCTTTACAGTTGTATTTTTATCTTAATGGCAAGCAAAGAAAGATATGAAAAGCCTAAAGCTGAACTCCAGTGATGATATATTTTGTATACTTACATTGGACCAACTTAGCCCGATGTAAGTATACATATGTGATACTTGATCGGCCTCTGGAGAAGCTGTAAATCACTGAAAGATTGGAGCCATCCCTGTAGTAGCTTGGGCTACTACAGTGATTTACAACTTCCACAGAGACCGATCACGTGTCACATAACATACTTAAGCTGGGTACACACTATCCAAATATTGGCCAGTTAAGCAGGAACCTGACGGCATTTGGACAATGTTTACAGATGCCTGTCCGACAGAAGCCAGTCTCACGGCTGGTCTCTGTCTAATGGTCAAGCTGGAACCAACATGTGACCCGCATCCAATTAGCGTTTGCAACCAATGGCTCCAAGCACTGATCAGTGTGTTCTGGTGGGGGGACAGTCCCCCTGTCAGAACACAATAGAACAGTGAGGGAGATCATCGCACTAACATTGCTTATTTAGCATGGTGAGCTCTCAGTTTTTTTCATTCAGCCCGCCCAAAAATTCTATTACGAGCCTGGGAAGACAACCTTATTAAACATATTTAAACAGTTGCAGCAACCACAAAATTGTGCAGCATAGAAAAAAAATCACTGGTTTGTCTGAATTAACCACTTGCTGCAAAATCACGTACCTGTATGTCATTTTTCTCAAGTGGTTTTACCGGAGTGATGCATGCTTTTAGAGCTAACAATCAGCATTCTTGTAATAGCAACCAAAGCGGCTGCCGGCTAATCAGCTGCTTGGCTGTTTTTACAAGCAGCGGGAGGGGACGTCCCCCCACCCCCCCTCCTTCCGCCTTCTGTGGCTCGCCCTGGCTCTCCCTTCCCACCACCTGGAGACCTGAGCCAGCATGTCTGCCAGCTGGCTGGAGACCCCAACAAAGCCTGAATCGGCTTTGATCGGGTCTCTGATGTAATAACCCGGAAGTGACGTTACAACGTCACTTCCGGTTTACTCAGCAGCTATCAGCGCCAGTTTTAAAAAATTCCACCGGCCACCATTTTATTCTCTAGGGTCCCTGCTAAAAAAATATATATAATGTTTGGAGGTTCTAAGTAATTTTCTAGCAAACAATACTGATTTTAACTTGTAAGCAACACATGTCAGAAATATGCCTGGTCTTCAAGTGTTTAAGGTAGAACGCTTTTTTCAAAATCTTACTAATGCTGTCCTAATAAATAATAGCTCCTTGAGGCCTTTTATTTTAAGTGATGGTTTCCTGATTGTTAAAATGTTTTCCAGGATTGCATATCTTGACAGTAAATTCTTCTGTATTGCCATTATGGCATGGTGATGTCTACAGGCTAAGATCGCTTTGCTATTCACATTCTAGATATGTTTGATTATGGATAAATCACGTAACCTAGGAGGCCAGATCAGTACTTGCATAGTGTTGTACTGTGAAATCAAGCATTATCTCCCTGAAAAAGTACAATTTTCAGTTATGTTCATGAGTAGTATGAACATAATGCCTTGCTGTGATAACGCTATTGAACAATAACTCAAAAAACATATCTTATACCAAATCCCCCTCCCCTCCAACATTAAAACCCAATTGCCACTTTACTGTTCAAAAAAATCTGTGTCCTATCCCAAGTCAACTGTTCTCTAAAGTGGTGTGAAAAGAAAACACTATATTGGGACATAGTACAGGCATACCCCACTTTTAAGTACACAATGGGGTTTATTTACTAAAGCTGGAAAGTGCAAAATCCGGGTCCCTTCTGCATAGAAACCAATGAGCTTCTAACCCCAGCTTGTTCAATTAAGCTTTGGTAATAAAACCTGGAAGCTCATTGGTTTCTATGCAGAAGTGAGCCTGATTTTGCACTTTCCAGCTTTAGTAAATAAACCCCATTGTGTACTTAAAAGTGGGGTATGTCTGTATTGAAGTTCTGCTTCAAGCAAACAATTGCAAATATGTGTTTCATATTTCAACAAGGGATCTAATCTTTGCTGATGTCAATTGTGTTAGTACTGATGTCAGTGTAATAGTACACATTCTCGTGTTCTGTTGTCTTGCATACAACTGTATTCAGCCTCCTGCAGTGGTTGAATATCAGATGAACAGTTGACATTCCCCTGTAAAACATAATGATTTTAGCATGTCAATAGTTTAACTGCTTAAACTCAGGCAACAGTCGAACCATGTTTCCCCCATCTTTCCAACTTCTCAACATACAATTCTAATAAATAGATCTTTAAAATGTAATTTATAGGAATAATTTTAATGCAAATACTTATATTTATATTATAAAATAATTAAAATACAAATTGAAGAAAGGACACTATCAATTAAATATACATTGCACAGTACTTCTCAAATAAAGGTGTTGAAAAAATTGATTAGATAATAATTACAATAATTATTAAGTGTTTATACGTTTTATACACTTTACATAATTAGAGCACCTGTCATTTTGTGCTTGCATATTTTAAACATATGTAAATATTAGATATCGATTTTAATCAGATTTACTGTAATGGCTAGGAGAAAACATGCTGGGAAACTTTTATATTTTGTAAAGAATGATTCCTTCCTTACATGTTCCTTCTCCAAAACTAATGCATAATAGTCATATACACATATAACAGCCACACAGGTAGTGACATAGTAAATGATACAGACCATGGGGGTTGATTTAATAAAACTGGAGAGTGCAAAATCTGGTGCAGCTCTGCATAGAAACCATAGAAAAATCAGCTTCCAGTTTTTTTTTTTTTTTTCTTGTCAAAGGTTAACTGAACAAGCTGAAGTTAGAAGCTGATTGGCTACCATACACAGCTGCACCAGATTTTGCACTCTGCAATTTTAGTAAATTAGCCCCCATATCTTTGAAGGGGCTTGATTGCGGTAGATTGATATTTAGGCTTTTACAACCTCTCCTGAACGATTTAAGTTGACAGATAGTAACCCACGTTTAAAACTTCCGTTTTTCCACGTTTACATGCATCCTTAGTTTCCTCACCATTGTAACATCTGAAGCAATGGGGTTTATTTACTAAAGAAAACTCCACTTTGCACTGAAAGTGCACTTGGAAGTGCAGTCGCTTTAGATCCGAGGGGAACATGCAAGAAAAATAAAAAACAGCATTTTAGCTTGCACATGATTGGATGATAAAATCAGCAGAGCTTCCCCTCATTTCAGATCTACCCCTTAGATTTACAGCGACTGCACTTCTAAGTGCACTTGCAGTGCAAAGTGGATTTGCCTTTCGTAAATAACCCCCATTGCCCTGATGATTCTGAATGGCTTTCATGATCACAGAACTATTGTTAAGCTGTGGCTGGTGCTTTCCACTACAGTGAGAGTAACTTTGCTATGTCCCACGGTATTAGAAGTTAATTTTAAAATTTTCATTTGTGCACAATGGTAGGCCTTTGGAAGATAAGAACCCTTCCTCTTGCACAAATCTAATACGATATGACATTATATTTAGCTGTGTTTGCTATGCAAACGTGGCACACCCGTATACTACAAAGTTCCTTGATATGCATAGTGAAGATTTTACTGCTTTCTAATATGGTTTCTGTTGTCTTGCCTCACTGACAGGCTTGGGAAAACAAAGCTAACAGATGTCCTCCTTTTCAACCATTGTCTTAAGAAGTTATACTTTCTCTGCAAACAGTGTCTTTGGGATCTGCTTAAGATTCCTCAGCAATGTCTTCTTGGTAACATGGATTAGTCTCTAGCGGACAATGTTTATTACAATGTTTAATACTGTTTCCTGTTATGTGATCTAAAGATTTGCATAACCAGGATACACAGTGACAGCGCTGACTTGTAAATCCTTTTAGCACTTGGTAATCCAGTAGAAAGAATCTTGTGCAAAGAAAGGAGCAAGGTTTTCCAAGGATAAATCGTGTAATTAGGACACCTGTTGAATTCAGCATGTCCTATGTGAAGTTTTAACATACAAGAAAATCTCCTGTATTTTCTACTATACTCTCCTTGTCCTCTGATATTGTCTTTTACTATCTATACATTTTCTATATCATCTTCACTGGACCACACTAGTGGGGTAATCATTGAATGCATCCACTAAATCACTACACACTGATCCATTATGAAACTGAAACTGCACATCATAAATACTTTGATATTATTTAAAGTGTATGTCCAGGCAAAACATTTTTTGAATAGAGTAGGGTTAAAATCTTCATGTTCTACAGCCAACTGCAGCTCACATAGAGGGATTTAC
Organism: Lithobates clamitans; assembly: GCA_037952925.1. NCBI lineage: Eukaryota > Metazoa > Chordata > Amphibia > Anura > Ranidae > Lithobates > Lithobates clamitans. Next base: position 660,639 of record JBBGZY010000527.1, read on the forward strand.
TATCACTTCCTGTCCTGCCGACAGTGTTTTACCAGACAGGAAATAAGAGGAGCTCTCCAACAGCAACATAGACAAAGATAAAAAAAAAAAAAAAAGTTTTAGTACATTATGGGAATACTGGAACCTCTGGCAGATTTTATTTCTGTCTGTTGCAGATTTTCCGTGCCTTACTTCTGGTGAAACTGTTGTCAGCAAGACTGGAAGTAAATAAGTTTTCCCCACTATATCCAAGATTAGCAAAAGATTTTTGGGATGACATAGGCACTACCTAGATGTAAAGTAGGCACTGCCTTGCTTTTTCATTTATGATGGGTTTATCACACAGTCCCTGAAATTCATTAAGACTGGTGCAGTCAGATTTGGTGAAGTGGTGAAGAATGCGCCAAATTCATATACCTGTCTAGAATTTGTATATGAATTTATCTCTTTATCTCACTTTTAGAATGCACGAGAGACACTTGCGTAAAATCTGTCTGAGTCAGGATTTCTCTTTGCATGCCAAAGGAGAGACATAATGTAAAAGTGGCGCATTTCAGAACTACCTGAATTTGGTGCACGAATCACTGTCAGAACCAAAAGTGTTGCAAATGCCTCGTGAATTTGGAGCAATACATTAACACAAGTGATTAACGCTAGAAAAGTGGCACAGCAGCTTTTTTTTAACTCCCCCCATTGGGGCTCCTATTTATCTCCAGTAAAGGTTAAATTGAAAAAAAACGTAATTTTTTTTTTTTTAGACAACCTAGCAAAAAACAAGTCTCATATATCTTGAAAAAGCATATAAACATCTTCGTTATTCTAACATGGTTAGCGTAAACTATAACATGTAAAAACTGCAAACTTAGGTCTGGCTTGAAAGGTTTCAGTTACAGTACCTCTAGCCTTGAAGAGATTAAACTTGGAACAGCAGTAATTACATATCGGTACACTGGCTATTCATACCCAGTAAAAACTAGACCACCATATTTCCATGGTTTTGTACCAACACTATCTTAGTTAACTGGTTCATACATTCGATAAGAACCACTAAGGATGCACCATTTTCTATGACTTTCCAGGCCCTGAGGCAATCATTTGCTATCCCATCCTCCTTCCAATTTAGGTACTGGCAGCTAAAGCATGCCTTTGAAGCTCAGTTCCCTGCCCCCCTCGTTTTGGAACCGGACTCCATTGAACGGCTCTTGATTTCTAGCGTGATGGGGAAGCCACTTTCAACATTATATTTATATCTCACGGTAGAATATGACACCAAGCTAACTAAGACTTGGGAAAAGTGGAGGGTTGATATTCCTTCCCTGGACGAAGAGGAATGGAAGGAGTGTTTAATTTCCTACATTCCTTCCATGATCGCAGCGAAAGATAGGTTCATACAATTTAAGTTCCTACACAGAGCATACTTCACCCCCCAGAGATTGGCCCGCATTTACAATCAAAGAGACCCCAATTGTCAGAGATGCAGACAGGAGGTGGGCACCTTTTGGCACATGGTCTGGTCCTGTCCCAAACTTAGAACCTTTTGGTCAGCAGTGGCCTCCACACTGAGCAATATTACAGGCTTAAATGTACCGGTTGATCCTCAGATACTATTGCTTAGCCATTTGGAGGATCTTGAGGCAGACAGGTATAGTAAATTGTGTCTTACCTATGCATTATATTATGCTAGGCGCGAAATCTTACTGGTATGGAAACTAGCAGAGCCTCCTACTTTGGCATCATGGAGAAGGTCGGTGAATATGGTACTTCCCCTATATAGGTTGACATATGAAAGTAGGCAATGCCCAGGGAAGTTTGATAAAATCTGGTCCTCTTGGATAGACGCCTCTGGGGTCCCTGAGCCCCCTGATCCATAATTGGTATGCTGTGAAACTTATTGGAGGACATCCTATACCTCATTGCCTACTCTTCTTGTGCTCGTCCCCTCTCGCCCCCCCCTTCCCTCTCTCTCGTTCCCCTTCCCCCCCTCCTCCCCCCCTCCTCTCCCCCCCCGTCCCCCCCCCCTTTTCTCTCCTCCCACTCCGTATCAGGCTGGATTGAAACTGGTTACTTATATAATTTTATCTACGTTGGTATAATACTATAATGTAATAAGGGGTATTATTCTGTGATATTTCTGTCATCTATGTAACTGGAATATCTGATAAACAGAGACTATAATTTGAAGGTAGATTCTACTGCTATTATCCTTTCTACTTTGAAGGTACTAAATTATCTTGTAATGTAATGCTGATTTGTTCAATAAAAAATTTTCTCTGTTAAAAAAAAAAGGATGCACCATTTTCAGGTGCAGAAGGATCCAGTGCCTCAGACTTACCCCTTTTAATAGTGTGCCCCTTTTAAAGCATATTATTCACTCTAATGTAGAAGGACCTATGGGTTTAAACCAGGATGGTACGTGGGACCCTCCAGGCTCCAGTCATAGGGTTATTGGTCAATTGTTGTATAGTTTTTAAAATCTGGAAAAGGAGTAATAATGTTACTTATGGTATTAATTAGTGGTGGTTTAGAACCAAGTTAATCATATCTTAAGATTGGAAAGTGGAAATACTCTCTTAGACAGTTCTCACCAAGACAGCTGTCCCCACTGAAACATTTCCCCAATATTCTTGTTCTAGAGAGGGTGAATCTTGCCAGTGAGGACAAATAATAAACACAAAAATAACATGGCTTTAAATATTAAAAACCTGGTTAGTGCAGGAGCAAAGTATTCTGTACTTCAAAAAGTGGGTCTTTTTACACGTCCTGCTATTGTTTGTTGTCAATGCACTATAAGCCCTGGTTCAAACTGATGCGATTTTAGTGCGACATTGATGCAACTTTGTTGCGACTTTACGACTTCTGGAGATTTTCATGTTGTGCGATTTTGGCTCTGTCCAATTAAATCCATTCAGATTATGTGACATAATTACTGTTCCATTTCCTTTTTTCTTCCTGATTGAAGTTTTTGAACTTAGCAGTATGTTTGCAGGCAGTTATCTTGCAGCAGCAGTCATTCCGACTGCTTTCGCCCTTCATAATAGATGAGCAAGAACATAAGCAAAGGATGTGAAGGCATTGTTACTGGATCCACCCAATCATATCAAATCGGAAAACAAGAGGACAGTTCTGAGAGATGAATGAAGTTCTTCGTGCACATTCTGATAAGTTCTTTAACTACACCTGTATGTCCATAGCAAGGTGAGTACCTATGCTCATTATCAATGTATATGCAGCATTATGTCTAACAAATGTGCATATGGAAGCTTGTCTAAAATCAAAAACAGCTGACTGCTGATTTCTATTGCCCAATAAATTTAAAGACATTTTTTTTACATTTTTTTTACTTTCATGTACCATTGGTTAGTGATATTGGTATCACATTTGCAGTGCACTTTCAATGCACAAAATATTTGCCTTTAGGAAAGCAACCCCAATGAATGATTTGCTTCTCTGTGTATTTGTAAATTTTATCACATTGCAAAGAATATTACATGGTGTGAGGGTCTGTCAGAGCAAAGCTTCAGGGAGGGGAGGGGGTTTAGTGCAAATGGCCTATTATTATTATTATTATTATTATACGAGATTTATATAGCGCCAACAGTTTACTCAGCGCTTTACAATGTATAAGGGGGACAACACAATTACAGTACAGTTCAATACAAAAGGTACAGGAGGGCCCTGCTCGTAGAGCTTACATTCTAAAGGGAGGGGGTGGTGGTACAAAAGGTAATAGCTGCAAACAATGATTTGATGGGGGTGGCTCAGGGACAGTTATGTGGGTGTGGGATAGGCTTCCCTGAATAAATGAGTTTTCAAGGATCTCCTAAAGGTGGACAGGGTGGGGGCTGATCGGACATACTGGGGCAGGGAATTCCAGAGGATGGGAGAGGCTCTGGAGAAGTCCTGAAGGCGAGCATGGGAGGAGGTAACAAGGGAGCTAGAGAGCAGGAGGTCCTGGGAGGAGCGGAGGGGGCGATTTGGGCGATATCTGCAGATGAGGTTGGTGATGTAGATGGGGGCGATGTTATGAATGGCCTTGTATGTTATGGTTAGCATTTTGAATTTTATACGGTGGGGGAGGGGAAGCCAGTGAAGGGATTGGCAGAGAGGAGCAGCAGTCACGGATCGATTAGTGAGGTATATTAGTCTAGCAGCAGCATTCATAATAGACTGAAGGGGGGATAGCCTGCTTAAGGGTAGGCCATTAAGGAGAGAGTTGCAATAGTCGAGGCGGGAAATAATCAAGGAGTGAATAAGTTGTTTTGTAGTGTCATTAGTCAGGAAGGGTCGAATTTTGGAGATGTTGCGGAGGTTAAGGCGGCAGGATTTAGCCAGTGATTGGATATGGGGGCTGAAGGAGAGGTCAGAGTCAAGGATTACACCCAGGACTCTGGCATGTGTGGAGGGACCAATGGTTGTGTTGTTGATATTAATGGTGAAGTCACAGGAGGGGGACCGTGAAGGAGGAAATATAACAAGTTCAGTTTTAGAAAGATTAAGTTTGAGGAAGTGGTGTGACATCCATACCGATATGTCATTCAGCAAGTTTGAGATCCGTGAGGAGATAGTGGGGGTGAGTTGGGGAGTGGAGAGATAGATCTGTGTGTCATCGGCATAGAGATGGTATTGGAAGCCATGGGAGGTGATCAACTGGCCCAGGGAAGAGGTATAGAGTGAGAAAAGGAGAGGCCCAAGGACAGAGCCTTGGGGTACCCCAACAGAAAGAGGAAGGGGAGCGGAGGAGATGGAGTTGTAAGTGACGCTGAAAGTGCGCTGAGATAGGTAGGAGGAGAACCAGGATAATGCAGAATCACGGAGGCCAAGGGAGTGTAATTTGCTGAGGAGCAGCAGGTGGTCAACTGTGTCGAAGGCAGCAGAGAGGTCTAAAAGTATGAGTATGGAGTAGTGGCCATTGGTTTTGGCAGTTATTAGGTCATTGGTGATTTGTAGTAGGGCAGTTTCAGTCGAATGTTGTAGGCGGAAGCCAGACTGTAGGGGGTCGAGAAGGTTGTTGTCCGTGAGGTAGCGACTCATTTGGTCATGAACAAGGCGTTCGATGAGCTTGGAGGCAAACGGGAGAAGGGAGATAGGTCTTAAGTTATTCAAACAGGTGGGGTCTAGTGAGGGTTTTTTGAGTATGGGGGTAACCAGTGCATGTTTGAACGGGGAAGGAAAGGTGCCGGAGGAGAGGGAGAGGTTGAAGATGTGGGTTAGGGAGTTGAGGATAGAGTGGGAAGGTGGTCGCAGCAATTGAGAGGGGACAGGGTCCAGGGGACATGTAGTGAGGTGGGCCATGGAGAGGAGTTTATCAACTTCTTCTGTGGTAACTGGGCAAAAGGAGGAGAGTATTGAGTGTGGTGTTGGACCTGATATGTTGGGTAGGGGAGGAATTTTAATGCTGGATATCTCCTTGCGAATTGTGTTGATTTTGCTATTGAAGTGGTTGGCAATCTGTTGAGCGGTAAGCAAGTTGGTGGGAGGGGGCAGTGGGGGGTGAGGTAAGGAATTAAGGGTAGAAAAGAGTTGACGAGGTTTGGATGAGAGGGTTTTGATGAGAGTGTTGTAATAGGTTTGTTTAGCAGTGTGGAGGCAGGAGTTGTATTTGAGAAGGACAGATTTGTAGAGGGTAAAGTCTTGCAGGGATTTAGATTTACGCCATGCTCGCTCAAGAGCACGGCTGCGTCTCTTGAGACTTCTGGTGTCGTCTGTTTGCCAGGGTTGTGGCAGATGGGGCCTGGTTCTGCGTGTAGAAAGAGGAGCAAGTACGTCTAGGGAGGATGACAACGTGGTGTTGTAGATGGAAGTGGTTAGGTCTGGGCAGGACAGGGGTGCGATTTTGTCATAAAGGCCATCAGTAGCAGAGTGAAGAAGGGAAGGGTTGAGGTTGCGAAGGTTCCTGCGGGTAGTGGTTTGTGGGTTGGCAGCATGGGATATAGGAGACAAGGAGAGTGTGAAACGGATAAGGTTGTGATCAGAGAGAGGAAAGGGTGCGTTGGAGAGATTGCAGGGAGTGCAGCGATGGGAGAATACAAGGTCAAGAGTGTTGCCGTTGGAGTGAGTGGTGGTTTGTGTCCATTGTGTTAGGTTAAAAGAGGAGGTTAAATTGAGTAGTTTAGAAGTGGTAGCATTATTAACATTGATTGGAATGTTAAAGTCACCTAGGATGATGGCAGGCACTTCAGATGAGAGAAAATAGGGTAGCCATGCAGAGAAGTCATCCAGAAAGCGTGACACTGGTCCAGGAGGCCGATAAATGACTGCGACCCTCAGACAAGCTGGAGAGAAAAGACGAATGCAGTGCATTTCGAAAGAGCAGGTGGAAAGAGAGGGAGGTGTGGGCAGTACCTGGAAGGTGCATTGTGGGGAGAGGAGAAGTCCGACACCACCTCCTTTTCGTCCACTGGGTCTGGTGGAGTGAGTCCAGAGAAGGCCACTGTGGGACAGTGCAGCTGCCTACAGGTATGGCAGTTACAAATAATCAACATTTTTCTAAGTTTTCTTTTTTTTTTTACCTGCTGGGGCCACTTGACTGCATTGGCAATTTTCTTGATAAGGTGAACATTTAATGATAATAACAGACTGTATTACATATGTCAATTTTATTTTGCCCATAGTTATTCTTTAAACAAATTACATTAATACCTTACACAGTTACTTACGCTGGGATCACTGTTGAGATATTTGTATATTGCTATCATTTCTCCTCTCAAGCCTTTCTTCTTCAGGGAGAATAAATTTAGCGCTTGTAGTTGTTCCTCATAATTGAGGTTCTTCGGTCCCCATATTCATTTAGGGGGATTCTTCTCTGGATTCTCTGCAGCTCCAGGACATCCCTTCTGAGGACTGGTGACCAGAACTGGATGGAATACTCCAGATGCGGCCAAACCAGAGTCTTATAAAGTGGCACGATTATAGTTTTATCCCTGGAGTAAATTCCTTTTTTAATGCATGCTAATAGTCTGTTGGCTTTGGTAGCTGCAGCTTGACACTGCTTGCTATTTCTCAGTCTGTCCTCTACTAGGATCCCTAGATCCTGCTTAGTCCTGGAATCCCCTACGGCAGTGATGGCGAACCTTGGCACCCCAGATGTTTTGGAACAACATTTCCCATGGTGCTCATGCATTATGCAGTGTAGTTGAGCATCATGGGAAATGTAGTGCCAGAACATCTGGGGTGCCAAGGTTTGCCATCACTGCGCTAGGAGTTCCCCCCCTAATGAGTAACTTGTGTTTATATTTTTACCCCCCAAGTGCATTACCTTACATTTACCAATGTTAAACTTCATTTGCCATCTAGTAGCCCACTCCATTAATTTATGCGGGTCCTCTTGTGAAGTTTCTATATCCTGCTGTGATGTTATTGCCCTACATTTTTTTTGTGTCATCAGCAAACACTGAGATCGAGCTTTATCCCATCCTCTATATCATTTATAAATAAATGAAACCTCCTAACTTAGAGCAGTGTCTACTTTTTCTTTTACTTTCTGAATTCATATCTAGTACTAATCGTTTAATGCATTGAAATTTAATCATGATGCAGACAACCAGATTCCAAGGTAATCACAATAATGTATTACTCATTGTTCTGAGGTCTCAGCTGGTGTTTTTGGTCTTGTAGGAGTTTAATAACGTCTCGATGAACCCCCTGGACCAGACTGACTATATGAGGCTGAAATCACCCACTTCCTCCTATCAACAGTTTTAATGAGAGCTGTTTAGATGAACTCTCCTGGCTTCTAATAAAATGATTTTGCATGTGTAGGAAGCAGGATGTGTAAAGCCCAGGAGTTTGATCTTGTTTCAGACATCAAACAGTGCAGCATTGTGATGGGTGTGGAGCTGATGTAGCTGGCTGGAATACTAGATGGGATTGCCGTGGTTACGCAGCTGGACCGGAATAAGGCAGGGCTGGAAGTGAGCTTGTTATGTTTTTACAACTATACAATCCCCTGGACCTCTCTTTATGGATAATGTATTTAGGCCAATGGGGGTCTTCCTAGTGGTGCACATTGCACACCCATGGACATTTTGCGCACATACAAACAATATTCACAGGATTCCCTAATGTTATCCATCATATCACTCGTCAGGTTCAACAAATATTATTCAGCTTTTAAAAACATAACAATGTTTTATGGTGTAAATGTATTCTTCTGCCATCTGCAGTGTTTATTTATTTATTCTATTCTTACCTTTTTGTTTAAAGTTGAATGTCGTTATCAATTCTGACCATCAATCAGTCCCTTATACTCAGTACATTAAAAGCGGGGTTTTTTTAATTCACAGTTTTAAAAAAAATAAAAAGTAACCTTTGTGAATGCGTGATGTCATTGGTGTATATCAAAATTTGTTGCTATTGCCAGGCACCCAGAGCAGGAATCATTCAAGCAGCATCATCACTTTCTCCAACTGAATAGTGCTACTGACACAAACTACAACTCCCATGAATCCAAAGGAATTGTAATTGTCAGTGGTCATAAATGTGTGTGGGTGGGGCAGACTGGGAAATTTATGGTGGGCAGGAGACTCATGGTGTGTCAGTTAACTGATGCCACAACAGTGGGCACTTCGGACCTGGAGGTGTTGGAAACATTCCTCAGAGATTTTGGTCCATGTTGACATGATAGCATCATGCAGTTGTACTGTTCTACTACATCCCAAAGGTGCTCTATTGGATGAGATCTGGTGACTGTGGAGCCCTTTGGAGTACAGGGACCTCATTGTCATGTTCAAAAAAACAGTTTGAGATGATTTGAGCTTTGTGACATGGTGCATTATCCTGCTGGAAGTAGCCATCAGAACTTGGGTACACTATAGTCATAAAGGGATGGATATGGTTAGCAACCATACTCAGGTAGGCTGTGGCATTTAAACAATGCTCAATTGGTACTAAGGGGCCCAAATGTGCCAAGAAAATATTCCCCACACCATTACAGCACCACCACCAGCAGCCTGAACAGTTCCATGTTTTCATGTTGTTTACACCAAATTCTGACCCTACCATCTAAATCTTGCAGCTGAAATAAAGACTCATCAGACCAGGCAACTTTTTTCCAATCTTCTATTGTCCCATTTTGGTGAGCCTGTGCAAATTGTAGCCTCAGTCTCCTTTTCTTAGCTGATAGGAGTGGCACCCGGTGTGGTCTTCTTCTGCTGTAGCCTATCTGCTTCAAGGTTCAATGTGTTGTGCATTCAGAGATGGTATTCTGCCTAGCTTGGTTGTAACGAGTGGTTATTTGAGGTACTGTTGCCTTTCTATCATCTTGAACCAGTCTGCCCATTCTCCTCTGACCTCTGACATCAAGGCATTTTCATTCACACAACTGCCCCGCTCACTGGATATTTTCTCTTTTTGGACCATTCTCTGTAAACCCTAGAGATGGTTTTGCATGAAAATCCTAGAAGATCATCAGTCTTTGCAATACTTAGACCAGCGCATCTGGCACCAAAAACCATACCATGTTCAAAGCCACCTAAATCCCCTTTCTTCCCCATTCTGATGCTCGGTTTGAACTTCAGCAAGTCATCTTCACCACGTCTAGATGCCTAGATGCATTGAGTTGCTGCCATGTGATTGGCTGATTAGCAATTTGTGTTACCAAACAAATGAACATGTGTACCTAATAAAATGGCCGGTAAGTGTAGCTTCCGCCTGCCTTATTAAAAGGAAATTAGGAGATCAGAAGGGAAAAATGGAAAAATTAATCAACTAGTGTTTCTCGTTTATATTGTGCTGATCATGCGTTCCTCAAAATGCGTTCCTTCACGTTTACTGCAGCTAATCGCTGGCTGTGCGAACAGTCATGAGTAGCTGCGCCCTTCAGCAGACTGTCATAGCATTGTGCAAGCTCGGCGGCCGACCCCAGTCGCAGGGATCAGTAGATTTTTGGTGCTGGGTTTCGCAGGTGGCAAACCCCCCCAAGCGAATGGTGCCTTAGGGAATTGGTGGCAGCCAGCACATCCACAGGACTTTAGAAAGAGAAAGGGAAGAAGCTGTACATACACCTGCAGATTATAAACTACAATGACTGGACAAGGTTTTCCTGATGAGCCAATAGAATGCAATAGACTCTAAATAGTCCACTCAGCTGTCTTAAAAAAAGCTAAAAGCACTGTTTGATTCTTAGGTCAAAAATAAACTAAAACCATTTACACATTTTCTAGAATGTGGCAATTAAAGTAATTCACTTGTTTGCTCCAGACAGTAACCCTTTGTTTATTGCTTCAAATTCTGACAGATCTTTATTTCCCAGGGTCCCTTTGCCTTGACTTTCACAAGCTAGGCATTCACTCTGTTTTAATTGAATTAGGCACAAATGACAGTTGACAGAAGGAAGTGGTGAAAACCTCTATGTTAGCCCTTTCCTATTGTGTTTGCTGTTTTGTACCCCTTCATATGCTACAATTTCTAAATTCTCTGTTATAGGAATAAGAAACAAAAATTAGAATTCATATGTCTAGGAAAATAATGCATGTAGGGCACCAAGAAAGATTCTATGAGTAGGTGTAACGTATGATATGTGCAACAGCAGTTTGAACACTATGCTAAAAAAGATATGCAAATGATGAAAACATTTACAAGCACGCTGATTACAAATATAACACAAATACCCTTGCAATATGTGTGTTTTTCTGCAGGTCCAATATCCCAATTGAAGGATCAGGCAGTGGATGACTGGGCTATGCCTAAGCATCTTACCTTGCATTCCCTCATAATAGACATTGGGTAAAACCTATAAGGATTTTTTCAACCAATAATATTGTTCTGCCAAGCATGCTTCTAAATGATAAGAAACTCCCACGCCTATTCCTTTTGGTCATGGTACCTGCTTACCAAGTAGAAGACTAGTATTCCAGGCTCTAAGAACAGCTTTGTGATGCCATCACATACTTATCATATGAAATGCCCCTGGGACTGCAGTCCAAAATATTTGTATTTGTTTTGAATGCAGGATTAGAACCCCTGACAGATTTTTATTGCTGTCTCTGCTAGGAAGATTCACTCTTTTCATTCGTCCTGGTGACCACTGTCACTGGGACTGAAAGTGAGGATATACAGTAGGGCTTGCATGTGCTTTGTGGCAGGGGTTCTTCACATTGTGCACACTGGAATGCAGTACACAGGGCATATGTGCACAGTGAGGCTAAGGTCTTTAACAGATGATGCACTATGACCTGTGACATGTGGGCAAGGAATCATGGGACATGTAGTCCCAAGCAGCAAAGCATACCATGGGCTCAGTGTGGGCTCCCCAGCTGGAAATCTGGGTGAAGCACAGCAGAGAGGGACACAGGCTAGAGATTCTTTTACATGTCAAATGTAGGTGATTTGAGGAAAATAACATTTATTAAAAAGTTAAATGAACAAAAGCAGATGTGCACCCAGTGCACAAACCCTTCATGGACTTTGGAGGCTTAACCGCATATAAACTTGTATCATTAAAAAATATTTTTATTGGGAATCATCATCAGAACATCAGATAAAAAAAGGGGGACATCAGTCCTCATCATATTACATTACAGCAACACATCATACATCAATTATCATCAATATACTCATATACGTAGTACATCATCAGATACATCCAAACCACTGCCGATACTGAAGACCTGGTACAGCCATTAGGAATAGAAAAGATGAAGACCCAACATGTTTTGGACTTGTAACTATTTTTGGAATAATTTATTAAAAAGTTAATTACATGAAGCTAGAGGCAAACATCCATTTACACTGAGGGTTTAATACTACTTTAAGCCTAGCCATACCTCTAGTAATTTTGTTCATGCAATCTTTTTGATCTGAAATGATTGTTTATTGCAACACAAACAGTAAATTCACTTACATTGGTTTAATCACTTTCAACATCAAAAGTTTATAGGAAAAACAAAAACATTTAAAGTGATTGTTTCTGAATCAAGCGATTGCTTCATAAATCCTGTAATCATCTTGTAAACTAACAAAATTTTATAACTCATTCAATGATTTTCAGCTTTAATTTGCCTCAGAAAATTGGTTGAAAGCAATTGAAATGATAATGGGAAATTAATATTTATCAGTTCTAATAAGATATCAAAAGGGTTGTTTCACTGAACATCCATGTGAAAAGTGGACAGCAAACATTAGGGAATCCATACACACACACACACACACACACACACACACACACACACACACACGTTCTGTCTGATACAAATGTGAATGCCAATCAGATAGTATAACATGAAACAGATCAGTGTCTGACAGGCGGAATGCTGTCTAACGTCAACAGCCAGAATAACATTCATAATGTGATGTACCCCATACTACCTGTCATTCCAATTCACAAGTAATATATAGTGAGCATTAAGGTATACGTAAACCCTTACCGTCTAAAATAACCCATTCAGTTTAAAATAGAAACAGAAGGCAAAACATTTGTGTATGTATGTGTGTATTTATATATTTATATCCTAAATAAAACTTGCTGGGTTATAATTTGACCAGCCACAGCCTCTGGAGAGTCTCTTTAGGACTTTTTTGATGAAAGGATTGCATCAGATATCAGAATATAGGAAATGGTGGTTCACACTTTTTATTTTTTGATATACAATCTTTTTTGGGGAGTGGAATCTTGATTTTTTTTCTATATCTTTTTGCACACTTATGCCCTGTACATACGGTCGGATTTTCCGTCTGAAAAAGTGCGATCGGATTGTGTTGTCAGAAATTCCGATCGCGTGTGGGCTCCATCAGACTTTTTCCATCGGAATTTCCGACACACAACGTTTGAGAGCACGCTATAAAATTTTTTGACAACAAAATCCGATCGGTTAAATTCCGATCGTGTGTACACAAATCCGACGCACAAAGTGAATAATAAATTAAGAGACGAAAGCTATTGGCTACTGCCCCCTTTATAGTTCCGACGTACGTGTTTTACGTCACCACATTCAGAACGATCAGATTTTCCGACAACTTTGTGCGACCGTGTGTATGCAAAACAAGTTTGAGCCAACATCCGTCGGAAAAAATCCATGGATTTTTTCGTCGGAATGTCTGATCAATTTTCAATCGTGTGTACAGGGCATAACACGTGGGGAATACATATAAATGCATATAAAAGCAAAAGAGAAGGCCTTCAAAAAATACAAGGTTGAGATATCATCATCAGCATTCAGACTTTATAAAGAATGCAACAAGAAATGTTAAGTGGCTAAATGGCTAAGATAGAACACGAGAGACACATAGCGGAGGAGAGCAAAAAAAAAAAAATCAAGAAATTCTTTGAGTATGTAAACAGTAAAAAAGGGAGGACAGACCATATTGGCTCCATAAAGAATGAGGAAGGACAGCTGGTTACAAAGGATGGGGAGATGGCAAAGGTATTGACTTTATTCTTTTTCTCAGGCTTCACAAGGTAATCAGGCGGCTTCAGTAACCAAAACTGCAGTGTTTATCCTTGTGACACATCACAGGAAGCAACCTCATGGTTAACAGAGGACAGAATTAAAGTTAGACTTGGGAAACTTAACATTAATAAATCACCGGGACCGGATAGCTTGCACCTGAGGGTACTTAGGGAACTCAGTCAAGTAATTGCCAAACCATTGTTCCTAATTTTTACTGACAGTCTACTGACTGGAATGGTGCCAGTAGATTGGAGAAAAGCCAGTGTAGCACCAATATTTAAAAAGGGCCCACATTTTTGTATTTGTTTAGCAGAAAGTAAAAATCCCAGAGGTGATCAAATACCACCAAAAGCTCTATTTATGGGAACAAAATGAAAAAAAATTTGTTTGGGTACAGTGTTGCATGACTGCGCAATTGCCATTCAATTGTGACAGCGCTGAAAGCTGAAAATTGGCTTGGGCAGGGTCGATGTTTGGGTCAAACATAAGTTCGACTTGAACATCGGGTGTTCATCCGTTCGCCGAAGAGCAAACATTATATGGCGTCTGCGACAAATTCGAGTGCCGCGGAATGCCCCATAATGCACTGCGAGAGTGCAGTGCATTGCTGTATCCAAAGCATGCACCTGACCTGCATGCTTTGGCCAATCACAGCGCGCTCTGCTAATATATATATATATATATATATATATATATATATATATATATATGGTCTCATATCATATCAGTCTCATATCATTTATAAATATACGCACTCATACACTCTGCATCCAGTGTAGCCTATATCTACAGTGCATTCAGTGGTGTACTGTTTCCAATACACTTCAGGCGGTGTACACGTATCTACTACAGTGTGTACAGTTTCTCCTACACTTCTGGTGGTGTACACAGTACATCAATACAGTGCAGCTGTAGTAAAGTTGCCAATACAGTGCAGGCGGTGTACACAGTATCTAATACAGTGCGTACAGTTTCTACTACACTTCTGGTGGTGTACACAGTACACAATACAGTGCAGCCATAGTAGAGTTGCTAATACAGTGCAGGCGGTGTATACAGTATCAAATACAGTGTGTACAGTTGCTACTACACTTCTGGTGGTGTACACAATACAGTGTAGCCGTAGTACAGTTTATAATACAGTGCAGGCGGTGTACACAGTATCGAATACAATGTGTACAGTCTCTACTACACTTCTGGTGGTGTACACAGTACACAATACAGTGAAGCTGTAGTACAGTTTCTAATAAAGTTCAGGTGGTGTACACAGTATCTAATACAGTGCGTACAGTTTCATAGTTGCCAACATTGTAAAAAAAAAATGTGGGACACTTTTGTGGCTGTAGGCGGAGCCGTACAATAATTAGGGGGCGGGGCATTCGTTTGTAGGCGTGGCTTAGGAAAAATATACAAGTGTGGCGCAGTGAAAAATGGGCGTGGTTTACGCGACACAGTGGGCGTGGCTTAAATGGGCGTGGCTCAAGAGGGTGTGGTTAGAGTCTGAGATGAATGAGGGATAGAGAGGGAGAGAGGGATTAGAGGGGGAGAGGGATTAGAGGGGGAGAGGGGGAGAGGGGGAGAGGGGGAGAGGGAAATGACGGGACAGCAGCCCCAGATCCTACACAATAAAAATATGTGTATTCTAGAAAGTTTAACAATCAGCAGATAAAGATACTCCAAACACCTGGTGTTAGCACTTCAATCATCCCAGCACCATGGTTGTTATGGTGTCAGGATGGTTGAAGTGCATTATTTCTATTATTACATTGTAATATAAAATGAAATCATTCAACTCACCATAATGCAGAATCAGTGGGATCCCTGAGCGTGTCACCAGCCACGTCGCCTGCCACCAGCCGTCCGTCCTTGCGTCAGATGTCCCAGAAGAGTCCGTCCTTGCATCAGGTGCCCCCAGCGGAGCCTCCCTTACATCAGATGTCCCCAGCGGAGCCCCCTCACATCAGGTGTCCCTGGCAGAGCCCCCCCTACCATCAGGTGTCCCCGGCAGAGCCCCCCCTCACATCAGGTGTCCCCAGTGGAGCCCCCCTCACATTAGGTGTCCCCAGAGGAGCCCACCTCACATCAGGAGTCCCCGGCGGAGCCCCCCTCACATCAGGAGTCCTCGGCGGAGTTCCCCCTCACATTAGGTGTCCCCAGTGGAGCCCCCCCTCACATCAGGTGTCCCCAGCGGAGCTCCCCCTCACATCAGGTGTCCCCGGCAGAGCCCCCCCTCACATCAGGTGTCCCCAGTGGAGCCCCCTCTCACATCAGGTGTCCCCAGCGGAGCTCCCCCTCACTTCAGGTGTCCCCAGCGGAGCTCCCCCTCACATCAGGTGTCCCCAGCAGAGCTCCCCCTCACATCAGGTGTCCCCGGCTGAGCTCCCCCTTACATCAGGTGTCCCCGGCAGAGCCCCCCCTCACATCAGGTGTCCCCAGTGGAGCCCCCCCTCACATTAGGTGTCCCCAGTGGAGCCCCCCCTCACATTAGGAGTCCCTGGTGGAGCCCCCCTCACATCAGGAGTCCCCGGCGGAGCTCCCCCTCACATCAGGTGTCCCCAGTGGAGCCCCCCTCACATCAGGTGTCCCCAGCGGAGCTCCCCCTCACATCAGGTGTCCCCAGCAGAGCCCCCCCTCACATCAGGTGTCCCCAGTGGAGCCCCCCCACATCAGGTGTCCCCGGTAGAGCCCCTCCTTACATCAGGTGTCCCCAGCGGAGCCCCCCCTCACATCAGGTGTCCCCACCGGAGCTCCCCCTCACATCAGGTGTCCCCAGCGGAGCTCCCCCTTACATCAGGTGTCCCCGGCAGAGCCCCCCACACATCAGGTTTCCCCAGTGAAGCCCCCCTCACATTAGGTGTCCCCAGTGGAGCCCCCCCTCACATTAGGTGTCCCCAGTGGAGCCCCCCCTCACATCAGGTGTCCCCAGTGGAGCCCCCCTCACATCAGGTGTCCCCAGCGGAGCTCTCCCTCACATCAGGTGTCCCCGGCAGAGCCCCCCCTCACATCAGGTGTCCCCAGTGGAGCCCCCCCTCACATCAGGTGTCCCCAGCGGAGCTCCCCCTCACATCAGGTGTCCCCAGTGGAGCCCCCCTCACATCAGGTGTCCCCAGCGGAGCTCTCCCTCACATCAGGTGTCCCCGGCAGAGCCCCCCTCACATCAGGTGTCCCCAGTGGAGCCCCCCTCACATTAGGTGTCCCCAGTGGAGCCACCCTCACATTAGGTGTCCCCAGTGGAGCCTGGAGCCCCCCCTAACATCAGGTGTCCCCAGTGGACCCCCCCTCACATCAGGAGTCCAGTGGAGCCCCCCTTGCATCAGGTGTCCCCAGTGGAGCCCCCTTACATCAGGTGTGTGTCCCCAGTGGAGCCCCCCCTCACATCAGGAGTCCCACAGCGGTGCGCCCCCCCACCTCAGAGGTGTCCTAGTAGTGTCCGCAGCATGGCTAGAACCCCCGCCCCTTTCCATATCAGACTGGCAGCGGGGCGGGGGGGTAGGAGGGGCGAGGCGGAGGGTGGGCGGCGACGCAGGAGCTCTGTCTAGCCCCCCCCAGTCGTCTTCCTGAACTTCATTAAAATGGCGGCCGGCGGAGACAATGTCTCTGCCGGCCGCGGACCTCTAGCGGCGGCAGCAGCGGCAGCAGCGGCGGCAGTGGCGGCGAAAATCGTGAAGAACCGGATTTCTCGGAACATTTACCGGGACACCACAAATTCGGGAATGGCGTCCAAGTCCCGGGAATGTCCCGGGAAATCCGGGACAGTTGGCAACTATGCAGTTTCTACTACACTTCTGGTGGTGTACACAGTACACAATACAGTGAAGCTGTAGTACAGTTACTAATAAAGTGCAGGTGGTGTACACAGTATCTAATACAGTGTGTACAGTTTCTACTACACTTCTGGTGGTGTACATACAATGCAGTGCAGCCATTGTACAGTTGCTAATACAGTGCAGGCAGTGTACACAGTATCTAATACAGTGTGTACATTTTCTAATACACTTCAGGTGGTGTACACAGTGTCTAATACTG
Organism: Lithobates clamitans; assembly: GCA_037952925.1. Classification (NCBI taxonomy): domain Eukaryota; kingdom Metazoa; phylum Chordata; class Amphibia; order Anura; family Ranidae; genus Lithobates; species Lithobates clamitans. Next base: position 678,029 of record JBBGZY010000527.1, read on the forward strand.
TGTAACACCACTGTAGTGTGGTGTTGCAAAACAAAATTTACATCATGTCTGGAAGGCCACCAAGGAGAGGCAGATGCTCACGGGCCACTAAAAGAGGGCAAGCAGCCTCTGTGTCCACAGTCAACAGTGCTGGTCGTGGACATGGTGCATCCTCTGCAGGTGGCCGTGGGGCACGATTGTCCTTTTTTCTACTGCTGGCCGTGTTATTGTGCCAGAACATGCAGAAGAGTTGGTGGAGTGGATAACAAAGCTGTCCTCATCCTCTGTCACCCAGGCTCAGAGTAGTTTGCCTTCCAACGCAGCTGCCAAAGCAGCTTGCCAAAGCAAGAATTATTACACCACAGTGTCGGGTACATGCTGCTGGAAAATGCGCAATGATTTGAAGGATACGATGTTGGTTTCCAGGTTGAGGAAGGGAGTAACGTGAGCCTAGAGAGATGGGGTTCCCAAGAAGGACAAGAAACTGGCAGTCATGTTCCCCCAGCTGCAGCATACTGCCACGTTTGCTCCAGTGATGAGGAGGGAGGGGATGATGAGGTCAATGACTGTACTTGGGTGCCTGAAAGAAGAGAGGAGGAGGCACAACTCCAATGAGACAGGATGTCCTCTAGGGGGCAGCTTAAGGGCAGCCACCCTATTGCATCACACCGCAGAGCTCCGCAGGTGCAGGGCGCTGCTGACTCCCCACTGACTTTTAAAAGTTCCTTGGTGTGGGCCTTTGACACGTGTGCAGCAGATCGCACTGTTGCTGTTTGCAACCTATGTGTGAAGCGGATCAAGCATGACCAGAACAGCAGCCGCTTGGGCACCACATGCTTGACCAGACATATGACGACCTGCCTTGCAGTCCGTTGACAACAGCACTTGAAAGACCCACATCAAAGAAAAAGGCGGACTTCTCCTTGCTCCTCATCTGGGATCTCCAACCCTACTATACCTCCAGTCCCCTCAAAAACCTGCACTGGGAGGAATGAAGGTATAGCAATAGGTGTCAAAAGTTCTTGCAGTCAATCTGCTAGCAGTACACCACCATCTGATTTTAGGAGGCAAATTTCCCTACCCCAGTTGCTGAACCGTAAAAAGAAATTTGGTCCCAGCCATCCACATGCTCAGAGTCTAAATGCTAGCTTCGCCAAATTGCTAGCATTGCAACTGCTGCATTTTCAGCTGGTAGACTCTGCCCCTTTCGTGAATTCGTGCAATGTGCTGTACCTCAGTGGTAAGTTCCAAAGCGCCATTTCTTTTCACGGAAGGCCATTCCGGCTCACTACTGGCATGTGGAAGGCAATGTTTTGGCCTTGTTGGACAGGGCGGTCAGCAGTAAGGTTCATATTACCGCTGACTCAGGTCCAGCAGGCATGGGCAGAGACGTTACCTTTCCTTCATGGCGCACTGGATAACTCTGCTGGCAGCTGGGAAGGATACAGAACAGGTTTCAGTGTTGCTGGAGCTTGTTCCGCTACCACGCCAAAATGCTAGTGGTGATTCTGCAACAGCTCTCTCCTCCACCCCCTTCTCTTCTTCTTCCTCTATGGCCTCTTCTGCAGATTTGTCCTCTGAACCAGCGGTGCTCTGTAAGCATTCAAGGGGCTACGCAAGCAGTCAGCTTAAAATATGCCATGTGGTGCTTGAGTTGGTTTGCCTAGGGGACAGGAGCCACACTGGGGCAGAGAGTTTGTCAGCTCTGCAGGGGCAGACTCAGAGGTGGTTGACGCCACGCCAGCCTCAGCCAGGAATGGTTGTATGTGACAATGACACCAACCTTCTCTCCGCCCTCCGAAGGGACACTTGACCCATGTTCCATGTTTGGCACACGTCTGGAATTTGGTGGTGCAGCAGTTCTTGAGCAGGTACTCCAGGCTTACAGGATCTCCTGAGACAGGCCAAAAAAGTCTGTGGTCATTTTCCCTGGTCATACAATGCCAGTGCTCAGCTGGCTGACATTTAAAGGTAATACAACCTGCCCACCAACCGCCTCATTTGTGACATGCCCACCAGGTGGAACTCAATGCGGGCAATGCTGCAGCGGCTGCACACACAGCAGAAGGCCATCAAGTACCGGTGTGAGTATGGCACCAGGACATTGGCTTCTTTTTGCCACGCCAGTGGCTACTGATCAAGGATGCATGCACTGTCCTGTCACCATTTCAGGAGGCCACAAGGATGGTGAGCAGCGACAATGCATGCATCAGTGACACTGTCCCTCTAGTCTTCCTGTTGGAGCACACGCTTCGTGTGGAATCATGGACAGGGCACTTGAGGCAGAACAGCGTTAGGAAGAGGAGGACTTCCTTACCTCTCAAGGCCCCGTTTATCTAGATAGCATTCCTGCAGGCCCGCCAAACACACAGGAAGAAGAGGAGGATTGTGTCAGCATGCATGTAGAGGATAACACTCAGCAGCAGTCTTTAAGGGATGGTTTTCAGTCCCCAGAAACCCAAGGAGTTGTACGTAGCTGGGAGGAGATAGTTACGAATTATGTGATCCTTAGTGACCCAGAGGACTCAAAATCAAATGCCTCTGCAAACTCACACTGCATGGCCTCCCTGGTTCTGCAAAGCCTGCGAAAGGATTTGTGGTATCTGATTGAATTTGCTATGGATGTGGGATCCCTTGAAGACTGCCTATGCTGACTATACTATTCCTATTCATCTTGATGATGCTAGCTTCCAACAATATTTTTGGTTTAGGGCACCACCACCACCACCCAAGGCCCAATTTTCTGCCCCTGTTTAACAGGGGCATGTAATTACAATTTTTGATATAATATTTCAATGCAGGGCCCATTCCTGTGCCCAACAAGAGTATCTGTGAGGGCTTACAGTGTTGTGGCACCACCACCATCACCAAAGGTCCAATTTTTCTGCTCCTGTTTAATAGGAGCATGTAATTACAATTTTTGATCTAATATTTCACAGCAGGGCTGTTCCTGCACCCAACAAGAGTATCTGTGAGGGGTTAGAGTGTTGTGGCACCGCCACCACCACTACTCAAGGCCCAATTTTTCTGCCCCTGTTTAACAGGGGCATGTAATTACAATTTTTGATCTAATATTTCAAAGCAGAGCCCGTTCCTGTGCCCAACCAGAGAATCTGTGAGGGGTTACAGTGTTGTGGCACCACCACCACTGCCCAAGGCCCAATTTTTCTGCCCCTGTTTAACAGGGGCATGTAATTGCAATTCTTGATATAATATTTCAACGCAGGGCCCGCTCCTGCGCCAAACAAGAGTATCTGTGAGGGCTTACAGTGTTGTGGCACCATCACCACCACCATCACCAAAGGCCCAATTTTTCTGCTCCTGTTTAACAGGAGCATGTAATTACAATTTTTGATATAATATTTCACAGCAGGGCCCGTTCCATCGCCTTTTTTTTGGTGATTTTGATATTTTTATCTATATTGCCACGATCCGACAATACATTACTATGCAAATACTAGGCTGCGCTTCCAAACATTACACGTGGTCATAAATGATATACCAACTACGTGACATAAGGCATAAACCAAATAAAATGGTAGAAAAGATTGATATCAGCAGAGTGATGATCACCCTGACAGAATGGTGAGGATACAAAAACTCAACAATCAAATGCATTTATAGTGAGTCCATGTAATTGAAAAATAAAGTCCTTGAAGATATAAAAATTAAACAGAGAGAAGGAGAAAAACACCCATTCTTCCAGTGATAAAAAACATGCAAAAAACAAGGGAATGTCTCCCTAAGGAGCGTGATGTTGCTGGGAGATCCTCCACCTCCAATAGAAAGGGCCTCTTACCAGATCCAAAGACCTCCTGTCACAGAGATCTTACGCACAGGTGGCTGTGTCCCCCAGCCACTGGGTCTCTGTTACGGTCTGTATCACGGGCCACTACTCCAGGGAATCAACCAAGTAAAGTAGTACAGCTCCCAATCCAATAAATTTATTTTAGCAAAGAAAGTGCTGTATCAAAAGTGGAGTATTGGTCCCAAGAATTCTCCTGATCATTAACTGACAAGCCCAAAGGAGGTAGAGTAGGAGGACAGATGATTGCTTGCAGAAAGAGCTGGAAGGAGAGTCTGGAGTTCAGGAGTTGACCCTGTGTGTTGGAAATTCCGATCGTGTGTACACAAATCCGACGCACAAAGTGCCACGCATGCTCAGAATAAATTAAGAGATAAAAGCTATTGGCTACTGCCCCATTTATAGTCCCGACGTACGTGTTTTACGTCACTGCGTTTAGAACGATCTGATTTTCCGACAACTTTATGTGACCGTGTGTATGCAAGACAAGTTTGAGCCAACATTCGTCGGAAAAAATCCATGGATTTTGTTGTCGAAATGTCCAATCAATGTCCGACCATGTGTACATACATACATAACAGGTTTTCTTCTAAGATTGGCCTGTATTTGGCTCCATACATCTTCCCATCAACTCTGACCGGCTTCCCTGTCCCTGCTGAAGAAAAGCATCCCCACAACATGATGCTGCCACTGTCATGTTTTATGGTGGGGATGATGTGTTCATGGTGATGTGCAGTGTTAATTTTCCACCACACAGCGATTAGCTTTTAGGCCAAAAAGTTCAATTTTTGGTTGTAAAATGACAAAATGTGGAAAATTTCAAGGGGTATGAATACTTTTTTAAGGCACTGTAAATTCAACATTCCTCAAAGATTTTGGTCCATGATGATATGATAGCATCACACAGTTGCTGAAGATTTGTCGGCTGCACATCCATGATGCAACTCTCCCTTTCCACCACATCCCAAATGTGCGCTATTGGATTAAGATAGATCTGGTGACTGTGGATGCCATTGGAGTACAGTGAACTCATTGTCATGTTCAAACAATCAGTGGTGAGATGATTTGAGCTTTTTTACATGGTGCATTATCCTGCTGGAAGTAGCCATCAGAAGATGGGTACACTGCAGTCATATAGGGATGGACATGGTCAGGAACAATATTCAGGTAAGCCGTAGCATTTAAGCAATGCTCAATTGGTACTTAGGGGCCCAATATGTGAGAAAGAAAAAATCCCCCACACCATTACACCACCACCACCGGCTTAAACCATTGATACAAGGCAGGATGAATCCATACTTTCACAGTGTTTACACCAAATTCTGACCCTACCATCTGATTGTTGCAGCTGAAATCGAGACTCATCAGACCAGGCAACATTTTTCCAATCTTCTATTGTCCAATTTTGAGCCTGTGCCAATTGTAGCCTCAGTTTCCTGTTCTTAGCTGTCAGGAGTGGCATCTAGTGTGGTCTTCTGCTGCTGTAGCCCATTTGCTTCAAGGTTTGCTTTGCTGTGCATTCAGAGATGGTATTCTGCATACCTTGTTTGTAACAAGTGGTCATTTGAGGTACCGTTGCCTTGAACCAGTCTGGCCATTCTCCTCTGACCTCTAAAATCAGCAAGGCATTTTTGTCAACACAACTGCCACTCACTGGATATTTTCTCTTTTTGGACCATTCTCTGTAAACCCTAGAGATGGTTGTACGTGAAAATCAAAGTAGATCAGCAGTTTTTGAAATACTCAGATCCGCCCCTCTGGCACCAACAACCATGCCACGTTCAAAGTCACTTAAATCCCCTTTCTTCTCTATTCCGATCCTCAGTTTGTAGTTCAGCAAGTCATCTTCACCATTTCTAGATGCCTAAATGCATTGGGTTGCTGCCATGTGATTGACTGATTAGCAATTTTTTACCAAGCAAGCAAACAGGTATACTTAATAAAGTGGCTGATGAGTGTAAAATATATTTTATATATATATATATATATATATATATATATATATATATATATATATACACATTATAAGTAACTTTTCTCCTTTTTTTTTATAAATGGTCACATTCGGCTGCATAAGGCCTCTTGCATACAGCACTGATGCTTAAGATCAGCATTTCTGGACGTAATTTCAGCCATTCATGTTGGGTGTATTTGTGTCTATTTGCATGAATTTACTGACAACACAAATCTTTATATATTTTTTTTTTGCAGGGTTTACATATCAGTGTGCAAAGGCACAATGAAAATAATGAGCTGCATTTTACATCTGTAAAAAAAGGCTGTGTGCCTGAAAAACTGAGCGACAGTAAGCAAAAGGCCTAATGCCGCATACACACGGTCGGACTTGCCAACAGGATAACCTCCATCGGCATTTCCGACAGAAAATTTTAGAACATGTTCTCTGTCTAATTCCGTCGGAAATTCCGACAGAAAAAGTACGATGGGGCATACACACGGTCGGAATATCCGACCAAAAGCTCCCGTCTGACTTTTTCTGTCGGAAATCTGCCGTGTGTAAGCGGCATAAGGCTCTAAGAGAGATCATGGAAGAGAAGCAGCAGCACACTCATCTTCCCAGAGAATGGCTGAGCAGGGGGGCATGTCAGCACCAGTCTGATGATTGGATGAGAGTAGGCTAAGTTCTCAGCACCGCTAGAGAACTGACCACACTGTGCTCTCATGTCTGGTGTGGTCAAGTTTTTATTAGGAAAGCAGAGTGACTGGCAAGAACACCAGATATTTCACATAATGTAAGCAATACAGAGAGAACAGAATGCTTTTTCATACAAGTTTATGGTACAGCAGGCCAGGGTGGACTGACAACTCATGGGGCCCCCGGGCAATAGGAGATTATTGGGCCCCCAGGCAATCAGAGATCATGGGGTCACATAGTATACACACACACACACACAGTATACACATACATGTACACACAGTATACACAGACATGTTTCTATTGGCTGTCCCTGGTCCATACTGTCTATTGGCTGTCCCTGGTCCATACTGTACCTGGTTTTACTGAGGCTGGCAACCTTGATGGGGCCCCCTAGTGACTCAGGGCCCTCGGGCAGTGCCCGAGTGGCTCAATGGTCAGTCCGCCCCTGCAGCAGGCTCATATCAGGAATATGAAAATCTGGGTTGAAATATTTTTTAAAAGGAAAATAAAATCACTTTGCATATGTTATATGTAATTATGACTGCCCAACTGACATGATTTTTTTTTAATGTGCTGGCACTCAAGATAGATTTCCGGCCTGTTAAAATGTCTGATCTTTCAGAATGTCTCCTGTGTAGCTTAGTAAATGCTATTTAAACAAACGTTATAGTTAAGAGGTTTATTATATTGTTTATCACTTGTGGAAACAAACAAATGGCACTACAATGAAGGCATTCTGGAAGATGGAGGAATGTGTGTTTCATGGAAACGGCTGCTAACGGGCAGTGTGTCGTTTTTTGTTTGTTTGTTTAAAAGAATAACTTAAACCTCCCATCAGATTCATTGTGAAGGTGACTCCCTGTCGTGCATGTTTGACCTATCGCTATGTTAAACAAAGGGGAGGATCAGTCTGTATTAAAGGTCTAGCCAGAGATCCAGGTGAAGGAAGAGCTGATCTCTACTTAGCAGGGCATATTTGTCCAACTGTCTCCTCCATCAAGCCATACACAAAAGCAAATTGTATTCTTGCTCACACACCACAACCCTCCGTGTTTGCTCTTGTGAGGTGGCATCTATTACTGTCAAATGCTTATCACAATGATGGAGAACCAACCTGTTTAGTATTGCTTCAATTGAAAGCAAATATCAGAGCTGGTAACCTCGAAATAATCAGACGTGATACTATTGACTTTATTCTGCTCCTTGAATCATCAAGCAGAAATGTATGCCATTATAACAGCTATAATATACTATTATGATGTTTTTAATATTTCCTTTTAAAATAAACCTGGCAGGAGAGATATGGAGGCTGCCATTGCTGACCTCCATTAGAAAATACTAGTTGCCTGAAGGTTATGCTAAACCTTCAGGCAACTAATCCAAATCATTCGGTGGAGGTGGGATTATGGTGAGGGATTGTTTTTCAGAGGTTGGGCTTGGCCTCTTAGTTCCAGTGAAGTGAACTTTTAAGGCGTCAGCATACCAAGACATTTTGGACAATTTCAATGCTCCTAACTTTGTGGGAACAGTTCGGGGACCAGTGCACAAAGCAAGGTCCATAAAGACATGGGTGAGCGAGTCTGGGGTGGAGGAACTTGACTGGACTGCACAGAGTCCTGACCTCAACCTGATAGAACCCCTTTGGGATGAATTAGAGCGGAGACTGTGAGCCAGACCTTCTCATCCAACATCAGCGTCTGACCTCACAAATGCACTTCTGGAAGATTGGTCAAACATTCCCATAGACACACTCCTAAACCTTGTGGACAGCCTTCCCAGAAGAGTTGAAGTTGTTATAGCTGCAAAGGATGGGCCAACTCAATATTGAACCCTACGGACTAAGACTGGGATGCCATTAAAGTTTATGTGCGTGTAAAGGCAGGTGTCCCAATACTTTTGACAATATAGTGTATATAATAATTACTAGATTAAGGGCAGGTATGCCTGAAGGGAGCCCACTCCTCTTTAAAAGTATAGGGACGCACTGGACACCCAGCAATAGCACAATGGCAGCAAAGGTATCCAGTGAGATAAAAGTTGTCAGACTTGCTGACTAAGTTTTGGGAAAGTTAATAATTTCATCGAAACCATCCTATAAGAACCATAATATAGGAACAGAGAGTGCTTCTGTGTAAGGCCTTTTCACATGGGTGTTCATGACAGACACCCTTCAACGTTAGGGTTATACTTTGACTCATGCCACTTTGGCAGTGTAAACATTATCCTACTAAAGTATAGGATAGATTCTGCTTTCTAAGCAGTGCTAAAGACCTCTTGCCGGGTATACAGCAGTCTGTGGTCACTCTGCAGCCCAGAATTATGATTAAAATACTCCATCTCCCTTCTAGATTTCATGTTAGCTTATCCTTCCACAATGCAAAATCTTGCTTTACACAATGTGCATTTTAATGTGGTGTAATATCATTATCCATGGTTTCAGATCCACCTAAATTACCTAGGCTGAGTAATCACTTGCATGCCTTTGGTTTTGGAAAAAATCCTGACCCATGACTTGGATGAGTCATGTGACTTCTAATTAACTAGAGGGGGCATCCATTTAGAGCTCTGTGTGGTACTAATTCATGCCCCCTCTACCAGACTGTGAAGAATGAAATCATCCTGGTTTCAAATCATAAGGAACGTTTTATGGGGAGCTGATGACAACACAACAGCTCTACTCCATAGCGTTCTTGGCCATCACATTTAAGTTCAAAATGATGAGATACAAAAAGCTGAAAAAAAACCTTGTAAGCGTATACATCTCAAACATTTTACAAATGTAAAGCCCAACTCCAAACAACTAAAAAAATATTCCTTTCAGTGGGGCTGTGCCTGCACTACAAGGTTTAATTGCTCATTTTGGTCTAGGGGAATGAAAAAAAGAATATTTAAACTTGCACCGTTTAGGAGATATTCAGAGTGCATGCAGCCGATGCCGTCATCGGCGCATGCACCTTGAAGGTCTGGCTTACCGTGCCGGACCTTCGGTGCCCATTCCACAAACGGCGGCTCCCGCACGCTCACAACGCTGGAGCCCACGAACCCAGAAGAAACACCAGGGAAGATGTCAGCTGTGTCAGCATTGTGCGTGCGCCGCTGGAGGGCTTCGTTCTAAGGTAAGTACAGTGCCTTGCAAAAGTATTCACCCCCTTGGCTTTTTACCTATTTTGTTACATTACAGCCTCTAGTTCAGTGTTTTTTTTATCTGAATTATATGTGATGGATCAGAACACAATAGTCTAAGTTGGTGAAGTAAAATTAGAAAAATATATACATAAAACAATTTTTCAGAAATAAAAAACTGATAATTGGCATGTGCGTATGTATTCACCCCCTTTGTTATGAAGCCCATAAAAAACTCAGGTGCAACCAATTACCTTCAGAAGTCACTTAATTAGTGAAATGATGTCCTCCTGTGTGCAATCTAAGTGTCACATGATCTGTCATTACATATACACACCTTTTTGAAAGGCCCCAGAGGCTGCAACACCTAAGCAAGAGGCACCACTAACCAAACACTGCCATGAAGACCAAGGAACTCTCCAAACAAGTAAGGGACAATGTTGTTGAGAAGTACAAGTCGGGGTTAAGTTATAAAAAAATATCCATATCTTTGATGATCCCTAGGAGCACCATCAAATCTATCATAACCAAATGGAAAGAAGATGGCACAACAGCAAACCTGCCAAGAGATGGCCGTACACCAAAATTCACGGACCGGGCAAGGAGGGCATTAATCAGAGAGGCAGCACAGAGACCTGAGGTAACCCTGGAGGAGCTGCACAGTAGAGACTAGAGTATCTGTACATAGGACGTCAATAAGCCGTACGCTCCATAAAGTTGTGCTTTATGGCAGAGTGGCCAGAAGAAAGCCATTACTTTCAGCAAAAAATAAAATGGCACATTTTGAGTTTGCGAAAAGGCATGTGGGAGACTCCCAAAATGTATGGAGGGAGGTGTTCTGGTCTGAGGAGACTAAAATTTAACTTTTTGGCCATCAAAGAAAACGCTATGTCTGGCGCAAACTCAACACATCACATCACCCAAAGAACACCATTCCCACAGTGAAACATGGTGGTGGCAACATCATGCTGTGGGGGTGTTTTTCAGCAGTCGGGACTGGGTAACTGGTCAGAATTGAGGGAAAGATGGATGGTGCTAAATACAGGGATATTCTTGAGCAAAACCTGTACCACTCTGTGTGTGATTTGAGGCTAGGACAGAGGTTCACCTTCCAGCAGGACAATGACCCCAAACACACTGCTAAAGCAACACTTGAGTGGTTTAAGGGGAAACATGTAAATGTGTTGGAATGGCCTAGTCAAAGCCCAGACCTCAATCCAATAGAAAATCTGTGGTCAGACTTAAAGATTGCTGTTCACAAGCGCAAACCATCCAACTTGAAGGAGCTGGAGCAGTTTTGCAAGTAGGAATGGGAACAAATCCCAGTGGTAAGATGTGGCAAGCTCATAGAGACTTATCCAAAGTGGCTTGGAGCTGTGATAGCCACAAAAGGTGGCTCTACAAAGTATTGACTTTAGGGGGGGTGACTTTTTCTGTTATTTTGTCCTATTTGTTGTTTGCTTCACAATAAAAAAAAAAACATCTTCAAAGTTGTGGCATGTTCTGTAAATTAAATGATGCAAATTCTCAAACAATCCATGTTAATTCCAGGTTGTGAGGCAACAAAACACGAAAAATGCCAAGGCACTGTATTTCAGAATGAGCTAGTATGCGATGCATACTAGTTCATTATGCCTTTGTCTTACAGATTTTTATTTTTTTTTGTTTTTTTTTCCTCGAGGTTAACAACCTCTTTAAGGTGGTAGTAAACTTAAAAAAAAAAAAGAAGATTTCCCCCTGCAAGGTAAAGGATAATGTTCTAGTATGCATACTAACACATCATGAAAGACTTACCTTAAAATAAGTCCCCAGCCTTGCTGTCACAGCTTCACAGAGGTTCCATCTTTACCTGGTCTTCCTTCCGGGTTCGTGGGTTGTAGCCGCTTGACTGGCCGAGCTTCGATGACGTCACTCCCGTGCATACGTGCAGGAGTCACGACTGCGGCAGAGAGCTTTGAATAAAAAGCACAGGTATGATATGCCTTCAAAGAACATGCCCCAGTGACATCACCGGGCTGCTGCTCACTAGAATATCTCCTAAAAGGTGCACGCTAAGGAGATATTTATTTAACCTCCAAATAAGCTTTATTATAAGCTAACCTCTAGGTAAAAATAAAAAAGTACAGTTTACTACCACTTTAAGAATGACTTAAGAATACATACCTGAATATTTTTTTTAATCAGAGCTTGGTGTCACTTAAAACTACATACACTGTCAGTATAATCTCTTACCCATGTACATATTAATCACAGTGTAGACAGAATAGTTCAGGTTATGGGTAGAAGTACTAAAATTAGGTAATAACTGTGGCATACAAAATAGCATCCAGCCATCAGGTTTCATTAAAAAACAAGCCGTGACCCTGCTGGGTATGAGTGAACTGGTGTCTCAGACTCCAAAGGATGTATTTTAACACAGACGTAGCTTTACCAGTGCCAAATTAAAGAGGAAAGATCCTTTTAGTGCGCTATAGCTCCCAATATGTTACCATGGTTCATTTCCCAGAATCCCCCGTGACCCCCTGCTGACTTCCCTTATGAGCTAGTGTCCTGGAATCTCCATTTATTAGGTGTCTAGAGAAGGTTGGCTGTGCTGATGCCAGCAGCCCCACACTGAGGCATTTATTAGTTTTTGTACATTCTCTGTCTATGTGCTCTACCCGGCATCAAAGTTTCCACAGCTGTTGCAGACCATGAAAGAAAAGCACATTCGTTTCTATCAGCAGTCTACTCCATTTTGACTTATCTGAATCACAATGAAGTAAATGATGAAATAAAAAGCTAAAAAAGAAAAAAAAGCTAATAACTAAAGGTATTGTTAGTGTGGTGTGGTGAGGAAGAAGGTTCCTTTTGTACCTTCAGACATGACAGATTGTATGCATTTTAGTTCATGGACAGATAACAACCTTGGCTATACAAATGCGTCTCATAAAATTAGAATATCATCAAAAAGTTCATTTTGTTCAGTAATTAATTTCAAAAAGTGAAACTCATATATTTTATATAGATGCGTTACACAGAGTGATATATTTCAAGCATTTCTTTTTTTTTTATTTTGATGATTATGGCTAACAGCTAGTGAAAACCCCAAATTCAGTATCTCAGAAAACTAAAATATTACATAAGACCAATAAAAAAAAAAAAGATTTTTAATACAAAAATGTTGGCTTACTGAAAAGTATGTCCATGTACAGTATAGTATGCACGCAATACTTGGTTAGGGCTCCTTTTGCATGAATTAATTCATCAGTACGGCGTGGCATGGAGGCGATCAGCCTCTGGCACTGCTGAGGTGTTATGGAAGCCAAGGTTGCTTTAATAGTGGCCTTCAGCTCGTCTGCATTGTTAATTCTGGTGTCTCTTATGCCGCGTACACACGGTCGGACTTTCCGACGGGAAATGTTCAATGCGAGCTTGTTGTCGGAAAGTCCGACCGTGTGTATGCTCCATCGAACATTTGCGGTCGGAATTTCCAGCCACAAATATTTGAAAGCAGGTTCTCAAATTTTTCGCCAAATTCACTAGTTGTCGGAAAGTCTGATCTTGTGTACACAAGTCCGTTGCACAAAAGCTCACACATGCTCAGAATCAAGCAGAAGGAGCCACACTGGCTATTGAACTTCCTGTTTCTCGGCTCGTCGTACGTCTTGTGTGTCACTGCGTTCTCACATTCGGAATTTCCGACAGCATTTGTGTGACCACGTATATGCAAGTTTGAGCCAAAATCCTTCGGTAAAAAATTCCATGGTTTTGTTGTCGGAATGTCCAATCGTGTGTACGTGGCATTATCTTCCTCTTGACAATACCCCACAGATTCTCTATAGGGTTTAGGTCAGGCAAGTTTGCTGACCAATCAAGCACAGTGATACCATGATCATTAAACCAGGTATTGGTACTTTTGGCAGTGTGGGCAGGTGCCAAGTCCTGCTTGAAAATTAAATCATCTACATAAAGCTGGTCAGCAAAGGGAAGCATGAAGTACTCTAGAATTTCCTGGTAGAGGGCTGCACTGACTTGGATAAAACACAGTGGACCTACACCAGCAGATGACATGGCTCCCCAAATCATCACTGACTGCAGAAACTTCACAGTGCACCTCATGCAACTTGGATTCTGTGCCTCTCAACTCTTTCTCCAGACTCTGGGACCTTGATTCCCAAATTAAATTAAATGCAAAATTTTCCACAATCCGTCATGATATGGGGAGCCATGTCATCTGCTGGTGTTGGTCCACTGTGTTTTATCATGTCCAAAGTCAGCGCAGCCCTCTACCAGAAAATTCTACAGCACTTCATGCTTCCCTCTGCTGACCAGCTTTATGGAGATGCGGATTTCATTTTCCAGCCCACACTGCCAAAACTACCAATACTTGGTTGTATAATTATGTTATCACTGTGCTTGATTGGCCAGCAAACTCGCCTGACCTAAACCCCATAGAGAATCTGTGTGGTATTGTCAAGAGGAAGATGAGAAACACCAGAACCAACAATGCAGACGACCTGAGGGCTACTATCAAAGCAACCTGGGCTTCCATAACATCCCAGCAGTGCCACAGGCTGATCACCTTCATGCCACGCTGCATTGATGCAGTAATTCATGCAAAAAGAGTCCCAACCAAGTATTGAGTGCATACTATACTGTACATGGACATACATTTCAGTTAGCTAACATTTCTGTATTAAAAATCATTTTTTTTATTGGTCTTATGTAATATTTTAATTTTCTGAGATTCTGAATTTTGGATTTTCACTCACTGTAATCATCAAAATTAAAAGAAAGAATTGACCCCATATTTCACCGTTTGTTGGCTTTGCTGACCCCCTATATCAGCAGGCAGGATACCTGCATGAGGCAAGCCATCACTGTGGAGCAGAGGCTCGTCGCCACCCTGCGGTACTTGGCGACGGGGAGAAGCCTGCAGGACTTGAAGTTCTCGACAGGCATCTCCCCCCAGGCTCTGGGGATCATTATCCCAGAGACCTGTTGTGCCATCATCCAGGTCCTGCAGAAGGAGAATATGAAGGTAAGATTTTTATCCTTTAATATCACATTTTATTGTATTTAATGTTTGATAATATATTGTATTTCTTTCCTCATTCCCTAATTACCATGATAGTAATATGCTGTGAATGTCCCCTTTGTCCTCATGCATGCTGGATTTTTCTGTAATTATTTTTGTTGTCCTTCATACATATTTGCCTTCACTTACCTCCCCAGCATGCTCTCCTGCCCCTATATTCACCTCATGTAGTCACTTAACAATGTATTTTAGCAGCTCCTTAGTAGTGCTTTACCCCAAACACCCCCTAAAATGTTTAGAAATGTGATTTGTGCTTTAAATTCAGGCAGAGTGCCAGAGGCTTTTTTGGGGTGTCCCCAAATCATTTGGAACCCTCTCTCCCCCCCAACTGCTAAGTCAGCTGATACCAATTCTCTATCTATCCTCAATCATCTATCTGCTGACTTTGCCAAACCCATACACACTATACCCATCTCTTTTGTGGTCAGATGTATGGATGAATTCCCCAAAGCATGTAGTGCAAGGACCTGCCTGTATTCTTTCAAATGGTACTGTTTTAAGTTTCTGTATACTATTATTATCTTGATAGGTAACAGCAGAATGTCCAAATGTGCTAAAATGTGTACAGTGTGTATTTATATCTTTGTATTATGACACTTCTTACCTGTCCAGTGGGCTGCCAATAGTGTAACTAAGGAGGGGCTGTTCAAAGTAATACCCATTATTTAGGCATTTATTTAGGCATTCATATCTTAATGAAGTGGAGAGGGTTACCTGTCCCAGAGTCCCCCCCCCCCTATAATGTTAGAAATGGCCCAGGAGAGGGGGGGGGGATCTGATAGGTGTACCTTATACTTTGGTCTTAAAAAATTCCCTCATAAAAATGTTAACTTGATGTTGGGCAAGAATGTTTGTGTCTAATCTGCTTTCCATGTTTATGTGCAAAATGACTAATTTTTGATTTTGTTTTGACTCCACAGTTTCATTCCACGCCACAGGAATGGCAGACTGTGGCCTCCCACTTTGCCCAGAGGTGGGACTTTCCTAACTACGGAGGGGCAATTGATGGGAAACACGTCCACATCATCCCACCACCCAACTCGGGGTCGTACTATTACAACTACAAGGGGTTCAATAGTATTGTGATGTTGGCGGTGGTGTCGGCTACTTATGAGTTCCTGTATGTGGACGTGGGGAAGAATGGCCGGATGTCCGATGGTGGAGTCATCGCCCAGACAGAGTTTTACAGGCGTCTCCAGAATGGCAGCTTGGACTTGCCACCTCTAGAAGACAATGTGGAAGGACTCCCATTCGTCTTTGTTGCGGATGAAGCATTTGCGCTGGGGGACCATCTTATGCGAT
Organism: Lithobates clamitans; assembly: GCA_037952925.1. Classification (NCBI taxonomy): domain Eukaryota; kingdom Metazoa; phylum Chordata; class Amphibia; order Anura; family Ranidae; genus Lithobates; species Lithobates clamitans. Next base: position 693,974 of record JBBGZY010000527.1, read on the forward strand.
CATTCCTGATGAGGACCCTCACCCTGGACCAGAGGGTTTTTAATTACTGGCTGGCCAGAGCCAGAAGAGTGGTGGAGAACACGTTTGGAATCATGGCCAGCCGGTTCTGCCTATTTCTTACACCCATACATATGGCGGAGTACAAACTGAATCACATTATCCTGGCGTGCTGTGTTCTACACAACTTTTTACGGAAACATTCTGCCAACTATGCTGGCTCAGTTGGGCCTGAGGCCGGAATTCCTAATGAACCAACCCTGACGGTGCTTGAAAGTGGCCATCCTGGCTTGCCCTCCCTGAGTGCCTGTGATGTCCGGCTAAGATACCTTGAATTCTTTGCGGGTGGGGGGGGCATCAATATGCCAGACAATATCTAAAACATTTTTTAAATAAAAAAAAATAAAACCAAGGTTTGGTGACCTGCTTTCCTGCTTGTGTTTGTTTTAGCTGACCCTGACAGAAATGTGGTGAGTCCTGAAATTGGCGGGATTGTGTAACCTTACAAAGCACTGTTGGGTGTTATTTTCTAAAGGCAAAGACACTTTGCACTACAAGTGCACTTGAAACTGCACTGAAACTGCACTTGTAGTGCAAAGTGTATTTGCCCTTAGGAAATAACACCCATTGTCACAGAAAACACCCATTACAGCACAACAAAAGTTTAGTAGCGTTGAGACAAAAATCCACACAATCTTGATTAACAATCTTTTTTAATACCTGCACAATCACATGTGCATTTAGAAAAGGTTTTTAAAACAAACCAACATGTTCGTTGTATTACAATTTTTGGGGTCATATTAGAAAAATTAGAAATGTCCATTTAAGATAAAACAGGCATGTTTAACACCAACCAGAAAGACACAAATCTTGAACTTACAAAGTTCACATTTGGTAGAACTTGAAGGCAATATCAGAGTATTTACAAACTGAGTTTCATATTGCGTTCAGATGGGGTGAAATCACCCCAGGAAAAGCCAAATTTTGAAGATGCACACAAATTTAAGAATGTCAACATGTGCTACCTGACATCACGGGGGATCAAGGGACGTGTTTTGGGGGTGCATCCGCTTCCTCACAGCTACTTTATTATTGAGGAAGGGGTTGCACCCCCAAAACGCGTCCATTGATCTCCCGTGATGGCAGATAGCACATGATGACACACTCTGTGCATCTTCAAAATTTGGCTTTTCTAATATTTTTTTAAAAATTTTCAAAAAGTGTAGCACACCCATAAACAAAGGGATTTGGAGGGCTTTTAAACTCACCCTAAAACATCAATGATGTTCTTATTTTTTTGAAGAACATCATTGATGTTTTTCTTGATGTTTTCCAATGCAGCATGACACCCCATGATCTCCCCAATCAGGATCTGGGCACTTTCAGAGGTGAAAGGATCAGGATCCACAACATCACGATCACCTAAAAAGAGAGAAACCAAAAAAAAAAACCCAGGTATTATAAATATGCCGGCATCCATCTCTTACCTGAGCCTGTGGTCGCAGACACTCACCTGTTGTGGTAACTATTTCCACCATGTCTTCCTCCTCCTGCTCTGCTGGTCTTCGGTGGATTTCCCCTTCTTCCAGTGGTGGGGGGTCTGTGGTCTCCTCGGATGAGGGGTGTCCTCCGAGTCTTTTATCCCCTATTTTAAAAAAAATAGGTATACTTGGCACACAGATATTTAATGTCAGAACTATAAATATGAAGCATTGCTTGGAAGTGGGGTACAATTGTCTATTTTGGCAGAGTTCCAAGATGTAGCATTTTTATTGTCCTTTGTCAAGCTTCAATACTTTACCTGTCTTGTGCAAGCTTCACAGATGGAGACCCCCCTATAGTATACACTGGAGCACCTGTGTGGGCCCCCTAATAAAAAGGGTGTGCTGGTGTCCCACACTAGTGCTCCTGCGTCCAGATGTGAAAACTGCTGCTGAGTGTCCTCTCCTTACACAGAATCTAGTTTGCATTTCATTCTAGTAACAAACACATCTACACCACCCAATTCTTTGCACACAAGTAGGCCCCCAAAAAATTATGGCAATTGCATATGGCCAAACGAACTATGTTTGATACGATCGAATAATGTGCCCATGAACATGAAAGTTGCCATTTTAAACTGGATAACAGTTATTAGGAAAAGCACATGGAGCAGCACGAACGTAATAAACAGAAAGAATAGGAACACAGCACAACTACTTACTTTTTTGCAGCACTCTCTTTCTGTACTGCTCGTGTTCTCTTAATTTGAGGTCCGACCACCGCTTCCTGAGCTGATCTTTCGATCGTCGTACCCCGAAATACTGGTGCAGACTCCATACTTTCCATCATAGCCGGCCTTCTTCAGGATGTCGACCATCTCCAACATCTCCCCAAAGGACATATTTGATGCCTTATATCGGCTCCTTCTGGATCGGGACGTTTCTGGTTCCAGGCTTAGCTCCTCCTCCTCCTCATTGCTGAAATTATCAGACACCTGCTGTGTTTCCGCCATGTGTTCTTCCTCCACTGCGCCGAACGAGAAGGGGCGGGGAATAGACTAGAAAGAACGTCAGGGGCGGGCGGAGTTTCACGCATGCGCAGTGTCTATAAAGCGTAACACGCGTGCGTAGTACGTACGATCTGTGAGCGGAGGAAGGAGTAACGGAGGCGCCGATCGTGATTGCGAAGGTAAGATTTAACATTGGGCCTATACTGCTTCTGGATTGAGGCCTGTATTTGCAAGTTTAGTAGACTTTAGGCTGACATTAGGGTTTGTCTTGTGTTGTGTCTTGCACATAATAAAATGGATGGCTTCAATGACCACAACTTCCTCCCCCTGTTCATAGACAAGTACAGGGAGCTGCCCTGTCTGTGGCAGGTGAGACATCCACATTACAATCATAAACAAAAGAGGCAGGCAGCGCTGGAGAAACTGCTGGAGTTGGTGAAGCCGGTGGTCCCCACAGCAACCATCCCCTATTTAAAAACCAAAATTGGTGGCCTGAGGAGCACTTATCTTAGGGAGCGCAAGAAGGTCACGGATTCCCAGAGGTCCGGAGCTGCAGCAGATGACATTTATGTCCCCAGACTGTGGTGCTATGAGAGACTGCGATTTCTGTCAAACCAGACTGAAGTCAGGGAATCCCTCTCAACCCTTCCTTCCACTCTCCCTTCCACTCTATCTTCCACCCCAGCTGAGGCTTCCGATGTCCAACCTGGGACTTCCAGCCAGGAAGAAGTGGAGGAGCCCAGATGGAGTCAGGTATAGCATTGTTCTACAGATTTCTGGTCAATAAATAAATGATGTTTACTAGATGTTATTATTGATCACTAATTGCTGATTGAAAAAAGTGTTTTACATATCAATAGACAGTAGTGGGCAAAAAGATTTTGGACAAGAATGAAAAATGGTGGGCTCAGAAGGATAGTCTGTTATATTTGTTGACATTCAATTTGCACAAGTCATGAGATGAAAATTGTGTGTGATTGATGAATAAAAAACTAAAACTATGTCCCTTTTTCATACACAGGAAGACCTCAGCCAGGACGAGGCTGTGGAATGTGGCACACAGGTGGAGGCTGTGGAATGTGGCAGCCAGGAGGAGGCGGGGGTAAGTGTCAGCCAGGAGAAGCCTGGGACCAGTAGGAGCCTGACCGAATCGCAGGTTCCCCCCTTCCGCCTTCCATACAAAAGAGCGAGGAAGGCGACTCACATGCAGGATTCTGCGCTCAGGCTCATTCAGGAGGCTTCTGCGTCCCTCAGAGCCTTACCCACTCCTGAAGAGGCCTTTGCCTGCATGGCTGCCACCAAACTGCAGGCCATGCAGGAGGGTCAACGCAAGCTGTGTGAGGACCTTCTGTATAAAGTCCTAAGTAAGGGGGTGAGTGGTGAACTAACACCCAATACCCACCTGAGTGAGTTGGCTCCTCCTCCTCTTCCTCCTGCTGCCACAACTCCACCACCACAGCCACAGCGTGGAAGGAAGCGTGGAAGGAAGACCAGAAAGTGATGACCCTGGGTTCAGTCTGGTCTGGCCAAAGATGCAGCCTCTTGTATGACCACAGCCTGGGGACACAGATGTCATCTGCTGCTTTCCGGATCTCTGGGACTTCTGGACCAGACTGCACTTCCTTAGATATGGACTCCTCAGGCCACCAATTTTGCAAGAAAATAGTTGATGTGTGCCCTGGGGGCCAAAGGCTTCACCCATCTCCGCTGTTTCTCCAGCGTTGCCTCCCTCTTTGTTTGGTTCTGAGCCATTAATAAAGGAAATATTTTTACAATTATACTCGCCTATGTGTGTTTTCCTTTTAAAAGGACAGTTGGTTTGTGAGGAGGCAGGTACATTTCTAATATATAATGTAAAATTAACAAGAGACACCAACACCAAACAACCTCCTTGAGATTAAATAATACAAGATATCAATGGCGTTGTGGTAACTTGACACACAAAACACACACAAAAATATTATGGAGTAAAACACACAAAAAAAAAAAAAAAACATCAAAATTTTTAAAAATACAAACCACAAAAAAAACAGCCTTGGAAAAAAGACAAACCACCAAACAAATACAAAAACAGCCTTGAAAAAAAGAAAAAATATTTAAACACAACCCAAAAAATATTTGGTCAGATGTAACAAATGTAAATATATTGAGGGAATCCCAGTAAATAATAAAGAAAGAAGTTTGGGAGAAGTCTGTGTGAATATGAGCAGCAAAACTACTTCATTCTTCTCACATTATAAAGAAGAAGCGAGTGCGCTGCATTAAACTATTTTTGACATTGCAGCCTGACGAAAGTGCTGTATCCATTCCGAACGCTAATTTTACCAGACCAAGCTGTTCCATCTCGGAATTTCTTCTGAGCATGCGTGGCACTTTGTACGTCAGAAATGGCCACACACGGTCGGAATTGACACGATCGGATTTTGTTGTCGGAAAATTTTATAGCCTGCTCTCAAACTTTGTGTGTCGGAAAATCCGATGGAAAATGTCCGATGGAGCCCACACACGGTCAGAATTTCCAACAACACGCTCCGATCGGACATCTTCCATCGGAAATTCCGACTGTGTGTATGGGGCATAATACTCATCTTACCAACCAGCACTCCCTCTCCACCCCATCCTTTTACTCAACTGCAAGGAAACCCACAAATGTTTGAGGGTTTCCTTGCATGGAATGTCTGTTGAAACCCCCCCCCTAAAGTTTAACTAGTATTTAAATCATGACTTTGACTAGGCCAGTTCATAACCTTCCTCCTTTGTGGATTTGTTTTGGATTGTTATTATGTTCAAAGATCAATTTTCTGTTCAACGTCAGCTTTTGGACAGGTGGCCTCACATTCTTATCAAGCACACATGAATATGAGGCAGAATTCATAGCTGACTTGATGATTTTGAGCTGCCCAGGCTTCCACCTCCATGCTTCAGCGCTTGTATGAGGTTCTTCTGCTCCACTGTCTTCAGTTTGTGTCAAACATGTCTACTGTTGGTGTGTCCAAACAACTCTATTTTTGACTCATCAGCCCACAGCAAATTATTCCAAAATGCCCCATCTTTGCTTAGATGTCAAACTGTATGCTTGGTATAAAAGCAATGGAATGTTTGATTTCAAATCATTTTATGACCTTTGTAAATCCTTTGCCAGGCTCATAGGCATCCAAAATCTTCTTTCTGAGGGCATTAGAGATCTCTTTTGATCTTGGCACGATGACACTACACATGTCAATAGCAAGGAGAATACCAGACCCTAAATATCTTAGATTTAACCACTTTCTGCTTGTATGACGTCCTATGACGTCCTTCGTTTGAAGTGGTTATACCAATATGAAAACTTTCAGCAGGTCATTTCCTTCTAAGCAGAAGTGATCTGAGTGGCTGAATAGCCACTCAATCACTTCTATGGGCAACTGAAGGGATCCGTCCACCCCCTGCTGCCAGGCTCCAGGATTGGACAGCAGAGCCCAGGAGCGATGCAACCAGGGGCGACAGTGGCACTACACAGAGAGAGAAACTGATGTTATTACTCCCTCTCTGTAACCCCAGAAACCGGAAGCAACAAGGATTTTGTCACTTCTGGTTTTGGCTCTTTGTTTACCTGGCTGTTACCAGATCGGTCTGATCGGCTGCATTGGACCCCAGAGGAGAGATATGTTGTAAAATGAAAAGCGCCAACTGAAAAGCACGAATCAACACTCACCAAACTTCTACTAACAGGAAATTAGCAGAAGGAGCCCAAAGGGGGGCGCTAAAGAGCTGAAAAACCACGTAGTACGTCACTTCATTCTTGTTTGTTGGCCGACAATTCCTTGCCGTTTGTATGCAAGAAAAAAAACAGGCACAAGCCTTCGGACAAAAGTCAGAGGTTTTGTCTGCGGAAAATCCGATCGGGGTGTATGAGGCTTTAAAGTAGAAGTTCAGCCAAAACCTAACAAATCTACTAGCAGCCACATAGACTAATCTATCTAACTCTGTAAAGCAAAAATTGCTATACATACCCTATCTGCAGCTGATCTGGTCCGGTCCCCAGCTATGCAAAATGAGTATACCCCAAGACGGTGGTCATCAACCCTGTCCTCAGGGCCCTCTAACAGGCCAGGTTTTATGTATTACCTTGGGGAGATGCAGACTAGAATACTGCAATCACTGAGCCACAAATTATATCATCTGTGATGTATTTCAGTTATCTTGCAAACCTGGCCTGTTGGTGGGCCCTGAGGACAGGAGTTGATGACTACTGCCCCAAGAAACTTTGTGCCATCAAGTAGGTCATTGAGTACAAACAGTGTTGTTAAACCTAAAGAACAGGCAGGACATAAATTCTGACAGAGGTTCTAACCTATCCTAAATTGTTAAAAAAAAAAGAAATTGCCTGGTCTACATGAAATATAATACATTGGTGGAACTTCTTGTCCTACTTGTCCTGGGGCAAATGCCCATAACGAAAGCAAGAGTATGAGGGAAACAAATGTGTGTGTTTTCAAGTTAAATTCCACTTTGAACCATTTAGACAGCTTTAAAATAAAAGAAGGAGAGACAGCAATTGAAAAGACCTGGGATGAGTCAGTGACCTCTGAGCTACATTTAATAAGACCAAAAATGAGTCTCTGGCTGAGTATAAAAGGCCCACTTACTGCAATAGGAATATATATGTGGAGTTTATAGGATGCCGAGATCATAATCAGCGTGGGAACAGAAATTCAGCGCTTGATGTAGCCTGTGCTGCTGCTGGTGACGCCTCCTGTTTCATAAACTTTTATCACAGCCCAGCACCACAGATAAACCATCATAAAATAAGGTCAGAATGCAGCAATGCAAGAGGTTCTCTCAGGGGAAAATAAAGAATGCATTCCAAAGGCCTCTTGTCAGTCCAACCAAACTTAACCCTTTCTGAGAGCACTAAGGCTCCATTCACACCAATGAGGTTTTTCTTGCTTTTTGCAGAAACGTTCACATCAATGCATTTTTGGAAAGGGTCATGGACATTTTTAAATGCAAAACAATGCTTTTTTTTTTTGCTTTTTTTGGTTCAATAGACTTCAATGGAGATGCTGCAGAAAAGTATGTCATCACATGACACATTTTGCATTATTTAATATGCCTAACAACAAATTGGCCAAAAAAAAAGAAAAAAAGAACCATAAAAACACATCTAAAACACGCCAAAAACGCATGTTCGAATACGTGGAAAGCACAGCACAAAAGCACTGCAGAAACACTCAAAAGCAACATGCATAGATATAAATCGAGCCTTATGGCCCGCACACACGATCCAAAAATTGGACGTCAGATCGTCTGTTTTGGTTTTTTTTTGCATGCTAGTCGCATATCAAAAATGAATAGGTTACTAAGGTTACGAAAATTCTTGTACGACAGAATAAAAAATCAGAAGTGATGTCATGTGTTGTAGTGTATTTGTATTGTATTTTTGGATTACAACTGTACTGATTAAAGGAAATCATACGAGAAACATTTTCGTGTTTGTCCGATCAGATAATATCGGATGAACTGTCATGATCGGCTCTCGAGAGCTGTGTATTAACGATCCGATTATCGTACAATCGCTTCAAAAGTGGTATTTTTCGCCCAATCTTTTCGAATCGTATGTACGGGCCATTACAGTTGGTTTGCACTAATGTACTTTTTTTGGGTTTGCAAAGTAGTAAAATTGTTCAAAATGTCTGCAGCTGACCAAGAGCTGTGCCTTTTTTTTGTTTTAGATAACAAACATTTTAGAACTGGCTGAAATTCAAACTGGTAATGGGCAGGCTGAATGTACCAAGTTGATCGATGGATCAACTTGGGTACAACCAGCCTGCCAGTTTCTCTTGCGATTATCACTATCGGCTGCTATATCCACTAGCGTATAGCCACTAGCAATAATCACTGTTCCTCCCCCCCCCCCCCAACCCCCCCCAACCCCCGGGAGAGAAACAATTGCTCGGCAGGAGGGATTCCCCTGTCAGCACCATCTGTGTTAATGGGGGGATCATACAAATTTGATTCCTACAGCCCGTGGTTGCAGGAAAGATATTCACACGGTGTATGGCCTGTCTAATCAGGGGATTGCCTGCAAGTGTCTACCTAAACAATCCATTTAACTTATATTCATTCAGGCAAGATCACGCACTACTTTGATGTTGGTAAACAGTGTGGAAGATTGTACAATGAGATTGTGACAGGTTTGAGTTACAATTTTTTCAAATAAATTTCACATTGTATAATGTAGGTATAAAACAGCCCATAGATTATGCAATTTTCTTTCCTTCCACCAGGAAAATCCGTTATTCAGGACTATTATGTTTTGTTGGCGGGGAGCCTCCCTGCCAGCAAAATACAATCACCACTGCTGGCGGCTTTAACAGTGATTGCATGAAAATAATCTGACAGGCTGGTTGTACTGAAGTCAAACGATGGATCGAATTCAGTACAACCAGCCTGCCCATAGATGGATCAAACCTAGGCTGGTCCCTGCAGAAACGGCAGAGATTCGATCCATCTATGTCCAGCTTAAAGTGATTTTAAACTTTCACTTTTTTTCAGTAAAATAACAAACATGATATACTTGCCTGCTCTGTGCAGTAGCTTTGCATAGAGCAGCCCCAATCCTCCTCTTCTTGGGTGCCCCGCCAGCACTACTGGCTCCTCCCCCTGCCAAGTGCCCACCATAGGAAGCCACTTCAAATGGAGGCACTGGTGCAGGCTCACTCCCGAGCCGGGCTATTTGCATCTATTCAGACACACACAGCCCTGCTTGGCGGCGGCACCCCCCCCCCCCCCCGCTCTCTGCTCAAGGCTTTTGACTGAGAGCAGCGGGAGCCAGTTGCTCTCAGCCAAGCCTATGAGAGTTGGGAGAGGAGCTGCTGCCGATGTGCACAGCACTGGACCAAGATCAGCTCAGGTAAATATCTAGATGGGGCTGCATGTAAATGTTTTTTACCCTAATGCAGAGAAAGCATAAAGATCTAAAAACAAACACTTTAACAGAAACCTGCATTTAAAGTAGTACTAAACAATCAGTGTTTTTTAACTTAATGCATTCTGAGCATGCAGTTATACATGTCCCACAACATTTTTTGCTTCATGTTTGTAACCAACAGTTACATATTTTGATGTTTACCAAGGCCAGCTCCAGGTCACAGTGCCCCATCTCTGAACTTCCAGTCAGGGAGCACGCACTACAAGTCCCATGACTCGTTGCCCACCGATCACACTGTGTATGCGTGCCGTAAGCATATTAATGACACTTGCGCATGCACGCCTCTAGCACGGCACCTGAGTGGGCACACTGCGCATGACCTCAGCGGCACTACGCTTGTGAACCCTATGACTGGTACCCTAGCAACACAGTGAGAAGGGCCTACTGCCACACTCTGCATGCTACCCTATGCACAGTACCCAAGTACACACAGAATAAGAACGATCCAGCTGAGTGCGTGTAGGCAGGCGCAGTCTATTTTCTCCATTGCAGGTGCCGTAGTGGCATTGCAGATGGGGGAGGAAGTCGAGGGGATCCTGGCTCCTCAGTCAAAGGGAGGCAGCTATCCAATTGGAAGCTGGCACCCCATTTGACCTCAGTAGCTATCTTGGGTCAGGCAGAGTGCACATTTTGCGAGTGACTATAGTAGGGATGGGTCACCTGTCTGACAGTGACAGTACATAGGACTAGGGAAAGGTTCTGAAGGAGTAGGGAAAGTGCAGGGACCCCTCCAAACCGGGATAGCTTTCCCTTATGGTAGGGACCGGCCGGGTGCATTCCACTCCTCCTGACAGATGCTGTTAAATCTTGTGAGTGCTCCAAGTCAGGTTGCCTTCCTGCAGGGCCTGTTGTGTATTGCTGGAATTCTTTTACAATATATTTGTGTTACTACACTTGGACTCCAAGTGCTTTCTGCCTGCCCCATCACCCCGCACCGCACCTACCCACATGCGTGAACCATCAAGGTGGCTCCAGTTAGGGAGCAGACAAAAGCTTGAAGCAGAAGTTATGGACACTAAACTTTACATTGCACATTTCCCACACTGCACAAAAATGAGCTGCCTTTTGCAGACATCTAGCAAATGCACGTATGTTTGGCACTCACTCACTAAAATGCATCATACCACAGTACCATGGGTTTTGGTGCAGCATAATTAAAAATTCATGCCTGCACCTTTTTTGCATGTTTCATGAGCATAAAGCAGCCCATTAAAAATGCAACATGCGGGAACGTGGTGTGAACGAGCTCTCAGATTGGTGTGCCCCAGGATTATGCAGAATTTTAAAGGGTGCCTTGTCTGAAAAAGGGTTGAGAAACACTGAGATAAGGTATGTTAATATATGCATTTTGTTTTAACAGTGAAGATTTAAAAAAGACAAGGCATTAAACCATTTTAAGGGGTCAATCACACAAGCAGCAAAAATATGTGGCTACCTCAACAACTCCCTATAAGCTACAATGACAGCCAGAGTGAGTTGTACACATGCAAAGGTTGATTCTTTTTTTCGTGGCCAGTGCAAAAATGATATCCCATGTCATGTTCAGCAGGCAGTACTGCCACCAAACGTACCCCATTCAAGTGAATTTGGCAATGCCACAAAAACCCTGAAATGTGTAATGTATGCAATTGTGGGCTTTTAAGGGTCAAAACAGGCAGTGAGGAGGTGACATATTGCTTCTGAGCTAGCTGTCTACTGCCCTCAAAAAAGTCAGAGGGGTGGCAATGTTAAGCGAGCCTTTTTAAGCCCTAATTAAGCTTTCACGTAAAGTGAAATTATAGAACAAGCCAGGCTTTCTGGTCCTTTCCACATAATGAGGGCGATTCAGTAAGGCACTTGTGACACATTTATGGTGGTATGTATGTAGTTGGAAGCCTTGCACCAAATTCATGAAAACCCTGCAATTTTTTTTTCATTGTTTTTTGATTTAGTGTAAGATAATTAAGTTACAGGCCATAAGAGATGCATCTCCTGACCAGACCGTAAAGAGTAGCTGCTCAATATCAGTATTGCAAGGTAACAGAAATTGAATGCTTTAAAAAAGGTAGAAAGGTAGGTTTGTATTTGGTTTTTCATTTCATTATTCAAGTGAGGTGCTCTGCAACATTTTCATTGTTGGTACTGACGTGTGCAACAAATTCAAGTGTTTCTTATTTGCAACACTTTTACTGTGGAGCACTATTGTTGCCAAAAATCCATAAAGAAATACAACCATGTTGGTAGTAAGGAAAGTGGAGGTAAAAAAGGCTGGAGTAAATTGATGATTGTGGCATATGTGTAATTATTGTGTCTCATGTATGAGATAATACAGCGCTAAAATTTGACTTTAAAGGGTTATGTCACCTTTTCAGAAATAAAGTGAAAAGGTGAACAATTGGGTGGGGATTTGACATCCCTGCTCTTCTTTTTGCAGCACTTCCGAGATGGATCAGAGCGATGCTCTGTGCCGGCACTGACAAATCAGAAGTGCTCTAATCTGTCCCGAAAGCCCTGCAGAAAGAAGAGGGAGAAGAGCAGAGATTTCAAATCCCTGGACTGCTACACCAGCTGTGTAGGCACTGGTAGCTCATCACTCACAGTGGTAAGTACAGTGAGGACCTAGGTGGTGGGGAGGGTGTATGTTGTTGGTTCGCCTTTTCATTTTTTTATTTTTTTTTTACACTTTAAAGGAGAAGTAAAGCCAAAACTTGTCTGGCTGTACTTCTCCTGTGGATCACAGGAGTGCAGTTTGTTCTGCACTCCTGTGACTTGTTTTCAGCAGACAGTGGGCTTCAATCTGCTGTCGGCTGATGTCACAGAAGTGGTCCAGGCTCGGGAAAGATCGCAACCATGAATTCCAGGGACTGCATTTAATTTTGCAAATGATTTATCAACATTTAACAAATACACAAGCTCATCTCTCATACTTGAATATTTGTCCAGAGAGATGTTATTAAATACTTATGTCTGAAATACCAAGACTTCTGATTTTGGTTACATCAGACACTCACTGGTTGGCAGTGCTTCAGTGGAAAATTGTATCTCTATGCTCAATTTTTATGTTCAATTTCTATTGTTCTCCTGCGATATTCAAAAGATAAGCTGGCTCCAGAGGAACTTGCTCAGTGCATTGATATGCAATAAAAAATGATCACTTGACAGTTAGACTGTGCCGCCATGTCATCAAAGATGTGGTCAATGGTCATCACACGTCTATGACTACCTGGGTTTGTTTTGTGTATTAAGATGTTAAAGTCTGTTTTTAACAATGAGCCTATATTGCTGGATTCATTGAGTGTTTGTTCATTGAGCAGCACTAGAACTAGACCTAGAGGGGGCAGTTGTATGCCTGTGAGTCCCTATCTCCAGCAGATCTTGCATTCCTCTGTACTGGCTGAGTGGCTTCCAGTCTACGTGTGCCTGCCACACTTCACTGCCTGCACTCATGTGTGCCTGACTCAGAGCTTCTGTTTTATGATACGCACGTCAGTTCTCAGAAAGCTACCAGATAAACCAAATCACCAGGGAAAGCTTATTTTTTATGGGTCAGAATAAACAACAGTCAGCTTGACAGTTTTACTGTCTATGTTGCTCAAACACCAACCAGGGAGCAATATATGGGGCCACTGTTTCCATATAACACACAAGTGTGGCAAAATCATTTTAATGTAACTGTGTTGAAGCTTACAGATAAATGAGTTCCTGATACTCTGCTAGGCATAGTTTTCTGTGGTAGTATGCTTTTCATTTTAGCTAATCCTCTTACAATGTGTGCTAATTACCGTTTAGTTAAAAAAATGCTAAATCATAACAAGGGACAGTAATTACAATCAATGTGTGTTATGCTGCTGGCTGTTCTCTCGGTTGAAATCCAAAGTCCTCTGCCCATCCCGCCCACCCGCCTATACCGATACCCATACCCATGCAGTTGTAATGTTTCAGCGCTATGGAGGTTAATACAATCAGCTGGACCTGAGCCTAACACTCATCAAGAATGCTGACTATGTCTGCCCTTTCGGTCCCCCTCCTCCATTCATAGAAGAAGTTGAATCCTTTCCTAGACAGTTGCAGATACAACTGACATTTTTTAAATTGAATGACTTTCTATCCTGGTGACAATGATCACGAGAGGGTGAATCTCCCCAACAGGATAACAGACAGTAACAAAATGTTGGCATAACATATTGCTGATATATTGAATGATGTATTTTTTTTATTATATATTTCTATAGATTGATTGTATATTTAAGGGGAGCAATAAGGAAGGAGCTTCTCTGTTTTTTGCCCTGTACAGAGTTCAATGCACAATAGTAGTTTACAAATTTGTAAGAAATTCTTATGATTACATATTATTTCTAACAATTATAACGATTATTCTGGGAATTTGGTACCAGGAAAATCCTACTTTTTAAAGTCATCTCACTTTGTAAAAACCTATGAGATGTTGACACGTGGGAAGTAAAATGTAGTGTACAATCTACGTGAAGTGCTACCCCCAAAGGAGCCACTTGATAATTTGGGGTCTCTGTTGTGCACCTCGACTCCAAGAACATCCTTAGCCCCTCTGACAACCTGGCTCAATGAAAGTTGTTGCAAACACTTATAAGAACACAGGTATAGATAACTTTAACTCGGCTGTGAATTTGCACCATGAAATGGACAGTTTAGGGTTAAATTAACTCAATGTATTGGTACTAGTTAGAATAAATTGTTGTTTGAGCATAAATTAACACACAGAAGGTAGGTTCAGACACAGTCCACTAAACGATATAATTACTATGCCAAGGAAATTTAGAATAGAGTTATGTACCACTAGACTGGGATTAACTCATGAATCAGCAAAGTCAGCACTAAACAGTGCATATAAATTTTACAGCCATTCAAATTTTCCACTCGCCTACTCGCATTTTGCGAGTAGAAAATGAGGTCTGGCAAGAAGCTGGGCTGCCTGGGAACAGGGGGGCAAGCACCGCCGTCAGTGGCAGATGAATGGGAGCCATTCTCCCAGAGAAAGAGTGTGGAGGAACAGAGAGGGCGGCCGGATCATTGTGGAGGAAGAGAGCCGGCTTGTTCACAGAGCGGGGTTTGCCCGCTGTATCAGCTTACATTACATTTGCAGTCTGCGCGCCATTGGTCACACACAGCCCCGCCCTCCTGACCCCGCACCTGGGACAGAACGCCGGTCCAATGCCAGGGCGTGTTCTGTCTGTCACAGGTGCGGGATCAGGAGGGCGGGGCTGTGTGTGACGGAGCGCGGACTGCAAATGTAATGTAAGCTGATACAGCTGGCAAACCTCGCTCTGTGAACAAGATGGCTCTCCTCTTCCTCCACGCTATAATGATCCTGCCGCCCTCTCTGCACAGGTGAGGCTGCACGATGAACACAGGTGAGGCTGCACGATGGACACAGGTGAGGCTGCATGATGGACACAGGTGAAGCTGCACAGGTGAAGCTGCATGATGGACACAGGTGAGGCTGCATGATGGACACAGTAAAGGCTGCATGGGTGAGGCTGCAATGATGGACACAGGTGAGGCTGCACAGGTGAGGCTGAACGGGTGAGGCTGCACAGGTGAGGCTGCAATGATGGACACAGGTGAGGCTGCATGGGTGGGGGCTGCATGATGGACACAGGTGAGGCTGCACAGGTGAGGCTGTACTGGTGAGGCTGCACTGGTGAGGCTGCAATGATGGATACAGATGAGGCTGCAGGGGTGAGGCTGCACTGGTGAGGCTGCAATGATGGACATGGGTGAGGCTGCAATTATGGACATGGGTGAGGCTGCAATGATGGACACGGGTGAGGCTTCAATGATGGACACAGGTGAGGCTGCATGGGTGAGGCTGCAATGATGGACACAGGTGAGGCTGCACGGGTGAGGCTGCAATGATGGACATGGGTGAGGCTGCAATGATCGGCATGGGTGAGGCTGCGTCCTGAGTGGGCACTGGTCATGCTGCGTTGATGGACATGGGTGAGGCTGTATTGATGGGCATGGGTGATAAAGTTGTTGTTAATATTTATATGTGTAACTTAATTCTGCATAAAACATTTAAGTGTCATTTCATGAGAATTTTTTGAGGTTGTGTATAGGGGTGGGATTAGGGGCGGGGCATGGTAGGAGTTGGGTCGGGCAACTGGTGGCAAGTAACTCTTAAGACCTGGCTAGTAGCTCAGGACTTAAAATTTTGAGCCCTGATATAAACAAATAACTGCAATGTGATTAATAATACTATAACTAGTGTAGCAATAACTCACAGTGGAGCTGCTGACTTAAAGCAGGCTGTTTCCGTCACCTTTTTACCTGTAGTTTCACCAACACCAAATTTAGAGTCCACATTGAACTTATCATCTAACAATATAGGCACCAGTCACTTGAATACTTTTCCAATGCTTTAATGGGAGATAATTGGAAGAAGTAACAGGAAAGAGGTGGAAGAAGAGTTGCAGGGAAGTTCAAATACCTTTTCTTGGTGTAGCACTAAGGAACTGAAATCTCAGGAATGAATATATCTACGGTTCAAGATTAAATCTTTGCTTGCCCGGATAGGTCTCTCTCACTAACCTAGCAGCCGGAACGTAGCACGAACAGAAAGTCTCTGTCACAGACTTGAGTGAAACAAAACTGCACGATCCTCTGCCACAGAATGTAGTAGTTTTCAGTGAACAGCAACACAGTACCAGAACCTTTAAGCCGACCCGGCAGTACTATGTGGTAGGTTAACTTAAGATGCGTCCTCCAATTGAGTCACCAGGCCCCTCTCCAGACCAGCGCTCCGCATGATCCTTCCATAACGGGTCCTCCCCTGGATTCTTCTCAATTGTCCAGCTTCTTCCCGTAGGACAGACAGCACAGGACCATCTCCGCAGCAGTTGTAGTAGGCCCCAGACAGACTTCTGGGCCCACGCACACGCTGCAGCATCGCAGTCCTCCAGGCCAGAGGACCACGCGGTAGGACTCCTAGCACATACCTGTCGGCCAGAAGGGCCAGCAGGTGGAACGAAAAGACCCAGAAATATGGCATCTGTCCCTTAAATACCCCCTCCCAGAATGCACCGCAGGGGACAACCTCTGCCGAGTTACTTCTAAGAAAGAAGAGCACTCAATACACCTCCGTCTGCTGCTTTCCAGCTCCGATCTGTAGTGACGCCGACATCTACAGGCGACGGAGTGGAACTGCACGCAACCCAACCAAGGTTGGATCAGAAGCTAATTTAGCTATAGATTAAATCTGAACCATGTACAGAACAGATGACCCACTAAATTTACATATAAGCGGTAGATTAAATATCTACCAGCGCTACACTAGTATAGAGTGAACTCTAGTGGTATAGCAAGGATATGATGCAATGTCCCCTGAGAGGTACCTCTTAGCATAAGCTATAGGTGAAGGTCTCTGTGTAGCAGCTGTAAAGGGACAGTCTTTATTCCTGATTCTTCAACCAGCTATGGTTGGGGCCCAATTTTGCCATTGGTGCACATAAGAATAGTCCCAGTCAAGCCTGCAGGCAGCTATAAGGCTACAGGTGCCTATATGGTCAGTTCCTAAAGGGCTCAGTCTATCTACCAGCAGATAGTAAATTCCCACAGCAGCCGCTCACCAGTCCCAGCGATATTGCAGTTCACCTTCTGGTCACACGTATCCTGCTCTGGCCACCGATATGCAGCAGTGATGGTGCACATTGGACAGCGATGTGCACTCTCCAGTCTTCCTCATGCCAAGAGGAAGCTGTGTCCTGTACAGCTTGTGAAAATGCAGATCTTTCCCTCCTCCTGGCAATCTCCCTCTGGGAAATGCAGTTCAAAAGCTCTTGATTACAGTAGAGTCCCTCTCCTCTGAACTACAGTTTCCACAGTACAGTGCTGCCTGACTCAGTCTATTGAACTCTTCCTGCTTAGCACTCACTCCTATTGCTGATATAGCTGGTAATCAGTTCATCGCTGCAGGGCAGCAAATTCAGAGAGCAGCTGTTTCTCTCATTCTCCATTTACAGCCAAGCCCCTCTCTACATACACATATCTATTTTTATAGGAAGGTAATAAAAATCTGTTGGATGTTCTAACCTAATCCCTACTCTATTCAATTTGAAAAAAAATGCATAAGATACACTTTAATAAATTAAATAAGATGAAGAGAAAAATGCAGGAACATAACTAATCAGCAACCAGGCAATTAGTCACAATTCATCTTTATTTCTCTACTGTAAAGAGGTCAGCAAGTCACATCTCATTTAAGGTATAGACCATAAATATCAGCTAACCTGGTTTAAGCTGTTTGATTTTAGTTAATACTAATTTATTTTCAATTGTTTTTAGATATGAAATCCAGCTTTCTACACTTTACAAGTCATCAATGTTTTTTGCACTCCATAGTTGGCTAAGCCCAAATTACCATCATGATTTGGAATTTTTAGGCTGGAATCCAAGGATCAATATTTATAAGGAATGAATAAATAAATCAATCATTAATTAACTGGGAGTCAAGTAAAGTGGGGGAAAAGTCTTATTTTAACCCTGGCCAGATTTCCTTAGCATAGCTGAGACATCATTGAGTCATCACTTTTATGCTACAGTCTTAGAGTCTACAATCTTCTACATTTTCACCCACTTTTTAACTAGTTTAAATGTTGACATAGTTTACAGTTTTACTGTTGGGAACTGATTGATACTCGTTATCAAAATAATAAATGAGTCTTTTATGTCTGAATTCTTATCAATATGATTCATTTAACTATCTCATAAAAATTCCACACTGCTCAGTGTACACACAATTTCAGTCCCTAGGTAGGTAAAGCTACAAGGAAAAACATATACTGTGAATGCCCCCAAGGTAACCACCCTGAGTAAATTTATAAAGAAAGGAGATATTACACTCTTAATGAACACTCTACAGGTCTGAGTATATAACTATACACTAAAAACATTGCTTTATATTCTTCGTGTGAATTACTAAATGTTTGGGGTTGTGCTGTGGCCTCTGCTTTTACTCCAGTGCTGTTTCCTAGAACTACTGCTAAAGGCCAAGCTACATGCCATGGAAACCCATTACCATGCCATTTGCACCAACATCAAATTCCCATGATGGCAGTGTTGACTTTCAAATTTACTAAAACTGTGCCCTGCTGCACTTTCCAGAACTTATTTGAAAGAGACTATTTCCCTTTATATATTTCTCCTAATTCTTCTATGAATATTGCACACCTCCCCCCCAAAAAAAGCAATGTAATTGGTGTTCCAATTTATCCCTAGGGTGTTTAGTAGGGTTGAAGTGAGGGCTCTTTGCAGGCATCTCATGTTCCTGCTCATTAGACTTCTCAAACCATATCTCTTTGGACCTGGCTTTGGTGAATGGTTAAAACAGGCATGCTGGAACAGTATAGGGCCTTCCTCAGACTGTTGGCAAAAGGTAGGAAGAGCACAATTTTTATTAAATATTTTTGTATGTTGTATCATTAACAGCACCTATTACTGGAAGCACCTTAACTCAATAGGGGGAAAAGACTAGTTACCGGTATTTGCCTGTGGTCTCACTGCAGCTGATCTTTTCCTATTATTGACTCACCATGCCTTGTTCTGCATTGTGTTTCTGATGGAGGTAGCCATCTTGTTCAATGCAGGGCTTTACTTTCTCATGTAAGAGTCTCCAGCAAGGAGAACAGTAGGCAACACAGTAATGATATCACTAAAAATCTCTCACCAAATCTCCCAAAACAGGCAGCAGTGACTTAGATCTAACACTGAAGGTACACAGCTATGAAGCTTTAAGCACATGAGTGCATAGTCACTATGTCATGCCAGAATGTGGACTTTTATTCTTTTAGGAGGACAAGACAAAAGGTAGATAGTTATAACTAGGAATGAATTTAGTTTCAGTCTGAACCCAAGTTCAGCTGAACTAGGAAGGAAACTGTCAGTGCTGGCCCAATGAGCTGCGGCTGGAGGATTCCGTGTCTTACAGCTGCACGTAAATAAAGGGGCAGGGATGCATATTACATCATTACCCTATTATAACAGTGATGTCACAATTTCGAATTAACACAGGGAACACAAGCACCTTTGTTACTTAGGAGTGATCTACTTTGTTTTCTATGCTGTCTGTCACTTCTCCACACACTGCATAAAGAGCAGGAGAGCTGGAACTGCTTGCTCTGGATCTCTCTGAGGTGCCCCATATACCCCCCACTCACCCATTCGCAAGTTCAAACCTGGTGAGCATCTGTTGCAGTTTTATTTATTAAAAACTGTTGGGATCCCTTTATTAATTTGGAACCCATGTCAGTTTCCATTTCACTCTAAAAAATAGAAACTTGTGTGGTTGGTGCAGAGATTTGAAACAGGTCTATCTGTTTTTGTTAAGGTGGTGCACGCCACTCACGTCAGTTTCCTGCGTTATTATAAGGCTCATGCACACTGGACATTTTAATATCTCTCCCAGATGCCGTTCCTCCTGGCAGCAGTGTTTTGAGAGAAAAATGGTCGATGCCTGTAAACACAGGTAACGTGTTTAGGCACGTTTAGGCATGCCAAGCTCTTGGGTGTTAATTCACTCTATTGGCCAAAATAATATTTTGCGTTTGTTTAGTAAGGATGGGCCAAACGGACCCCTGTTAAGTTCACGTCAGAACTTTCCAACAACGTGAAAGTTCGGACCCGAACAACGTATCCCATTAAAGTCAATGGGACCCGAATGTCAACCATCAAAAGTGCCAATTTTGAAGGTTTATATGCAAGTAATTGGGCATATAATGGTTATAGGGGTCCAGGCCCTGCCCTGGGGGACATGTATCAATAAAAAAAAGTTTGTGAAAAACTTCATTTTTAAATGAGCAGTGATTTTTTGATTTTTAAAGTGAAAGCATAAAACTTAAAAATTCCTTCCAATATAGTGCCTGGGGGGGGTCCCCTTAGTCTACCTGTAAAGTGGTAGATCTGTACCATGTCTAGAATCTGCTGCAGCAATAATTGCATTAATAAAGCCAAAAAAAAAAATGACATTTTCCCTGCAAACTGTCTTTATTTTGCTCAGCAACAGCTGGCGAGCCAGTGTGTATGATGAGGCCACAATGTAGTGCTCTCGGAACAAGAGATTTTTTGGATACATTCTGGTGTTACTTTGACTTTTAGATAGAAATAACAGGTGCGTCCAACGTAACCCTATAGAGGTACTCTTGATGAAAGCAAGAATTGGCCTTGCTGAAAAAAATTGCAATGATATGCACCTGTCAAACAGGGGCTCAAAAATTGGTCTTTGGGTGTTAATTGTGCCCATGAAACCTATACCAAAAACATTCTTCCAGATGAAATGATTAAACACCCTCAAAGCTAGGCAGCCTCGAAGTCCTGCAGAGATTCCACATCCCAAAAAGACTTAATCAGTGACATCGGCATCAGGGGCTTCAAAGCTGGTAATCCAGGACTGATTCATTTTTATAAAAGTCAAACGGTCCACGGAGTCTGTGGACAGACGCGTTCTATGATAAGTAACGAAACCTCCTGCAGGACTGAATGCCTGTTCTGAAAGCACGCTGGATGCAGGGCAGCCCAACAACTCAATAGCATACTGGGCAAGTTCTGGCCAGTGGTCTATTCTCATGACCCAGCAAATCAGTGGATTGTCACCTGGAAAGCTCTCCATCTCTGTTTTGGCCCCGAGGTAATCATCCACCATGTGATGCAGACGCTGCCAATGGGATGTGGAAGCTGACAGCCCTGGGCGGTGAGGACTAAGAAAATTCCAAAATGCCTCACTTAGGCGGACGCCTTCTCCAATGCTCCTCTCTTGACCAACAGAAGACTCAAAACTACATTTTCCATGACACTGTAACCTACTGGAGTCAGGAAAAATGTTCAATAAAATCCTCTTTAACGTGTCCTCAGGAGATTCTATCTTCTTCACTCTGCGGGGACGGGATGAGTTATGAGACCTTCCCTTTTTAACGGTGGTCAAGGAGGGTTGCCAACCAGTAATCATCCTTCTCCTTTATGTCACGTATTCTTGGGTCTTTTTGCAGGCTTTGAAGCATGAGGTTACCCATGCGCCTCAAATTTTTCAGGATGACAGCATCTGGAACTTCCTCCTCCCAGCCACCGTACTACTCCCAAGGGTCCTGGGGTTGGAAAGCCATTGCTATCAGGGACCATGAATCAGACCGAGACAGAAGTATAGTTAAATCACACTTGTTTAATAAGAATAATAATAAGGTAAACAGAGTAAGTGTAGTCAAAACAAGCCAGAGTTCAGTAACCGGATCAGGTAGTTAGCCAAGCAAATGTCAGAGTGCCAGAGATAAACGTATTAGTACAGCAAGCAAGATCAGGAGCCAGAAGGAACGTCAGCTGAGCAAGTCTTCAACAGGAATGCAGGAGAAAGTCTCTGTGATGTTGACAAAGGTGAAGGCAGAGATCAAGTGAGCTGGACAACTTTAAGTAGGCAGGACTGATGAGCAGAATGAACAACAGCTGGGTAACTGTGGAGAGAGATGGGAGCTGGTATCTAGCCAACAGCTGAGCGGCCAGCTCAAAGAAGGAAGGGCTGAGCCCAGCCTTGACAATCGCTTACAGATTGACGCATGTCTTCCTCTTCTTCGAAGCCTATGAAAGTGCCAGAATCCTCCTCCTCATCCTCCTCCCCTTTCTCCTCCTGTGTGTTCTGTGACATAGGAATGATGGTGTCTGGATAAAGTGGGCCTTAAGAGGAAAGGAAGTCCTCCTCTTCCTCCTGCTGCTCTGCCTCCAGTGCCCTGTCCATAATGCCACACAGAGTCCAGCAGGAACACAACAGGGATTGTGTCACTGATGCATGCACTGTCACTGCTCACCATCTAAGTGGCCTCCTCAAATGGTGACAATACAGTGCATGCTTAATGATCAGCCATTGGCGTTGGGAAAAAAGCCTAGGAGGCCTGAGCCTGTCGTTGTCCCGTACTCACACAGGTACTCGTTGACGGCCCTCTGCTGCATGTATAGCCGCTAAAGCATTGCCAAAGTTGAGTTCCACCTGGTGGGCATGTCACAAACCAGGCAGTTTACGGGCAGGTGGATTTCCCTCTGAGTTTTAGCCAACCGAGCACTAGCTGAAATGGCTACAGTCAACTTTAGTACATCATGCAACACTAGGTACATATTTAGGAAATACTGCCAATACCAAATTGAGGACATGTACCAGGCAAGGCACATGTGTCAACTTTCCCTGTCTAAGGGAGGAAAGGAGGTTTGAGCCATTATAGCACACCACCATTCCTGGCTCCAGCTGGCATGGTGTGAACCACCTCTGGGCCTGTCTCTGATTCTCTGCTCCGGTGTGGTTCCTGTCCCCTAAACACACCAGCTGAAGCACTGCATAGCACCTTTTAGCCTGACTCATGGAATAGCCCTTTGAACGGGTACCTGATGTTCATAGAACAATTCTGCAGAGGAGGGCATGGAGGTGGCGGAGGAGGAGCAGGAGGGGGTAGAGCTCACAGGTCTTGCATCATATCCACCACCTGTATGGAGACGTGGGGGTAAAACAAGCTGCAGCACCGAGCCCTGTCCTGCATCGTTTCGAGTTACAAGCAAGGTTGCCCAGTGTGCTGTAAACAAAATATATCGTCCCTGCCCATGCTTGCTGCACCACGTGTCAGCAGTAAGGTGGATTTTACGGCTGACTGCCTTGCCCAATGATGCCAGAACATTCCGTTCCACGTGATGGTAGAGAGGTGGAACGGCATTTACGTGGAAAGTAAAGTAAAGCGACTGGAAACCTGCCATTGTGGTACATTGTGGTACAGCACATTGTGCAAATTCACAGAAGGGGGCAGAATCCACCAGGCTGAAAAACAGAAGGTGGAGAGCCAACAGCTTTGACCAGCTTGTATTTAGACACTGGGCATGTGGGTGGCAGGGACTGTATTTTTTTCCACTGCAGCAGATGGGGCAGAGAAATTTGCTGGCTACAGTCTATAGTTGGTGGTGTGCTGCTGGCAGATGTGCTGCTAGGACCTGGGACACCGTGTGCTATACCATCATCCCTGTCAGTGGAGGCTGCTGAGAGGTATTGACTTGGTATAGCAGGGGAACACTGAAGTGGGTAAGGAGGAGGAGGAGGGACAGATGTGTGCCCCTTTTGTGTGCTCTTGCCAACGGGCTGAGTGGTTGGACGTTAAATGCCTTGTTAAGCATGTGGTACCCAAATGGCTGGTGTTTTTGCCACGTTTGATGTGCCTGAGACACAGTTTGCAGATAGCAACAGTGCGATTTGCTGCAGATGTGCTGAAAAAGGCCCAGACAGCTGAGCTTTGGGGAGTGGGCTGGGAGATAACAGCTGCAGAATGTGATGGAATAGGGTGGCTGCTCTCTACTCTTTCTTGATGTCGGCCTCCTTGGGGTTGTGCCACCTCACCTTCAGTTTCCTCCTCTGCTCTATCTGGCACCCAAGTCGCATCAGTGACCTCATCATCATCATCTCCATCTCCTCCATCTTCATCATCATCATTACCACTGGCGACAATTTGGCAATACGCTGCTGCTGGGGGTACATGAATGCCAATTTGTCTACCAGTGTTCCTCCCTCTATCTAGGCTCATGTTCCTGTCATTTTCAACTTCAGAACCAACATCTGAATCCAGTAATGGCTGGGCATCATCAAGGAGCAAGTGGCTGACACTGTGGTCAAATAACTCAGCTGACTCCTCCATGGCTGTTGTTGGGGATATAGCAGGAGTAGTTGTGGACAAGGAGGCAGGTTTATCCACTCTGGCAACTGTAGGGGACTTCACACTTGTCTCTGCTTGCGTGACAGAGGATGAGGAGGATGCGGAAGGTTTAGTAAGCCAGTCCACCACCTCCTCTGCATGCTGTGGCTGGATAGCATGGGCAAGCTCACTAAATAGAGGAAATGATGCCCTGCCTGAGGACTGACCACCACGTACACTTTTGCCTGTGGACACATTTATTGCTGGCCCCCTTACAGTGGCAAGTGAACGTCTGCCTCTCCTTGTTGTCCTCCTAGACATTATTGGGTGGGAGGGAGGGGGCGGGGCTTATAAGCAAACGTAAAGAAGAAGTGGAAATCTGTACAAAGATGCACTTTAATCAATGTAAAGTGGTGTTTGGTGCACTTTAATTTGAGTACTTACACCACACAGACACACTCCATGGATACACTATAAATTACTGCAATACAATGCGCCAAGCGTACCGGGACCTACAGAACTATATCTAGTTAAACTGGCAGTAACGTACAAAAAAACGATATGCGTTAAACTGGCAGTAACGCACACAGAACTATATGGCGTTAAACTGGCAGTAACGCACACAGAACTAAATGTCCTTAAACTGGCAGTAACACACAAAAAACTATATGGCGTTAAACTGGCGGTAACGCACACACAAGTAAATGGCGTTAAATGGGCAGTAACGCACAAAACTATATGGCGTTAAACTGGCAGTAACGCACATAAAACTATATGGCGTTAAACTGGCAGTAACACACACATAAGTAAATGGCGTTAAACTGGCAGTAACGCACAATACTATATGGCGTTAAACTGGCAGTATTGCACACAGAAATATATGGCGTTAAACTGCCAGTAACGCAAAAAACACTATATGGCGTTAAACTGGCAGTAACGCACACAGAACTAAATGGCGTTAAACTGGAAGGAACGCACACAGAACTATATGGCGCTAAACTGGCAGTAACACACAAAAAACTATATGGTGTTAAACTGGCAGTAACGCAAACAGAAGTAAATGGCGTTAAACTGGCAGTAACGCACAAAACTTTATGGCGTTAAACTGGCAGTATTGCACACTTTTTTAAAAGTACGGACCGGAATTCATATATACCGGTGGATAGTTGTCATCATGAGCCATGGCTCAGGTCTATTCCAAAGAGCCAGTATTTGCGCATTAAGCGTAACTGTACAAACACTGGACAATTCTTAGAACAGGCCGAGATTCGAAGAGAAGGGGTATGCCAGTGATTCCTTAAAGAATACTTTGGAGGAGATCAAAACTATAAACAGAGGAGACCTTTTGAAGGAGAGGCCACCTCGTAAGGATAAGGTTTCTCTGGTCCCCTTTGTTACAACCTATTCAGTGCAACACAAAAATATAAAAAATCTGATAAGGAAACACTGGCATATTTTGGGTAACGACCCACTGTTGCGTTCAGTTTTGCCAGAAAGGTTGCAAGTGATATACAGGGGAGCCTCTTCACTTAAAGGAAGACTGGTACCGAATGTTTTGGACCCCCCTGCTATCAAGATAGGCTTCTTTGAAAACCTTACTGGCTTCTACCAGTGTAGAAGATGTCACGTGTGCTCCTTAAATGGATGCACGCAAAGACGTATTCAAAAGTTTACTTCATCCAGTACACTAAAAGAGCATGAGATATAACCTTTTATCACATGTTCTAAGGAGGGGGTCCTGTATCTGCTCCAGTGCCCTTGTGGCCTTCAATATATGGGCAGAACTAAGCGACCCCTCTCCTTTAGACTGAATGAACATATCACCAGTATCAAAAATGGTTTCCTAAAGCATTCGGTCTCCAAGCACTATCTTTTGGCTCACAATAAAGACCCTTCTAAGACTATCTTTATGGGGATTGACAAATATCGCCCACAATGGAGAGGTAGCTCTCTGGTTAGGAGCATATCAAGACTCGAGATGTCTTGGATCCATAGCATAAAAAGTTACACCCCATTCGGATTGAATGTGGACGTGGACGTAAATGCTTTCATAGATGATTCCTAAATACATTCCTTTTAGTTACCCTTTGACCTGTTAGACATCTTTTAAGTGACAGTCTTGTTACTGATCTTATATGTATGCAAATGGTGTGAACTTGATGTGAGTTAGTGGTGGGAAAATTATTTTTGGACTCATCTATTTCTTGGCTATTTTTGGGGTGGTTTGAGTTGGTGCCCGTAAAATTTAGAGTTGATACACTTTTCAAATATTTTGGTCCCAATTCCTTTTTAATATTTTTATCCTATTATAATTTTTTGCCCATGGGTGCCATTTTTCAGATAGCCCGTTTTAATATCTGTGGGCTTATTTTGTGCTGGGTGCCTACCAACATCAGCCAATTTCATTGGTTTTGATGCACCCACTATCACTAACAATTCAAAGTTTTGTCAGTCTTTGGGTCAGCACAATTTTCCCCCCATTTTTTTTCTCCCCACGCCTACTGGGTATAATATATCTAAGTGAGACGTGCGGGGATTGGTTACTGATTCGGCAACAGAAGGGGGGTTTTAGTTTTAATCTTAACTGTCATTACGAATCTATATATTTGACCTCCGTTTATTCTAGAATCTCATCCTCTTTTTTAGCTATATAGGTTTTATAGTGAGTCCATTTTGTTTTTAACCTTTTTGCCAGTTTCCATCATGGCGGACTTGGCTTTTGCCAGTCCTCTGCGCTGAATACTAGATGTTCCCAATCCTGACTCAGATCGAGGCTTGGTTTCCCTTGCTCTGTATATAACGTGATGCATCAGTGCATCTCCCATGCCCCAAGACTACGTTGTTATATGATGAAACGTGTGTCGGAAGGAGTTGACGTGCTGACGTCATCGCGTTTATCTGTCTAAGCGGACGGGCGTTCGCAAGCTGGCTGGCTATTTGTTGTTTTATCTTCTTATCGCTGTAAGTGTATTTTTATTTCCTATTAAATGGTACTTTAGGGGATTTACGCTATGGTGAGTTCCTTTTCCTTCTGAGTAAACGTTTGACTACTTCCCATGGTTCCTGATTGATCGAGTTATCCCGGCTATCTGCTGGTTATATCTCTTCCACCATATCAACCATCTGGAGTTACCGTTTCAGAACCCTCTGGATAAAGGCCCTGGCTGGGTATTTAGCCACAAGCTCATCTAGCTTGCCTTGTGGTAAGCGCGCAATTTTTGTGGTGTCGGTACATTGTTTGTGGTGGTGGAACTCGTCACTGATTATAATCTACTTATGCACATTTGTGTTTATGGACCTTATTTAACACTATCAACATTGTTGGATTTTTTTTATAATTCACTTATGATATCTACTTTGGGACATTTTTAGTATCAATTACTGTGATATCCTACGGTGCAACCACACATCATTTTTTCATATTTTGTTGTGTTTATTTTTTATATACATGTTTTGTTTGTGTTTATTCATATGGTTTAGCGCTGCTACATTCTTTTCCAGTATTGCACACAGAACTATATGGCGTTTAACTGGCAGTAACGCACACAGAACTATATGGTGTTAAACTGGCAGTAACGCACAAAAACCAATATGGCGTTAAACTGGCAGTAACGCACACAGAAGAAAACGCAATCAAAGAGATGGTGTTCATCCATCACTACACTGACGCTATCTGAACTGTCCCTACACTAGCTATACACTAATGTAAATATTACTGACAAGGTCTCACTACATTACACTGAAACTATATGAGCTGTCCCTACTCTACACTAATGTATGTATGAATGACACGGTCTCACTACACTACACTGAAACTATCCGAGCTGTTCCTGCTCTAGCTGCACACTATGCAAAGCTGAATGATGGTCCTCCTCACTACACTCACACTATCCCTAGACTGACACTAAACTAATATTCTACACTGACAATTGAAGCAAATCGAAGTGTGCATGGACACATAGGCTAACATACAGGGGCGTTTAGAGGCAGGAAAAAAAATACCAGAAGCCCCTAGGAAAAAAAAAAAAATCCAGTGTGTATAAGGCCTAATGGCATAGGAAACTTTGTTAATTCTCCCCAGTATGTCAACTATGCATCGGTACACTTAGTACTGACAACTAGTAACGTAGGCAAACTGGTTTGATCTGGAAGGTAGAGTGCCCGTCTGGAACCTTCATTAACTAGGGGAATGTATTATTGACAATCAGGAAAATTATGTGTTGGCAGTTGCGTGCTGCCCTAGAAATTCTGCCACCGTGGCCATGGCATCTGTTGGCTATAAAGAAATGTGGTCTTGACTGCTTCAGATACATACAGTATAGCTACTGGCAAGGAATGAAAGTGAAGGTAGATCCAAAGTTTTGGTTTTCCACCAGAACAGGAATAGAGGGGAAATATTAAAATGGGACAACTCACAACGGAAACATATCCTCTCACTTCCTGTTGAGTTTACTGGTGAACAAGTAAAGAGAAATCTTCCTAAAGAGACAAAGATTTTTTCCTTATAAAGACATTCTAATTGATAAAATGGCAAAAAAAAAAATCTGACAGCGGGTTTGCTCCTGTACTCCATTAAAAAAAAATATTCTTTAACTGCAGGTAGGTAAAACCACTCTCATATATGTATTTAAAGCGGAGCTCCAGCTCCCCCTCCAAAAATTTAAAATCAGCAGCTACAAATACTGTAGCTGCTGACTTTTAACATTAGGACACTTACCTGTCCAGGGATCCAACAATGTCGGCACCCCATCTGATTTTATAATCGACTCTCAGGTGCTGCCTTGTAAGG
The DNA here is from genome assembly GCA_037952925.1 of Lithobates clamitans. Lineage (NCBI taxonomy): Eukaryota > Metazoa > Chordata > Amphibia > Anura > Ranidae > Lithobates > Lithobates clamitans. Next base: position 722,878 of record JBBGZY010000527.1, read on the forward strand.
GAAACAGGCAGTGAATCCTTGCTGGCTGACAGGGCCTGAAAAAAACAATACTTCCAGAAACAACTTACCTGGGCAGAAGGGAAGGCAGCAAGTAGAATACTGGCCCAAGTAGCTTCTGCGCAATCCCTTCAGTTGTGGCTCTAAAAGATCGAGAGGGGCAGGTGTGTACTAGCATAAGTTCTATTCTTTCTATTTTTCATTCTTTTTATCAGGAACTATATACATCAGGGGTAAATATACACTACTACTCTTCCTGCACTATCGCAGGCAGATCAAGAATTTCTTAATGCCCCCTTTACCGAGGTGGAACTGTAAGCTGCAGTGACTGGATTTCCAAATGGAATCCTTGAGGCTTCACAGCTGGTTCCCTACTGTGCATGCGCAAAATGGGCTGGGCTTTCTGAATGGCCCGGTGGAAGGAGGCGGGGGGCCGAACTTCTGTGGGGACCGCGCAAAGCGCAGTCTCCAGGAAGTGGGGACGGGTACCTGTCAAAAACAGGTACCCGCTTCCTCCTGAAAGGTGCCGGGGGGGGGGTAAGCAAACAAGTGAAGTGTAACTTCCCTTTTTAGGTGGAGTTCTGCTTTAATCTGTGTGTTTAGCTGTTTGCTTAGAGTTCATTAAGGAAGAGTAAAAACATTTTACAGGCTCTGAATGAAAACTCTATACACAGATAGCATGTAATTAGAATAAGATAAGAGAGCATATAAAAAAAGCTCAATGACAAATTGACAACATTTTGAGGTAAGTGTTGTTCATTAGCACTTTGGTGAAGGAAGTCAAGGAATATAACTATAAGGAAGCTACAAATCTGTATTTGAAGTGCAGTTTCAAAACATTAAAACATAAAAAAATTGATAAATACGTTTGATGTAAATATTTTAGTAATTCTTCAAAATGTATATTTATTGAAAAGTCCCCCTTAAGGATGAGCCGCACCCTACTGACCCTGATAGAAAACATTTCAGCTAAAGTTGCTGGAGATAATATTTAAACTTATGGGCACCAGACAGCTATTAAATGAAATGTGCAGCCTTATCAAGTTACTCGAACAGTTTGGACACAAAAGAGTTTCCATACGTGATCTAAGATTGCCTGAATGTATAGAATTCCATGCTGTCTCCCCATTTAGATTCAATTGTATCTGTTCTTGATCACAACAAACCAAATAAGACACGTTATTTCATTTCAAACAGTGAGGAATAGAGTCTCTCCTTGCCTTTTCTCTCCTTGCCTTGTGATTTTTTAACCTCTTCCAGCATACACTGGCTTATTTTAAAGTATAACTGAAGGAAAAACTTTTTTTGTTTTTATTTTTGGATAGTGGAGAGGAATTAGAATACCAGTCAGGTCTTTATTGCAGTTAGTGTCCCCGGTGGAGAGATTCATCGTCTCTATTTGTGATGGTGACTGTTATCACTAAAAGTAAAAGAAAACCCTAAATTTTGAGTGATTACCAGAACAAAGAATAGAGGGGCAATCTTCCAATAGGCACCCTTTTTGGGTGACCCTGTTCATTCCTTCACTTTGATGGGATATTTTCTCACTTCCCACTGTGGATATGGGACAGGATGTGAAGGGAATTTCCCTCAATGGGACATAGATGGCAAAACCTGACAGGAGTTATAACTAGGGTTGCCATCTGTCCGAGATACACCCGGACAGTTCGGGTTTTGAATCGTGTGTCCGGGTTTCAGACTCCCTGAAACCCAGACACAATATTCATAATGGACTCTGGCTCCCCAAGTAACCGAGTATCACAACCGCCGAGTGTATAGCGGTGTGCACAGGACCCATTCCCATACATGGACAGGAGAGGAGAGAGGCCTTGACCCGCTTCTTCACCTCCCACCTCTTCCCCTCTGTCTGCCCACCCACACACTCCAATCCCCGATGTTCTGGTCCTCAAGAAAGGGATGTGTGGGCTGGAAATCTGAAGTTCAGCAACTGGCAAATACATCGTGGATAAAATGTGTCGAGACCTGAGCCTCCATCCACGGGTGAGGGAGCTCACCATCCAATGTCTGTGACTGAAGTCTCCCCCCACCCTCCCTTCTCTCTCTTGCCTCTGAGTGAGTGAATATACTAAAGTAAGGGGGACTCAGATGTAAGAGGTCTCTTTCATGGTGGACTTTGATTTAAGGGGGTATTTGGGAACTCTGATTTAAGGGGAAATGCTGGAAACTCTGATGTAAGTGGGAGGTTTGGTGAGCAGAAACGCCCTTACATCAGAGTTTCCCTTTACACCAAAGTCCACAGCATTCCCCCGTAAAAATAGTTTTTGCTGTGAGCCGCTAAAGCAGGGATATGTAATTAGCGGACCTCCAGCTGTTGCAGAACTACAAGTCCCATGAGGCATAGCAAGACTCTGACAGCCACAAGCATGACACCCAGAGGCAGAGGCATGATGGGACTTGTAGTTTTGTAACAGCTGGAGGTTCGGTAATTGCATATCTCTGTGCTAAAGTGTTCGTGTCATGAGAAGGTCTACACGTTGGTGGCGCTATCGGTCCCTTGGATCGCAGTACCAGTGTCCATCAGCAGGTGTCTTCCAACACCTAGGACCTGCAGTAAGAGGTCTTTCCTGCTGGTGGCACTGTTGCATCCTCGGGCCGTAGTACCGGCGTCAACCAGCGGGTGCACTCTGGCAGTGTGGAGCAAACAGCTCACACTGCGCTCAGCTGTGACATGAGGTCAATTACCACAGCCTTACAAATACCCGGCAAGCCCTCATAGGCTTGCCTTGGTATCTCTCTCTCCCTGCGTTCTGACCTTGCTGCCTGTTTGACCTTGAGCCTGCTATCTGCCTTGTCCTGATCTGATCCCATCCCTATCCTGAGGCCTTCCTAGTCCTGTCCCTTCTGTTCCTGGCTCCCTTGGATTCCTGCTCTGAACCCCATCCATCCATCCTCTCCTTGTCCTGTTCAGTTTCCCGTCCTTACCCTTCTGCTGACTTCCCTGTGTATGACCTTGGCTTGACTTTGATTACGATTACGGTATCTCCATTTACCTATATATATTGTTGTTTGTAGTGGGTTGTTGTGTGGGTTTGCACTGTTTATATTCCTTTCACTTATCACTTGTTAATAAACACCATTATTTCACATATATGTGTTTTGGGTTTCCTCTGTGTAGTCCACACAGTCTGGTCAATTAGATATCCTGACAGTTCGGGTTTGGCTTGAAGAAAAGGTGGCAACCCTAGTTATAACTAGGGATGGTCCCGATGTTCGAGTCGCCTGTTCGGCAAATACTAAACATTATGGGGCGTTTGCGGCAAATTATTGCACTGCAGAACACCCCATAATGCACTGCAAGATCACAGTGCATTGATGTCTGATGATTGGCCAAAGCATGCACCTGACCTGCATGCTTTGGCCAATCACAGCGCGCTCTGCTGTGAGAGCCATGATTGGTCAAAGACAGGGTGCCTTTAACCAATCATGGCTCAGGAGGCTAAGTCCATGCCCCACACTATATAAGGCTGCTTACATGGCGGCCGTATATAGTGTAATAATTGAGGGAACATTAGCTAGAGGCAGGTTAGTTAGTGGCATGCAGGCGGTTTAGTATATATTTATATATATATATATATATATATATATATACACAGTGTAGTCAGTGTAGTGTAGACTATAGATACAGTGCAGGTAGTGTATTATTATATATTTATAATGTGTATTCTGCATTCAGTGTAGACTATATATACAGTGCAGACAGTCTAGTATATATCTATATAGATATAAAGATATATATCAATATATATATCTATAGATATCTATAGATATAGATATATATAAATACAGTGCAGTCAGTGTAGAATAAATATACAGTGCAAGCGGCGTAGTGTATATATATATACAGTGCAGGCAGTCTAGTGTGTGTGAGTGGGGTCCCCCCCAAAATCCATACCAGGCCTTTTGGGTCTGGCATAGATCTTAAGGGGAACTCCACGCCAATTTTTTGAAAATAAATTGGCTTGGGGTCCCCCCAAATTCATACCAGACCCTTACCCAAGCAAGCAGCCTGGCAGGCCAGGAAAGGGGGGGACGAGCGAGTGCCCCCCCTTAACTATACCAGGCCACTTGCCCTGAACCTGGGGAGGGTGCTTTGAGGTCCCCCCCAAAGCACCTTGTCCCCATGTTGATGGGGACAAGGGCCTCATCCCCCACAACCCTTGCCCGATGGTTGTGGGGGTCTGCAGGCAGGGGGCTTATGGGAATCTAGAAGCCCCCTTTAACATGGGGCCCCCCAGATCCTGCCCCCCCTATGTGAGTGGGTATGAGGTACATTGTACCCCTACCCATTCACCAAAAAAAGTGTCAACATTTTTTTTTTTTTTTTTTTTATTTGGTTAGAGTATGAGAGCGTTATAGCCCCATTCATTTTTTTTCTCTTTTTTGCCATCTGTGTCCCATTGAGGATTTCCCTTCTATTCTCATAGCCAAAATAGGTAGTAAGAGGAAATCCCTGCAAAGTGAGAGAATCTCTGAATGTCACAAGAGTTACTAGAACGGTTGTCCCCATTGGAATATTTCTCCTCTATTCCTTTTCTTGTGACAGCCCCATATTTGGGATTTAATCTCTCTCTATTCAATTCAAAGCTAAAAAAAAGAGATTGGCCTTTAGTTATACTTTATTCCTTTTTATTTCATGTGAATATTATTTTCTATATTTTTATGTTAATCAAGCTGTCCAATCAATGTGACAGTGACACTATAACACTGCCAGGAGTTTTTGAGTAGTTGCACCTTCATTTTTGATAAAGAAGATTTAACCATGGAAATAAAATAAGACTGTTATAAGCATGCCTGCCAGTGTTCTATAGTTAGTTTCAACCATCTGTTACTAGACAGTTAGCTATTCACCTGCAGTCAAGTTCTAAATACCCCCTGAAATCACCTGTGTGCTTTGGTGTGCTGCATTAACGTAAGTGTGTTATGTCATATGTTAGAAAGCCTTGCGTTAAGGCAACCTGTTCATTTTGAACAGGCTGCCAAGTCACCAGAATGAACAGAAATAAATATCTACACCTTTTTTCCTGATACAGTGCACCACAGCACACTTCAGTACACTACTGGTGGTGCCAAGCCCTGGGTCCCATTCAAAATGAATGAAACCACAATGGACCAATGTTTAGAACGTGCATTACCACAACACAATGGTGTGAATCCAAAATATTAACCTGTGTTCACCTCTTGACAGAAAAAGTAATAGAAGTCTCACGCCAAACTGAAGATAATAATATAATGATAATTGTACTGTATACTCACATTGCAAAGCTATGACAGATCATCGACTAAGCTATTTTTTATTTTTATCTGTGTTTATGAATATTGCTTTTAGAAACATATTGTCATTGGCTTGAAAACAGCTTTATATTCACAGATTACACATGGAACCTATTTTCTTCTGCTTCGGTACAGATTGCAGGCATCATGGAATGTTCCAGAACATGTTTAATACATAAGACCCAGATCATCCAAGAAAAAAAGAAGACATTCGCCTTATGTTTCTGCAAGAATGTACTGATAATGTGGCCATATAACAGACAATGTTCTAAATTTTGCCCCTTTACTTCTCGAATATTTTAAGAAAAAAAGTAGACATTTAAAAGGAAACATTTCTGGGATCAATTTATTAATACACATCATTCCCCCTTGCTGCATTTCAAAGAACCTGCTTGAGCAGATATTTCCTTGTATACACCAGAGACTTCTGCTGGTTTTCCTACATCAACAATAAAGGCCATCTTTGGGAAATTTGAAAATTTTCCCTCGCAGAGGGGCTGCGTCCATACTGAAGGGGTTAACTGCTGTATAAATATAACTGCGCTTAGTGCTAACAAAAAAGTAATGAAAAGATAATATATAGAGACAGCTGCACTCATTAATATTTGAATACCAGAACATCAAAATCCTTAGAAACAAATAACGTTGCACTGTCCCCTTTAAGGCTTATATTTCAAGTTGCTGTAATACTAGTGCAAAACCTGTCAACCTGTCAATACTAGTGCAAAACCAAACCTGTCAACAATGTGAACACTCCAGAGCCCTTGACGATGTCTGTTATGACGAAACGCATCAAAGGGAGATAGCATTTATGTCATCACACCTGATTGGCTGAGCGGCTCTGCTCTTCATATGATGTCTTTTTATATTGCAATTTGAGTACCTTTCTTTTACAATAAATGATGGTGTTTTAATGCTAAATTACAAATTCCCTTTGTTATTTCCTTCATATTGGATATTATTTGATGAAATTGGGCTGAGATTTGGAGCAGCAAATGCTTTGTCTGCATTACTGTTGGATATATCTTGATACAAATAAAGGGCAGAGAGACCTCCTTACTCTAGGTTTCCGGTATACAGTCATTTTATAAGGTGGTGATAACACTGACGTTTTCACACTGAAGAAAAAACATTGCATCTGTGTGTCATCATTCAAACATATTCACAGATTTTTATGGACTATTTGTTGGTTTGCATGCGCGCAGGATCTGCCAGTCACGGCACAGACCCTGAAAAAACAGCATCAGAGGGCCGTTGCTTCAGTGCACATGCGCCGATGACGTCGGCAGTAGCATATAAAGTGAATATCTCCTAAACTGTGCAAGTTTAGGAGATATTTACAGTACTTACAGGTAAACCTTATTATAGGCTTACCTGTAGGTACGAGTGGCGTAACAGCGTTTACAACCACTTTAAAGCAGTGGTTCTCAACTCCTGTCCTCAAGACCCACTGACAGGCCAGATTTTAAGTATTACCTTGGGGAGATGCAGACTAGAGGACTGCAATCACTGAGCCTGTGATGTATTTCAGTTATCTTGCAAGCCTGGCCTGTTATTGGGTCCTGAGGACAAGAGTTGAGAACCACTGGGTTAAAGGGAACAGTGCAACATTGTATGTTTCAATGGGTTGACTGCTTGTTTAGGTCTAAGGTAAAAGCACTTTTACTTAAGTAGAACTAAAGGCAAAACCTTTTATTCATTTAGGATAGTGTAAGGGAGGGTTAAAACACCTGTCAGTTTTTTCTCTACATCTGCATCCTATTGGGGATATCCCATAGCCAAAACAAGGAGTGAGAGGAAATCCCAGCAAAGTGGGGGATCCTTAGTTGTCACCAGGGTCCCCAGAACTAGTGTCCTCACTGGAAAATGTCCCCTCTATTAGTATTCTGGGAACAACCCAAAATTTGAAATTTTCGTTTACTACCACTTTCAGTGATAATGATAAACATGACAAATAGAGAGGGTGAATCTTCCCTTACGAGGACATGGACAGCAAAAAAAAAATGCCACAAAAAACCGACAGGTATTCTAACCCCTCGCCAATCTATCCAAACCCCCCCCCCCCCCCCCAAAAAAAAAGGCTTTGCCATTAGTTATACTTTAGCCCCATCCTCCCCTCCTGCTACAGACAGTGCTCCCTTATGCTCTGGCAGTGAACTATCCCTCGGTGTCCTCACATCCATTGAAGAGCTATGGACCCTGCATTGGTCTTGATGATGTCAGGACCTTAGACCACTGGAACTTGAGGGAGAAGACGCTGCTAGGAACAGTCTAGCTGTGCAGAGAAGTGGAGGATTGGTTAAGTAAATCTGCTGAGCACAGCCACACTGTAAGGAAGAATTCCCATAGTTTGGCTTCAACCACTTGCTGACTACGCTATAGCCAAAAGATGGCTACAGTGCAGTCGTCCAGTTCTGGGAGGGCATCAATAGATATCCTTCCAGAACCCCATCCCCACGCGTCTCCTGCGGCACGCATCAGGTATGCTCTGTGACTGCTGTGTATTTCGGACACAACTGATCACAGATCAGGGTAAGGGGCCAATCACAACTGATCGCATGTAAACAGACTTGCCGTGTCTAAGGGAGGAAAGGAGAGCCGTTAACTGGCAAGCCTATCAGGACATCATTTTCACTAATAATCAGGGCACTGATCATCAGTACCAATCAGTGCCCATTAGTGCAGCCTATCAGTGCCCATCAGTACCACCTATCAGTACCCATCAGTGCTGCCTATCAATGCCTCCTCATCATTGCCCATCAGTGCCACCTATCAGCGCCCATCAGTATTGTCTATCAGTGCTCATTGGTGCCGCCTATCAGTACCCAACTGTGATGCCTATGAGTGCCCATCAGTGCCGCCTATATGTACCCATCAGTGCCACCAATCAGTGCCGCCTCATCAGTGCCTCCTCATCAGTTCTGCCCCATCAGTGTCCATCAGTGTTGCCTCATCAGTGCAGTCTATCAGTGCCCATCAGTGCAGTCTCATCAGCAAACATCAGTGAAGAAGAAAAATTAGTTATTTAATTCTATAACAGAAACTAAGAAAAACATTTTTTTTCCCGCAGAATTTTTGGTCTTTTTTGTTTGTATAGCAAAAAAAAAAAAAAGGGGGTGTTCAAATACCACCAAAAGAAAGCTCTACCTGTCTCAAAAAAATATAAAAATTTAGTTTAGTGCCCATCAGAAAAATTACTTATTTAATTACTTATTTGTAAATTGTATAACAGAAACTAAGAAAAAATTTTTTTATCAAATTTATTTTGTTTGTTTAGCAAAAAACTAAAAACGTAATAGTGATTAAATGCCACCAAAGAAATCTGTCTCAAAAAAAAAAACTTAATTTGGGTACAGTGTTGCATGACCACACATTTGTCATTCAAAGATAAGATAGGACTAAGATAGGATATTTCCCGCCTTGACTACTGCAACTCTCTCCTTAATGGAGGCTATGCCCCCTTCAGTCTATTATGAAGGCTGCTGCTATACTAATACACATCACTAACTGATCCATGACTGCTGCTCCTCTCTGCCAATCCCTTCACTGGCTTCGCCTACCCCACCGTATAAAATTCAAAATACTAACCACAACATAAAAGGCCGTCCACAACATCACCCCCAGCTACATCACCAACCTCATCTGCAGATATCGTCCCCTCCGCTCCTTCCAGGACCTCCTGCTCTCTAGCTCCCTTGTTACCTCCTCCCATGCTCACCTTCAGGACTTCTCCAGAGCCTCTCCCATCCTCTGAAATTCCCTGCCCCCCATATATCCGATCAGCCCCTAACCTGTCCACCTTTAGGTGATCCCTGAAAACTCACTTATTCAGGGAAGCCTATGCCACACCCACCTAACAACCCCATCAAATTATTCCCCGCATCTATTACCTTTTGTACCACCACCCCTTCCCTTTAGAATGTAAGCTCTATGAGCAGGGCCCTCCTGTCCCTTCTGTATTGAACTGTACTGTAATTGTGCTGTCCCCCCTCTACATTGTAAAGCGCTGTGTAAACTGTTGGCGCTAAATAAATAGTGAATGATAATAATAATAATAGGACTAAAAGATAAAGAAGCTGCATATTTAGTAAGTGAATATGTTAGCAAGCTGAAAGTGATTTAAAAATTGAGGGTTTAATATCACTTTAAAGTTAAGCTGGGGGTGTCTGTCTTTCAGAAAACCATGCATGTTCCTGGGACATGTACATGTGGTGGCCTCCTGCAGACTGGGGAATATATATCACCCCTACATAAACAAAGGAAATAATGTTAGTGCAGCATCCTGATTGTGTTCATCTACACGTCAGTAAAATATCTGATGCCTGTTGTCAACTATAAAAGGAAATCAATTATGTTTGGTAAGTAGTAGATTACAAGCGGAACTAGGCTGGCAATAATTTCTGCTTCCGACTTCTGACCTGCGCCCTGAAGCCTGGGAACAGACTGATAAATTGTGAGACTAAATATTTAGTCAGTGAAATTAATTGCACATTTTCTACATGCCTGAAAAATCTCAAGTTTGGAATAGTTCCAGGGTTACCACCTACTTTTCATGATGGATGATTTATTCATCACACCCTTTGGTCTTTAAGTGGTTTTACTTACTTGATCAAAGTAGCTCCATGTTGCATGGACTGGTAGTTAATGACTACTCATTGGACCTGTAAGGGTATTTCTTTGTCCCAGTTCTGCTTTTCTAAAGCACAAAACAAAATCAGCATAATGACAAAGGTGGAGAGGTAAACTGAGTAATATAAGACTTAAATTGTCTTTAAAGATAATATATCTGGCTAAAGCTAAGGAAATATTGCCTAGTTCAAAACAGCCTAGTTCAAGCAGGTATTGAGCTGTAACATGTTATGGGTATATAAGCAGGGTCAGGGGTATACAGGGGGTCCCTTAGTTACAAACATCTGACTTACAAACGACTCCTACTTACAAACGGAGGGAGACAACAGGAAGTGAGAGGAAATCTACCCCTAGGAAGGGAAATTCACTCCTGTGAGAGTTATTATGGGAAAACGGTACCTCCACTGCCGCTTTATCACCAAGGCTTGTTTCCACAACAAGTAACATTTTCAAAATCCAATTGTCATTGGGACAGAAAGTGAGGTGAAATCTTCTGAACAGGGGCACACACAGAAAAACAAATGTTACAGGGGTGTTAATCCTTCCTTATGCTACCCAAAAAGCTTAAAAATAGTTTTTTTGGCTGGAGCTACACTTAAAAAATGTACCTGTTCCGACTTACAAACAGATTCAACCTAAGAACAAACCTACAGTCCCTATCTTGTTTGTAACCCGGGGACCCCCTGTACTGAGAAATGTACTTAGTAATAGTAACACTTTGATTAACTGGTATGAATCAAACATCTATGAACCTAAAGGGGACCCATGTGTTAACATTCTTGCTGAAGTGATCAATGGAGGGCTGAATTACTTTCCTTTAAAGAAAAATTATGTTACAGGTTCTCTGCAGTGCTGGCCTCATGTCTGAAGGCCTACCCAATTGGTCATATAATCTCTTTTGATATGAAGGCCAGATTGGCTGATTCTATCCTTCATCAAAGGTCATGTGCCCTAGTTCCTAGTGTTTACATATATGTTAATTGTACCCGGGACTACTTCTTTCAAGTAGGCCAGGGCATGGTACTCTGAATCATGCTGGAACACTGTATGGAGCAATCACACTAGTCTATATACTGTGTATATATATATATATATATATATATATATATATATATATATATATATATATATATATATATATATACACACACACACACACACACACACACACACAAACACACACACACACACACACACACACACACACGCGTATTGGAACGCCTGCCTTTACATGCGCATGAACTTTAATGGCATTCTAGTCTTGGTCCGTAGGGTTCAATATTGAGTTGGCCCACTCTTTGCAGCTATAACAGCTTCAGCTCTTTTGGTAAGGCTGTCTACAAGGTTTAGGAGTGTGTTTATGGCAGTGATGGCGAACCTTGGCACCCCAGATGTTTTGGAACTACATTTCCCATGATGCTCGTGCACTCTGCAGTGTAGTGGAGCATCATGGGAAATGTAGTTCCAAAACATCTGGGGTGCCAGGGTTCGCCATCACTGGTCTATGGGAATGTTTGACCATTCTTCCAGAAGTGCATTTCTGAGGTCAGGCACTGATGTTGGACGAGAAGGCCTGGCTCCCAGTCTCTGTTCTAATTCATCCCAAAGGTGTTCTATCAGGTTACAGTCAGGACTCTGTACAGGCCAGTCAAGTTCCTCCACCCCAAACTCGCTCATCCATGTCTTTATGGACCTTGTTTTGTGCACTGGTCCAAATCATTTGGTGGAGGGGGGGTTATGGTGTGGGTTGTTTTTCAGGGGTTGGGCTTGGCCCCTTAGTTCCAGTGAAGGGAACTCCTAAGGGGTCAGCATACCAAGAAATTTTGGACAATTTCATGCTCCCAATTGTGGGAACAGTTTAAGGATGGCCCCTTCCTGTTCCAATATGACTGCGCACCAGTGCACAAAGCAAGGTCCATAAAGATATGGATGAGCGAGTTTGGGGTGGAGGAACTTGACTGGCCTGCACAGATTCCTGACCTCAACCTTTGAGATGATTTAGAGTGTTGACTGCAAGCCAGGCCTTCTCGTCCAACATATAGCTGCAAAGGGTGGGCCAACTCAATATTGAACCCTTCAGACTAAGACTGGGATGCCAATAAAGTTCACGTGCATATAAAGGCAGGGGTCCTTTTGACAATATAGTCTATATTGTATATACTGTATGTAGCAACCTCTAGTTAGGTAGGTGCTAGAGTGAGGATTTTTCTGGAAAGTATGAAAATTTAGGCAGGCCTAGCTGGAGGCCTGTTTGTTTTAATTTTGGGCTGGAAGTGGCCTAGGGCAGGCTGTGTGACTCACAGGTAGCATCACTGTAACTACCCTCTTCCTTCTAGAAAGTGCTGGAAGGAGAGGAGGGGAGAAGTGGAGCTGCCTGGAGTATCTTGAGGAGCCTTGACCAATCCCCAACTTGGATTGGCAGGGGGCTGGCCTCCTTAAATACTTGGGTTCAGCCCAGCTGGGGAGGAGTTATCAGGTGGAAGAGCTGGAGTGAGAGAGTGTGGAGGCTGTCGGGGCCCCGGAGCTCCTCTGGGGGCGGGGGGTGACCCTGGGCCGGGGCTCGGGTGTATCCAGGAGGAGTGAAGAGATCCTGGAAGGAGAGGCACATGAGAGAGCAAGTAGAGGACAGTGGGAGAGAACACTGCTAAGAGCCTCCAGGGAGGACAACTGGTCATAGCAAGTGAAGTGCTGGTGAGTGAAGCACAGTCAGGAGGAATGGGGAGGCATGCCTGAGAAAACTGTGAGATTACAGTTTGTGATGGTTGCAGAACCAGAAGAGAGGACTGTGGGAAGGGCAGTGGAAAGAGGTCATTGCAGCCCAGTGTTGCCAACCGCCAGTATTTTTACTGGCAGCCAGTAAAAAACAGGCATTTTTCTCCTGCCAGTAAATGCCAGTAAAAGGAAAATATTGCCAGTTAAAAATATGGTTTTGACACTCAGCTCAGCACTGCGCATGCACAGGTCTGGTTCGGAGCCAGGCGAGACTTTCCGAGTGCATGCTACAGTGTGTTTTGGCGGTGCCAGTGGGGGGTGGGTCTGGTGGAGGCAGTGCCTGAGCATGTCATGTGATACAAGGAGGCCGAGGGGAGCTGCCGGAGCCTCGTGTGTGGGTCTGTGGTACAGGAGCAAGGCGAGCCGGGAGCGGGACTGTCAGTGCTACTCGGACAGGAGTGGACCAAAGGGATCACCTGACATGGAGAGAGACTGTCACTGTGACTCATAAGGGGACGTGTCCTGTCAGTGAGGTGTCATCATCATCTGTGCTGCTGTCAGTGTCACTGCGAGAGTCAATTTCATGCATGTGTGCCATTCTAATTTATTGGTCTGTCCGTGAGCTACTCACTTACTATTTCGAAAATAAAATATTAAATATGTTTTTTGCCTTAATATCTACCTTAAATCACATTTCTAATTGCATATTGTACTTGTTTGTAGTCTAAGTACTGAAATTTGCACTTAAAACTGTAATGCCCCGTACACATGGTCGGATTTTCCGATGGAAAATGTCCGATCGGAGCGTGTTGTCGGAAATTCCGACTGTGTGTGGGCTCCATCGGACATTTTCCAATAGATTTTCCGACACACAAAGTTGGAGAGCAGGAGATAAAATTTTCCGACAACAAAATCCGTTGTCGGAAATTCCGATCGTGTGTACACAAATTCGACGGACAAAGTGCCACGCATGCTCAGAATAAATAAAGAGATGAAAGCTATTGGCCACTGCCCCGTTTATAGTCCCGATGTACGTGTTTTACGTCACCGCGTTTAGAACGATCGGATTTTCCGACAACTTTGTGTGACCGTGTGTATGCAAGACAAGTTTGAGCCAACATCCGACGGAAAAAATCCTAGGATTTTGTTGTCGGAATGTCCGAACAAAGTCCGACCGTGTGTACGGGGCATTATTGTGTAAATTTTGGAAATGCCAGTAAAAATGTTGCTGTGCCAGTAAATTTTGGGTGTTGTGTCAGTAAATTTCAATCTCGTAGGTTGGAAACACTGTTGCAGCCAAGCTGGCTGTCAGGGTCTGAAGAGAGCTATCTGGGATTGGTAGCTGTGCAGAGAGTTAGCACCTGAACTATTTCTACACCACAGGGGCCCGAGGTCCCTGCCCGCAAAAGGCAGTTCACTGAGGCCTGGCTGAGTTATTGTTAGGCCTAACCATGCGGTGATAGCTAGTCTGGAGGAGTAATAGTCTGCAGCAAGGGAAGTGCTGGCGGAGTAACAGTCTGCAGCAAGGGAAGTGCTGGCGGAGTAACAGTCTGCAGCAAGTAAAGTGCTGGAGGAGTGAAGGATAAGAGGTCTTAAGCAAGAGTTAGTGCTGGAGAGGAGACTGGAGTGTATATACTGGAGAGTATAAAGTCCTGAGCAAGTTTGCACTGAATATTTCTTGGTATCCCATAATTCCCAATTTCCCATCCAAGTTAAATCCCCTCAATAAAAAAAAACAAAAAACAAAGCTATGGACTGTTCTATGTCTCTGAGTGACTGATAGATGGATGTCTGGCTGGGCAGGGTGACAGGTGGACCACTACATTCAGCAGCCCCTAAGGGAGCATGGATACATGTATATGTATCTATATATATACAATTATATATTTTCATTCAGTCTGCAGGCTGAATGAAAAAAAATTAATAGATTCCTCCATCCATTCTAAACAGCATGGGTGGATGAATCACCTTGTGGCCTATTTTCTAATTCTGGTGCCAGCTGTCAGAATACCTAAAGTGCGGCTGCATTTGATTGGATGCATCCACTGATTGGTTGAAAATCTTCCAGCAGGCTTATTTGGCAAAAGTAAACTGAGCGTGTTTGGCAGGACCAACAACTTATAACATTTTGGCAGGTTTATCAGGAATTGAGATTTGTTCAGTGTATTGCCAGCTTTAGTCACTGACCCAGAAAATCAAGTCAAAAAGAAGAATGAACTCCTGATCTGCATAGTTTTTCCAGGTCAGTGGATCAAAAAGTGCTACAGCTGAATGACCAGCATGACAGCCATTAAAGTGATTGTAAATGAAACAAATATGTTATACTCACCATTACCAATTCCTTTGCACAGAGGGGCCCCAAACCTCCTTCTCTTGGTTTCCCTGCTGGCGCTCCTTGCTTTTCCTTGTCTTTGTGTGCCACCATAGGAATCCGCTTCCTATTGCGGTACACCTGCAGGCTTGATCCTAAGTTGCACTGCCTGCATCCATAGACACAGGCAGCCCGGTTCAGCCCCAACCCCACTCCTTCCGTACAGGATTTTACTGGCAGCAGTTGGAGCCAATGGCTCCTGCTGTGTCAGCAAAGCCTGTAGAAGTGGGGAGAGAAGACAGAGCCGCAGATGGGCACAGCACTGGATCGAGTGAGGTCTCAGGTAAGTATAAGGGGGGTTAGGGGGTGATATTGATACCTAAACATTTTTTACCTTAATGCAGGGAATGCATCAGGGTAAAAAATGTTTAGGCTTTAGAACCACTTTAAACATTTTCAGAAGGATAGGTCGGTGATAGTGGTCTTTGTATTTTTCCCGTTATATAATCTCTAAGAAATTACATCATTTTGAACCCCGGATAAGCAGAATGTGTATTCAAATTGTGTGATGACCACATCTGTTGTAGACGATCATTATATTGGCCACAACCTTTGCATGATCCAGTTTGGCCATTAGCCATAGTGCAGTCGGTACCATTTTAAACCTACAGTGGACCATGCATGTCTACTGATAGTAACAGTCAGGCCAAGACTGGGACATAAAATTGGCCCGGACATTTAGACTGAGCAGCCCTTTTTTGTGCTCGCACTGTAATGTAAAGGGGCATTATGATAAAAAGGGGAATGCACTGTAATTATTACAGTGCCCCTCTATAGTGCAGTCCCCATTATATCACAGTGCCCCTAGCAATTACAGCCCCCCATCACAGTGCCCCTTGCAGTCATGCCCCCCCCCCTTTTCTCTCTAATCATAGTGCCCACTTTTACTCTTACCATCGGCAGGGCGGAAGCAGGATTCAGCCCGTGTGTCCTCTCGAGGGAGGAGCTGCAGATCTGCAGATTACCCGCTTGTTAATATAAAAAGAATCCCCCTCTCTGTGCAAATCTGCAGCTCCTCACACCCCTTCTCTGCTGATAGGGTGAGAATGTTGGTGGGGCAGGAGAGCCAGGAGAGGAGACACAGACATGGCCACATAGCGGGAGGTGAGAGGTGACCGCGGTCTGCGTTAGCCCTGTCTGGACCACAGTCACTGCTTACCTCCCGCAGTGCGGCTTGGTCATCAACAAGTTAAGGACCGGTACCGGTCCACAGCCCCGGGGGTTGGGGACCCCTGCATTAGCCAGCTGTTGTTAGGACATGCAGCCCGGCGTCCCCAGCCCACCGGCAAATGCCCTGTGTGCCCTATGGCCAGTCCGGGCCTGGTAACAGTTCATTCTATAACATACCTACAAATTTTTACCATGTTCTGCATTGCAGACATCCCCAAGGACCAGCTGCCTGAAAGTATTTAATACCAAAACTCTTTTACATTAATAACATTTTATAAAACCACAGTTTAAATAAATCAATTCCCTGTTCAGCTTTCAGGGGAAACTTTGAAATGATGTTTGTATGAACGCTTGTTTTCAAGAATAAAAAGAACACTTCTTTTTTTTTTTCAGTTAGTTAGGTGTGACTTGCTCTTTCCAAAAGCTCTTAACCTCTTTTGCTAACAGGGAGGCCAACAGAACACTGGAAAGACTGTGAACTCCCACAAAGAAGAAGAGCTCAGATGTTCTTTGTCATTCCCAGATGTGGTGGCTGGAAGAAGATGTGCGGAAACCAGTCAAGGAAGTTGTAGTTCCAAGTGCTGTAAACTTGAGCTCCTGTTTCTCTGGACGCACGACCAAACTGGGGCAGGACAGCTGCTGGGAGTTCACTGGAGCAACACTTTCCCACAGTCTGGAGATGTGACACATGGCTCTCACACATTCCACAGCCTGCAGACTCAGGCCAAGCTTGGCCAAGAGTCAAGGCAGCACAGAGCGGCTGCTGGGAGCTGCCGGTTAGCAGGTTCCGGGAGCTGGCATGTGTACAGGCCTTTTAGGGTGAAATATGCACAGGATGCACATTGCCACATATAGCATATGCACAGAGCCATTTAACCCCTTCATTTCATAACATGCAGCGCAGGGAATGTATTCATTCATTTCGTTCTTTTCTTTGCATTACTTTATTTTAATAGCTTTCAACAGCTGAGAAATGACATTGTGAGGCTATCGCATTACAGAAGCAAAAAAACACAGCAGACACATACAAGTTTCATCGGCAATCAGAATGGAATATAAAAGATAAAAATGACAAACATATGGTAACAATAAGTAAATTAAGGGACTGTTTTATCGTTTAGTTCTTTTTATGGCAATTTTTCCCTGTCCCGGCCCATCTTTTTACCCTTCTTACCCTCCTTTTTTTGTCTTATTCTAATAACATTTCATTAGTCTTATTACCATTTTTGATTTTCA
Source organism: Lithobates clamitans (assembly GCA_037952925.1). NCBI lineage: Eukaryota > Metazoa > Chordata > Amphibia > Anura > Ranidae > Lithobates > Lithobates clamitans. The sequence continues at coordinate 740,285 of JBBGZY010000527.1, forward strand.
GAACATTTTAAAGAGAACCTGTCACTATTGGGGTTATGTGTGATCATTTAGTACTAAAGAGGAGCTCCAGGCTCCTGCAGAAAAAATTAAAAGTCAGCAGCTACAAATACTGTAGCTGCTGACTTTTAATATTAGGGCACTTACCTGTCCAGGAATCCAGCGGTGTCTTCGCGGGGGTTGATTTTTCAATCAGCTATCAGGTGCTGCAGTGCGGCTTCACAGCCGGTTTCCTACTGTGCATGCGCGAAGTGCGCTACGCTCTCTGATTGGACTGGCTGTAGGGGAAGGAGAGGGGGGCAAACTTCCAGCTGAGTTCCCCACAGCAAACTCACACGGAATTTGGGACTTTTTGGAAAAGTGGCAAATGTGGTAGTGGGGGAAGGCAGATCAACGAAGCTTTCCTTTTTCGGTGGAGCCCCGCATTCAATTTTTATAATGTTATAGGCTTATTACATAATTACATTTACTCAGTTACACATTTAGCTTTACTTAAAGCGGAACTTCCAAAAAGGGGAAATTCTACTTTTCCACCTGCTCCCCCTCTACTCTCCTTTTTAGCTTTTTGGCACTTTTTTTTGGGGGGGGGGGGGCGGGTAACTAGTTTTAGCAGAAGTGTGGAAGCTTGCCCCCTCCCCTCTTTGCCTGCAGCCTTCTTGGACACATCACAGGTCCCTTGAAGGCTGTGGGACCATTTACAAAGCGCAGCACAGCTTGCGCATGCACAATTTGAAGCCGCATGTGAAGTCAAAACTGGCTTCCCACACTAGACATGATGGTGCCGGGGACCTGAAGACCGGTGAGGTACTGGACCAGGTGAGGACAGTCCTGGACCCCTGACAGGTAAGTGTTCTTTTATTTTAAGTCAGCAGCAATAGTATTTTTTCTTTTTTGGAGGGTAACTGTAGAACCCCTTTTAAGCTGGCCATATACAGCATGAAGTTATAGAAATCTGCCAAAACTTGAGCCTTCCGTGGTGCTGAAACCATCCAGCTTGACAAACATCAACTGAGAATTCGAGAGAGCTGGAAGGAAAAAAGTAAGTTGAACAGTGACTGCATCCAATCACCTGCAGTCACTGTTCAGGTATTCTGACAGCCACAGGTGTTGGCTGTCAGAATACAATATCAGAATGTGGGATGTTTTGTCTGTCCCCGCTGTTTAGTGAAGATGGTGGAATCTTCACGTGTATGGCAAGCTTTAGTAAGTATTAGGATGAGTACTACAAATAATAAACAGTGGTAAGAGACCCCCTGAGCTATGGATTCAGCCTGAACTCATGCTGATAACATACACTATCTTTTAGATCCTAAGTGACCATAACATCATCAAACACATAGTTCTGTAGTTGTTTACATTCTTATTACTAACAGGACTCTGTTATGTGATACTGTTGTTATATCATTAGCATTTGGGTGTCTGTTATCAGCTATCAGCCATTGGCAAAGCACAAAAAAAATACCCATGCAGGGCACCAATTCAGGGGACTTTGAGGACTCAGATGTGAGCGGGCCCCTGAAGACTCCAATGTGAGGGGACTCTGAGGACTTTGATGTGAGGGGACTCTGATGTGAGAGGGGCCCTGATGACTCTGATGTGAGGAGGGATCTAAAGACAATGATGTGAGGGGGGCTCAGAGGACTCTAATGTGAAGGAGGCTCTAAGGACTGTGATGTGAAGGGGCTCTAAGGCCACTAATGTAAGGGGGCTGAAGACAATGATGCAGGGGGGGCTCTGAGGACTACAATGTTGGGGGGGGCTCTGAGAACTGTGATGTGAGGAGGCCCTGACACTGGTGTGGAGGGCTTTGAGTCTCTGATGTAAAGGGGGCTCTGAGGAATCTGATGTGAGGGGGCTCTGAGGACCCTGATGTGAAGGGGGTCTTGAAGACTATGATGTGAGGAGGGCCCTGAGGACATTGATATGAGGGGGTCCTGAGGACTCTGGTGTGAGGGGGACCCTGAGAACATTGATGTGAGGGAACTCTGAGGACTGGGTTAGTGAATCAACCACTCTCTGTCATGGATATATTGTTAATTAGAAGGTTAACAAGTTTGACTTGCATTTGTGAGTTGATATTATGGTAAAGTGGACATCAAAATGATCAGAATGGTTTGATTGCACACTGATACAGCTTCTCTTCCATTAAAATACACACACACACACCAATCGAATGAAGTAGCTAAACTGATAGTATTACTAGAATAGAACGGTGGATGAATTGCTGCAAGCCTTTGAAATACTCAGTGAGGTCAGAATTGATTTTAATAACTGAATGCTCATGCCAGGAATACAGACAGAACAATAGAACAATAGAAAGAAAATCATAATCCAGGAACAATTGTATGACGTACTCCTCCAAGGTCATGGAGAGAATTGGTGACATCTCTAGGATCAAAGCGTATGATTTACAAACTAAAAACGTTTAATGTTTTACTTTTTAAAAAAGCCATGTTTTACAGGACATCTGGCTGGAAACTTAAAATGTTATCCACCCACAAACATAGGACCTGGATTCCCAGAAAAAAATCTTTTTGAGAAAAAATTGATCATCACGGTAAACAATTTTTCCTACTGAACACTATATGTGAGTGTGCCATATTATATGGAAATGATGCTTCTATGTACAGGATATGCACAGGCATATTCTGCACCATTGTTTAATTATCTTAAAGTACAACTAATGGCTTCTGTATAAAGCTGATAATACACTGTACATATTTTAGTCAATTCTTGAGGAACCTGGTGAAATTCGATAAGTGGGTGTCCTTGTCATCTGCCTCCCACCTGACACCCCTTGATTGAAAAATAAAAGGAGCAGGCCAGAAATCAGTCAAACGAAAAGCAGCTGCATCCACTCAAATGTAGTTGCCGTTCAGGTATTTTGACAGCTAGAGGGGCCTGCTCGTCAAAATACAAAAGCTGCAGTGGGAGATCCAATTAATCTGAGCTATATACCATGGATGGAGGAATCTTGGGGGTTTTTTTTGTTTTTTGCCCATAGGATGATCAATGTGTAACCTGGAATGTAGCTGATAGTTTTTGTGGAACTTCTTCCTTTGTTGCTGCTGTATTATCCTTCTGCAATGTGGACATGGTTAAACTGAATATTCATTAATGCAGAAGTGCAGTAGCCATTTTTAAGGAGAACATTTTGCAATGCTTATCTATGGAGTGCCCCCGATGCAAGCCGCAGCCATTTTGGCTGGGTCTGGAGCGAGTGATTGGCTGATACAACAGAGCAAAGGGACAGTTAACTGGGCTGCTCTGTCACCAGCCTGGAAAATGCAAGGAGGAAGTCACTGTAGGGACCATGTGCTGCTGCCACCATTTCCTGTGCTGAGCAGCTGAGAGAGAGCAGCACAAGTTTGCAGTAAGCGGAAAACAGGTGTGAGGCAAGAGTTTGCTGGAGATATCTGATACTGTGCTGCCCAGGAGAAGTGTACTGATCAGAGACTGCTGCTGCCATCTAACTCTGTGCAGTGCTACATGTGAGGGGACCTGGACCATGAAAGTCCACGCTGGGGATCAGTGAATCCCTTGCTGGATGCGGCAAGTGGCTGTGACTTTCAGCACAGAACCAATGGCTACTGCTGCTAGGCACTGGCTTGCAGGGGAGGACCCTTTTGCAAACCTGCGTGGCAACGCCTAGGGTTTGGAGAGTGCCAATTGTGGTAAGAGGCCACTGACTTTTCTTGTTTCCTGGGTCCGTGAAATAGTTCTACCCAGTGAGGTTGCCCCAGTGCCCCTTTGAAATACAAAGATTTTACTGGAGAAAACTCCTACCGCTTGTAAGGAAGTAAAAGCAGGATTGAAAGAATGAGATCACAGCAACATCTCTCCCTGTTTGACTTAACTTTTACAGAATCGGAGCATGTGTCTGGAGAGGAGACCCAGAAGAGGGTGTCCTGGGTCTGGTAAGAGATAAACATTATACAAGTTAATCTGTTGTCTGCTGGGAACTGTTATGTTTTCTTCAAGAGCTCCAACTTTGCCAGCCAATGTTGTTTTTTTCATCAATCACTGGCCAGTGTGACAAAACAAGCACTGTTGTTGCAAGTTAGGATGGTTTTTGTATTCTGTTTCTGGGTAAATGCAGCTCAGTTCTGTTAATTACTGTTGTTCAGAATACTGCAGGTAGTTAACCATATCTTTCAGAATAACGTTATTATCTTATTAATTGTTCGCAAAGAAGGCACTTGCTAATCCTCTCTTCTTTTAGGCTAACCTTGGCCTAAAAAATTCTGTAGAATACCTCAAGGTGTGTCGGTATCAGTAAGTGCTGCTCCAGGCATACAGAGCCATCGGGGGCGATTTACTAAAGGCAAATACAGGCATACCCCACTTTTAAGTAAACAATGGGGTTTATTTACTAAAGCTGGAAAGTGCAAAATCAGGCTCACTTCTGCATAGAAACCAATGAGCTTCTAACCCCAGCTTGTTCAATTAAGCTTTGGTAATAAAACATGGAAGCTCATTGGTTTCTATGCAGAAGTGAGCCTGATTTTGCACTTTCCAGCTTTAGTAAATAAACCCCATTGTGTACTTAAAAGTGGGGTATGCCTGTATACAGTGCAGTTGTACTCTGGAAGAGCAGTTGCTCTACAGCTTGGCAAATGAGCAGATGCTCTGCTGACTTTCATCATCCAATCATGTGCAAGCAAAAAAAGTTTTTTTATTTTCCTTTCATGTGATTGGGTACTCTTTACAAAGTGAAGCTTTATCTCATGTACTAAGCTCTGGACCAACTACACTTGCAGAGTGCGATTGCACTTTGCAAAGTGCACAGTCTATTTGCCTTTAGTAAATCAACCCCATTATGTTCATAGGCATGCCATTCTTCACTAGCTGAACTGGCCATGCACTGATGATTTTTTTTTCGTTCAGCCTGCGGGCTGAAAGAAAGAAACCTAACAGACTCCTCCATCCATGCTAAAGAGTGCTAATGAATGAATCTCCTGCTGAGACGTTTGTATTCTGACAGACAAACCACAGGTTGTCAGAATGTCCAAACAGTGGCTGCATCTGATTTTCCCGACCAGCTGCTTCAGTTGTCATGCTTGCCGAATGGTGCTGACAGGGTCAGCCACTGATCGAGTTTCAGCCGGTTCATCATGGGTTAAAATTGTCTCAATGTATGGCCAGATTTAAGCAACTCATAGATGAGAATTTTGATTTTCATTCAACCAGTAAGTTTAACGGAAAAAAAATTGCTAGATTCCTCATCCACACCTTCGAAGTGCATGGGGGAATCCTCCTGCTGTGCCTTTGTATTCTGACAGTGGAGAGACTTCCCTGCCATCAGAATATACTGATCAGCTCTACAGGCTGCAGCCAGCAACACTGATTGAGTGGGGAAATTCTGACAGGCTGATTGTACAGAAGTCAATCAATAGATCGACTTCTGTACAGCCAGCCTGCCCATACATGGATCCAAATCCATCCGGTCCCTGAACTTTGATTTATCTATGGTAGACTTTACACTTCATTGTCATTCCCATGGTACCTTTCCCCTGCCTCTTCTTTCTCCATGTGACAGACTAAAGGCTGCCATACACACATAGAATTTTGGCTGATTCAGCAGGAATCTTTCCTGTGGGCTATTGTATGCTAGAACAACATACTCAAAGAGGCACTGGGAACTTTTTGCCAGTGTAGTGAAACTTCAAACAAGATCAATAGCTCTGGTGAGCTGGCTCCCACACAGTACTGAACGCTCTTCATGGAGGAACAACTTGACAGCAATTGCTGAGCAACAATGGAGCTGCTTCCAAAATGCGTTGGCTGTTTTTATATTTTGGTTTTTTAGCAACAATTACAATTATCTTGGACTCTTTTATCAGATTTTGGTCTGGCATTCCTTTCTGTATTTCTATGGCTTGGGCTAATGTATTCTGACATTCAGTGTCCGCGGCTGTCAGAATACTCAAACAGTATCTAAATGGATGCAGGTGTTGTTCAGCTGACAATTTTCCACCGTGCTCCTTTAACCTCCCTGGCGGTATGATTATTTCAGATTTTTGATGCTGAAAGCAGTACAATTATTTTGCATGGAAATTTGGTATTTTATATTGTAGGCCTGTAATTCTTAGGATTAACTCACTTAACCTCCTTGGCAGTATGATTATTTCAGATTTTTGATGCTGAAAGCAGTACAATTATTTTGCATGGAAATTTGGCGTTTTATATTGTAGGTCTGTAATTCTTAGGAATAACTCACTTAACCTCCCTGGCGGTATGATTATTTCAGATTTTAGGTGCTGAAAGTGGTACAGTTATTTTGCACAGAAATGTGGCATTTTATATTGTAGGCCTGTAATTCTTAGAAATAATTCACTTAAATCTGTCCAAACAAGAGTCTAGTAGACATCCCGGGTATGATAAAGTTTAAAAAACAAAATCAAAAATTATAATATAATAAATAACTATAAATAATTATAACAAATAATAATAATAACAATTATTGAATAATGTAATCAAATCAAAAACACTGAAATTTGCTCAGATGCAGAATTGTCGCTTTCGTTACTTTTAGTGTTTGGTGACAGATTTCCCCACAAATCACTATCACTCAATTCTGCAAGTGATTCTAATTTATTATCGCTGTTTTATAGCTGGTCTAAAAGCACTTTTGATGTAAAGGGACAGTTTTGGTTGCTATGGACAAGCTCCAGTTTCCTGGCAGAAAGAACAGTATTTATAATATAAAACTGCATGCAGGACACTGGACAGACCACTAGGGACAAAGGGGATGTGTAATTATTTGATACAGTAATGTAATCTGTAAGATTACAGTGTACTGTATATGTATTGTTTGAGCCCCCCTAAAAAATGTCTCCCCGCTCACACAGCGGGGAGACATCGCAGGATCCGGGGAACAAGGTAAGTAACCTCTACATGGATCCTCCGATGCGACCCCGAGTCTGGCTTTACCGCTTTTGGTATTGAGAATCCACCCTGAGCCAGACTCGGGAATACCGCCAGGGGGGTTAAATCTGTCCAAACAAGAGTCTAGTAGACATCCCGGGTATGATAAAGTTTGAAAAACTAAATCATAAATTATAATATAATAACTTATTAAATAATAAATAAATATATATAACTATAAATAATAACAAATAATAATACAATAATAATAAAAATTATTCAATAATGTAGTCAAATCAAAAACACTGAAATTTGCTCAGTTGCAGAATTGTCGCTGTCATTACTTTTCAGTGTTTGATGACTAATATACCCACAAATCACTATCGCTCAATTCTGCGAATGATTCTAATTTATTATCACTGTTTTCTAGCTGGTCTAAAACCACTTTTGATGTAAAGGGACGGTTTTGGTTGCTATGGACAATCTCCAGTTTCCAGGCAGAAAGAACAGTATTTAAAATATAAAACTGCATACAGGGCACGGGACAAACCACTAGGGACAAAAGGGAGGTGAAATAATTTGATACAGTAATGTAATCTGGAAGATTACAGTGTACTGTATATGTATTGTGTGTTTTACTTTTTGAATTTGGCGCCGTTCTCCATCCCCGTGCGTCGCAGCAATCGCAGGGAACGGAGCTCAGCTCCGTGATAGATCGAGCGGAGGACGGCTCGCACACAGTGTGGGGAGACATCGCAGTATCCAGGGGACAAGGTAAATAACCTCTTCCTGTATCCTGCGATGCGATCCCGAGTGTGGCTCGGGGTTACCACTTTTGGTACTGAAAATCCACCCCGAGCCAGACTCAGGAATACCCCCTGGGGGGGGGGGGGTTGACAAAAGTTTACTTCAGCAAGATTTGGATGAAATTTGAGCCATGGGTGCCCTCGTCAGCAACACCCAGCTCAATAAAAGTCGATTGCGGAGAGATTTGTCCATCTGCGATGTGTAGCATGGATGAAGGAATCCAATGCGTATGTCAGCATTAATGTTTGGGAACTTTCTAGTGTCATATCTGGCAGTGGCGGCTGGAGCTCAAAATTTTTGAGGAGGGCTCAAACATTCATTTCAGGAAAATACTGAAAAAACCCAACAATTGCAGCCACTGTGCCCATCAAATGCCGCCACTGTGTCCATCAAATGCAGCCACTGTGCCCGTCAAATGCAGCCACTGTGCCCATCAAATGCAGCCACTGTGCCCATCAAATGCCGCCACTATGCCCATCAAATGCAGCCACCTGTGCCCTATCAAATGCAGTCACTGTGCCCATCAAATGCAGCCACTGTGCCCATCAAATGCCGCCACTATGCCCATCAAATGCAGTCACTGTGCCCATCAAATGCAGCCACTGTGCCCATCAAATGCTGCCACTATGCCCGTCAAATGCAGTCACTGTGCCCATCAAATGCAGCCACTGTGCCCATCAAATGCCACCACTGTGCTTGCCAAATGCCACCACTGTGCCCGCCAAATGCCGCCACTGTGCCCGTCAAATGCCGCCACTGTGTCCATCAAATGTCGCCAATGTGCCCCTCAAATGCCGCCACTGTGCCCATCATATGCAGCCACTTGTGCTCCATCAAATACAACCACTTGTGCCCTTCATATCCAGCCACTTGTGCCTCATCATATGCAGCCACATATGCTTGTCAAATGCAGCCACTCTGCCCTTCAAATGCAGCTACTGTGCCCGTCAAATGCAGCCACTGTGCCCCGGTCAACATGCTCGCTGACTGTCCGGCACTTACCCCACCTGGGTGGAGGATCAGGCAGCAGGTGACAGCAGTGAGCTGTGGGATGGTGGGATGAGCAGCGGGTCAGGTAGCGGCTCCTGTGTCCTCCATTTGTCTCTTCTTCCTTTCACTAGGCTTCCATTTGGAGCGCCTGTGCCTTCAGGCAATCAGGTGACTGGTATTAGACCCGCGCCTCCTGATTGGCTGAGAGGCGGTTCAGTGTTTGAAAAGGAAATATTTATTCACTTTTCTAACACACCTGAGTGGACTGTGAGTGCAATGCTTTGCGCTCTGAATCCACCCTTTTTGTAGCCTATTAGAGCCCATGGCTCTAATCAGGTGCTTAAAAAAAATATACCCCCACCACTGTAGTTCAGGCGCCCTGCGTCCAAAAAGATGCCTGAATAGTGGAAGGCGGTGGACATGGATAGATCCATGCAATGCAATGCATGCATGAATGCAATGCAGGAATCTATCCATTCTACACAGAGGGGGTGGTATAACAGAGGGGGTGACGCTCAGGTGCCCCTAATGGACACACCACCCCTGGTGTCTGGAATACACCAGATAAATGTACTGGAGGAAAGAAGGAAAAGGGGAGACATGATTGAAACCATTAAATACATCAAGGGTGTCAATAAGGTTCAAGAAGTCAGTTTTTCAATAAGAAACCAAAATCAAGAACATGGGGACATGACCTCGAACTAGCTGGAGGAAAGTCTAAAACTAATCTTAGAAAGTAAAGTATTATTTTACTGAAAGGGTAGTTGATGCTTGGAATAGACTCCCAGTAGAGGTAGTGAGCCAGTCAACAGTAAATGGCTTAAAAAATGCTTGGGACAAACATAGATCTAACATTTAGACAAAAATGTTAATAAAAAAAAACAAAAACAAAAAAAACACACAAAAAAATAATAAAAAAATAAAAAAAATGGGCAGACTCAATGGACTATTTGGTCTTTTTCTGCCATCACTTTTCTAAATAAAAAATGGCAGATAGGTGCCAATGGGTGAGTGCAGCAAGGCTATATTAGTTGAATGAATGTGTTAGCCATGTCTTAGGTCATTGTAATGGATCAGAGACTAGAGAGTCTTTTTCAAAGTGACTCCAAATGAGGCAGTAATAGTACAAAGAAGAGGAAAGGACAAAGGGAAAAACAAAGAAAGGCAGGTAGGTACAACAAAGAATGAACAATGCCATCAAAGCTAAACTCATACAGAAATAGACTACAATGTAATCTTACATAGTTACATACACTATATTGTCAAAAGTATTGGGACACCTGCCTTTACATGCAAATGAACTTTAATGGCATCCCAGTCTTAATCCGTAGGGTTCAATATTGAGTTTGTCCACCCTTTGCAGCTATAACAGCTTCAAGTCTTCTGGGAAGGCTGTCCACAAGCTTTAGGAGTGTGTCTATGGGAATGTTTGACCGTTCTTCCGAAGCGCATTTGTGAGGTCAGGCACTGATGTTGGACGAGAAGGCCTGGCTTGCAGTCTCCGCTCTAATTCATCCCAAAGGTGTTCTATCAGGTTGCGGTCAGGCCTCTGTGCAGGCCAGTCAAGTTCCTCCACCCCAAACTCACTCATCCATGTCTTTACGGACCTTGCTTTGTGCACTGGTCCAAATCATTTGGTGGAGGGGAATTATGATATGGGGTTGTTTTTTAGGGGTTGGGCTTGGCCCCTTAGTCCCAGTGAAGGAAACTCTTCAGGCGTTAGCATACCAAGACATTTCGGACAATTTAATGTTCCCAACTTTGTGGGAACAGTTTGGGCATAACCCCTTCCTGTTCAGTTTGTAAAGTTGAAAAAGTCCATCCAGTTTAACCAATGTGTGTGTGATTTTTATTCTCTAACACTTCTCATAGCCCTGTATATTCTGCCTCCTGAAGAAGACATCTAAAAGTTTTTTGAAGTCGCAAACACTATCAGCTATTACCAATTCTTGAGGGAGTGCCACGTAACCTATATTAAAAAATAAAACAAATCGGGGTTTTTCTTTTATATTATGTTCTTGTAACACTTGCACAGAAGAACTGAGAATGGGAGAGGGAGGAGCAGTATATATCAAGGTAATAGTGACACACATGTATTATTAGGATGTATGTCCATACTCCGGAATTTATTTTTCTAGCACATTGTGATATATTGGGATACCCAAATATTTTATACTACATATTTTAAATGGTGTATGAATAAAATTTAAAATTTTATTATTATTATTCAGGATTTATATAACGCCAACAGTTTGCGCAGTGCCTTCCAACATTTTATAAATCACTTAGTGCATTTTGTCAAAACTGGTACAGAGATAGTCCATCTTTTCTTGTGTATGGGTGACCAGTTGGGGACTGGTCTCCCTTTTTCCATTTCTTGATTGGGAGAGTGAAGTTCCACTTTAAGCTTTGACAGAAAACCTAGAAGCTGATTGGTCCCTATGCACCAGATTTCGCACTCTTCAGTTTCAGTAAATCAACTCCTACATTCTTAAGGCCCGTAAACACGATGCGAAAATCAGAAGTAAAATTTCATCCGACGAACAATCTGACGATTTTGGCATCGTTAGTACGGTGCCTTCGACAGCCGATTTTATTATTATTATTATACAGGATTTATATAGTGCCAACAGTTTACGTAGCGCTTTACAACTTGAGGGTAGACAGTACAAATACAATACACTTTGATACAGTAGGAATCAGAGGGCCCTGCTCCTTAGAGCTTACAATCTAAGAGGGAAGGTCAAGAGATACAAGAGGTAATAACCGTGGGTGATGTGCTGATTGAGAGGATAAATGTACAGTTGTTAGGTGAGGGCCAGATAGGCTGAAAAAGCTGATTCCGGTTTTTCGTACGACAAAAGCTGGATGTGCAGACTATAACAATTTTATCGTAAGTGAACTCAACGTCCGTTTTTCATTTCATTAATACGGTTTCAGAAACGAAAGAACACATACAAAACTATTCAATGCATTACGTCACTTCTGACGTTGTATTCTGTCGTACGAAGATTTTCGTATGGTGAGTAACCTCTTCACTTTCGACATGAGACTAGCATGCAACAAAAAAAAGTGTACGAACGGTCGTCCGAAAATCTGATCGTGTGTACGAGGCTATACTGCAGATAACGGGTAAATAGTTATACACCTTTTTTTAACCCTTTCCTCTTCTGTAGCTCACCTAGGCTGAAACGAATAACTATAACTAATTCCCATGTCCCATAAATCAGCAGTCCTGTGGGACTGATGGAACGCATCTCTTTTTTCCACTTTATTAAGCAGGGTAATTGCCTGATTTCTTTTATTCTATTAATGAAAAGTAAACATAAACAGCAACAGTGGGGAAGGAGCACATTGTAAGTACAGCGGGAAGTCTGAAGTGGTGACAATGATGGGAAATTGTGAAGGGGAACAGTAAGGCAGCAGAGAAAGCCCCTTGACATTGTCACTTCCTGGGTAATTAGGAGCTTCTACAGTTCCATGTCACTGGCAGAGCCTAAACATATAAAAAAAAATGTCCATTCTCTTGCCTCAGTCAAGATCTCTTCAGTGAAAAGGGGAAATAAAGGCAGTTTGTTCAGGGAGTCCGTGAAAGGGAAGATGAAAGAAGAAACCTAAATTTTTCAGCACAGTCTGTTTCTGACATGGGAAAATAGCACAGACAAGAATAGATAGTTTGTTCACTCACTCGACAGATTATCTGTGTGAATGTAGCGTATTAGGCAGGATAGAAGACGCCAACTTTTTATATATAGATTTTTTTTTTTTTTTCCTTCTCGATACCTTGAAAGTAATAATCAAAGAACTGTAGCGTGAAAAGCACAGAAAGGATTTTCTTTTCTTAATGAAACAAGACCCCATGTTTCTCTCTTTGTGTACCCCCACCACCCCCTCAATCCACCCTTATACTGGAAATGAAAAGAGGCAGGCTGCTGGAGGGATAGCATGGGATTGCCTTAAAGTCATGGCCACGGCTGAGAATTTAACCTTTTACCCTGCCATGGCGTCCACAATCGTCTCAAGTGTAAACTTATACACTATAATGTGTAAGGTGTAGAAATAAACCTGCCATGGCAGCTAGAAAGAAAAATGCCTTTTTTATTACGGGATATTTTGACATAGCAAAAAAAGAAATGTGGGCTCCATGTTAAACGTTTTTACTGTAACGTTTTCCAAAACTTGTTTAGCAATACTTCACTAGACCTTCCACTGATGTATAAGCTGCAAATCAACACGCAATTCCTGGAATAAACGTGGTATTAAAACCCAAAAGCAAACATTTATCACTACAAATAATAAAGTGCAGCGCTAGGTTTGACCCTGTGCATAAAAAACGTATGTAAAATAAGTACAAATAGTTATTACTGCACTAATTACAACTATTTGGTTGTACATAGCACAATTTATTATATTGCACTGCACAGTTGCACTTTATTTGAATTTATGCTATTCATGTCTTAGGTTATATTGCACATTTATAATATTGTGTTGTACTTATTTTGCATAAGTTTTTTATGCACAGGGTCATTTTGTGCTTAAACCTAGCGCTGCACTTTATTATTTGTATTACTATTCTGTGCCCAATATCTGGGTTATAGTGTTCAGCTGCAGGTCATCAATTGGTAATTTTTATATCACTTAAATCACTCAATCACTAAGTGCAGATATACATTTTTAAATTTTTTTTATTTTATAAACATTTATTACTGTATATCGCAGCTTACCAATACTTATGCCGTGTACACACGGGTGGACTTTTTTCAACCGGACTGCTCCGACGGACCGAATCCGGCGGACAATCCGACCGTGTGTGGGCTTCATCGGACCTGCAGCAGACTTTTCCGGTCAAAATTCTGACGGACTTTAGATTTGGAACATGTTTCAAATTCGTCTGACGGACTCAAGTCCAGTCGAAAAATCCGCTCGTCTGTATGCTAGTCCGACGGACGACAACCCATGCTAGGGCAGCTATTGGCTACCGGCTATCAACTTCCTTATTTTAGTCCGGTCGTATGTCATCACGTACGAATCTGTCGGACTTTGGTGTGATCGTGTGTAGGCAAGTCTGTTCATTCAAAAGTCTATCGGAAGTCCGTCAAAAGTCCGTCAAAAGTCAGTCGGAAAGTCCGTCGGACCAGTCCGGTCGAAAAGTCTGCCCGTGTGTACGCGGCATAAGATGTGATGGCTGCATTAGATTCATTTTTTTAGGCTTTCTTTCTTCTATTTTTATCTGGTGATCCAAGTCTGTTGGTTTTCAAAAGAAAAGCTCTCCCACAGTTACAGGGATGAGACAGACCATTTAAAACTGGCAGGGGTGCTTAAAGTGATATTAAAGTTTCAGTTTTTTGTTTAAAAATAACAAACATGCACAGAGAAGCCCGAATCCTCCTCTTCTCGGGTCCCCCGCCGCCACTACTAGCCTCTCCCTCCTGCCAAGTGCCCCCACAGCAAGAAGCTTCGGCACCACCCCCTCTCTGTCCTCATTGGCTCACTGACTTTGATTGACAAAAGTGGGCGCCAATGGCTGCTGTGTCTCAGCCAAGGGAGAGTCCCAGACAGCTGAGACTCTTGTGCAACATCGCTGGATCCAGATGGGTATCAGATAAATATTAGGGGGGCTGAGGGGGGCTGCTGTACACAGAAGGTTTTTTATCTTAATGCATGGGGATTAGACATTCCCTGGGTACCACGGACAGAGGTACTCACTGGCAATGCTGGAAATATTCAAACCATTCTGCATTGAACACAAGATCAGTGCTGACCACCAGGATAAGAAAGAGAGAACTATACTGCTGAGGGTATGAGGTTACAGCTGCACCATACCCCAGATTAATATTTAAAAAAAACAAATAGGAGTAGGATGGGATTTTTGAGATGCAATTTGATTCCACAAGAAAAAAAGATATATAAAAGCTATAAGTTTTATTTTTTACAAAGATTAAAAGGTTGTACATGTATACACACATTACAAAACATAAAGCAGGGGTTTAGGCCCTGTGTTGTTATAATATTGATGGTTCGAATTGCACTAATCTCTACATGTTTCGTCAAAACTGGCTTCCTCGGGAAGTGTTTAAGTGCAAATAAAATAACTGGATGGAAAAAAATATAATTAATAAATAGTACATACACAGGGGCCTAAACCCCTGCTGTATATATTGTAAATTGGGTATACAGTACATGTACAATCTTTTAATCTTTGTAAAAATTAAATTGTATTGCTTTTACATATATTTTTTGGTGGTGGCTTCAAACTGCACCTCAAAAATCCCATCCTACTCTATTTGGATGACCACCAGGATGTCAACTGTACTAGCTAGACATTTTAGAAAGTTTTGGTCTCTGCATGTAAGCAGAGAACCATTTATACCTTGGAAACGATCTTCAAAGGATCTGGTCAGAAACCCTTGAGATTAAATTTTTAACTGGTGTTTCTGTGCAAATTTACTGTAATCAGCAAATGAAGGTGTAGCCTTCTACTTACAGTTTGGACAGTGAGACCCAGCCATCTTATCTTAAGAAAACAGGAAAGGCAAACCTTAAGAGTACAGTAGGTTACACCCTGATATAGGAGACTGCCGCTAGTTAAGAGGTGCTTTGTAAAAAAAAGGTGAACCTCTGTGCATACAGTTAAGGGAAACGCGTGTACCATAACAGGTCTGTTTGCATATAAAGTAGACAAACGTACAGGAAGCCTGTTCTCTTTATTCTAGAATGTTATCAGACGCGTGCCTCTACCTCCATTTCTCACACTGTACGTGCATTTCTGACAAAGCTTGGGGCTTAATCTGTCAGCATGACCTGCCACTCTGTAGACTTGACATACGCCTCAGGTTAAAAAAAAAAAAAAAAAAGAAGAGAAGACTAAATATGAGTCGTAAATCAGGCATCACGTCTCCTGTTTGTGAACTCTTACCTCTCCCTGTGCAAACAGCCACATTGAAAACCTGTTTGTTAATAGTTATAGGAAAATAGTTCCTTGACAATGTCTCAGCTTTCTTCAGAACACAGTTTAACCCTCACTACAGTGGCTGTACTAACTTCTTATAGAACAAGCTACAGTCATATATAATGATGCAGTGGTGCTAATTTGCTAAAGGCAAATAGGCTGTTTACTTTGCACTTTGAGAGGGAATTTTCCCTTAGCTTAGTGAATGTGGGGGAAATTTTCACTTTGCAAAGAAAACCTAATCAAGGAAAATAAAACAAAATGGATTTTTTTTTTCTTGCATATAATTGGATATCGGAATTCAGCAGAGCTTCACCATAGTCACTAAGCTAAGGGAGAATTCCTTTGCAAAGTGAACAGCCTATTTGTCTTTAGTGAATCCACCCTACTGAGCGGTGACACAGTTTTTCTTGAGTCAGGTAACAAATGTAAACATTGCTTTAAAGAAAGGAGGAGCAGGCCTGTAGATGGGGATTCTAGCCACACAGTAGATGCCAAGAATAGACATACACCAATCTTTCTCAACTTTTTTAGCATGAAGGAACCCTTGAAATAATTTGTAGGTTTCAAGGAACCCTTTGCTACAAAGTATTAAATCTTCAGCCAAGGAACAATATTGTGATCAATACATTGTAACTATAATAAGAAGTAATAGAATAAAGAAAGTGTAACGGCATTGTGTGACACCTTCCTAGGCAGGTACTCACATGCAGTTTTTTCTCTGGGCTGTTATTTTATAATAAAAGTTTTTGATTTACAATACATTTTATTGAGTTTCAAAAAATAAATACCAGTTTTAGAATATTAGAATGACAAATAACATAACTACTGGCAAGAAGCAATACAGTGGATTCAACCTGTATCAATTTTCAAAAGGGGTCAATTGTTTCGGCGTAGAGGGCGTAGAAGTGCAATAAGTGATAAGGGTAGAGAGGTAATGATGAATATGGGTATAATGAGCATGTTCTTTTACTGGTAGATTCCAGTGTTTTTGAAGAAAAGTAAAGGATTTAATACCATCACCATTTTTGAGACGCCACCACCGGAATGCAAGAGGATTTCCATAATCTGGGGGAAAGGAAGGGGTGTCATGTATGCCAGATAATGGTAGATGTGTATTTAACAGAGTCTCATGTTTGAAGAAGGTGTTTAAGTGAAGGATAAAAATTTTTGGGAGGAAAGAATGGAGGCGTCGATTATAGGTTGTATATGGGGAGAGGGGAACAGGAACCTGTGTGTCCCAGAAGATGGCAGGACCATTTAGAAAGCGCAGTGCGACTTACGCATGCACAGTAGGAAACTGGCTGTGAAGCCTGAAGGCTTCAGTGCTGGTCTCCCCTACTTGCAATGCTGACGCCTGCACCCAAAGCCGATTGGTAAATTGGCTTGGGTTGCCGACATCACGGGAACCCTGGACAGGTAAGTGTTCTTATAATAAACAAATGGGGCATTCATAAGTAGCATGCAATGAAGCAAGTTGTGATATCTGTGCAGCTAGATAATAATGTTTAAGGGAGGTAATAAAGGGTTTTATGAAGGTGTCACATGATGCTGGTGCGCTTTCCATTTATCCTATAGTGTTTCTAAAGATTCCTAGTCTGGAGGAAGCACCAACACCATGGACACCATGTATTAGATCAGGGGTCTCCAAACTTTCTAATCAAAGAGCCAGTTTACTGTCTTTTAGCGTTTTATTGGGTCAGACTGTGATAATTAGCAGTAGAAAATCACCCAGCATCAATGGGAGTAAACAATGTCTCAGGCTTGGTGGTCAGTGAAAGTACAAAAATGACATAACACGTGATCAGTAAGAGGAGGAATAGGGCCCCATCATTGATATTCATGAGAGAAATAATGCCCCATCATTGGTGTCAGTGGAAATAATTATTTGACATATATTTGAGATCCCCCACTCTAGCAACCCCAAGCAACCTCTGAGAGAGCTTAGGATTCCACGGACCCTTGGTCGAGAAAGGCTGCTATATGCGACCCAACAGGCTACACAGGGCATGTGTGGGTTGCATAATGAAAGCTTCT
Organism: Lithobates clamitans; assembly: GCA_037952925.1. Lineage (NCBI taxonomy): Eukaryota > Metazoa > Chordata > Amphibia > Anura > Ranidae > Lithobates > Lithobates clamitans. Next base: position 757,932 of record JBBGZY010000527.1, read on the forward strand.
AACCAGGGGTGTTGCTATGTGGGAAAAAGACCAGGGGCTTCAGCCCGAAGTTAAATTTGATAACCCCTCCCACACATGGCACTTTTTTGGGGGAAGCAGGTACCTGGTTTTGACAGGTACCCACACCCACTTTCTGGTAAGATCACTGCATAGCAATCTACATCATGTCCAGCCCCTCCTCTTTCTCCCTGCTGCCTTCTGGAACCTGTGTGTCCCAGAAGATGGCAGGACCATTTAGAAAGCGCAGTGCGACTTACGCATGCACAGTAGGAAACTGGCTGTGAAGCCTGAAGGCTTCAGTGCTGGTCTCCCCTACTTGCAATGCTGACGCCTGCACCCAAAGCCGATTGGTAAATTGGCTTGGGTTGCCGACATCACGGGAACCCTGGACAGGTAAGTGTTCTTATAATAAAAGTTAGCAGCTACAGTATTTGTATTTGTAGCTGCTGACTTTAAAAATGTTTCCCCAGACTGGAAATCCTCTTTAAAGTGGATGTAAACCCGACTCAGGAAATTTGAGCTGAGCACATATACCTGCAGTGATTTCTTATCTCTCTTCAAAGCCCTAAGTCTCATTGCTTTCTCCTGCTCCATTAATCTGTTATCAGCATGATAACTTCTGACAAGTTCTCTGTCAACTGAGATAAAACCAGGCTGAAATTTGTGTTGTGTGAGGTTGCTATAAATAGATTAGCAGAAAGCTGAACTATTCACAAAACAGCTCTGTAAGTCTCTGCCTGTCTCTGCCTATGTGGAGGGAAAGTGTGTGCCTTTCCTCCAATCAGCTGTCTTGGCTGTATGCCCAGACTTTACTCCCAGTGCTGAACAGGAAGAGAAAATCTCTAACATGATGTGCACTTTCTAAAGCATATATAAAGCTGAAGACAGCAGATATACAAGTAAAACTTAGGTAGGGAGATTTGTTTCATCTCTGTGTATCATCTGAGGCTGTTCACTTCACTGGGTATATGTGAGGGATAACATCCACTTTAAAGTGGGGTTCCACCCAAATTTTGAACATTATCTCCATGCATTCTCTTCCTTGCCTAGATGCTGACATGCTGTATAAAAAATTTAAATCGCCGTAATTACCTTTTTTTTTCTAATCTTCTTAGCACTTCCTGGTTTTCCTCCCATGGGAGTAGGCGTGTTTTTAGCTTCTCCCAGACCTCCCACAGTCCCCTGGGAGCCAGTCTCAGGCTTCCCAGCATGCATTGTGCAACAGCGTCATCACAACATCTCGGTGAATGCTGGGAGCACAGCATTCCCCACATCCAGGAAATATATGCTTGTGGGCTTCAAATGCTCACAATGAAGATGCAAACCGCCTTCAGTGAATTTTATAAGTTATTCTTTACAACGAAATCGGACACAGGCGGACTTAGAACATGTGAGTAGATAATCATGAGAAGAAAAGTTTGTGAATGAACTCCAAAAAAAAAAACAATAGATAGGTGGACCCCCGCTTTAAGTTCAAAAACACATTTTAGATACTTTGTTCAAAGTGAGCAAATGCCATTCCAAATTTTATTTTATTTTTTCTGGGGTGAAATTGGAAAAACATGCACATCTTAAAGTAATGGAGGGAGGATGGTAAGGGTAGGGGGGTTATAGAAAAGTAGGAACCTTTTGAGGAAGGTTGGAATGTGAAGGAAGGAGATAGACAAGAAATAAAGCCCTATACAGCCCTTCATACATACTGTAATCACCATAGAAAAAACTGAGGATCCCTAGGGCCTTAATGCCCATTAATGCAGCCTGATCAGTGTCCATCCCATCACCAGCTCAGCCTTACCTGTGCCCATGCAGCCTGATTAGTCCCCATCCCCTCACTAGCTCAGCCTTACCTGTGCCCATGCAGCCTGATTAGTCCCCATCCCCTCACTAGCTCAGCCTTACCTGTGCCCATGCAGCCTGATTAGTCCCCATCCCCTCACTAGCTCAGCCTTACCTGTGCCCATGCAGCCTGATCAGACAGCAGTGCCCATCAGGAGAGGAAAGCCACCGATTTACACAGAGTGGGAATCTCTCACCCGGTGCGACCCTCCTCCTGACCGGCTCCTATGATGGACGTCACATGTCCTGGCATTGGATCAGTGTGACGTCCATCATAGGAGTTGGTTCAGGAGGTGGGACCTCGTATGTCACTCGGCTGCACCGGGTAAGCAGGAGATAGAGACACCCACTCTGCCTGGCGGCGCTCTCTTCCCCCCTGCCTTCAGAGGCAGCCTGGCAGGGGGCCAATAGCACCCAAGTTCCTGGCCAACCCCAGGCCATGGGACTCAGGGCTAATAATTGTCACTGTTAATACCAAGACCCGGGGCTTTTTGGGGGCCCACTCGAGGCTATAGTACCCGTCAGCACCCCCCTCCCCACACCACTGCTTCTAACTATCATTATAATTAACAGATTCTAGTTCCTGCCTTTGCTGCAGAGAAAATTTTTATGTCCCCAGTCATCATTCTGAGTTACACTTGTGCATTCATAGAAAAATGTGGACCTCTACTCTTTCTTCATGGCAAGACTGACCTACATCAAGATTGCATGTCTGCTAAAAGAGTGCACTTCACATTGGTGTTTGTAATCACCACCACCCAGATTAGAGTTATAATACACTCAGCAGTTTGCACAATCATTTTTGTAAAATCAAAAATATGTTTTGTTTGTCTTTATGGAATATACAAAAAGAAAATTACATGTCAGTTAAAAAAAATGAAAGCATGTAATGTAAATTAGTACCATTAGATAACATTCAAAACAACATTCACAGGTGTAAGATCCAAGCCAGTAAGTTATAGTAATACACAAAGTATTGCTTTCATAATGCTCACCTGATAATGGAGATTAATGGAAGTTACAGACTTAAGCCTAGTACACATGAGCCGAATTTCGGACGGCATTATCCAGTTCAATAGAAACTAGCTGACATTTGGGCTGTGTCTATGGCAGCCGGTCCAACAGAAGCCGGCTGAAGGGTCATGACCATAAAAAAGGTCTGCTGACCTGCTTCCAATCAGCGCTCTCAGCCAATGGAATTCCCCTGTCAGAATACAATAGTACAACAGGGTAGATCTCTGTACTAACATCGGGTTGTTAGTACAGCGGCTCTGAACTGAGCTGTCAGGTTTTTTTCGTTCAACCCAACTAGTAGTGTTTGCGAGGCTTTAGCATAATAATATAATTTAATATAATTTGATTTGTGGAAAGCCAAGTATTACAAATTATAAAGTACTTCAGTGTTGTACCTCGGTGACTATTGACAAATTGCTCAAAAGAGAACAGTTGATTTACTGTATATACCCATGTTATCAAAGTGGGTGCAGGGGGAGCTTTCATAGCATTAATATAAGCATTAGGTATTGACAGATCAGCTAGTAGGCGGAGTAGGTAGGGTAGGCGATACTGAGGTGTTTAAATTTAAGAGAAGGAAGAGTGCCACAGCTTTAAGGTTCTACAGCTGGCTCGAAATAAAGAAAATGTTTCCAGCGTCATCTAGCCTCTTTCGATTGATTTTACCCTGCTATAATTGGTCATTTGGTCACTAGCAACTAGCTAGCTACTCAGGTTGAAAGATATTTGACAACCAAATTGCCACAAAGTGGCCAATGCATGGCTTTTCAACGTGTGTTTTATTTTTATTTTTTTATGCCTGTTAACATTTCTTAGATTGTAAGCTATAAGGAGCAGGGCCCTCTGATTACTACTGTATTATAATGTATTGTATTTGTACTGTCTACCCTCAAGTTGTAAAGCACTACGTAAACTGTTGGCGCTATATAAATCCTGTATAATAATAATAATAATAATAATAACATAGCTGTACTTCTGTTTCTGTCTATGCACATTGTGGCATTTAAATAAAAAATGCGCCAAACGTGCATTCAGAGAGGAGCTTACTGGCATAATTTATGCAAATGCATGTGTAAAAATTAGTTAATGCACATAACTGCAAATAAATTCCTTTTAGTGGCTAGAATAAATTATTATTCTGTCCAATAGAATGAGCTTAAATGCTCATGCTTCTAAACGCTATGCACCTGTAAGTGAGCATAAACGCATGCAATTACATGCCAAAACAACAAGCATTTTTTTTAAGTTGGATTTTTTTGCAAGCTTCTGTATATTGTTTATAAACATTTACATGTGAAACCATGCATAGTAGCTGCTTTATTATTTAATAAATCCTTTATAGAATGAATTTCCAATTTTTTTATACAGGTATTTGACTGAAAAGCGAGGACATTAAAGAAGAACTATATATAAAACGTTTTTTTCATTTTGGATAAAGTAAGGGAGGATTATAACCCTTGTCTGATTTTTTTGTCGCCATCTGTGTCCCATTGCGGAGATTTCCCTTCATTTCCTGTCTCATAGCCAAACAGGAAATAAGAGGAAATCCCTACAAATAGGGGAATTCCTTGGGGACCCCCAGGTTACCAGAGCTAGTGTCCCTATAGGAAGATTAGTTTTTTGAGGACAGGACAGAACAAATAGAGAGGGTGAATCTCCTTAATAGGGACACAGACATCAATAAAAACTGACAGGGGTTCTATTCTCTATCCAAAACAAAAAAGTTTTGTTATTAGTTATACTTTAACACAGCTTTAGCAAAGAAACTAAATTGGAAATAGTAATAAAACGTCACAAAACAAAGAGCGATATCAGAAATGATGTTGCACTGTGTTTCTTAAGTTCACTAATAATGTTTTGCATTTGTGTGTCTCTGGCATTTTCGAGTAATATAGAACTACATTCTCTTTTATTTCCATCAATAAAATCTGTACTTTCAGAAGACAATACAATCAGTACATTGCACATGATCAACATTTAAAAACATTTTATCGCTTACAAATAATTGTTGACTGTTTATGTCTAAAGTGGTAATAAGGTAATTTTTTCAGACAAAAAACATAACTCACAGACATTTGATTTTTCAATTGACCCTTGTCAATGCTGTTATATTCCTGTTCTCTCTGTGTGTCAGGGCCTGGATTTTAACCTGGAACCTCTGCTGTTTCAGACAATGTCTCTTGCTGAGCTACCTGGAATGCTGGACAGTTCCTGGAACAATACCTTGAATGTTCCTGGAACAATTCCTTGAATGATCCTGTCTTGAATCTTGTTTGTCTTGAACCCTAACCTCTTTGCTACTCCCATGAACTTCCTGATTAAAGCCATGTCTCTGCACTTCCTGTTTGCCAGATTATTGTTCTCTCTCCAGCCAGTATCTCGCTCTTGTCTTCCTTGTTGCCATTCATATTCTGCGACCACTCGTTATTGACCCTTGGCTTGTTCCCTGACTATGCTTCTTCCTGATCCCAACCTGCAACTACTTGTTACTGACCTTTTGGCTTGTTTACTGACTATGCTTCTGTTTGATCCCCACCTGCTTATCTGCTACTGGACCCTGGCTTGCTCACCTCCTGGTGGGGTGATCCTGAGGACCGCAACTTAGTACTAACAAGCAGCAAAACCCATCTCCACCATCAAGAGCTCCACACCTCAGGTGAGCCCGCATCATTCACCAGGGTGACTGCCTGTGTACCTATCCTGCTTTTCAGTGGTAGTTCCGCTACTGCTATAGCAACTTGTCTTTGAGCCTGACTCCTGATTGTGACACTGTGTCTCTCTGTGCGCCCTGTCCTGCTGGGTCTAATAGAGTCCTGTGTGAGTCTCCCGCTCTGTACTACAACTCTACATGCAGCATTGCAGAGTGCTGCACACACAGCCAGTGCTAGAGGGACACAGAGCCAGTGCTAGAAGGACACACAGCCTCTGTCAATTACCACTGCAAAGGAGGAGTTTTGACAATGTGTGTGTGTGGAGCTTTAAATAGCTGCAGGTAGCGTTGTAGTACAGAGCAGGAGACTAGAGAAAGGGAGTGTACACGATGTGGAGACTCACACAAGACTCCATAGGGAATATAGTGGTGTGGGGACAATTGTAAAAGAAAGCTCTGAGGAATAAAATGGAAAAAAAAATCAAATGCATGTAAGTTATGTTATTTTTTTCTGATTTAGAAAATGTTTTGCTTGAAGATACTTTAAAGCAGAGTTCCACCCAAAATTGGAACTTCCGCTTTAAGTGACGGTGACCCCCTGACATGCCACATTTGGCATGTCATTGTTTTTTTTGGGGGGGGGAGCGGATACCATCTTTTTAGGGGCATCTAGCTCCCACCTCCTCCCCGGGCTCCCCGGCGCCAGAAGGAAGTTTACCTCTCCCCCCTCCCTCCCTGCAATCTTCTGGGACATGTCACTGGTCCCGAAGATTGCTTGGCCAATCACAGCGTGCAGCGCGGCTCATGCATGCACAGTGCGTGCCCGGCTGTGAAGCCACAGCCGGGGCGCCCACAGTAGTGATGCCGGCGCTGCAGAGAGGAGGGAGAGAGGAGCGGGGCTTCGTTCGCCTGCATCTCTGGACCGTAGGACAGGTGAGTAACTGATTATTAAAAGTCAGCAGCTACACTTTTTGTAGCTGCTGACTTTTAAATGGGTGGAACTCTGCTTTAAGGTATAGAAAAGGTTATATATGCAGGTGTATGGTTAGAAATTCAATGCTGCTAGTGATAAAAATGTATGACTAGGGGCACATAATGATGAACAGCAAACATATAATATAAACAAGATCAGAAATGTTTGGCCTTAGCATGATATTTATAGTCTTAAAAATGTGAATCATTATTTGCCAAATATCTATCTACTGCATGTCATTTATAGAGTACACAAGTGCAGAAAACGGTAAAAAAAAAGGTTTTCCATTACTGAGTTAATCGGCATATTGAAAATCTCCCTTGCAGGTGAGCTTTTGGGAAGTTAAGATAGACTCTAGGTTAGGAGGAGGTTTGCAGATTCCAAAGATAACAAAGGGAATTCTCTTTGATATAAGCAGCCAAATGCACCTATACCAGACATTAAAGCTTCTTTCAAGGGTTCCTGCTTGTTAAAAATGGTTAGATCCCCAGCACTGTGCAATGCCTAATAAGCTCACAATGGCTAACCATCAGTTTTAGTTTGAAATCTGCTGAGCAGCGAATGGTGAGAAAATGATATATGAAGCAGTTACACTAACACCATTATCAATACATTTATGACTACCATCAGTGTCTGCTCATCAGTGCAGCCTATCAGTGAATCCTATCAGTGCCGTCTATTAGTGCCGTCTATCAGTGCCACCTATCAGTGCCCATCAGTGCCGCATATCAGTGCCCGTCAATGCAGCCTCATCAGCGCACATCAGTGATGGAGAAAAATTACTTATGTACAAAATGTTATAACAGAAACTAAGAAAAACTTTTTTTTTTCAAAATTTTTGGTCTTTTTTGCTTTTAACAAAAAAATAAATTAAAAACCCAGTGGTGATTAAATACTACCAAAAGAAAGCGCTATGTGTCTCAAAAAAATTATAAAACTGTAATGTGGGTACAGAGTTGCATGACTGTGCAATTGTCATTTGAAGTGCGACAGCGCTGAAAGCTGAAAATTGGCCTGGCAGGAAGGAGGAGAAGGTGCCAAGTATTAAAGTGGTTAAACACCTCTAATACACATACAAAATACTCCACATCATAACTTGCACAGAAACTAGAACGAATTTGGATTCAAAGGATATACAACCCCTTCAAAGGCTCAGTCTAGTGAGAATAGTCTTTTATTTTACCAAGCAAGCACCCTGAAACTAGCTTGAAGAGAATAAAAGTCACTTTTTAATGCAAGGGTCAGCTTGTTGCTGGAGGGAGCCAGATGCATTAAGCCGGACATAATTTGCCTCCCTGTCAGACAGTGACGTCTTTTACGCTGGGAAATATGAGTCAGACTAAGAAAGGGATTCTGTACATCCTACAGGAGAAATAAAACCTTTTATTCCTCTGACATCTACTTAATCTTTCCAGCCAAGTCAAGTGTTCTCTAGTAGTGCAATACGTACTAGGAGCATATTAACTGTTTGCTGCTAAAGGGGTTGGCAGAGAGGGCACAGTGTCAGACATGCAAGCATTGTTAGCCTCATCACTGTTTAGAAAGAAATGCTAACTAAGGAAAAATGGCCTTGGGAGGCCAAAAATGTGACATTCTAATCATTTACTTGCATTATATTTCAAAGACTGTTTAATGAAACACCTTTGGCACCTTGGTTAAGGAAAGTGTTTTTTGGTCTTGTGCTATGTGAATATGAGCATGAATCCCGAACTAACACAAAATCCAATTTAATCCCAATTGTACCTATAGAAATCTGGTTAAATATATTAGTATGGTTGGCTGTAGAGCTTGAAGAATTTCCTAGGATGCCAAACTTTTATACTGTTTCAACTCATTTATTACGGGGAAATCCCGTATTCAGTTTTTAAATAAATACCAGAATGGAAACATATAATTAACCAGTTGTTGCAGATGTTATATAGACTTAATTTTTTCCTATTGCATGAAGTACCAGTTGTAAAATTGTAAAGTATAAAAACAATTGTGAAGAACAGTTACCTTTATGCTACAACCAATGCCAGGACTTTACTTACAATACAGTGCCCGTCTTGATTTTATTAATTTTTTTGCATAAATAATTCAGTTCATCAAACAAATTTGAAAATTACAGAAAGATAACCCGAGTTAATAAAAAATGTAGCTTTTAAATGATGATTTAATTTGTTAAGGGGGAAAAGCCTGGTCCTATGTGAAAAAGTAATTGCCCCCTTAACCCAATAACTGGTTGTGCCACCCTTGGCGGCAACAACTGCAATCAGGCGTTTGCAATAACTGGCAATGAGTCTTTCACATCGCTGTTGAGGAATTTACAACTTTTTGGGTTTTTTTTAAGCAAAAGGTGGACTTACCCTTTAAATGGTCTGATGTTCACCTGAGGGTCAATTTGCAGAACTGAATCATGGGAAAAATTGGATTGTTTATGGTGACCCTAACATGTTACATGATGCCAAACTTTAAAGTGGTTGTAAACCCTTACATATAACCAGTAAAGTGACTATTATCATGTGATACACAGAGATGAAACAAATTCTTCTACATAAGTTGCACCTGTCTATCTGTAGTCTTCTTTTCTCTACAGCTATTAAAAGTCCAGAATTTATAAAGCTTGTCTGAGCTGTCAGAAAGCAGGGGACAGAGAGCTGAAGTTACACTCTGCAGAGCTCAGTGAGGAGAGCTCTGAGAGCCGATTGGGGAGAAGGGACACACCCCTTTACACAGCACACATGACCAGAGCTGAGTCTGTCAATCATAAGCTCTGTGCTGAAGATCCCTCCCCTGTCACCTTTTTTTCTACTGGTGTCAGAAAAATTTGTCAGACTGTCATACAGATAGCAGAGTAACAAAGCAGCAGACAGAGTTGACACTTAGTGCTCTGGATTGAGACAAGTACACACTATAGAAGAATATGCTTTTTAACACTAAATTAGAGGAGTTATTCACACTCACATAAATGTACAACTGAAATGTAGAATTCAGAACAATTTAATAAATGCTTTCTGCCACATGGAAATTTAATTCAAGGGAATTCTGTGACAATGCCATTTTTTCAGGGTTTGCTGGGTTGAATACAGTTCATATACAGTATGTATGCTATTGCGGTAGAGTTCAGCCAAGACTAGCTATATATATATAATATGAGCCAAATTAAACTACTGATTTAACTAAGTGTAACTTAAATTGTGAAAAGCATGGCACCAAAATCCTATATGCCCTAAGATCCACAAGGTGTTCTTCTAAGTAAATATGTATATTTACTCTGAAGTTTGCCAAATAATTCCTTTCTGTTTGATGGAAATATTAAAAGATGGCTGGCACCAAAAGGTTAATAAGAAAGCGTCCAGTAATAGACTCCTGACTGTCTACCTGCAGATGGAGGATGACCTCATACCTGAAAGTGTTCCCATGGTATCAGCTTTCAGCTTCTATCAACAAGTCTTTCATCACCAAACTACATCATACTTTCAAAAACAGCTAACTGTTCATTGTCATTGCACTTTATAACACCTCCAAGTGACAGTGGTTTATGGTTTCAATTAACCTCCAGGCTGTTTGGAACTATCCATTTCTACAAGTGAAACTCACAGTTAGTTTAACCCTTACAGCTGTTTATGTTCAGTATTTCGCATGTGTACTGTTTTGAAATCATGTAAACTGAATAACCGATCTGTTTTTCCTATACAAGTGTCAGAAATAGCTAATGTACAGTTTACCAATTACCAGTTTCTAAGTTTTTTTCAAATATGGTTTTCCTCTCAGGTCACTTTCCCATTTTTATCACTATGGTATTTATTACACCACCACAAATATGTCTTTTTACTCTTCTATATAATACATGGCTATAGTGCTTAGGTGGTCATCTTCTGTCCTCATTTATTTTAGGTAACCAATTCCAATAGTTTTAACTTTTTAATTTATGCAAAAAAATAATATTAGGTTACTCTTTCTTTGCATTTTGTTTGTCTTTATTTTGTTTGCAAATATTATATACTGCATTTCTATGGTTTTAGCGTACAGGTTTAAGTGCATTTTTTAGTTGTTAGGTCTATACTGTATGTGCATTAAAAACTTGACTGCAGAGAGTATGATGATAGGTATAGGAACCAGTATCCTTTATACGTTCCAACAGTAACAGCAACAGTTTTAAGTCTATGTGCTACAAACACTACTATGTGCACATCTGCAACCCATGTATTTGTCAGTAATCCTTACTTATTCTTTAGATCAGTGATGTCCAACCCATTTTAATGTTTCATGACCCCAAATCAAGAATGATTTTTAAAACCACAAAAATATGTGGATCCTAATAACATGAATGACAAGTATAACAACATGGAAACCAAAAAAAAAAATACTGTTTCACTTACCTGGATAGGGCAACTACAAAGACAAGGGTAGCCTCTCCACACACCCCTAGGTAGAGGAATAGATGTGTAAAGATAAAGGAGTGGCACAAATGGCAGTGATGGAGTGATATTGATGTCACAGGAAAGTTAAGAACATTTTCATCAAACAATTTAGAGCAGTGTTTCTCAACCTTTTTTTCAGTTGAGGCATCCTTTAAAATTACAGACAATCTCAAGCCACCCTTTAAAATTATAGACAGTCTTGAGGCACCCCATTCTAAAATGTAAAAACTATTCTAATAGCATTACACAATGCAGCAACATCCACACGTAGGACACCCAATGCTAGAGGTGATTTATTCTTCTTCCAAAGCAAGTACACTTTTGCACACTGGTACTGACTAGAATTCCAATATTTCTCTTCTCCCTCAATTTCTCTCCATCAGTCAGCTAATGCCACCCCAGGGTTGTGGAGGCAACATACATCCTCCTTATTAACTGATACCATTGGTTGTTAGGATACCAGTGTCTAGAAAGGCTTTGTGTAACTAAAAGGCAGGCTTGATCCACCTGCTGGCTTGTATACAATTTTTGATCAAGTTTTAGGCATCTTGGCAAGGCACCCCTGAAGAAACTTCAAGGCACCCCAGGGTGCCTGAGCACCTTGGTTGAAAAAGGCTGGTTTAGAGTAATAGGGAGTTGTATCACCGATGAGATGAGGTCAAGATACAAGCCAGGCTAAGCAAAAGGCAGACAATAGTGCCAAGTCAGTGGGAAGAGACTGGGTCAGTTAAAAGCCAAGTCAGTAACTTGTGGAAGGAGAAATCATAATCGGTGAAACAGACTGAGGTCAATACAAGAGCAGATGGGCAGACAAGGAAAAGTCACAGATGGGTCAAAGAACAAGCTGGGTTGGCAAAAGAAATCAATAAAGACAAGATACAGGATTACAAATCAAAGGTATATTTCTGAAGACCTTTCAGCACTGAGGCCTAGCAGGGCTCAGCTTTAAATAGTCTGGCACAACTGTGAGCTGAGCAATGTGCATATAGGCACTCCTGCGCATACGTGAAGTTGATCAAGCTCAAATCCAGCTATGTAGGCTGGTATGATCTTCCTGGCAGATTGAAGGAACCTAAGTTCATACATTGTACAATTCTGTCCTAAAGTTGGTTTCTTATACTTTTATTTCTACAAAGTTTGCAAATTTAATTTTTTTTTATTTTGTAGAAATATAAGCACATATATATCCTTTAAGAACCCTGCCTGAAGATTTGTTTCTTACATTTCTATTTTATAAAGTAAACCTAATTACATTTATGATGTAATTTAAGAGGAAACATACACATAAGGATCCAGACACAGATACTAACTACTAGGAATGACCAAAATTGTGAGTTACACCTTTTCCAAAATGTCTGAAAAAATCATGACACTTCAGCAAAATTTTATAAAATGAATACAGAAGCTGAAATTATTAGGTTTGTTTCTATAATGTAATGGGCTTTAAAAGAGGGTTAATGAAGTTCCTTTAAACTATCCTAGTGGCAAAAAATGCTAACCCTAATGCCCCGTACACACGGTCGGATTTTCTGATGGAAAATGTCCGATCGGAGCGTGTTGTCGGAAATTCCGACCGTGTGTGGGCTCCATCGGACATTTTCCATCGGATTTTCCGACACACAAAGTTGGAGAGCAGGAGATAAAATTTTCCGACAACAAAATCCGTTGTCGGAAATTCAGATCGTGTGTACACAAATCCGACGGACAAAGTGCCACGCATGCTCAGAATAAATAAAGAGATGAAAGCTATTGGCCACTGCCCCGTTTATAGTCCCGACGTACATGTTTTACGTCACCGCGTTTAAAACGATCGGATTTTCCGACAACTTTGTGCGACCGTGTGTAGACAAAACAAGTTTGAGCCAACATCCGTCTGAAAAAATCCTAGGATTTTGTTGTCGGAATGTCCGAACAAAGTCCGACCGTGTGTACGCCCTATTACTGTAACACTGATACTACCCCTAATAGCTGAGTAGCTTTGTTTGTCTAAATAGCTATGCAATCATTATGTCAGCCCGGTCATACGGTCAAGATGATCTCAGTGCTTTTTTACTCACCAAAATCCACAGTCACGTGACACTCCAGATCCAAGTCTGCTCTCAGGAAGCTGGTCCTTCATTGGATGTCCATGTCACTGCCTACTTCACCGGGTAAAATTAAAACATTGTAGGCTGGGTTAGCAGGCTGGGGGCTCATATTTTGCTTGCAGTGTGGCATTAAACTTACTGCATAATAGCGGTAAGGCTGCGTTAATGATCAGAACATAAAAATCCCAAAACCAAGATCATCACCCTATAAAAATGTAAATAAAAGTGTTGGAGCCATGGAGCTGAACTCATGAAAGAACAGAAAAGGAGTTTAGCATTAACTCTTCCAAAGCCTTTTCTCCAAAGCAGTCTGCCCTAGTTAGTTGTGCTCCATGGTTGGTTAAATTGTTGTCTGAACCTGTCAGATTCAAATTTTTCCTAAGTTTTCAGACAATAGGTTTGTAAAGTGTACCTGTAGGCTAGATAAATTATCTCAAATTGCTTCCCAACCTATGCTCACTTTAAATATTAAATAATTTTAAATAGAATTTAAGAAGACACTTTTCTTTCTTAAAGTGGATTTAAACCCGATTTTTTATGTCATAATGTAGAGTATAAGATATCCTATCATTTAAGCCCAGTCTTGCCACAAAGAGTTAATCCAGCTCCGAGCAATCCTCTTTTATTGTATAGTGAGATAAAACTTGACAAACAGAGAAAAACTTTGTCAAATCCTCCCCCTTGCTGTGAGTGACAGGTGATTTACATATCTCGTGCACTAGCCTAAGACATGCATTATTTTTTAATTCCCACCCCCACTCTTTTCTTCAGCAGCTCTGCAAGGATTGGCTGTTCCACACCTCAGCATGATTTGGCATGCTGAAGTCATGTGGTTACTTTCCTGTCTTTTCACTGGATGTTAGAGATCATAGCAGAAGTTCAGTGTAAGAAATACACAGGAGAAAATGCATATTGACAAGGGGAGTGTAGAGGTGGGCGGGGAGTCTACTGACATCACAACTCCACCCACCGAGCTCCAGACAACAGACCCACCCACAGAATCTGTGGTTTTTCGGGTCTCATAACAGACAGAGGGGAGACATTTGACAGGTAAAGATACATGCAGGAGGCATGTATATCCTTATAGATAACCCCTATGGCAGTAGTTTAGAAAGGATGACATTGGGTTTACATCCACTTTAAATCTGACTGGATATTTGAAATCAGCATGGTCAAGTATAGTTATTTTATTTGTGTTCTATCACGTCTTCAAGGCTGTGCGCAATGCTAATATTTGCTGTTGAAAAAAAAACATCACATGCACAGATGATAATATATATACCCTGTTTCCCCGAAAATAAGACCTAGCGTGATTGTCGGTGATGGCTGCAATATAAGCCCTACTGCCCAAATAAGCCCTAGTTAAAGTCCTTGTAGGTCTTCTTTTCAGGGTAGGGCTTATTTTCGGGGAAACAGGGTAGGGCTCATTTGGGGGGGTAGGGCTTATATTGCAGCCATCACCGACAATCACGCTAGGTCTTATTTTTGGGGAAACAGGGTATATATATATATATATATATATATATATATATATATATATATATATATATACACACACACACACTATGGTGCTATGGTTACACACCATTGTGATTGTGTACTATGGTCACACAATTAGCCCCAGTGTTGTTATGAGAAATATTTCTGGCAAAGGTAGTGAGCCAGTCATTATCATGTTGCAGTGCATAGAACACTTCTAGTTGTCATTGAATGCAACATTTTCATTTTTGTATTAATATAGGAAAAAAAGAAAGAAAGGCACTTTTGAAAATAATATTAGATTACAAAAGGGCATGTATAGCAGTTATATATTTATTTTTTAATGAAAAGTGAAGTAACCCTTTAAGTGCATTGTGATTTGTAGTCACTGCCACTTCTGTATCTTTTCTCTCATCTTTTCTAGACATGTGCTTAAAACTTCTTTCAACCAGTCAAGTAAAAAAAGTGTGGCAGCTGGAATATTTTAGATGACAAAATACAATGGTTTTCCTCATAAGCACCTGAGGACATACAGTACTTGCCTTATTCAGAAAGTATGTAATCACTTTTAAAAGGGGATGTAATCTCAGAGTATAATAGGCAACTTTATCGCATGAGCAACTTCACTTAACTTCTGCTTCTATTACCGAAAGTCTGTCTGCCATGTAATGTGTCTGCTCTACAGGCATTACTTATTATTGCTGGACTTGTAAGAGTGTAAAACAAAGTTAAAAGGGATATAAACAAGACTTCCAATCGTACAATATTAGAGCAAAATCTAATCATACTAAGGTATCTATCCCAACCAATAGGTTCTTAGTTACCAACGGGGACACTGCATGACTATATGTGTGCAGAGGGTTGGGGATGCACACTGAAGACACCTCCAAACCACCTTTTCAGTGGCAATTGGAAAACTGCCTAATCGTTATTTCCCAACATATCTGGTGAATACAGGTGCTCCACAGACAATAAATCATCTACTGATCTGAAAGGAGGTTGTGAGGGCATCATCCAGTGACAACAGAATATTTTAAGTAGCAAAGCATGTGTTTGCAGACATTTAATGTCAAAAACAATTACATTAACAGTAACACTCAGATTCAACACATATACAAAAATTAGCCTAGATGAATTGAAATTTCCATTTTTCAGAATAAAAAAAAATATCAGATTGGGAATGTTGAAAGCATTACATTTGAATTCTGTTCCAGAGTGATTTACATTTCCTGCCCAGGATTTTTCTGTTTTGCACTATGGCATTTAAATGGACTGGACATTGCCAGGAAGTCACAGTGGCCACATCTGATGAGGGAGAGGTAGCTTTGCAAGTGATCTGCAGCCAGGTGAGAGGCCTTCCACTGTCAGAACCAGCCTAATAGAACACAGCTTCTCCAGAAGACCCAGCTACTGTGGAGATTCCTCCTTAATTCCAACCAGAGTACTCCAGCTTTAGTGGGTTGATCCCTTGTGTTTGGATTCCTCTAGCTCAGTGGTTCTCAACCTTTCTAGTGCCATGACCCCTTGATAAAATTTCCCAAGTTGTGGGGACCCCTAACAGTAAAAAAAATTTTGTAGCCTTTGTTGTCAGCACCCAAGGCAAGACAAGTAATTTGTTCCCCTAACCCACAGACATTTAGCACTCCCTGAGTCCCTTCCACTCGTACATTACAAAAACCCCTTATAGTACATTTTAGGATATACCACTCTTTCTCTTTGTTCTCTTTTTATCTCTCTCTATCCTAATTTGTTTTTTTTTTCCATCCCTCCCTCTAGCTGTATTTCTTGTTCTTTCTCTTATTTTTTCTCCCCCCTTTTCTCTGTTCCTCTGTTTCCTCTCTCTTCCATGGATTCTCTATTTTTATTCCTTCTCTTACTCTTTGGTAGGGGAGGGGGGGGGGGGGATGTGGTGTGTGGCAGTGCTGGTGGAGGGTGGGATGAGTGGCCGTGCTGGTAGGGGGTGGGATGAGTGGCAGTGCTGGTGGGATGAGTGGCGGTGCTGGTGGGGGGTGGGATGAGTGGCAGTGCTGGTGGGGGGTGGGATCAGTGGCAATGCTGGGGGGAGTTCTGATCAGCCAACTTATGTGCTCTTGATCAAGGTCATCTGCTGATGAGAACTGTTGTGGGGACTTTTAATGGCAACTATAATCACAGGTAGTGTTAGTCACTGTGTCTCCGGCTTCACTGTGTCTCCGACTTTGTGGTGTCTCGTAGCAGTGACACCTATACCGAAATCAGGAAATAGGTTCTCCTCGAGCCCCTCCCACTTCACATTCCTAACCAGTCAGCTGACCTCTAGTCTCTGCGCCCCCAGCCATGCCGTAAACTGAATGGGCGGTTGCGAAGAGCCTGAGTGGGTAGCTGCGGGCTCCAGGAACAGCCCTGCTGGGCGGCCGCAAAAAGGCTAGGAGAGCAGCATGGGCTTCAGGAACAGCTCAGGATACGGTGACCCCTGGCAAATCATCATTTGACCCCCGAGGGGGTCCCGACCCCCAGGTTGAGAACCACTGCTCTAGCTGTTCACCTATGTTACCAAAGCTGGACTTTCTTTGAGAGATGCTGTCTATGTGGATAAGCGCAAGTAACTGTGTTCTTTACTGCTCCACTGAAGTAACGATTCTCAGGTTGACCCTCTGTTGTATGGATGATGACATGTTATATATACTTGTTAAGAAATATCACTCCAGCATAAATTAACAATGGTCATATGTTGTTAGGAAGTAATTTAAGAAAATGTGGATATGCAATTGAACTACCATCTTTGATATGTTGTTTTAAATATTAATGGTTTTATGCAATGTAGATAAAGTGCAAACATTTTCTGACAGATATTTGATGTATTGCACATACTTTCATGACTTTACTGTACCAGGAAAAGTCCCAATGTTTTGTTTGTTTTGTTATTCTTGAAGCCACTGTTACATAGTTACATACACAATTAGGCTGAAAAGGGACACAAGACCACCCAGTTCAACCACAAAAATAATATAGAGTAGACAAATAGAAAATCACCATATATCCTATACCCACAGTTGATCCAGAGGACAGCAGGATGGCAAAAAAAAACCACTATAAAGCATGGCCCAATTTGCTCCAGCTGGAGAAAACCCAATTCCTTCCTGGTCCCTTAGAAAGCAATTGGATATTCTCTGAATCAACAATCCCTGGCGTTATTACCTATACATTTTAATGTCCACTCATGTTCTGTTTATTTAGGAATGCACCCGGCTCTTTTAAAAACTATTTTCCGAGCTGGCTAGAACTAGTTCTCGAGGGAATCTATTCAACTTTTTCACAGCTTTTACTATGAAGAAGCCTTCTGTATGTTGAGGTTAAATCTTTTTTTTCTCCAGATGTTAAGAGTGGCCCCTTTAAATTTATGATGACCTTAAATTGAATAACTCTACACCAAGTTCACGATATGTATTTATACATTGTGATCATATCTCCTTCTTAATCACCTATTCTCAAAAGAGAATACATTCAGTTTAGCTAATCTTTCCTCCTAGCTGAGCTCCTCCATTCCTCTTATCAGTCTGGTTTCCCTTCTTTAGTTTCTTTACTTTCTTTAGTTTTCGCATACCCTTTTTGTAAACTGGTACCCTAAACTGAACTGATTATTGCAGATGAGGTCTCACTAATGATCTGTACATGGGCAAAATTATGTCTCTTTCTTTTGAGTCTATACCTCTTTTTAAAACATGAAAATATTTTGCTTGCTTTAGATACTGTGGCTTGCCATTGCACACTATTTTTAAAGTGTAAGTAAACCCTCCTATTGTTTTCAGCCAAGGAAGCTGCCATCTTTGCCTCTGTTTAATCTACAACTGCCATGATGCTGCACATGTGATCAGTTATGACACCAGCCATTGGATGGGTTGACAGTTTGGTTTAGAGCACAACCAATGGGAGTGTTTCATTTCTGGAATGCGCCGGAAATTAAACTGTTTTATGGATCGGTTTACTTCCGCTTTAAGTATACAGTTAGGTCCATAAATATTGGGACATCGACACAATTCTAATCTTTTTGGCTCTATACACCACCACAATGGATTTAAAATGAAACGAACAAGATGTGCTTTAACTGCAGACGTTCAGCTTTAATTTGAGGGTATTTACATCCAAATCATGTGAATGGTGTAGGAATTACAACAGTTTGTATATGTGCCTCCCACTTTTTAAGGGACCAAAAGTAATGGGGGAAATTGGCTGCTCAGATGTTCCATGGCCAGGTGTGTTTTATTCCCTCATTATCCCATTTACAAGGAGCAGATAAAAGGTCCAGAGTTCATTTCAAGTGTGCTATTTGCATTTGGAATCTGTTGCTGAAAACTCTCAATATGAGATCCAAAGAGCTGTCACTATCAGTGAACCAAGCCATCATTAGGCTGAAAAAACAAAACAAACCCATCAGAGAGATAGCAAAAACATTAGGTGTGGCCAAATCAACTGTTTGGAACATCCTTAAAAAGAAAGAATGCACCGGTGAGCTCACCAACACCAAAAGACCCGGAACACCACAGAAAACAACTGTGGTGGATGACCGAAAGAATTCTTTCCCTGGTGAAGAAAACACCCTTCACAACAGTTGGCCAAATCAAGAACACTCTCCAGGAGGTAGGTGTATGTGTGTCAAAGTCAACAATCAAGAGAAGACTTCACTTGAATAAATATAGAGTGTTCACCACAAGATGTAAACCATTGGTGAGCCTCAAAAACAGGAAGGCCAGATTAGAGTTTGCCAAACAACATCTAAAGAAGCCTTCACAGTTCTGGAACAACATCCTATGGACAGATGAGACCAAGATCAACTTGTACCAGAGTGATGGGAAGAGAAGAGTATGGAGAAGGAAAGGAACTGCTCATGATCCAAAGCATACCACCTTATCAGTGAAGCATGGTGGTGGTAGTGTCATGGCATGCGCATGTATGGCTGCCAATGGAACTGGTTCTCTTGTATTTATTGATGATGTGACTGCTGACAAAAGCAGCAGGATGCATTCTGAAGTGTTTCGGGCAATATTATCTGCTCATATTCAGCAAAATGCTTCAGAACTCATTGGACGGCGCTTCACAGTGCAGATGGACAATGACCCGAAGCATACTGCGAAAGCAACCAAAGAGTTTTTTAAGGGAAAGAAGTAGAATGTTATGCAATGGCCAAGTCAATCACCTGACCTGAATCCGATTGAGCATGCATTTCACTTGCTGAAGACAAAACTGAAGGGAAAATGCCCCAAGAACAAGCAGGAACTGAAGACAGTTGCAGTAGAGGCCTGGCAGAGTATCACCAGGGATGAAACCCAGTGTCTGGTGATGTCTATGCGTTCCAGACTTCAGGCTGTAATTGACTGCAAAGGATTTGCAACCAAGTATTAAAAAGTGCAAGTTTGATGATTGTTAATCTGTCCCATTACTTTTGGTCCCTTAAAAAGTGGGAGGCATATATACAAACTGTTGTAATTCCTACACCGTTCACCTGATTTGGATGTAAATACCCTCAAATTAAAGCTGAAAATCTGCAGTTAAAGGACATCTTGTTCATTTAATTTCAAATCCATTGTGGTGGTGTATAGAGCCAAAAAGATTAGAATTGTGTCGATGTCCCAATATTTATGGACCTGACTTTATAATATACCAGAACACCTAGGTCCTTCTCAGTCATTGACTCCCCCGTTTGTAGAATGTATGATGCATGCATGTTTTTAGCTCCCAAGTGCATGACTTTACATTTATCAACATTAAACCTCATTTGCCATCTAGTTGCCCAGTTAAAGTGTTACTACACCTACAACAGTAAAATCAGTCTGTATATGAAGTAAAGCATTATTGTTATACTCACAGTGGAACCTAAGGGGTTAATTATCTGTATTGTGTAAAAAAAGGCTGTTTGATCCTGTCTTCTCTGATCCTCCTTTTCTTCCATTGCCCCTAATCCATCTCTTGATAAGACAGAGCCTTTGGAGTCACTCTTCACATTCTCAGTTTGGTATGTATTGTTAGAGAGTTTTTTTTTTTCTTTGAAGGGTGCATGTGATCAGCATAGGGAATTGTCCAGACAGAGGGTCAGGGGTCCAGCAGCCTCATAGGGCAATGGGAGTAGAATGAAAAACTACTCCTACGAGCTTTAACCAGACACTGATAGAAGTCACAAGACTGCTATATACTGCTAATGAGAAAGGTTTTTAGCAGTTTATATTTACTAAAATAATTGCATTTTTATGTTCTGTGTACTGTGGGAGACCAGATATAGTGAATGCAGACTCCTGGGTTTAGTAACACTTTAAAGTGGTAGTAAAGAAAAAAAAAAATCCCCTGCAAGGCAATGTCATAAAGTGCTAGTATGTATTCCATGCCAGCACATTATGAGAGGCTTACCTTGAAACAAAGCCCTCCAGCGTCACCTTGTCAACGCTGACAGAGCTTCCACCTTTACCCGGGCTTCCTTCCGAGTTTGTGGCCTCTGGCTACATGAGTGGGCAGGGGCGTGATGATGTCACTCCAAAGCATGTACACGGGCTCTGTAGGTCCAGCACGGTATGCCAGACCTTCAGAGCGCATGCGCTGGTGAAGTCACCGGTTGCATGCGCTCTATATATCTACTAGGTGCAAGTTTAGAAGATATTCACAGTACCTACAGGTAAGCCTTATTACAAGCTTACCTGTAGGTAAAAGATGAAAAAGTGGGTTTACTCCCACCTTAAATAGTGCACTGAGGTCGGCTTGTAAGCTGGAGACATTCTATATAAACAGTATTTCACTACATAGCTTGGTGTCATCTGCAAACACAGAAATGGTACTTTTAGGTTAAAAGTTAGGTTAAAAAGTAAAGGTCCCAACACTGAATCTTGGGATACACCACTAATAATCTTAGACCATTCAGGGTATGAATCATTAATGACTACTCTCTAAACAAGGTATTTTAGCTAGTTTTCTATCAATTTACAAACGGGAAAACAACATTTTTTAAGCCTATAGAAATAACTTACACATAAGCCGAGTGTGGGGAACTGTGTCAAACACTTTTGCAAAGTCCAAGTATTCTATATCCACAGTCACTTCTTTATCTAAGGTTTTGCTTAAAGAAATCAGATTTGCCTGACAACTTCGGTCTTTCATAAATCCATGCTGTCTTTTGTTTAAAATATTATTTTCTAGCAAAAACTATTCTATGTGGTTAAAAAGAATAAGGAAATGCATGTTGGGACTTTAAATGAGGATAGTGGGGCCATTCAAAACCCCTCCTCCATCCCGGTTCGATAATAAAATAAAGAGAGAACAAATGCAGGACTTTAAATGAGGCACACGGGAGCAGAAGTATGACTTGAATAGAAAATGCGGTTTTTAACCACTTCAGCCCCGGAAGGTTTTACCCCCTTCCTGACCAGAGCACTTTTTACAATTCGGCACTGCGTCGCTTTAACTGCTAATTGCGCGGTCATGCAATGCTGTACCCAAACGAAATTTGCGTCCTTTTCTTCCCACAAATAGAGCTTTCTTTTGATGGTATTTCACCTCTGCCGTTTTTATTTTTTGCGCTATACACGGAAAAAGACCGAAAATTTTGAAAAAAAATTATATTTTCTACTTTTTGTTCTAAAAAAAATCCAATAAACTCAATTTTAGTCATACATTTAGGCCAAAATGTATTCGGCCACATGTCTTTGGTAAAAAAAAGTCAATAAGTGTATATTTATTGGTTTGCGCAAAAGTTATAGCGTCTACAAACTAGGGTACATTTTCTGGAATTTACACAGCCTTTAATTTATGACTGCCTATGTCGTTTCTTGAGGTGCTAAAATGGCAGGGCAGTACAAAACCCCCACAAATGACCCCATTTTGGAAAGTAGACACCCCAAGGAATTTGCTGAGAGGCATGTTGAGCCCATTGAATATTCATTTTTTTTGTCCCAAGTGATTGAATAATGACAAAAAAAAAAAAAAAATTACAAAAAGTTGTCACTAAATGATATATTGCTCACACAGGCCATGGGCATATGTGAAATTGCACCCCAAAATACATTTAGCTGCTTCTCCCAAGTACGGGGATACCACATGTGTGGGACTTTTTGGGAGCCTAGCCGCGTACGGGGCCCCGAAAACCAATCACTGCCTTCAGGATTTCTAAGGGCGTACATTTTTGATTTTACTCCTCACTACCTATCACCGTTTTGAAGGCCATAAAATGCCCAGATGACATAAACCCCCCCCAAATGACCCCATTTTGGAAAGTAGACACCCCAAGCTATTTGCTTTGAGGCATGTTGAGTCCATGGAATGTTTTATATTTTGACACAAGTTGCGGGAAAGTGACAAATTTTTTTTTTTTTTTTTTTTTTTGCACAAAGTTGTCACTAAATGATATATTGCTCACACAGGCCATGGGCATATGTGGAATTGCACCCCAAAATACATTTAGCTGCTTCTCCTGAGTATGGGGATACCACATGTGTGAGACTTTTTGGGAGCCTAGCCGCGTACGGGACCCCGAAAACCAATCACTGCCTTCAGGATTTCTAAGGGCGTACATTTTTGATTTTACTCCTCACTGCCTATCACAGTTTCGGAGGCCATGGAATGCCCAGGTGGCATAAACCCCCCAAATGACCCCATTTTGGAAAGTAGACACCCCAAGCTATTTGCTGAGAGGCATAGTGAGTATTTTGCAGCTCTCATTTGTTTTTGAAAATAAAGAAAGACGAGAAAAAAAATTTTTTTTTTCTTTTTTCAATTTTCAAAACTTTGTGACAAAAAGTGAGGTCTGCAAAATACTCACTATATCTCTCAGCAAATAGCTTGGGGTGTCTATTTTCCAAAATGGGGTCATTTGGGTTTTTTTTTTGCCACCTGGGCATTCCATGGCCTCCGAAACTGTGATAGGCAGTGAAGAGTGAAATCAAAAATTTACGGCCTTAGAAAGCCTGAAGGCGGTGCTTGGTTTTCGGGGTCCCGTACGCGGCTAGGCTCCCAAAAAGTCTCACACATGTGGTATCCCCGTACTCAGGAGAAGCAACAGAATGTATTTTGGGGTGTAATTTCACATATTCCCATGGCATGTTTGAGCAATATATCATTTAGTGACAACTTTGCGCAAAAAAAAAAAAAAAAAATAAAAAAAATAAAAAATTGTCTCTTTCCCGCAACTTGTGTCACAATATAAATTATTCCATGGACTCAACATGACTCTCAGCAAATAGCTTGGGGTGTCTACTTTCCAAAATGGGGTCATTTGGGGGGGTTTTGAACTGTCCTGGCATTTTATGCACAACATCTAGAAGCTTATGTCACACATTACCCACTCTTCTAACCACTTGAAGACAAAGCCCTTTCTGACACTTATTGTTTACATAAAAAAATAATTTTTTTTTGCAAGAAAATTACTTTGAACCCCCAAACATTATATATTTTTTTTAAAGCAAATGCCCTACAGATTAAAATGGTGGGTGTTTCATTTTTTTTTTTCACACAGTATTTGCGCAGCGATTTTTCAAACGCATTTTTTGGGGAAAAAACACACTTTTTTACATTTTAATGCACTAAAACACACTATATTGCCCAAATGTTTGATGAAATAAAAAAAATGATCTTAGGCCGAGTACATGGATACCAAACATGACATGCTTTAAAATTGCGCACAAACGTGCAGTGGCGACAAACTAAATACATTTTTAAAAGCCTTTAAAAGCCTTTACAGGTTACCACTTTAGATTTACAGAGGAGGTCTACTGCTAAACTTACTGCCCTCGATCTGACCTTCGCGGTGATACCTCACATGCATGGTGCAATTGCTGTTTACATTTGACGCCAGACCGACGCTTGCGTTCGCCTTAGCGCGAGAGCAGGGGGGACAGGGGTGCTTTTTTTTTTTTTTTTTTTTTTTTTTCTTTATTATTATTATTTTTTTATCTTATTTTTAAACTGTTCCTTTCATTTTTTTTTTTTAAGTCATTTTTATTGTTATCTCAGGGAATGTAAATATCCCCTATCATAGCAATAGGTAGTGACAGGTACTCTTTTTTGCAAAAATTGGGGTCTATTAGACCCTAGATTTCTCCTCTGCCCTCAAAGCATCTGACCACACCAAGATCGGTGTGATAAAATGCTTTCCCAATTTCCCAATGGCGCTGTTTACATCCGGCGAAATCTAAGTCATAAAATGCTCGTAGCTTCCGGTTTCTTAGGCCATAGAGATGTTTGGAGCCACTCTGGTCTCTGATCAGCTCTATGGTCAGCTGGCTGAATCACCGGCTGCATTCTCAGGTTCCCTGTTGAGACAGGAGAGCCAGAGAAAAACACGGAAGACGTTGGGGGGGGGGGGCATTCCCTCCCACTGCTTGTAAAAGCAGTCTAGAGGCTAATTAGCCGCTAGGATTGCTTTTACATGAAAGCCGACCGCTGGCTAAAAAGAATGATACCAAGATGATACCTAAACCTGCAGGCATCATTCTGGTATAACCACTCAAAGTCGTGAATGGCGTACCTGAAGACAAAAAAATGGTTAACAATAAAGCACAGTAAACGGTAAAGTATAAAAAATTGCATACCTGAAAAGCAAACATGATAAAACATAACAACAATAAAACATTGCAGAATAGAATACAGTAAAAAAGAGCAGAACAATAGAGAGAATAGAGAGAGAGAGAACAATGAAACGACAACTATTTTTTTTTTATTTTATATTTTTGTATGTGTTTTTTTTTTTTTTTTTTTTACACTTTTTTTTGTAACTAACTTTTATAACTGTAACCGGTTCCAGGTTCGGGTCTCTCAAAATGAAATGGCATCTTGGGAGACCCTGTGAAAGTGTGCCTAGTATGTGCAATGCTGTACCCTACGCTAATACTCAACTAGTGTATGGTAGCGTTCAAAACATTCACCAATGCAAAGACCAGGATTGTCAGGACAGAAGGGACAATAATAGCGGGTGTCACGCCTATATCCGCGCTTGCTGCAGACACAACATCTTTTTTGGGGGGGTTCGTTGGGTAGGGGTACTCGGGAGGACATAAAGAAAATGCCTCTCATGCAGCCGACTGCATTTGGTTGGGGATGTGAATGGGGGAAGTACGGGCGCTGCAGAAGCGGTGGGTTCCCAATTAGGATTGGCGAATGCAGCAGGAAGGGCACTATGGGCACGACGGGCCTGTGTTTGTCTTTTTGGTGGCAGCGGGACACTACTTGTGCTTGCCACCTCACCAGCTTGAACTGCACTTATGGGATTCGCCACGTCACCACGTGTTACTGCAGTGCTGGTTTGACTAAGACCGGGGTGTACTAGGCCTCTGGTGCTTGCCAGTTCACCAAAACGCTACCAAAAAAACTGTTAGCGATCGCAGGGATCAGGCCTGACTCTGCGAACGCTGCAGTTATGCGTTTAGTGTTTTGTAAGTGACAGTGATCGATCGATACTGCACTTGGGTGGGCTGGGCCGGGCGGAGGGGCAAAACGCAGGTGCTAGCAGGTATCTGGGCTGATCCCGCTAACACTGCGTTTTTGGGAACCCTAAACTGCTGGGGACGCTAGTATAGATCTGATCGGATCAGATATTGATCCGATCAGATACTATACCACTAAGGGAGGCGTATGCTGCGTGCGTGGGTGTTAGCGGTACTGGCGCTAACCTGACGCTGCCTGGGGCTGGTGCTTGCCAGTTCACCAAAACGCTACCAAAAAAACTGTTAGCGATCGCAGGGATCAGGCCTGACTCTGCGAACGCTGCAGTTATGCGGTTAGTGTTTTGTAAGTGACAGTGATCGATCGATACTGCACTTGGGTGGGCTGGGCTGGGCCGGGCGGACGGGAAAAACGCAGGTGCTAGCGGGTATCTGGGCTGATCCCGCTAACACTGCGTGTTTGGGAACCCTAAACTGCTGGGGACGCTAGTATAGATCTGATCGGATCAGATATTGATCCGTTCATATACTATACCACTAAGGGAGGTGTACGGTGCGTGCGTGGGTGTTAGCGGTACTGGCGCTAACCTGACGCTGCCTGGGGCTGGTGCTTGCCAGTTCACCAAAACGCTACCAAAAAAACTGTTAGCGATCGCAGGGATCAGGCCTGACTCTGCGAACGCTGCAGTTATGCGTTTAGTGTTTTGTAAGTGACAGTGATCGATCGATACTGCACTTGGGTGGGCTGGGCTGGGCTGGGCGGAGGGGCAAAACGCAGGTGCTAGCAGGTATCTGGGCTGATCCCGCTAACACTGCGTTTTCGGGAACCCTAAATTGCTGGGGACGCCAGTATAGATCTGATCGGATCAGATATTGATCCATACAGATACTATACCACTAAGGGAGGTGTATGCTGCGTGCGTGGGTGTTAGCGGTACTGGCGCTAATCTGACGCTGCCTGGGGCGACGCATATCACCGCCGGGCGATCAGGGGGCTAAACCTTTATTCGGTAATAAACGGCGGGTGCCCTGACACTATAAAAAATAAACAAACTAACCAGCGTCACCCGTAACGGTTATACGGTGATCAGTGGTGAAAGGGTTAACTAGGGGGCAAGCAAGGGGTTAAAACATTTATTAGATAGTATATGGGGGTCCCTGACGCTATAAAACGCTGACGGCGAACCTAAATATTTACGTCCCTAACTAGCGTCACCAGCAACACTAATTCAGCGATCAGAAAAATGATCGCTTAGCAACACTGGTGACAGGGGGTGATCAAGGGGTTAAAACTTTATTAGGGGGGGTTAGGGGGGTATCCTAGACCTAAAGGGGGCCTAACACTCACTACCCTAACACACTAACTGTCACAAACTGACACTATGCAGTAATCAGAAAAAAAAAAAAAAAAACCTGCTTGGTGTCAGTTTGTGACAGGGGGGGGGGTGATCGGGGGGGGGGATCGGGGGGCGATCGGGGGGGGGGATCGGGGTGTTTAGTGTGCCTGGCATGTTCTACTGTGTGTGTGTGTGTTTGGTGCACTCACATTACAGTCTTCTCTCCTCGGCCCGGAACGGAAAATACCGAGCCGAGGAGAGATGACATCATTTCCTCTGCCTCTGTGTACAATACAGAGGCAGGGAAATGATCCTATTGGCTGGGAGCGATCGCGAGGGGGGGGCCACGAATGGATGGCCTCCCCCTCACCACCGATCGCCGGGGGACATTTGCCGACCGCCGCAGGCACCGGGGGGGGGTCCGACCGGACCCCCCACCCGCGGGCAGGCAGGGACGTACAGGTAAGCCCTTTTGCCTGCCCGTGCCGCTCTGTCGACGTACATAGTCGTGCGGCGGTCGGCAAGTGGTTAATGAAATGATACAAAAATTCATATATTTACATATTTAGGCACATAGCTCTACATATTTAGGCACATAGCTCTATAATGATAATCTGTAATCATCATAAAATGCATTCCACCAAGGACTTCTAATACAAACATATGAGGATATAGATAGGTAAAATTATAATAATAAATCAAAATATGTGACACTAAAAACTGTCACTGGGAAAAAGTGGCAAAGTATAAAATACAATAAAATTGGAACATCCATACATATATAGTTGATAATTGTGTACACATAACGGTAGTTGTAAGCTCTACGCCGATACGGGACCTTATAGCCACTCATCAGGAGCATAACCGTAGTGACCACCTATAGATAGGGGAAATAGCAGTATTGAATGATTTGAAAAACAGGTGGATAAATATAAAGCATGAATCCCACATTATT
The DNA here is from genome assembly GCA_037952925.1 of Lithobates clamitans. NCBI lineage: Eukaryota > Metazoa > Chordata > Amphibia > Anura > Ranidae > Lithobates > Lithobates clamitans. The sequence continues at coordinate 786,062 of JBBGZY010000527.1, forward strand.
CCACTAAGACCATGGACTTACAGTTGTGTATGCGTAATGGTGGTGCAGCCCTGAATGCCAAGCCAGCCAGTAATGTCAAGGCCCGAAGCTGAGGGAGCATGTCCGGGCGGTGATACCAATACAGAGAGCCCCCCAGATTGGGTCAGAGTGTGAGAAACAAATGTAGAGGGGTGATGAAGTTGACCTCAAAGGAAGGGGAGAAAAGAAAAAGTCAACCTAGATAACAAATGCATGGAGTGAGTGAATAATAGTGTAAGAGTGTGGAAAAAAGTGTAAAACAAGTGGGGAAAAAAGTAGGATGGAAAAAGTGAAGGGGAGGAAGAAAGAAAGGGGGAAAGTGAAGAGAATAGATTGGAAAAAAGGAAAAAAGGGGGAAAAAAAGAAGAAAACAGAAAGAAAGAAAGGAAAAAAGGGGGAGAAAAGGAGGGAAAAAAAAAAGGAAGAAGAAAAAGGGTGAAACCTGGGGGAAAAGAAAAGCCAGGGCAGTCAAGGAAATAGCCAGAAGAAGAAAAAGTGAGTGGTAAACTTGTGAGAGGAAACATACCTGCTAGGTGTGACTAAGGGCAAAAATGCCGGCAAGTGTGTGGTTACAAAAGGGTGGTGGATGGGGGAGAAGACCAGCATGTGAAACCCTGCACTGGGAGAGGACACTGCGGGGAGCGTCGCCACAGAGTAACCCCCAACATCATGCACCAGCTGCCTAAAGGGAGCAGGGAAACGTGACGACCCTGCCAGCTAGCCACCCAGACTGGCCAGTCGTGAGCGTCATACCGAGCCCACCAAGCGCTGGAGAATGGAGACTCAAGCAGCCGCTATATAGGTGCCACGGGGACGCTAGACAGCCGGCGCGAGAGGCATGACATCGATACGCAGTGGAGGAGACCCCGCACGCCCCAAATGAAAAAAGGCGGAGGGGAAATCCCCAGTGCGTGTCGCAGCTCCGAGACATGGCAGGAAGGGCAAGGCAAGAACAAACAGCGGCCAAAACCACCAGTGCGCACACACAATAAGAAAAATCTAATTGTCAAAAGGACAAAACAAATGGGATAACATCCTAATGATTCATTCTATATGGGATACATAACTGGGAAGTTCAAAGTAAATTGTAAATAAATAAAAAATACATGGTATATAGAATAAGGCAAATTGAAGGATAAATAAATAATAAATGAAAAATAGGTTGAAATAGTTAATAATGCGACTGTGTGCCTCCATCCCTAATTAATTGATTAAAAAGAATAAGGAAATGTATGTTAGGACTTTAAATGAGGATAGTGGGGCCATTCGAAACCCCTCCTCCATCCCGGTTCGATAATAAAATAAAGAGAGAACAAATGCGGGACTTTAAATGAGGCACACGGGAGCAGAAGTATGACTTGAATAGGAAATGCGGTTTTTAATGAAATGATACAAAAATTCATATATTTACATATTTAGGCACATAGCTCTACATATTTAGGCACAAAGCTCTATAATGATAATCTGCAATCATCATAAAATGCATTCCACCAAGGACTTCTAATACAAACATATGAGGATATAGATAGGTAAAATTATAATAATAAATCAAAATATGTGACACTAAAAACTGTCACTGGGAAAAAGTGGCAAAGTATAAAATACAAAAAAAATGGAACGTCCATACATATATAGTTGATAATTGTGTACACATAACGGTAGTTGTAAGCTCTACGCCGTTTAGGGACCTTATAGCCACTCATCAGGAGCATAACCATAGTGACCACCTATAGATAGGGGAAATAGCGGTATTGAATGGTTTGAAAAACAGGTGGATAAATGTAAAGCATGAATCCCACATTATTCCACTAAGACCATGGACTTACAGTTGTGTCTGTGCAATGGTGGTGCAGCCCTGAATGCCAAGCCAGCCAGTAATGCCAAAGCCTAAAGCTGAGGGAGCATGACCGGGCGGCGATACCAATACAGAGAGCCCCCCAGATTGGGTCAGAGTGTGAGAAACAAATGTAAAGGGGTGATGAAGGTGACCTCAAAGGAAGGGGAGAAAAGAAAAAGTCAACCTAGATAACAAATGCACGGTATTGCCGCCCAGTAAGTCCATGGTCCTAGTGGAATAATGTGGGATTCATGCTTTACATTTATCCACCGTTCCAATTTTATTGTATTTTATACTTTGCCACTTTTTCCCAGTGACAGTTTTTAGTGTCACATATTTTGATTTATTATTATAATTTTACCTATCTATATCCTCATATGTTTGTATAAGAAGTCCTTGTTGGAATGCATTTTATGATGATTACAGATTATCTTTATAGAGCTATGTGCCTAAATATGTAGAGCTATGTGCCTAAATATGTAAATATATGAATTTTTGTATCATTTCATTAAAAGCCGCATTTCCTATTCAAGTCATACTTCTGCTCCCGTGTGCCTCATTTAAAGTCCCGCATTTGTTCTCTCTTTATTTTATATTGGGCGGCACAGTGGTATAGTGGGTAGCACTTTCACCTACTGTAGCAGTAAGAAGGGCCGCTGGTTCAAATCCCAACCATGACACTACCTGCCTGGAGTTTGCATGTTCTCCCTGTGCCTGTGTTGGTTTCCTCCGGGTACTCCGGTTTCCTCCCACACTCCAAAGACATGCTGATAGGTTAATTGGATCCTGTCTAAATTGTCCTAGTATGTATGAATGTGAGTTAGGGACCTTAGATTGTAAGCTCCTTGAGGGTAGGGACTGATGTGAATGTACAATGTATATGTAAAGCGCTGCGTAAATTGATGGCGCTATATAAGTACCATAAATAATATATTCTATGTGGTCTTTTATTAACCTCTCAAGTATCCCCTTTACTACAGAAGTAAAAAAAAAAAAAAAACAGTCTGTAGTTACTTGATTAAGATTTAGATCCCTTTTTAAATTTGAGCACCACCATTAGTCTTGCTCCAATTTAGTTGTACAGAGCCAGTTATTAAAGAGTCTCTAAAATTTGGAAACAATTTTTGAAATAAAAGAGCTCATTTCTGAGGACACATGGGTGTAAACCACCTGGTTCAGGTGCTTTATTCACCTTTATTTTGTTTAAATTGTTTGACCCAAAGCAAGTTTAAGCCACTGGGGTTCTTTTGGGGCTATGACAATACTATGCCCATTGTCTTATCTTATATTTTCATATCTTGCAAAGGGCCTGTAAGGTAAAACCTGACCTTTTTACTATTAATATATTCAAATAATTTTTGGGAGTTTGTCCTACTCTCTTTCACAACCCGTCGTTTGTTTTGAATTTTTGGGGCCTTAATTTCCGGTTGAACGTTTCTTAATATGATAGTGTTCATTTTTTATATTATATTTCAATATGTTATTGAATTTTAAAATAAAAGTACCAATGCAAACATAAGTAAACATCACAGGCAACAGCTTGGGTCAACATGTATCCACCGTATCAAATAATTGTCAAAGGAAAGTGGGGACACTGACCAAAAGGCAACTGTTACTGGAGTAAAGCCATACAAAAATACAATTAATATCCGCTGGACATTCACAGAAGGAACATAAGCGTACCATGTGGAACGCACGTTCCACATGATAGTGGTTAAGGCACCTTTACCCGCAAAAGTCAGACAGTAATCTATAAATAAAATGTATCAGCATTCTGTAAAAATTACACACATGGAGAGAGAAGGGAACATAAAAGAAAAAAAGAGAAAAGGGAGAGGAGAAAGTAGGTAGTAAGGGGTGAAGAGTGCTCTTTTGGGCTCGACACCCATGTGCCTATGACAACCCCAGGATGAAATAAGGCTTTGTAGATGTTGTATACAGGGGTTCCAAGTTTTCTCAAATATCCTGAAGGATACTAGCCAACTTTTCTTGCAGCATGATCCATGAAATTTTATTCTATATTTCCCCTTTTTCCAAGCTTTTCAATTGACATTTTGGCAGCTAAAACAAATAAAATTAGGAGGTCAGGTGTGCTTGGGAATATAATCAATCATGCCGCTAAAGGGTGCAGTTTTAGCATTGTAACAATTTTACATTTCTTACAGAATGGTTTGGAGTAAACACTCTAGTCCAAAAACATTTGACATTTTGACTGGTCCACCAAATATGGTACATGGTTCCCACTAACCCACAGCCTTTGAAGCATATAGGGGAAGCATTAGTATAGATCATTGCAATTGTTGACAACAGCAAGTACCAACAAGATAAGACCTTATTGCCTCGATAGGTGTGGTGTTAAGGATCCCCCTGTGTACTATGGCCAATCATCAGGACCAGTCTACCTTGGGCCAGTGTCCTGCATACACTTGTTTTTAAAACATTTTCTTGTGGTGATGTAGTCTGCAGTGTGTTTGAGAGAGGTGAAAAAATTGAGAATTTGATGGAGACAAAACATTTCTGATGGATGCATCCCAAGGGTTTGGGGAAAATACTCAACAGGTTTAACCCCTCTGTGGTCCAGAAAGTGCCCTATCCTATACAGGCCTTTATTGATCCACCACAAGAAGCGATGTATAGATAGACCCGGTGGGAAGTGCATTATTAAAGAGGGGAGACACTTGCATGTGCTAGGACCTAAGTGGAAAGGTTTTGCATATACAGTATATTCCATACTCCTAAGTGCGCTACAGGGAACAATGGGTTTGCCATGTAGGAGGGGTTGGAGAGAGATGTGGGCAATATAGATGGTGACGTATACGAAGCCTGCTTGTCTGCTGCTCCTTTGGTTTCAGTGTCGGCCACACAGAAATTATCCCACCTCTTTCTGCTTCACAGAGCTTACAGGACACCTCTGCAGTTACATAAATGGGGTTGTAGAGATAGTCCTTTATGCCCAAAGTGCCAACGAGATCATAGAGATCTAATTCACATGTTGTGGAGATGCCCAAAACTTTTTCAATACTGGGCAGAGGTTATATCCACAATTTCCCAGGCTTATAATTATCAGTTAAAGAATGATCCTGTTGTCTGTCTGTTGGGTGCTCTGAAAGAGGATATATTAACTCCAAACACATGTGTGGCCATCTTGTGCTTACTTTATGTCGCATGTAGACTAATAGCCAGATTTTGGATTTCTCCCAGGGTACCCACAAGGGGACAATGGATAGAACAGGTCAATTCCATGATCATTAGGGAAAAAATAACCTACCTTCATAGAAAAGCTCCAAAAAAATATTCTGTATATGGCAGCCATGGCTAGACGTCCCAGGGCTAGCACCACATCAACTGGTCTTGAAGAGATTATTGGAGGGTTGAAGAATATATGGTGAGATGCTATTCCAGTAGAGAGAAGTTGGCATGTGATGATGTTTAACTATTTTATAATTGTTTGTTTCTTTTTTTTGTCTGTGGAGAGTTTATTTATTTTTTTTTTTCACCGAAAAACGTTATACAGATATAATACAGATAGCTTGAGGATGTCTATGTTAGCTCCTTATACGTCCCATCAATAAGTAATAGTCTAATCCATTTTCCATAAGTTGCTCACAGGTAATCTGTATTGGCGATAGAACAACATGTTGCAAGATATTATATAGCATTTATATGCTACTGTTTGTCATAATAATATGTGATTTCTCAATAAAAAAAACTTTTTCTGATTTAAAAAAATATTCAGGTGCTGATTTGACTCTTCCAGCCCACTATTTTCCAGAACCTTTCCAGATAAACAGGGGGAAGAAGTCAACCCTGCAGCCAGTAAAACACAGAACAGACTAAAACAATCACAATCATGATTTACATGTCAAATCATAAGTGGCAGAGCAAAAAAATAGGTCAATTGGGCTATAAAAAAATTGTCTTTATAATAAATATTTAATCTTCACTCTATTTAGTTATGTGCTGACCACTTTAGAAAACACAACCATTAAGAACCCAGTTATGAAAATATCAGGCAATAGGTCCAACGCTTATTATTTGTTCAGTTTAGGTTTAATAACAAAATGATAAAATTATGACAGGATGCTGGCGAAGTTCATAGCCTTGGCATTGTTAGGTAGATGCGGGGGGTGCGGGCTGCACCCGGGTGACACCCGTAGGTAGCGGCACGCACTGCTAACACTGCCCGCTGCACTGATCTGCACCTCAGGTCTTGCGCTGTGTCCCTCAGTGCAGCGGACTGAAGCCGCCTCCCCCTCCTCTCTGTTTACATCCACACAACAGGAGGAGGAGCCCAAGGGACACACACGGCTGTGCGTATCTGTCCGCGCTGTTCTGAGGTGTGTTATGTATATGTGCGGACATGTGCAGGGGGTGTCTATACTAATGGGGGGTCTGCACTGAGGGGGGATTCTATACTAATGGGGGCTCTGCACTGAGGGGGGTTCTTTACTAATGGGGCTTTGCACTGAGGGGGGTTCTATACTAATGGGGGGGTCTGCACTGAGGGGGGATTCTATACTAATGGGGGCTCTGCACTGAGGGGGGATTCTATACTAATGAGGGTCTGCACTGAGGGGGGATTATATACTAATGGGGGGTCTGCACTGAGGGGGGATTCTATACTAATGGGGGGTCTGCACTGAGGGGGGATTCTATACTAATGGGGGCTCTGCACTGAGGGGGGATTCTATACTGATGGGGGAGTCTGCACTGAGGGGGGATTCCATACTAATGGGGGGTCTATACTGAGGGGGGATTCTATACTAATGGGGGCTCTGCACTGAGGGGGGATTCTATACTAATGGGGGTTCTGCACTGAGGGGGGATTCTATACTAATGGGGTCTGCACTGAGGGGAGATCTATACTAATGGGGGGTCTGCACTAAGGGGGGATTCTATACTAATGGGGGGGTCTGCACTGAGGAGGGATTCTATATTAATGGGGGGTCTGCACTGAAGGGGATTCTATACTAATGGGGGCTCTGCACTGAGGGGGGTTCTATACTAATGGGGGCTTTGCACTGAGGGGTTCTATACTAATAGGGGGGTCTGCACTGAGGGGGGATTCTATACTAATGGGGGGTCTGCACTGAGGGGGGATTCTATACTAATGGGGGCTCTGCACTGAGGGGGGATTCTATACTGATGGGGGAGTCTGCACTGAGGGGGGATTCCATACTAATGGGGGGTCTATACTGAGGGGGGATTCTATACTAATGGGGGCTCTGCACTGAGGGGGGATTCTATACTAATGGGGGGTCTGCACTGAGGGGGATTCTATACTAATGGGGGGTCTGCACTGAGGGGGGATTCTATACTAATGAGGGGGTCTGCACTGAGGGGGGATTCTTTACTAATGGGGGGGTCTGCACTGAGGGGGGTTCTATACTAATGGGGGGTCTGCACTGAGGGGGGATTCTATACTAATGGGGGCTCTGCACTGAGGTTGATACTGATGGAGGGGGGTCTGCACTGAGGGGGGATTCTATACTAATGGGGGCTCTGCACTGAGGGGGGATTCTATACTAATGGGGGCTCTGCACTGAGGGGGAATTCTATACTAATGGGGGCTCTGCACTGAGGGGGGATTCTATACTAATGGGGGTCTGCACTCAGGGGGGATTCTATACTAATGGGGGGTCTGCACTGAGGGGGAATTCTATAATAATGAGGGGTCTGCACTGAGGAGGGATTCTATACTAATGGGGGGGTCTGCACTGAAGGGGGATTCTATACTAATGGGGGCTCTGCACTGAGGGGGTTCTATACTAATGGGGGCTCTGCACTGAGGGGGTTCTATACTAATGGGGGGTCTGCACTGAGGGGGGATTCTATACTAATGGGGGGTCTGCACTGAGGGGGGATTCTATACTATTGGGGGCTCTGCACTGAGGGGGATTCTATACTGATGGGGGAGTCTGCACTGAGGGGGGATTCCATACTAATGGGGGGTCTGCACTGAGGGGGGGACTTTATACTGATGGGGGTCTGCACTGAGGGGGGATTCTATACTAATGGGGGTTCTGCACTGAGGGGGGATTCTATACTAATGGGGGGTCTGCACTGAGAGGGGGATTCCATACTGATGGGGGTCAGCACTGAGGGGGGTGTATGTACTGATGGGGGGTCTGCACTGAGGTGGGAGGTTGATACTGATGGAGGGGGGTCTGCACTGAGGGGGGATTCTATACTAATGGGGGGTCTGCACTGAGGGGGGATTCTATACTAATTGGGGCTCTGCACTGAGGGGGGATTCTATACTGATGGGGGAGTCTGCACTGAGGGGGATTCCATACTAATGGGGGGTCTGTACTGAGGGGGATTCTATACTAATGGGGGTTCTGCACTGAGGGGGGATTCTATACTAATGGGTCTGCACTGAGGGGGATTCTATACTAATGGGGGATCTGCACTGAGGGGGGATTCTATACTAATGGGGGGGGTCTGCACTGAGGGGGGATTCTTTACTAATGGGGGGTCTGCACTGAGGGGGGTTCTATACTAATGGGGGGTCTGCACTGAGGGGGGATTCTCTACTAATGGGGGCTCTGCACTGAGGGAGATTCTATACTAATGGGGGCTCTGCACTGAGGGGGTTCTATACTAATGGGGGGGTCTGCACTGAGGGGGGATTCTATACTAATGGGGGGTCTGCACTGAGGGGGGATTCTATACTATTGGGGGGCTCTGCACTGAGGGGGATTCTATACTGATGGGGGAGTCTGCACTGAGGGGGGATTCCATACTAATGGGGGGTCTGCACTGAGGGGGATTCTATACTAATGAGAACTCTGAACTGAGGGGGGATTCTATACTAATGGGGGGTCTGCACTGAGGGGGGATTCTATACTAATGGGGTCTGCACTGAGGGGAAATCTATACTAATGGGGGGTCTGCACTAAGGGGGGATTCTATACTAATGGGGGGGTCTGCACTGAGGGGGGGTTCTTTACTAATGGAGGGTCTGCACTGAGGGGGATTCTATACTAATGGGGGTCTGCACTGATGGGGGATTCTATACTAATGGGGGGTCTGCACTGAGGGGGGATTCTATACTAATGGGGGTCTGCACTTAGGGGGATTCTATACTAATGGGGGGGTCTGCACTGAGGGGGGATTCTATACTAATGAGGGCTCTGCACTGAGGGGGGGGTTCTATACTAATGGGGGATTCTTCTATACGAATGAGGGGGTCTGCACTGAGGGGGATTCTATACTAATGGGGGTTGGCACTGAGGGGGGGACTTTATACTGATGGGGGTCTGCACTGAGGGGAGATTCTATACTTATGGGGGGGTCTGCACTGAGAGGGGGATTCCATACTGATGGGGGTCAGCACTGAGGGGGGTGTATGTACTGATGGGGGGGTCTGCACTGAGGTGGGAGGTTGATACTGATGGAGGGGGGTCTGCAGACTCTGCACTGAGAGAGGGTGTCTGTACTGACGGGGGGGTCTGCAATAAGGGAGGGGAGTCTGTACTGAGGGAGGGGGTCAGTACTTAGTGGGGGGTCTATACTGAGGAAAGGGGGTCTATACTGAGCGGGGGTCTGTACTGATGGAGGGGGGTCTGTACTGATGGAGGGGGGTCTGTACTGAGGGAGGGGAGTCTGTAATTAGTGGGGGGTCTATATTGATGGAAGGGGGTCTGTACTGAGGGAGGGGGGCTATATTGATGGAGTGGGGTCTGTAGTTAGTAGAGGGGGGGTCTGTACTGAGGTAGTTGGTGGAGGAGGGAGTGACACCAATTTTTTCGGCACCGAGTGACACCGACCCTAGTGACGCTACTGGTTCATAGTGATCTGTGACATGGATTACAACAAATTTAAAGTAGAAGTAAACCCTCCTAACGTTTTTAGCCAAGGAAGCTGCCATCTTGGACTCTGTTTAATCTACAACTGCCATGATGCTGCACATGTGATCAGTTATGACACCAGCCATTGGATGGTTTGACAGTCTGGGTGAGAGCACAACCAATGGGAGGGTTACATTTGTAACTTATTTGAAATGGTTAAAAGGATGGGTTTACTTTCACTTTAAAGTCAAAACTTAAAGGTTTAATTGTCATATTTAAAAAAAATTTGAGAAATCTCTAATCTTGTCTCAAAAAAAAAAGGACAGCATGCCACTTACATCACAAGGGAATATTTTTTTCTGTTTACAGGTAGAGAAGCAGCCAAGTTCAGGGGTTATCCCAACAGAGTTCAATTCCCACGGGAAAGTAGATGAGGTTTGCTCTTTTTTTTCAGGTGAGCCGCGTATGTTTGTCAGGTGTAATGGAGAGCACACAGGGGAGATAAAGCCTTTTCTTGCTGTCTGACTTTAATCATTTACATTGCAACACTACCTGAAATCCATAGGTCTCTTGCTAACTGCCTTTATCTCTACAGGCCCCACCCTGCACTTAACCAGATGCTTTACCTGAGGTCTGGTGTGAAAATATTATCTATATGTAATTATTCTTTCCTGCGGATAATTAAGTTGTAATACACAATGCAGTCATTTATACTGCAAGGGTCTTTCTAAACTGATGTGTTAGACAAGGCTAGAAGAAGAAAAAGACCTTAGAAACAGTATATGGAATTTGTAGCAATGGAATTTTGTCATTATACAATGATATACACTCATCGCTCATTTTATTAGGTACACCTTGCTAGTACCAGGTTGGACCCCCTTTTGCCTTCAGAACTGCCTTAATTCTTCATGGCATAGATTCAACAAGGTGTTGGAAACATTCCTCTGAGACTTTGGTCCATATTGACATGATAGCATCACACAGTTGCTGCAGATTTGTCGGATGCACATCCATGTGCTCTATTGGATTGTGATCTGGTGACTGTGGAGGCCATTGGAGTACAGTGACCTCATTGTCATGTTCAAGAAACCAGTGAGATGATTTGAGCTTTGTGACATGGTGCATTATCCGTCTGGAAGTAGCCATCAGTAGATGGGTACACTGTAGTCATAAAGGGATGGACATGTTCAGAAACAATACTCAGTTAGGCTCTGGCATTTAATGATGCTCAGTTGGTACTAAGGGGCCCAAAGTGTGCCAAGAAAATATCCCCCACACTATTACACTACCACCACCAGCCTGAACTGTTAATACAAGGCAGGATGGATCCATGCTTTCATGTTGTTTACGCCAAATTCTAACCCTGCAATCTGAATGTCGCAGCTGAAATCAAGACTCATCAGACCAGACAACATTTTTCCAATTTTCTGTTCTTAGCTCACAGCTGCCGCTTACTGGATATTTTCTCTTTTCTGGAGCATTCTCTGTAAACCCTAGAGATGGTTGTGCGTGAAAATCCTATTAGATCAGCAGTTTTTGAAATACTCATACCAGCCTGTCTGGCACCAACAACCATGCCACATTCAAAGCCACTTAAATCCCCTTTCTTCCCCATTCTGATGCTCGGTTTGAACTTCAGCAAGTCGTCTTCACCACATCTAGATGCCTAATTGCGTTGAGTTGCTTCCATGTGATTGGCTGATTAACAATTTGTGTTGCCAAGCATTTGAACAGGTGTACCTAATAAAGTGATCAGTGAGTGTATGTCTTGATTTGAGTTTTATTTACATAGATAGAGCAATGGTGACAAATGCCCCATGATAAACAACTCAGAAATCAACAATTAAAGCTGAACATATGGCAACTTTTAGACAATTGTAACCATCTTTGATCAAGAATCAAACATGCAATTGAAAATTATTGTTTTAAAGCAAGCAATCCATTATCCATGTGTTTGAATTATCGCCTGAATTTAATCAATCAAAGTGGGCTATAAATTGACAGCTTCAGTACAGGTTTTTGACAAAATCAATTGAATCCAGAAAAAACTGCAGCAATACCATTGAAGACAATCAGATCTTTTCGCTGGGTTTGATCGAGGCAGTTTAAATTCCATCTTGTGATCATTGAAAACCACTGTTTATACAATTTGATTGCTCTGGTTTTCAAATATAGTTCAATAAAAGTGACTGCAATTGCCGTAAAGTTGCCACATGTATGGCCAGCTTTGGAATGGGCAAGGTAAATAATACAAATATCTTGGGCTAAGTTGGCTACTGAGTTTTTGCCAGCAGTGGTGCCAATACAAGTAATACTAGTAGTGATAAAGTGGAGTATCAGTTCCTGATTGGCAGTCTCAGTACAGGCAATATCACTGGACAGTAGGGATGAGCTTCGTGTTCGAGTCGAACCCATGTTCGACTCGAACATCGGCTGTTCGCCCGTTCGCCGAATTGCGAACGATATGGGCCGTTCGCGCCAAATTCGTGTGGCGCGTCACGGCCCATAATTCACTGCGGCATCGCAGTGCATTGCTTGCTGATGATTGGCCAAGCATGCACTATGACCCACATGCTTGGCCAATCACAGCGCCGCCTGAACAGAGAGCCGTAATTGGCCAAAGCCAAGGAGGCTTTGGCCAATTATGGCTGAGGGGATTTAGTACAAGCCCCACACTATATAAGGCCGCCTGCACGGCGGCCCTGTGTAGTGTGTGTTCCGGCGTTGAAAGAGATAGACAGAGAGACAGTGTCATTTGATTTGAGTTAGATAGATTAGGCAGAACAGTCAGTCAGTTAGCTGCACTTACAGTGTATTGTGTATATATATGCATCCCAGGTGTTGCATATATATATATACACTGTATTCAGTTTAGCTAGTTCCGTTCCTGTTATCTTCTAGACTATTTACATTTAGTGCAGTGCGTCCTGCTCACAGTGTTCAGCTAGATCCGTTCCTGTTATCTTCTAGACTATTTACATTTAGTGCAGTGCGTCCTGCTCACAGTGTTCAGCTAGATCCGTTCCTGTTAAATTCTAGACTATTTACATTTAGTGCAGTGCGTCCTGCTCACAGTGTTCAGCTAGATCCGTTCCTGTTATCTTCCTACTGACAGGCAGGCTTGTCTGGTTACAGTATATAAAGCTACCTGAAGAAAATTACTGGTGTTCTATTTGATCCTATTAGTACCACGGTCAGGCAGCTAGACTATTTACATTTAGAACAGTGCGTCCTGCTCACAGTGTTCAGCTAGATCCGTTCCTGTTATCTTCCTACTGACAGGCAGGCTTGTCTGGTTACAGTATATAAAGCTACCTGAAGAAAATTACTGGTGTTCTATTTGATCCTATTAGTACCACGGCAGCAGGGCTCATTCCTGCGTTCCAACTAGAGTGTCTGTGAGGGGTTGCAGTGTTGTGGCACCAGCACCAGTGCCTAAGGCCTAATTTTTCAGCTCCTGTTCAACAGGGGCATGTAATTACAATTCTTGATCTAATATTTCACATCAGGGCCCTGTGAGGGCTTACAGTGTTGTGGCCACAGCAACACCTAAGGCCCAAATTTCTGCTGAGTATATAGGGCAGGACCCTACTTTCAAACATCTAACTTACAAACGACTCCTACTTGCAAACGGAAGGAGACAACAGGAAGTGAGATGAAATCTACCCCTAGGAAGGGAAATGCTCTCCTGTAAGAGTTAATATGGGAAAAAAATTCTCCTTTCCACTGATGCTTTCCAATCCTTGTTCCACAAAAAAACCCAAATTTTCAAAAAACATTTTTCATTGGGACAAAAAGTGAGGTGAAATCTTCTGAAGAGGAGGAAAGACAGCAAAACAAATGTCACAGGGGTGATAACCCTTCCCTATGTTTTCCAAAAAGCTTAAAAAAGATTTTTTGGCTGGAGCTAAACACGTTAAAAATGTACCCGTTCAAAATTACAAAGAGATTCTACTTAACAACAAACCTACAGTCCCTGTCTTGTTTGCACCGCCTGTATACTGCTGTTCAGAGTATATAGGGCCTGGTGGCCCCACACCTTTCCTTATTTTAATTTGGGTGAGGGGTTCCCCTTAATATCCATACAAGACCCAAAGGGCCTGGTAATGGACTGGGGGGTACCCATGCCGTTTGTCTCACTGATTTTCATCCATATTGCCATGACCCGACATGACATTAAACCCGCAAGCAGTTTTAAATGAGATTTTTTCCTTTAAAAATGACATTTGGTGCAGGGACTGTTCTAAACACGGGAAACACGCGTCACTTTACAGGCATACTATAGACACCCCCCAGGTACGATATTTAAAGGAATATTTCACTTTTTTTTTTTTTTACTTTAAGCATCATTAAAATCACTGCTCCCGAAAAAACGGCCGTTTTTAAAAGTTTTTTTTGCATTGATACATGTCCCCTGGGGTAGGACCCGGGTCCCCAAACCCTTTTTAGGACAATACCATGCAAATTAGCCTTTAAAACGAGCACTTTTGATTTCGAACGTTCGAGTCCCATAGACGTCAATGGGGTTCTAACGTTCGTGCGAACTTTCGGTCCGTTCGCAGGTTCTGGTGCGAACCGAACCGGGGGGTGTTCGGCTCATCCCTACTGGACAGTAGGATAACAGTTGGAGGAGTCAATGACTAATGAACGTCATAGCTGGCATCTTATGTTGTATGCTTGCAGGAATGTTTTTTAATTTAATTTTGTCTTTTTTAATAGTAAGTGCAACAGCACCTGCACTCTAATGTTTACAACTTATAATTTAGCCCTCTGTAGATAAATGAAGGTCTATAACTGCTTTAAAAAGGTTCACTTCACACGGATATCAACCTCCAGAGACTACTACTACCTACATAACCCAATCTAACGTGATTTCATCTTTAGATGCCGAAAAAGCTTTTGATTTGGTTGAATGGGAATACCTGTGGGCAGTATTAGGCTTTGGATTTGGTCCTAGCTTTGTTTCTTGGGTACAGACCTTATACCTTTTCCAACGTCTTGAGTACGTACAGGGGCTGCTCTCTTTCCTCCTTTTAGTCTCCAGAGGGGAACAAGACAGGGGTGCCCACTCTCCCCCGGGTTATTTGCTTTAGCCATTGAGCCCTTGGCCATTCTTCTTCATTCCTCCCCGGATGTTCATGGGATAGCTATAGGTCTGTTAGAGGAAAAGGTTTCTTTATATGCTGATGATACCTTATTATATCTCAGGGATGTTGATGACTCACTACTGGCAGCCTTGTCTGTTATTGATAACTACTCCGGGATCCACATCAACTGGAGAAAGTTTATTTTGTTCTCTCTTCATCCTTTAGCTGCCCTGCTGGTTACGGCCACCCCGTTACAGGTGTCTTCTAGTTTCGGTACTTGGGTGTTGAAATTCATCGTGATTTGTCACAGTATATACAGTCAGGTCCATGAATATTGGGACATTGACACAATTCTAATCTTTTTGGCGCTATACACCACCACAATGGATTTGAAATGAAACGAACAAGATGTGCTTTAACTGCACACTTTCAGCTTTAATTTGAGGGTATTTACATCCCAATCAGGTGAACGGTGTAGGAATTACAACAGTTTGTATATGTGCCTCCCACTTTTTAAGGGACCAAAAGTAATGGGACAGATTAACAATCATTCATCAAACTTTCACTTTTTACTACTTGATTGCAAATCCTTTGCAGTCAATTACAGCCTGAAGTCTGGAACACATAGACATCACCAGACACTGGGTTTCAACCCTGGTGATGCTCTGCCAGGCCTCTACTGCAACTGTCTTTAGTTCCTGCTTGTTCTTGGGGCATTTTCCCTTCAGTTTTGTCTTCAGCAAGTGAAATGCATGCTCAATCGGATTCAGGTCAGGTGATTGACTTGGCCATTGCATAACATTCCACTTCTTTCCCTTAAAAAACTCTTTGGTTGCTTTCGCAGTATGCTTCGGGTCATTGACCATCTGCACTGTGAAGCGCCGTCCAATGAGTTCTGAAGCATTTTGATGAATATGAGCAGATAATATTGCCCGAATCACTTCAGAATTCATCCTGCTGCTTTTGTCAGCAGTCACATCATCAATAAATACAAGAGAACCAGTTTCATTGGCAGCCATACATGCCCACGCCATGACACTACCACCACCATGCTTCACTGATGAGGTGATATCCTTTGGATCATGAGCAGTTCTTTTCCTTCTCCATGCTCTTCTCTTCCCTTCACTCTGGTACAAGTTGATCTTGGTCTCATCTGTCCATAGGATGTTGTTCCAGAACTGTGAAGGCTTTTTTAGATGTTGTTTGGCAAACTCTAATCTGGCCTTCCTGCTTTTGAGGCTCACCAATGGTTTACATCTTGTGGTGAACCCTCTGTATTCACTCTTGATTGTTGACTTTGACACACATACACCTACCTCCTGGAGAGTTTTCTTGATCTGGCCAACTGTTGTGAAGGGTGTTTTCTTCACCAGGGAAAGAATTCTTTGGTCATCCACCACAGTTATTTTCCGTGGTCTTCCGGGTCTTTTGGTGTTGCTGAGCTCACCGGTGCGTTCTTTCTTTTTAAGGATGTTCCAAACAGTTGATTTGGCCACACCTAATATTTTTGCTATCTCTCTGATGGGTTTGTTTTGTTTTTTCAGCCTAATGATGGCTTGCTTCACTGATTGTGACAGCTCTTTGGATCTCATATTGAGAGTTGACAGCAACAGATTCCTAATGCAAATAGCACACTTGAAATGAATTCTGGACCTTTTATCTGCTCCTTGTAAATGGGATAATGAGGGAATAACACACACCTGGCCATGGAACAGCTGAGCAGCCAATTGTGCCATTACTTTTGGTCCCTTAAAAAGTGGGAGGCTCATATACAAACTGTTGTAATTCCTACACCGTTCACCTGATTTCTATGTAAATCCCCTCAAATTAAATCTGAAAGTCTGCAGTTAAAGCACATCTTGTTCGATAAATTTCAAATCCATTGTGGTGGTGTATAGAGCCAAAAAGATTAGAATTGTGTCGATGTCCCAATATTTCTGGACCTGACTGTATCTCTAAATTTATACCAGGTGGTGATCCATCTCACTCAAAGATGTGCTGTGTGGAAGTCATTGCCCTTGACCCCGGTTGGTCCTATTCAGGGGAGTAACTGGAACCTTCAGGGCCCCGGTGCAAGAAACCATGATAAGCCGCCCCTCCCCCCACCCCCTTCCAGTGCCCATTAGTGCCACCTATTATTGCTCAACAATGCCGCCTTTCAGTGCCACCTATCAGTGCCACCTATCAGTGTTCATCAATGCTGCCTATCAGTGCCACCTATCAGTGCCACCTATCAGTGCCCATCAGTACCACCTATCAGTGCCCATCAGTGCCACCTATCAGTGCTCATCAATGCTGCCTATCAGTGCCACCTATCAGTGCACATCAGTGCCAGCTATCAGTGCCACAGATCATTGCTCATCAATGCCACCTATCAGTGCAGCCGATCAGTGCTAATCAATGGAGCCTGCCTCAGCATGGCTCTGAGCGGAGAGCGTCTCTCTCCCTCTATCCTCTCTCGCACTGGGGGAGAGAGGAGACACAGCCGTTCTGCTCATTCTCCCCTGCCGCTCTCCTCCTGTGTGTACCACGGGGAGTGTGAGCTTGTTAGCTTCACACTTGACTTCCCACAGAGCGCACACAGGAGAGGGGGGGAGAATGAGCAGATCGGCTGTCTCCTCTCTCATCCCATGTGAGAGAGGACAGAGGAAACAGGGAGAACTGCCAAATCTGAGATGTATGAGAGATACACGCTCAACTCTGAGCCCTGGGATTAGCAACCCCGCTGGGCCCCCAACAGTGGTGGAGTGCCAGAGCCCAGTCGCAAGTGCGGCTGCCACGACCCTGGTAGTTCCGCCACTGCTGGATAGTATACTTCCTTTATATGGACAGGTACTACATCCAGAATAGATAAACCTACTTTGCAATTACCAATCACTCTTGGAGGCCTTGCACTTCCATGCATTGCTAGATATTACTGGGCCGCAGTCCTAGTTACAGTTCGGTGGTGGTTCTCAGAAGCACCAGCTAAACCTTCAGCTACTTTGGAGGTGGCTCTGCTTGGCTCCTATTCTGAGCTTTGGAATTTTGTACACTTGGGCCCACGCTCCAACCCTAATATCACTCTTCCTATGAAGGCAACCCTTCAAGTTTGGGCAACTGTTAGTGCTAAAGTAACAAAGACTGACTGCTGCTCCCTGTATATCTCACTATGGGGCAACCCCTCTCTACCACATTTTAGATTGATTACAGATCCTGTAATATGGGCTTGATATGGCACAAAACATTGTACAATATCGTATCCCGTAGGCTGCTGCTTACCTTTGATGACCTCAAACGTAGGCACGACCTGCCTAGTCGGAAGGTTTTTTGGTTTTACCTGCTGCGCCATGCCTCCCGGGCTCAATTTCCTCATCCTATAGCTTTAGAGGTCTACGATGTTGAAAACCTCATAAGGTCGGCTGATGGAGATAAACCTCTCTCAGCCTTCTATTCCCTTATTGCTGGATTGGATATCTCTAAGGTGCAAGACAGATTTACTCAACCCAAATTTTTATAGTTTATTAATTTATTATATAAAGTTTTTATAGTTTATTAGTTTATTATATCGAACAGATGAGTTTATTACTCCCCTGTTTGATTGTCGAGAATATTTGCTCTCAGGGAGGTGGTTTGCCCTAAATGTCACTCTGACCCAGGCACATTGTTCCATATGGTCTGGTTATGCCCACAAGTGCAGCAGTTCTGGAATAAAGTGCTTGAGCATATTCATTTATTTGGTAAATAACAGGTCTCTCGAGACCCTGTCCCCTTTTTACTGGGGATCTGTGACACTATTGAGGCCTCCCAACCCAAAAAGAACTATTTGTATTTTACACAGCCTATGCCAGAAAAATGATCTTGCTTCAATGGAAAATGGCTGACCCTCCGACTGTACAACAATGGAGGACCTTAGTTAATGTAGCCCTACCACTTTATAAACTGATTTATATGGGACGTACCTGTCAGAAGAAGTTTAATAAAATATAAACAGATTGGATGAGGGTGAGACAGTTGCCCCTGTAGTGGATTTTGGAGTTTGTTATTTTCTGAAGGTCATTTTTATCATGGTATTTCTATGGTTTTTCCTCTGCTGCCTTAGTAGGATTACCCCATTGGTTCTTCCTCCTCCCCTGCCTCCCCCCCCTCCTCTGCCCTTCCCTCTCTACTGACTTGCTAGCTTAACCAATACTTGATTGTGGACTAAAGAATTTTGAGTTCTCACCCCACCGCTGCTTGAGCCCGGTTGAGGATGCATTGGTATCTCCTTTTGTGCGTGTATGTATGCTTTTGTACTTGTATCATATATGTTCCTTCCCAATGTCGGTTGTAACTCCCTGTTCAACCTCTGTATTGTCTAACTTCTGTAACTACTGCTTGTTTGGAGTGGATGTACCACTGCTAATTGTTTTGTTTTGTTAAACCTAAATAAAGATTACTGTTATTGAGAAAAAACAAAGTTCACTGCTAAACTGATTTGCATTGTTTGTAATGGCTGATTTTTTGTAAAGAAGCTACTTAAAGCGGAGTTCCACCCAAAAGTGGAACTTCCGCTTTAAGCACTCCTCGCCCCCTTACATGCCACATTTGGCATGTAATGTTTTTTGTGGGGGGAGCAGGTACCTAGTTTTGAAAGGTACACAGCTCCCACTTCTGCTCTCGCCGCCTAGGCGACTCCTCCTCTCCCCCTCCCTTCCTGCAATCTTCTGGAACACGTCACCGGTCCCAGAAGATTGCCCGGCCACTGAGAAGGCGCAATGTGATTCGCCCATGTCTAGTATGCGCCTAGCTGTGAGGCTGCAAGCTGTCAAAGTCAGGTGCCCACACTTGCAATGCCGGCGCCGCGAAAAGGAGATGGAGAGGAGCGAGGCTTCGGGCGGCCGCATCTCTGGACTGTAGGACAGGTGAGTGTCTGTTTATTAAAAGTCAGCAGCTACACTTTTTGTAGCTGATGACTTTCAATAAACTTAAAAATGAGTGAAACTCTGCTTTAAGCACATAATTGTCTGAGACAAGCTTCTTTTACTACTGCAGTCCAAAAAAATGTTGGATTAGTACTACGAAGTTCTACAATAAATAGTGTCATTTATAGTTTACACATTCTGTTCTCATCTCATGAAATATCAAGAAAAACCCATATCAAAATCAAAGTGGTGTTTTGAAAGATTAACATTCTGAGGTTTCTGTAAAATTCTGCTCATCCCTGTTTTGAGACCTTTCTACGGAAGCAAACA
Source organism: Lithobates clamitans (assembly GCA_037952925.1). Taxonomy (NCBI): domain Eukaryota; kingdom Metazoa; phylum Chordata; class Amphibia; order Anura; family Ranidae; genus Lithobates; species Lithobates clamitans. The sequence continues at coordinate 806,010 of JBBGZY010000527.1, forward strand.
ATGGTGTATCATAAATTCTTTCTCACTGACACAGCTCTCTGAGGTTTAAGTAAATACAGGCCTCATGACACAAGTGAACAAATTCTACTTATAAATCATTGTAGGTAACTATGTGTGCCAGTCACTGGTCTTCAGTGCCAGGCTGATGACCCATTGTACTGTTTGCTTTGTACTGGTTGCTGGTACATTACCATTTAAAACAATAAACTGCACACGGAATACATAGAAGTATCACTTTAAGCCCGTTTTACTAAAGAGAAAAATTAAAAGAGCGGGATAAATTGCTATGGTATATTTGCATTGCATGATCACATAAGAGTGTAGATGTACCTGTGCATAACGAATGTGATCCCCTAACCTATCTAGCAAATTGTACATGGATCTTCATTGCGTACGTTATGGTCCCAGCATGTTTGTTTCACATTGCACATACATATAATGCTGCTTCTGTGCCTTTTGTTCTGTACTTATAAGTGATTCAAACAAGGTGCTTTTCCACATATTACCGCTTTCTCATTCGCTCTCTTTCCTTAGCCCCCCAACCTCCTTTTCTATATATGTGCACCATCCGCTGCCCACTCCTCCTCTCCTGGCCTCTGCTCTTTGTCACTGACTTTTGAGTCAACCATATGTTACGGTGATATAATTTTAATATGTGTATTTTTAGGAAGATGTTTTTCACGGTTATGATATTTATTTACATTTGAATTAGTGTCACGCACCACCCAAATCAGTGTATTTTCTGGTGATGCAAGATAGGACTGCTACCTAAGTTACATTTGGTCTAATCGCACTTAGGATTAGCGCAGCACCACCCATTTATATACGTATTGTAAATGTACTCCCTTTTTTATTGTAAAGCACTGTACAAACTGTTGGTGTTATATATAGTAAATCTTGTATTATACTAAGCATTAGATCTTACTTGTGATGAAAACGCATTTTTCTCAGGCCTCTTTCAAAACTTTTGGATCTAAAAAAAAGGACCAAACACGGAATTAATTGTCTAGGTATATATGTATTACTAAATGAATTATGATAAAGGATGGGGCCAGTGCGGTTGAGTTACTAACAAAGGAGAGGGTAGGGGGAAAGAGAGGCGCCAATCCGCCAACAGTGTAATACGTTTTTATTGTGTAACAAAATGTGAATCTAATAAAAAGATGCACTCACAGACATCCATAAGGAATAAGCATGTAACAAACTCCAGAGCAATCATCAGTGGAGAATCCGTGCGGGGTTAGAGCCGCCAAAATGAAAGATCTGCTACAGGGATCTGCGTAGAGGTCAGCTTGAGCAGCTGGGAAGCCTCACGAGGAAGACAAATTGTCAGAGTAGCTGTCAGTTGCCTGTGACAAAGGAGCCAATCAGGAACATGTTTCGGAGGCTAGGTACCGCCTCCTTCATCAGCTTCTTGATTTACTAAAACTAGAGAGTGAAAAATCTGGTGAAGCCAATTAACTTCTAACTTTAGTTTGTTCAATTACATTTTGACAAAAAAACTGGAAGTTGATTGTATTTTGCACTCTCCAACTATAGTAAATCAACCTCAATGTATTTCAGGGACCTCAAAAATGACCCCTTCATCAGAGTTTAAAGATGGAGAATGATGTGGATAAAACAGCAGATGTAAAATAAAGAGTATTTTGCAAGACAAGTAATAAGTCTGTCAGTAGCTGGTTGGAGCAGCCCACTTAACTTGTCTCTGACATGTTTCTTTCCACAGCCCATGGTTCTTGATAGATAGATAGATAGATAGATAGATAGATAGATAGATAGATAGATAGATAGATAGATAGATAGATAGATATAGATATACACAGTATCTCACAAAGGTGAGTACACCCCTCACATTTTTGTAAATTTTTTTTATATCTTTTCATGTGACAACACTGAAGAAATGACACGGGGGGCGTGACCGGATGCTGGAATGAGAGGCAGTGCTAGCGGCCTCCCTCTGACCTGAAGCCTCCGTGATCATCCGCATCAGCTTCATGGCTTAAGCCCAGCCAGAAGCTCTCTCGCCGGCTGCAAAAACCGCTCAGCCACCTGGCTCCTCTCATTCCGGCTCAGGCTGTATATGTCATCGGAGCCCACAAGACAAGTGCCGCCAGCGATCCCCCGGTGACCCCCCTCCCTGGAGCGGCGAGGAGAGTGTGTAACGCCGGCCGGGATCGGAGGGTTGCCGGGGCGACGGATCCGACGCTAGTGGCCGTGACGGCGCCTACTAACAGCGGCAGCAGCAATCAGTGGGGAACGTCCCAGCACTGCCCAGACAGTTTGGCAGTACTAAGGTATCGAGTGTTCTTTGATATAGACTGTTTTACTTGTTTGGCCTTCTACTCTCCCTCTTCTTGAATAGCTGCTTGAAGCAGAGGGGGTTTATCTGGTGAGGAGAAAGCGGCTTGCCCCTGTGGGGGAGGGGGATGCTGGCTGGAGCTGGGAAACATAAATATAAACGTATATCCATGGCAGAGAAATAAAAGGGCCGATAATATCAAGTTACCTGCCAACTGCTGTACTAGGTGTTGTGCTAGGCTAGGTGCTAGCCCTGCTTGCAACCGAGTACGTGAAAGATACAACTGGGACTGTATTAACATCTTTGACCTGGGAAAGGGAAGGGCAAGGTTAGTCTGATTAGCCACTAAAACCCCACAGGCATTCCCCTTTGGACTACATATCAAGCCATGACTAGAAAAAAGGGAGAGGAGCCGCAGCAACAGGAGAACAATAGCTCTCAAAGTACCCGCGCTTCAAAAGAAAAGGGAAATCAGACTGCAGCAGCAGCAGCGGCCAAGCTGGAAAAATTCGCGCACCCCTCTGCCTCATCCCCATCCAAAAGTACCCTCCAACAGCAGGAGAAATCCTACGCGGGGGGCCTTGGGGACAGGAAGAGTCTAGGAAAAGGGTCGTCGGTATCACACACGACAAAAGCTACGAGTAATAAAAGCTTAGCGGGTGAATCCTCAGGAATGGCTACTAGCAATGCCGCCGAGCTAAATATTCCCTTAACAGCGGAGCCGACATTGAAAGATGTTTTATGTGCCGTCAATTCCTGCAAAGCCTCCCTAAGTGAATTATGCAACCAGTTGAAGGGGTTAAAGGAAGAGCTAAGTACAGTAAGCCAAGAATTACAAAGGACTGCTGCAAGAACAACCACACTAGAGGAGAGGATGAGCCAGGCTGAAGACGATCTGTTCCCATTGAAGCAAGAGCTCAAGGCAATGAAAACGCAGATCGACCTGCATAAAGCCAAGATGGAGGAAATGGAAAATAGGTCTCGCAGGGGCAATGTGCGGGTGGTGGGCCTACCGGAGAGGTGCGAGGGTCCCCACCCAGAAGAGTTTATAGAGAAGTGGCTCAGGGGAATATTTGGAACCGAAACCTTTTCTCACCTTTTTTCTATCGAAAGAGCCCACAGAGTGCCAACTAGGCCCCCGCCATCAGGAGGACATCCCAGACCAATAATCATGAAACTTCTGAATTATAGAGACAAGGTTACATTGATGCGCAGGGCTAGAGAGAAAGGGGATATTCTATACAACGGGGCGAAAATTTCATTCTTCCCCGATTATTCCCCGGACCTACAGAAACGTAGGGCGGAATTTAGGGATATTAAGCATAAATTACGGGACTATAAAATTGAATATGCCCAGCTATATCCGGCACGCCTGCGCATCACTGCCCTAGGGGCTACCCATTTCTTTGATACAACAACAGGGGCAATAAAATGGCTTGAAGATAACAAAATGACCCTGCAGAGCTAGGGGTCACATAGGACTTGCTGAATTATTATGTTTCATTCTGCCTTTTTTTTTTTCCCTTTTTTCCTTTTTCTTTTTGGGTTTTGTTTGCAGCATATAGCGGATGGCACGGGGAGGGGAGGGTAAGAGGGGGGTGTGTTGGATGGAAGCACGGATGAAGGATGTGATTTCACCAGGTTTATATTTCTTGAATATCGTTCTGGTGTTTTGGAATTGGGTGGGGGGAGGGGGAGAGGGGGGGAGGAGTTTGGAAGTATGTTACGAAGCACTTGGTCAACATGTGAGTGAAGAGGTTTTTTTTGAATGGTTGGAAGGGAATAAAATGGTCACACGTATAGCCCCTAGGGCTAGCCTAGTTAGGCAAGAGGGGGGAACACAGAGGGGAGTGGGGGGAAGGGGGTTAGGCCAGGCAAAAGTTGAGGGGGGGGAAGGGGGTAGGTTAAATAGAGGGAGGGGAGGGGGGCTCACAATAAATAATGGGGTCAGATATTGCGGTGAACGAAAGGCACACGCACTTAAGAGGAGAGAGTCTGCAAAAATTAAGCACATCGGCACAGGTTGGTCACGCTTGCAACTAAATAACACGGGAGGAGGGGAGGGAGCGGTCCCTGGACGCGGGGGCCCTTACCCCCTCACCCTATATTTTTTACTTATTTTTAACACAACCATAGATATTATGGCAAGTTTTGTAGACACAAATGCACAAATGAATTGTTCTTATTCTCCGGGGGGTCAGCCATTCCCCCTGTTGTTTTTTCTTTTCTTTTTTTCCCTTTTTCTTTTTTTTTTGTATTTGTTTCCTTTTTAGCAGATGCCCTCTAAAACTTTAAAAATAGGCTCATGGAACATTAGGGGCATGAGCGATCCCGCTAAGAGAGCAGCTGTCTTTTCGATGATGGAAAACTATGGTGTGGGACTGGCTTGCCTGCAGGAAACTCACCTCACTAATGAGACGAAAATACATGTTCGGAGTAAGAAATTCCAAGAACAGTACCACTCGGTCCATACCTCCTACTCAAGAGGGGTGAGCATTTTGGTGAGGAGAGGTATTTCATTTTCCTGCAGGAAAGCCAGGATAGACCCGTTGGGAAGGTATGTTTTTCTGAGCTGTGTGGCAGAAAATAAACCTTTGGTGATCGCAAATATTTATATCCCTCCTCCGTTTAAAACAGAGTGCATTCTGGAATTGTTAGAGTTTGTGGATGGTATGGTGGACATTCCCATAATAGCGGTAGGCGATTTTAATGCAGTTTTAGATAGTAGCATGGACCGATTCCCACCCGTGACCCACGTGGAAAGAGTACCAGAGGGGCGATTGGCCCAACTGCTCGCTGAGATCGGATGGTGCGATTTCTGGAGATCTTATAATCCAAATACTCGGCAGTACTCTTGCCACTCAGGGTCACATTCCACTCTCTCGCGTATAGACATGGCAGTGGGCAATAGTGAAGCCATGCGAATAATAGGAAATATAGAGTATAGACCGAGGGGAATATCGGACCACTCTCCCCTGACTTTGACTCTAAACCTAAGCACTAGAACTAGTCGGAAGAGGTGGACAATAAACCCGCTATGGCTGGATCTGATCAGCAGTCCAACAGAAATCTCTTCTAAGTTAAAAGAGTTTATAACATTTAATACGGGTACAGCACCAGTGGGGGTGGTGTGGGATACCTTGAAAGCATATCTTAGGGGACTGCTACACCAGCAGGTCGCCATGGTAAAAAAAATATCAAGGGATCGGGAGGTAAGGGCTAGCAGGGAAGTCATGGAAGCAGAAGCACAATATGTGGCAGACCCAACCCGAGAAAAACAGGAGACTTGGCTCAATAAACAACAAGAGTATAAAGAGGTAATTAACAGAAGAGTAGAGAATAAGAGACTTTTCCAGAAGCAAAATTACTTTGGGGAGGGAGAGAAAGTAGGCCGGATGCTTGCCCTCCTAACTAGGTCCAATCTATTCTCACCAGCCATCTCTTCAATTAAAACGTCAGCTGGAAATATTACATCTGATCCGGCTGAGGTCTTAGAAACCTTCTCCACATTCTATCGAGACCTGTACAGGTCCTGCCAGGACTTGAACCAGCGTGAGATGGACAGGTTCTTGGAAGGAATAGACCTGCCCACACTCTCGGAGACTGATAGAAGCGAGGTAGATTCCCCCTTAACCCTGGAGGAGTTACAAAAGGCAGTTGCGGAGATGTCAGGGCAGAAATCTCCGGGCCGGATGGGCTACCATTGGAGATCTACAGGAAATATGGGGAGACTCTGCTCCCGGAACTTCTAAAAGTGCTAGAGCAGGCGACCAGGGATGGTAGGCTGCCCCTATCAATGTCAGAGGCTGATATAGTAGTAATTCCAAAGGAGGGGAAAGATCAATTGGAAGTTGCCTCATACAGACCGATATCACTGTTGTGCACAGATGCCAAGATTATTGCAAGGGTGCTTGCATCTAGGCTAAATAAATGTATCGACAAACTGGTGCATCCGGACCAATCGGGGTTTATCCCCGGTCGGTCCACTAGTATAAACATTAGAAGAGCCTACCTGAACCTACAGGTACCAACAAAAAATGCGGAATCCAGAGCCATATTGTCTTTGGACGCCGCCAAGGCCTTTGACAGCCTGGAGTGGGAATACCTTTGGAGGATGCTAGAGAAGTTTGGATTCGGCCCCGTATTTATCAGCTGGCTAAAAACCCTATACAACCATCCAAGGGCAAGGCTCATGATAAACGGCGAATATTCGGAATGCTTTTCCCTTGAAAGAGGGACAAGGCAGGGATGCCCCCTGTCCCCATTGCTGTTTGTTCTGGCTATGGAGCCATTGGCGGGAGCAGTGAGATCATCCACGGAAATACAGGGATTTCAAAGAAAAGAGAGAGAAGAGAGAATAGCGCTTTTTGCAGATGATGTTATATTTTTTCTGGGGGACACGACCTCTTCGTTGGAGAAAGTGGTGCACTTAGTAGAAGACTTTGGCAAGTTTTCAGGACTAGTTATCAACTGGCAGAAGTCATCGCTTCTACCGGTAGTTCCACTGGCCAACTCTATTCCGATGTGTTTGCCCCACTTGAAGATCACAGAGAAAATGAAATACCTAGGTGTTGTGCTGGCTAAGGACCCCGGTATGTTTATTCAGGACAATTTGATCCCCCTCTTAACGAAATTCAAGAGGAAATGCGATATTTGGAGTAGACTCCCTTTGTCGGTGGCAGGTCGAGCCAATTTGATAAAAATGGTTTGGATGCCCCAGCTGTTATACTTACTTCACAACTCCCCAATTTGGATCGGAGAAAAGTGGTTTCAAAAAATCCAATCCCTCTTTAGGGAACTAATATGGAAAAAAGGGCAGGCCAGGATTGGCTTACAAAAGCTGCAGCGCCCCGACACAGAGGGGGGACTGGGGGTCCCTCAGCCATTTATCTACTTCCTGGGAGCCCAGCTGCAGCAGTTGGGCGGCTGTGCTACCGAGGGTGGGGGAAACAGCAATATTAAAATCATTCTGCAGGGGAATCCGCACGCCTCATTAGTGGGAGCATTGGAGGCAGACTCGCTACAAGGAGAAATTCCAACATTTAAGATGATCACCAAGGTCTGGCAGGCTACTAAAAAAATAATGGGGTACAAAGGTATATCAGAATACGTGCCATTATGGAATAATAAGCGACTGCATGAATTATCAACAGTAGAAAGGAACAGACTGTGGGAAAACTGTGGGGTAAGCCGGCTGATACAATTATACGAAGGGGACACTCCGAAACCCTTTGAGGACTTAAGACGCGAGTACGGGATGTCAAGCCAGGCGCTCTACAGCTACCTGCAGATCAGGCATGCTTTGAGTAAGCAGTTTGGTAGACAACCCCCAATATGGTGCGGGATCCCACTACTACAGACAATAATCAAATCAGAGACTACCAAGGGCTTAATCACAGTGGCATACACCCAATTAACAAAGAGAGGTAATACGAAGGCAGGTCTATTAGGGGGAAGGGGCAGATGGGCGGTAGATGTGGGGGCGATAACAGACGAGCAATGGGAGAGAATTCTTGAGCTTGGATCAGAGGTGTCAGTTTCTCCTTCACAAAAAGCCTCTCACCTGATGTTGCTACACAGATCCTATCACACACCAAAAAAGCTGTTTATGTTTGGCCGGAGAACCAATGACGAATGCCCTAGATGTAGAGAAACAGGTGACCTAATTCACATGGTTTGGAGATGCCCTAAATTAGTTAGGTATTGGACCGAGATTATAAAGAAAATAAATGCTACGTTTAGAGTGGACTTAGAACCTGATCCCAAAACCTGTGTGCTGGGTTATGTCGGTAGAGAACTGAGGGATAGGAGCACGGCCATAGCGATAGTAAGATGCCTGTTTCAGGCCAGAAAATTAATTGCTCAAGCATGGCAATCAAGCACACCTCCAACCCCGGAAGCCTGGGTTGGAACGGTTAACTCCACAATACAGAGCGAAAGGACTTTCTACACCAGGTTAGGCAACTACAACCTATTCATGAAACTATGGAACCCATGGGTTCAAGCAATGCCGTGCCCTCTATCAATAATACCTTAGTGCCGAGGGCAACAGCCTCTCTTCCAGGGTAGGGATGCTGTTCCATAGCCTATAGACAAGAAGTCAAGAGAGAATGTGAGAGGAGGAGGAGAGAGGAAAGGAGGGAAAACATAGATACTAGCTTAAAAGGAGGAGAGGAAGGAAGGGAGGAGAGAAGAAAAAAAGAAAGAAAAGAAAAGGTGTGCAATGGAATAACTGGGGTGGGTCACTGGGGGGAGGGGGTGGGGGGGGATCACTAGTTCTAAAAGCATTAAATATAACCATGCATGTAAACAGCAAGAGTTTGAGTGGCTGAGATGTACAGCGTCTAGCGTGGGTGTTTCTTCTTTTTTTTCTCTTTTTTATATTACACTTTTACATAAATGCAACTTCACATATTGAATGCACAAATCTAACTAAGAGAAAAGTTTTAACGGCCACAATGATGTGACTTGGCAAGAGACAACCATGACTATCAATCTGAAAGATGTCTCTGATTAAAGTAACTGAAGTGGTTAAAAAAAAAAAAAAAAAAAAAAAAAGAAATGACACTGTGCTACAATGTAAAGTAGTGAGTGTACAGCTTGTATAACAGTGTACATTTGCTGTCCCCTCAAAATAACTCAACACACAGCCATTAATGTCTAAATCTCTGGCAACAAAAGTGAGTACACCCCTAAGTGAAAATGTCCAAATTGGGACCAAAGTGTCAATATTTTGTGTGCACTGCCTTAACCCTCTTGGGCATGGAGTTCACCAGAGCTTTACAGGTTGCCACTGGAGTCTTCCACTCCTCCATGACGACATCACGGAGCTTGTGGATGTTAAAGACCTTGCGCTCCTCCACCTTTCATTTGAGGATGCCCCACAGATGCTTAATAGGGTGCTTGGCCAGTCCATCACCTTTACCCTCAGCTTCTTTAGCAAGGCAGTGGTCGACCTGGAGGTGTGTTTGGGGTCGTTATCATGTTGGAATACTGCCCTGCGACCCAGTCTCCGAAGGGAGGGGATCATGCTCTGCTTCAGTATGTCACAGTACATGTTGGTATTCATGGTTCCCTCAATGAACTGTAGCTCCCAAGTGTCGGCAGCACTCATGCAGCCCCAGACCATGACACTCCCACCACCAGACAAAGGCAAGACACACTTGTCTTTGTACTCCTCACCTGGTTGCCGCCACACACGCTTGACATCATCTGAACCAAATAAGTTTATCTTGGTCTCATCAGACCACAGGACATGGTCTCAGTAATCCATGCCCTTAGTCTGTTTGTCTTCAGCAACTGTTTGTGGGCTTTCTTGTGCATCATCACCTTCTGAGATGACAGCCATGCAGACCAATTTGATGCAGCGTGTGGCGTATGGTCTGAGCACTGACACGCTAACCCCCCACCCCTTCAACCTCTGCAGCAATGCTGTCAGCACTCATATGTCTATTTTCCAAAGACAACCTCTGGATATGACACTGCGCACGTGCACGCAACTTCTTTGATTGACCATGGCGAGGCCTGTTCTGAGTGGAACCTCCTGTTAAACCGCTGCAAAATGTTTGGAGTTTAAAGTGAGTGTAAATGATCACCTTGTAAAACAACCCATTCAGTTTAAGATAGAAATGAAAGGCAAAACATTTGTGTATAGATTTAAAAAAAAACATTTAAATACCTTTTCTCCCTTTTTATAATTGATTACATTTACTCTATTCCCTCTGTTCTCAGCTGCATAAGAGCTGGGGGAGGAGAAAAAGCAGCACACTGATCTTCCCAGTAAATGGCTGTGCAGGGGGGTATGTCAGGACAAGTCTGATCATTGGAGCAGAGCAGGCTGAGTTCCCAGCACAGCTAGAGAACTGACCATACTGTGTTCTCCCAATTAGTGTGGTCAGTTTTAAATAGGAAAGCAGAGGGACTGGCAGAAATACCGGGGATTTTAGACAAAGAAAGCAATACACTGAGAACAGGATACTTTCTCATACAAGTACATGGTAGAGCAGGTACAAATAAGCAATATTAAATGTTGGGGTAACAAACACATTAACTGATACCTTTTATGTCTAACTGTAAAAGTAATATAAATACATTTGTGCACTCTGTACTGTACTTTGTGACACTATATAAACAAAATCCTAAACGAAAAAAATTAAAGTAATTTGTGTATGGAGTCAACTGGTATGGCCTTTTTTGAAGACCATCTCATATATATGAATGACCCCTTACCCCCATAGGCAAGGTGAGTAGTCAAGCACACAGTTTGGAAAACCTCTTCTAAGCACTGTTTTCCACAGCTAAGCCAACACAGGCCTCCTACTTGGAGCTCCCTAACCTCTCCAGTTACATAAAAGTATAAGGTCAGCAGAGGCAACCTAAAAGGTTTATAGAACACTCAAATCATGTACACACAAGGGGCTGTCCTAGTAAGCCTATGTGCAGTTTTAAGAGTCTTGGTGGCATTTTGTAAAAAGCTTGTCTTAACTGAAAAAAAACAAATAATTTGTGTTCGAAGTTACCCATAGATGTGAGATGACAGTTGCCTGGTCTGGCCATTTTTGATGACCATCTCATATTTAAGGATGGCCACTAAACCCAATAGCCAATGTGAACAGTCAGACAGTTTAGAAAAAACTCCACTGCTGATCCAACAACGGTCCCCTGCTTGGGGTTTCCTAGCCTCTCCAATCACATATATACTTGTAAAGACAGCAGAGGAAACCTATAGAGCACCCTACAGACACATTGCCCTGATGTTGGTCAAATCATGTAAACACAAGGAGCCATTCTAGTAAAGCCTGGTACACACTACTAGTTTTTTATCGTTCAACCTAGTAGGTGTTAGTACAGTGATCTCCCCCACTGAGCTGTTGTGTTCTGACAGGGGGACGCCCCCCCCCCGCCAGAACACATTGGCCAGCACTCTCTGCTCTCTGCCATTGGCTGAAAGCGCTAATCGGGAGCTGGTCAGCTGCTGGTTTTCCAGCATGCTCACCTGACAGAAGATGGCAGAAAGGCTGGTGTTCTGTCAAAAGAGCCAATTCATCGCGATCTCCAATCACGTCACTTCCAGTTACTGTAAAGCATCAGTAATTGGAGATTTAGACAAGTTTCTGTTTTGACACAACTCTGGCAAGTGTGTACATTCCACTACATGATATTATGAGCGGACATTGTTAGTCCACCTGATACTAACCAACAACATGGCCACCTCCAAGGTGGTGGCAACTTTTTCCTCCCTAGCTGCTGTTTCGTCAAAACAGCAAACTCTTCATGTACCGAAGTGTATATGCTTGACGGTGTTGTGTCAAAACAGCAACTTGTTTAAATCTCAAATTACTGATGCTTTACAGTAACCGGAAATTATGTGATTGGAGATCTCGATGAATTGGCTATTTTGACAGAAAACCGGCTTCTGTCTGACTGGCTGCCATACACACGGGCCGAATGTCAACTGGTTTTTATTGCACCGCCCAATGTCGCCCGATATTCAGCCCCTGTATACTAGGCTTAAGTCTATAGGCAGTTTTAGAAATCTTGGTGGCATTTTGTAAAAAGTTGGCCTCTCAAGTTATAACTGCCTATCCCCATGGCATTCTATGTATAGATCAGAGTTTGCATTGCCTTATCATGGAATAAGTACACAAACATTTACTTATTAACTCTGTGTAGATACTTCAGTTGTTGATTGCGCTGGGATCCTGCTATCTCATATGTTCCCACGTACTTCAGTCCTGGAATTGTTTTATGGCTTTATAGTGGTGAGCTTTGACAGCCGCCAGTAAAGATAGTAGCTTACCATGATGCTGCACAAGCCTGAGATTATGCATTATTGACTGATTACCAGCTGTCTCACCTTGGCCAGGCACACGTGTGACGGCAACATTAGAAAAATGCATTGTAAGTTCATCTGCTTTATATGTTCATAAACATTACATGACTATGCATAGGCATGGTTTAACATAGTGTCTCACACTGATTTATTGCAGCTAATTGATAGTGAAGAAATTCAGCATGTTTATTGGCCTCACCTGCCTTTATAACAAGGAGACTACAGAAACTGAGGCAGACATGTACAGACATGTCATGTTAATGTTCACAGTCATTGTGGACTCTTTACAATAAGGCAGCGGTAATAGCGGTCACGCCAAAGGGGGTAACTATAACAATAGCAGACCCTGAGACTCTTACAGGGACCAACAGCATGATGGCCCATTACAGCCTCCATACATAATGATTTAACCAGGATCACATTCACTAAGACAGGGGTCAGTAACCTTCCTTTTCCACATAAATGTACATTTACAAGCATTATCTACTGGCGTGCCAGTAAACAATAACATGTGTGGCTGTACGGTTTATTTTCAAACTGAGAAAATTGTGAAGTGCTAAACCAAAATTGTACAGCTGCTAGCAAAAGGCAATATACCAAGTCCTTCAAATCAATAAACATACAAAATGTGCATCGCTGTGATATGTGCAAATATCAAAAATAAATGTGTAGTCCAAAAAACTCCTGTATTATTCAGAAAAAACACACAAATCATCCAGTGATCCAACTTGGTAGGTGTGAGAATATTCAGCCAATATAAGGATTGAAGGCTTACCAGAACTATTGGCTGCACAATCAAGTGCAGCAAATACGCATGGATTACGCCAATCCTGTAGCGTTGGTGTGTCCTTTCCTATATCTTTATATGTGAAACTCCAGGTGTGTCAGAAGAAAAAAAAAACAACTTGTATGGTGTAATATTGTTACAATATCAGTAATTACACCCAAGTGAATATCACTCCATGCAAAATAGTTGTGCAAACACAGATCACCAGCCTTCACCATCTTTCACCTCTATGCAATGCGCACTCACCAAAAAAATGATCTTTTAAGGCAACAAGGGTGAAGTCAGGAATATCTACAGGCTTCAGTATATGACATTTTTCCCAATCTTTATCACTTTACAGGGTAGGGGCAGGGCAACTTTGGTAACACAGGTAAACAGCTGGAAGGATCTAAGGTCCAAGGTATGTTGGTTCTGACACTGAGGGGCCTCTTACTTTGATGCAGATCATTTTTTGAGCTACATACACTATATTGTCAAACGTATTGGGAAGCCTGCCTTTACACACACACAGGGATGGACTGGCCATTGGGACTACCGGGAGATTCCTGGTGGGCCAATGGCTCAGTCTGGGCCAGTTTCACTTCCAGCCGCATCTGCCGTGCGCGGCAATCTACCCGTCAACCGCCGACAGCTGGCGCCTGACGGGTAAATCGAGATTAGCCAGCATGCAGAGTAGCGCAGGGAGCTTCTGTAGTAATAAGTTCTCTCTCGTGTCATCACGCTGTTCCCCGTTGGCCCCTCCTCTCTTCTCGTCTATACCAATTGGCTTGTAAGATTATCTGGTATAGACGAGAAGAGAGGAGGGGCCAACGGGGAACAGCGTGATGACATGAGAGAGAGAACTTATTACTACAGAAGCTCCCTGCGCTACTCTGCATGCTGGCTAGTAAGATCCCACAATGTGCCCTGATGATGTGCCCCGATGTGCTATGTGCCCCATCATTTGCCCCGATGTGCTATGTGCCCCATCATGTGCCCCGATGTGCTATGTGCCCCATCATGTGCCCCGATGTGCTATGTGCCCTATCATGTGCCCTGATGTGCTATGTGCCCCATCATGTGCCCCGATGTGCTATGTGCCCCATCATGTGCCCCGATGTGCTATGTAACCCAACATGTGCCCCGATGTGCTATGTGCCCCATCATGTGCCCCGATGTGCTATGTGCCCCATCATGTGCCCTGATGTGCTATGTGCCCCATCATGTGCCCTGATGTGCCCGTGCCCTGATGTGCCATGTGCCACGTGCCCTAATGTGACATGTAGCCTGATGTGCCCTAATGTGCTATGTGCCCTGATGTGCCCCATAATGTGCCCTGATGTGCCCCATCATATGCCCTGATGTGCCATAATGTGCCCTGATGTGCCATGTGCCCCGTGCCCTAATGTGCCACGTGGCCTGATGTGCCCCATGCCGTGATGTGCCCCTATGTGCCCTGATGTGCCCCATGCCCTGATGTGCCCCTATGTGCCCTGATGTGCCCCATGCCCTGATGTGCGATGTGCCCCATAATGTGCCATGTGCCCCATCATGTGCCCTAATGTGCCATGTGCCCTGATGTGCCCCGTGCCCTGATGTGCCATGTGGCCTGATGTGCCCCGTGGCCTGATGTGCCCCGTGCCCTGATGTGCCCGTTCCCTGATGTGCCAGGTGCCCTGATGTGCCATAATGTGCCCTGATGTGCCCCGTGCCCTGATGTGCTATGTGCCCTGATGTGCCGTGTGGCCTGATGTGCCCCATGCCCTGATGTGCCCTGTGTCCTGATGTGCCCCGTGCCCTGATGTGCCCCGTGGTCTGATGTGCCCATTCCCTGATGTGCCATGTGCCATGATGTGCTATGTGCCCCGATGTGCCCTGATCTGCCACGTGCCCTGATGTGCTATGTGCCCTAATGCGCCCTGATGTGCTATGTGCCCTGATGTGCCCCGTGCCCTGATGTGCTGTGCCCCAATGTCCTATGCCCTGATGTACCTTGTGCCATGATGTGCTTTGCCCCGATGTCCTGTGCCCTGATGTGCCCCGGTGTGCTGTGCCTCAATGTCGTGTGCCCTGATGTTCTGTGCCCTGATGTGCTGTGTCCTGATGTGCTATACCCTGATGTGCTGTGCCCTGTACCGTGATGTGATGTACCCTGATGTACTGTGCCCTGACATGCCCTGATGTGTTGTGCCCTATTAGCTGATGTGCTGTGCACTGTACCCTGATATGTTGTGCCCTGTACGCTGATGTACTGGGCACTGTACCCTGATATGTTGTACCCTGTACGCTGATGAGCTGGGCACTGTACCCTATGTTGTGCCCTGTATGCTGATGTACTGGGCACTGTACCCTGATATGTTGTGCCCTGTACGCTGATGTACTGGGCACTGTACCCTGATATGTTGTGCCCTGTACGCTGATGTACTGGGCTCCGTACCCTGATGTGCTGTGCCCTGTACCCTGATGTGGCCTGGTGTGCTGTACCCTGATGTGCTGTGCCCTGATGTGCTGGGCTCTGTACACTGATGTGGCCTGATGTGTTGTGCCCTGATGTGCCTTGTGCCCTGTGCCCTGATGTGCTGGGCTCTGTACCCTGATGTGGCCTGATGTACCGTGCCCTGATGTGTTGTGCCTTGGGCGGTCTGGATGAAGTCCAGGGCCACATTTTTGTCCCAGTCCAGCCCTGCACACACATGAACTTTAATGGCATCGCAGTCATAGTCCATAGGGTTCAATATTGAGTTGGCCCACCCTTTGTAGCTATAAAAGCGTTAACTCTTCTGGGAAGGTTGTCAACAAGGTTTAGGAGGGTGTCTATGGGAAAGTTTGACCATTCTTCCAGAAGCCCATTTGTGAGGTCAGGCACTGATGTTGGACGAGAAGGCCTGGCTACCAGTCTCTGCTCAAATTCATCCCAAAGGGGATCTATCAGGTTGAGGTCAGGACTTTGTGCTGGACAGTCAAGTTCAAGGAACTCTTAAGGCGTCAGCATACCAAAACGTTTTGGACAAATTCATGCTCCCAACTTTGTGGGAACAGTTTGGGGATGGCCCCTTCCTGTTCCAACATGACTGTGCACCAGTGCACAAAGCAAAGTCCATAAAGACATGGATGAGCAAGTTTGGGGTGGAGAAACTTGACTGGCCTGCACAGAGTCCTGACATCAACCCGATAGAACACCTTTGGAATGAATTAGGGCAGAGACTGAGAGCCAGCCTTCCCAGAAGTGTTGAAGCTGTTATAGCTTCAAAGGGCGGACCGACTTAATTTTGAACCCTACAGACTGGGATGCCATTAAAGTTCATGTGCATGTAAAGGCAGTCGTCCCAATACTTTCAACAATATAGTATAGTTAGTCTGGTTGAAAAAAGACACTAGTCCACCAATAAAAGGAAAAAATAAAATAAATAAAAAACAAGTATCCTGAAAAAAAATCATATACACAGTTGATCCAGGGGAAGGCAAAAAATCCCAGCAAAGCATGAACCAATATGCTCCAGAAGGGGAAAAAATTCCTTCCTGATCCCCCGAGAGGCAATTGGATATTCCCTGGATCAACTTTACCTATACATGTTAGTACCCAGTTATATTATGTCCATTTAGGAATAGAATCCAGGCCTTTTTTAAAGCAATCTACTGAGCTAGCCAGAACCACCTCATGAGGGAGTCTATTCCACATTTTCACAGCTCTTACTGTGAAAAAACATTTCTGTATTTGGGGATTAAATTTCCTTTCCTCTATTCTAGATGTAAAGAGTGCCCCCTTGTCCTCTGTGATGACCTTAAAGTGAATAACTCAACACCAAGTTCACTATACGGACCACTTATGTATTTGTACATGTTGATCATATCCCCCCTTAATCTCCTCTTCTCAAGAGAGAATAAATTATAAATATATCAACAGATCCGCGCTTCAGACTATTTTACACCTGCAGCCCCCCTATGTAAGAAGGGGACACCTAAGTGATCCCCCAAAAAACTAAAAATCAAAGTATAGTATAGGGAGTGGCACTGTGTTAGAACAAAGGGTGTGGCTGTAAAATTAACAAGTGCTCTAGTGTGTGATATAATCGCTTCTTAGAAGTGAAGAAATATGTTATAATATGAAACTCCCAAAATCAATATATCCATATATATGTAATTAGTGAAAAATCCTTATTTAGTGATAAAGGGAATTTTCAACTATGTGTGCAAGCAGGAACACAAATTTTAAATCATCACCATTATATAACATGTGTTGACAATAGTATATATAAATCTACTAATTAGTAAATATAAAGTGCCAAGTGCCAAGTGGTGCTGTGTATAAAAACTGTGGTTATCAAACCATTGTGCATTAATGTGCAAAAAACATTTAAAAATAGTAAATCATTAATAATGTGTAAAATCCGCAACTATGTATCAAAAAAAATCCCATATACTGTTTGTTGCAAAGTGTTCGTAACAGTAATATAATGTGCCATGCACCAAATCCCCGTAGAAATCGTGCAGAAGGTTCTTCTTTGGTGGTAAAGAGCCGTGCTGTAATTATTGGCAATCACCCCCCCAATGTGGTTGCACTCACTGGAGCACTCCACCCCTGCAGGGGTACGAGCGTATGATGTTGATCCTGTTGGTCTCTCCGATTATATGGGTGTCAGTATCCTTCCACGCGTCCCAATCCAAAGCAGATACTTGCATACAGGGAGATGGGGACTCACTGTCCCTTGATGTGATGTAGGTCCCCACTAGATATCCACTGCCAAAAGATTTGTAATTCTGTTCAGCAAGTCTTCTTTTATGGATGCTGCTGGGGTCTGACTTCACTTTTCTCTCCTCTTGACATGTTCATCCAGACCTTACCATGGCCTTTTTAAAAAAAGTATTATATAATGGTTTTTTTCGATACATAGTTGCGGATTTTACACATCAATAATGATTTACTATTTTTAAATGTTTTTTGCACATTAATGCACACTGATTTGATAACCACAGTTTTTATACACAGCACCACTTGGCACTTGGCACTTTATATTTACTAATTAGTAGATTTATATATACTATTGTCAACACATGTTATATAATGGTGATGATTTAAAATTTGTGTTACTGCTTGCACACATAGTTGAAAATTCCCTTTATCACTAAATAAGGATTTTTCACTAATTACATATATATGGATATATTGATTTTTGGGAGTTTCATATTATAACATATTTCTTCACTTCTAAGAAGCGATTATATCGCACACCAGAGCACTTGTTAATTTTACAGCCACACCCTTTGTTCTAACACAGCGCCACTCCCTATACTATACTTTGATCAAGAGAGAATAAATTTAGTTCCTCTAATCTTTCCTCATAGCTGAGCTCCTCCATGCCCCTGATCAGTTTGATTGCCCTTCTCAGCACTTTTCCCTGATATCCTTTTTGAGAACTAGTGCCCAAAACGAAACTGCATATTCCAGATGAGGTCTTCCTAATGATTTAAGAGGATATACCAGTGAGAATTTGTTGCCTGTCTTAAGGGATGTGCAGGAGATGGATAGGGAGCTCCTTTTGAGAGACAAACCACAGTCAAGGGGTTCTGGTCACAACTTAGGAGTACCTTTTATTACCACCTACTCCCTTCAACATAAGGAAATAAAGCAATTAGTTTCCAAGCATTGGCATATAGTTACCAATGATAGAATTTTGAAGTAAGCTTTACCGCCAAAACCACAAATTGTTTTCAGAGGGGCTCCTTCGTTTAGGAATAGATTAGCCCCCAATATATTGGATCCCCCACCGAATAGGACCACCTTTTTTGATCAACTAACTAGATTCTATAAATGTAAGAAATGTCGGGTTTGTTCTTTCAATTCTTGCTCAAACAGGAGGACCCAGTCTTTACTAGGACAGGTCAAACTCATCTTATTACCACATTTATTACCTGTTCTACTTTGGGGGTAGTCTACATCTTGCAATGCCCTTGTGGCTTGCAATATGTGGGGCGGACCAAGCGTCCCCTCCAAGTAAGGCTCAATGAGCACATCACCAGTATTCTTACAGGCTTTAAGAATCATTTGGTCTCCAAACACTACCGTCTAGCACATGATAGAGATCCCTCCAACACCCTTTTTTTAGGGATTGACCGATACAAACCTCACTGGTGAGGGAGTTCCATGGTGCGAGAGATTTCCAAATTGGAAATGTCTTGGATCCATAGGATCAAAAGCTACACCCCCCACGGCTGTTCGGTCGTTCGCCGAATTGCGAACGATATGGGCTGTTCGCGCCAAATTCGTGTGGCGCGTCACGGCCCATAATTCACTGCGGCATCGCAGTGCATTGCTTGCTGATGATTGGCCAAGCATGCACTATGACCCGCATGCTTGGCCAATCACAGCGCCGCCTTAACAGAGAGCCGTAATTGGCCAAAGCCAAGGAGGCTTTGGCCAATTATGGCTCAGGGGATTTAGTACACGCCCCACACTATATAAGGCCGCCTGCACGGCGGCCCTGTGCAGTGTGTTCCGGTGTGCTTAGAGAGAGAGAGAGAGAGAGAGACAGTGTCATTTCATTTGAGTTAGCTAGATTAGGCAGGACAGTCAGTCAGTTAGCTGCACTTAAAGTGTATTGTGTATATATATGCATCCCAGGTGTTGCATATATATATATATATATATATACACTGTATTCAGTTTAGCTAGATCCGTTCCTGTTATCTTCTAGACTATTTACATTTAGTGCAGTGCGTCCTGCTCACAGTGTTCAGCTAGATCTGTTCCTGTTATCTTCCTACTGACAGGCAGGCTTGTCTTGTTACAGCATATAAAGCTACCTGAAGAAAATTACTGGTGTTCTTTTGATCCTATTAGTACCACAGTCAGGCAGCTAGACTATTTACATTTAGTGCAGTGCGTCCTGCTCACAGTGTTCAGCTAGATCCGTTCCTGTTATCTTCTTACTGACAGGCAGGCTTGTCTTGTTACAGTATTTTGAAGAAAATTACTGGTGTTCTTTTGATCCTATTAGTACCACAGTCAGGCAGCTAGACTATTTACATTTAGTGCAGTGCGTCCTGCTCACAGTGTTCAGCTAGATCCGTTCCTGTTATCTTCCTACTGACAGGCAGGCTTGTCTTGTTACAGTAAATACAGCTACCTGAAGAAAATTGCTGGTGTTCTTTTGATCCTATTAGTACCACAGTCAGGCAGCTAGACTATTTACAGTTAGTGCAGTGCGTCCTGCTCACAGTGTTCTGCTAAACCTACAAGTTAGTGGGGTGCGTCCTGCTCACAGTGTTCAGCTAAACCTACAAGTTAGTGGGGTGCGTCCACCTCACAGTGTTCAGCTAAACCTACAAGCTAGTGGGGTGCGTCCTGCTCACAGTGTTCAGCTAGATCCGTTTCTGTTATCTTCTTACTGACAGGCAGGCTTGTCTTGTTACAGTATATAAAGCTACCTGAAGAAAATTACTGGTGTTCTTTTGATCCTATTAGTACCACAGTCAGGCAGCTAGACTATTTACATTTAGTGCAGTGCGTCCTGCTCACAGTGTTCTGCAAAACCTACAAGTTAGTGGGGTGCGTCCTGCTCACAGTGTTCAGCTAGATCCGTTTCTGTTATCTTCTTACTGACAGGCAGGCTTGTCTTGTTACAGTAAATACAGCTACCTGAAGAAAATTGCTGGTGTTCTTTTGATCCTATTAGTACCACAGTCAGGCAGCTAGACTATTTACAGTTAGTGCAGTGCGTCCTGCTCACAGTGTTCTGCTAAACCTACAAGTTAGTGGGGTGCGTCCTGCTCACAGTGTTCAGCTAAACCTACAAGTTAGTGGGGTGCGTCCACCTCACAGTGTTCAGCTAAACCTACAAGCTAGTGGGGTGCGTCCTGCTCACAGTGTTCAGCTAGATCCGTTTCTGTTATCTTCTTACTGACAGGCAGGCTTGTCTTGTTACAGTAAATACAGCTACCTGAAGAAAATTGCTGGTGTTCTTTTGATCCTATTAGTACCACAGTCAGGCAGCTAGACTATTTACAGTTAGTGCAGTGCGTCCTGCTCACAGTGTTCAGCTAAACCTACAAGTTAGTGGGGTGCGTCCTGCTCACAGTGTTCAGCTAAAGCTACCTGTAGAAGGTTGGTGGTGTTCTCATACTACAGGCAGGCAGTTGATTTTGCTAGCTGCAGTATCAGTACATATATATATATATATATATATATATATATATATATCCCAGCTTAGTGCAGCTACAGGCCATTAGTATGTCTGGAAGGCCAAGAAGGAGAGGCAGACAGTCACAAGCCAATAAGAGAGGGCAAGCAGGCTCTGTGTCTAGTGCTGGTCGTGGAGACGGTGCATCCTCATCAGCACGTGGCCATGGGACACGCTTGGCCTTTTTTTGGGCAGCTGGCCATGTTGAGCCGCAACATGCGGAAGACTTGGTCGAGTGGATGACCAAGCCGTCCTCATCCTCCTCATCCTCTCTCACCCATGCCCAGAGTATTTTGTCTGGCAAAGCAGCGGCCTCTTCCCTCGGCTCAATGTCATCAGTGACTCCTTCCCTAGCCCCACCATGTCCTCCTGAGGAGTCCCTCGAACTGTTTGACCACAGTGTTGGTTACATGCTCCAGGAGGATGCCCAGCGTTTGGAAGGCTCTGATGATGATACTGAGCTCGATGAAGGCAGTAACATGAGCACGGACAGAGGGGGTGCCCAAGAAGGACAGCAATCTGGTAGTCATGCTCCCCCTGCTGCAGCATACTGCCAGGTTTGCTCCAGTGATGAGGAGGGAGGGGATGATGAGGTCACTGACTCAACGTGGGTGCCTGATAGGAGAGAGGAGGAGGAGGAGGCGGCACATCACCAACGAGGTAGGATGCCCTCCAGGGGCCAGCCTAAGGGCAGCACATTGACTGCATCACACCCCAAAGCTCCACATCTGCAGGGCGCTGCAGTCTCTTCGCGTTATTCAAAAAGTTCTTTGGTGTGGGCCTTTTTTGAGACGAGTGCATCAGATCGCACCGCTGCTATTTGCAACATATGTCTCAAGCGTATCTCACGTGGCCAAAACATCTCCCGCTTGGGTACCACATGCTTGACCAGACATATGTTGACCTGCCATGCAGTTCGTTGGCAAGCGTATCTAAAAGACCCACACCAAAGAACAAAGAGGACCTCTCCTTGCTCCTCATCAGCTGAGATTTCCAACCCCACTAGACCTTCAGTCCTCTCTGAGACCTGCACTGAGAGGAATGAAGGTGTAGAATTAGGTGTGTCACAGCCAAGTACTTGTGGGCAATCTGCTTTTGGTACACCGACGTCAGATTGTACCAGGCAAATTTCCCTGCCCCAGCTGCTGCACCGCCGAAAGAAGTTTGCTCCCAGCCATCCACATGCCCAGCGGTTGAATGCTAGCTTGGCAAAATTGCTAGCACTTCAACTGCTGCCTTTTCAGTTGGTAGACTCTGCCCCCTTCCGTGAGTTTGTGGAATGTGCGGTTCCTCAGTGGCAGGTACCCAAACGCCACTTTTTCTCACGGAAGGCGATTCCGGCTCTCTACCAGCATGTGGAAGGCAATGTCCATGCCTCACTGGACAGGGCGGTCAGCGGTAAGGTGCATATTACCGCTGACTCATGGTCCAGCAGGCATGGACAGGGACGTTACCTAAGTTTCACGGCGCATTGGGTGACTCTGCTGGCAGCTGGGAAGGATGCAGGGCAAGGTGCAGTAGTGTTGGAGGTTGTTCCGCCACCACGCCTCCAAAATGCTAATGATTGTGACACACCTTTCTCCTCCACCCCCTCCTCTTCTTCTTCCTCCATGGCCTCTTCCTCGGAATTAGCGGTGCTCCGTAGTCGTTCAAGGGGCTACGCAAGTACGCAGGCCAAAAGATGCCATGTGGTGCTTGAGCTGGTGTGCTTGGGGGACAGGAGCCACACTGGGGCAGAGGTTCTGTCAGCTCTGCAGGGGCAGGTTCAGAGGTGGTTGACGGCACGCCAACTTAAGGCAGGAATGGTGGTTTGCGACAATGGCACCAACCTCCTCTCTGCCCTCCGACAGGGACAAATGACCCATGTGCCCTGTTTGGCTCACGTCCTTAACTTGGTGGTGCAGCGGTTCTTGGGCAGGTACCCGGGCTTACAGGATGTCCTGAGGCAGGCCAGGAAAGTCTGTGTGCATTTCCGCCGGTCGAATAATGCCAGTGCTCGGCTGACGGACCTCCAAAAGGAGTTTAACCTGCCCAAGAACCGCCTAATCTGTGACATGCCCACCAGGTGGAACTCAACGTTGGCCATGCTGCAGCGGCTGCACACGCAGTAGAGGGCCATCAATGAGTACCTGTGCGACTATGGCACCAGGACAGGGTCAGGGGAGCTTGTTTTTTTTTCCCCACGCCAGTGGGCCATGATCAGGGATGCATGCACTGTCCTGTCACCATTTGAGGAGGCCACGAGGATTGTGAGCAGTGACAGTGCATGCATCAGTGACACTGTCCCCCTTGTCCACCTGTTGGAGCACACGCTGCGTGGAATAATGGACAGGGCACTTGAGGCAGAACAGAGGCAGGAAGAGGAGGACTTCCTTAGCTCTCAAGGCCCCCTTTATCCAGACAGTGTTCCTGCGTGCCCGCTGATCACACAGGAAGAGGATGAGGAGGAGGAGGAGGAGGAAGATTGTGTCAGTATGGAGGTGGAGCCTGGCACTCAGCATCAGCAGCAGTCTTTAAGGGATCAGTCCCAAGAACACATGGACTTGTACGTGGCTGGGAGGAGGTGGCTGCGAACCCTGTCGTCCTTAGTGACCCAGAGGACTCCGGACCGAATGCCTCAGCAAACCTACGCTGCATGGCCTCCCTGATCCTGCAAAGCCTGCGTAAGGATCCTCGTATTCGTGGTATCAAGGAGAAGGACCAATACTGGCTGGCAACCCTCCTTGATCCACGTTACAAGGGTAAGGTTGCGGACCTTATCTTGCCATCGCAGAGGGAGCAGAGGATGAAACATCTTCGGGAGGCCTTGCAGAAAGGTCTGTGCAATGCGTTCCCAGAGACTGGGAGGTTACAAACTCCTGTTTCTGGACAACGTGTTGCTGAGGCTTCGGTCAGTCAAAGAAGGAGCGGTGGAGAAGGTGGCCGTCTGACCGATGCGTTCAGACAATTTTTTGGTCCGCAGCCCCAAGGTATGATCGGTTCCAGCAACCATCGCCAGCGTCTGTTTTACATGGTGCAGGAATACCTAGGGGCAAGATCAGACTTGGACACCTTTCCCACCGAAAATCCTCTGGGTTACTGGGTCTTGAGGATGGATCACTGGCCAGAGCTTGCACAGTATGCAATTGAGCTACTGGCCTGTCCTGCATCCAGCGTTCTTTCGGAACGCACATTCAGTGCTGCTGGAGGCGTGGTAACCGATCACAGGGTGCGTCTGTCCACTGACTCGGTCGATCGACTGACCTTCATAAAAATGAATCAGTCTTGGATCACCACCAGCTACCAAGCACCTGATGCTGATGTAACCGAATATTTTTTTTTGAAATCTCAGATCCCTTCAAAGACTGCCTATGCTGATGCTGAGTGACTATCCCTGAGTAATTATCCTCTCCCTCCTCAATCATCAAGCTGATAGCTTGTAAGAACATTTTTGGTTCTGGGCGCCACCACCAGTGCCTAAGGCACAATTTTTCAGCCCCTGTTTAACAGGGGCGTGTAATTACAATTTTTGATGCAATACTTTGCAGCAGGGCTCGTTCCTGCGTTCCAACTAGAGTGTCTGTGAGGGGTTGCAGTGTTGTGGCACCAGCACCAGTGCCTAAGGCCCATTTTTTCTGCCCCTGTTTAACAGGGGCGTGTAATTACAATTTTTGATGCAATGCTTTGCAGCAGGGCTCGTTCCTGCGTTCCAACTAGAGTGTCTGTGAGGGGTTGCAGTGTTGTGGCACCAGCACCAGTGCCTAAGGCCCATTTTTTCTGCCCCTGTTTAACAGGGGCGTGTAATTACAATTTTTGATGCAATACTTTGCAGCAGGGCTCGTTCCTGCGTTCCAACTAGAGTGTCTGTGAAGGGTTGCAGTGTTGTGGCACCAGCACCAGTGCCTAAGGCCCATTTTTTCTGCCCCTGTTTAACAGGGGCGTGTAATTACAATTTTTGATGCAATACTTTGCAGCAGGGCTCGTTCCTGCGTTCCAACTAGAGTGTCTGTGAGGGGTTGCAGTGTGGTGGCACCAGCACCAGTGCCTAAGGCCTAATTTTTCAGCTCCTGTTCAACAGGGGCATGTAATTACAATTCTTGATCTAATATTTCACAGCAGGGCCCTGTGAGGGCTTACAGTGTTGTGGCCACAGCAACACCTAAGGCCCAAATTTCTGCTGAGTATATAGGGCAGGACCCTACTTTCAAACAACTAACTTACAAACGACTCCTACTTGCAAACGGAAGGAGACAACAGGAAGTGAGATGAAATCTACCCCTAGGAAGGGAAATTCTCTCCTGTAAGAGTTAATATGGGAAAAACATTTCTCCTTTCCACTGATGCTTTCCAATCGTTGTTCCACAAAAAAACACAAATTTTCAAAAAACATTTTTCATTGGGACAAAAAGTGAGGTGAAGTCTTCTGAAGAGGAGGAAAGACAGCAAAACAAATGTCACAGGGGTGATAACCCTTCCCTATGTTTTTCAAAAAGCTTAAAAAAGATTTTTTGGCTGGAGCTAAACACGTTAAAAATGTACCCGTTCAAAATTACAAAGAGATTCTACTAAACAACAAACCTACAGTCCCTGTCTTGTTTGCACCGCCTGTATACTGCTGTTCAGAGTATATAGGGCCTGGTGGCCCCACACCTTTCCTTATTTTAATTTGGGTGCGGGGTTCCCCTTAATATCCATACAAGACCCAAAGGGCCTGGTAATGAACTCGGGGGTACCCATGCCGTTTGTCTCACTGATTTTCATCCATATTGCCAGGACCCAACATTACATTAAACCCGCAAGCAGTTTTAAATGAGATTTTTCCTTTAAAAATGACATTTGGTGCAGGGACTGTTCTAAACACGGGAAACACGCGTCACTTTACAGGCATACTATAGACACCCCTCAGGTACGATATTTAAAGGAATATTTCACTTTTTTTTTTTCACTTTAAGCATTATTAAAATCACTGCTCCCGAAAAAACGGCCGTTTTAAAAAGTTTTTTTTGCATTGACACATGTCCCCTGGGGTAGGACCCGGGTCCCCAAACCCTTTTTAAGACAATACCATGCAAATTAGCTTTTAAAATGAGCACTTTTGATTTCGAACGTTCGAGTCCCATAGACGTCAATGGGGTTCTAACGTTCGTGCGAACTTTCGGTCCGTTCGCAGGTTCTGGTGCGAACCGAACCGGGGGGTGTTCGGCTCATCCCTACATGCAATACTCTGCAATACTCTGCAATACTCTGCAATGCCCTGCAATACTCTGCAATACCCTGCAATACTCTGCAATACTCTGCAATGCCCTGCAATACTCTGCAATACTCTGCAATACCCCGGAAATACTCTGCAATACCCTGCAATACCCCGCAATATTCTGCAATACTCTGCAATACCCTGCAATGCCCTGCAATACTCTGCAATGCCCTGCAATACTCTGCAATACCCCGCAATACCCAGCAATACTCTGCAATACCCTGCAATATTCTGCAATACTCTGCAATACTCTGCAATACCCTGCCATACTCTGCTGAAATACCCTGCCATACTCTGCAATACCCTGCCATACCCTGCAATACCCAGCCATACTCTGCCATACCCAGCCATACTCTGCAATACCCAGCCATACCCTGCAATACTGTGCCATACCCTGCAATACCCAGCAATACTCCGCCATACTCAGCCATACTCTGCAATACCCAACCATACTCTGCAATACCCTGCCATACTCTGCAATACCCAGCCATACTCTGCAATACCCTGCCATACTCTGCAATACCATGCCATACTCTGCAATACCCTGCCATACTCTGCAATACCCAGCCATACTCTGCAATACCCAGCCATACTCTGCCATACTCTGCAATACCCAGCCATACTCTGCAATACCCAGCCATACTCTGCAATACTCGGTGATACCCAGCCATACTCTGCCATACCCAGCCATACTCTGCAATGCCCAGCGATACCCTGCAATACCCAGCCATACTCAGCCATACCCAGCCATGCGGCTGTACTTGGCCTCTGTATGTGGCCAGGCTGCGGAAGTCTCACACATGTGATATCGCCGTACTCAGGAGGAGTAGGAGAATCTATTTTGGGGTGTAATTTTTGTTATGTACATGCTATGTGTTAGAAATATTGTATAAATGGACAACTTTGTGTTAAAAAAAATGCATTTAACCACTTCCCGCCCGCCGGCCGTCATACGACATCCTTGACTTTGTGCGGGGATATCAGAATGACGCTTTCAGCTACAGGCACCATTCAGATATCAGCTTTTTCAGCCAGCGATTCCCTACACCATAAGAATGATAATAGTGGCTGTTCCACTGCTTAATCATTCTTACAGGAGGCGAGAGGGGACGTCCCTACCCTCCCGCCGCCCTCAGGTGCTTCTACCGACTCACTGCTACGATCAAAGCCAGGATCGTTTTTTTATTTTTTTATTTCAGGCTTCCCAGCCTAGAGGTGAGATGTGATGTCTTATTGACCCCATATCTTACTGTAAAGAGGATCTGTCATGCCATATTTCTATTACAAGGGATGTTTACATTCCTTGTAATAGGAATAAAAGTGATGAAAAAATGTATTTTTTGGAAAAAAGCATCAAACTAAAATAAATAAAATAAAATGAACAATAAAATAAATAAATAAATAAATTTAAAGTGCCCCTGTCCCCATGTGCTCACATGCAGAAGCGAACGCATATGTAAGTCCCGTCCACATATGAAAACGGTGTTCAAACCACACATGTGAGGTATCGCTGCGATCGGTAGAGTGAGAGCAATAATTTTGGCCCTAGACCTCCTCTGTAACTCAAAACATGTAACCAGTAAAAAATTTTAAAGCGTTGCCTAAGGGGATTTTTAAGTAGCGAAGTTTGCACCATTCCACGAGCGTGTGCAATTTGAAGGGTGACATGTTAGGTATCTGTTTACTCGGCATAACTTAATCTTTCACATTATGTAAAAACATTGGGCTAACTTTAATGTTTTTTTTTTTTTTAAAAGAACAAAATTGTTTTTTTTTCCAAATAAAACGCGTTCGAAAAATTGCTGCGCAAATATCGTGCGAGATAAAAAGTTGCAATGGCCACCATTGTACTCTCTAGGGTCTTTGCTAAAAAAAACATATATAATGTTTTGGGGTTCTATGTAATTTTCTAGCAAATACATGATGATTTTTACATGTAGGAGAGAAATGTCAGAATTGGCCTGGGTGCTCCAGAACGCCAGAAGGTGCTCCGTGCATGTTGGGCCTCTGTATGTGGCCACGCTATGTAAAAGTCTCACACATGTGGTATTGCCATACTTGAGAGTAATAGCAGAATGTGTTTTGGGGTGTAATTTGTGGTATGCATATGCTGTGAGAGAAATAACCTGCTAATATGACAATTTTGTGGAAAAAAAAAGAAAAAAAAAATCTTGATTTTGCAAAGAATTGTGGGAAAAAATGACAATTTCAAAAAACTCATCATGCATCTTTCTAAAAACCTTGAATGGTCTTCTTTCCAAAAAGGGGTCATTTGGGGGGTATTTGTACTTTTCTGGCATGTTAGGGTCTCAAGAAATGAGATAGGCCATCAGTACTTCAGGTGTGATCAATTTTCTGAGATTGGCACCATAGCTTTTGGACTCTATAACTTTCACAAAGACCAAATAATATACACTGATTTGGTTTATTTTTACCAAAGATATGTAGCGGTATAAATTTTGGCCAAAATATATGAAGAAAAATTGCTAATTTGCAAAATTTTATAACAGAAACATAAAAAAATGCATTTTTTACAGAATTTTCGGTCTTTTTTCTTTTATAGCGCAAAAAATAAATAACCCAGCGGTTACTAAGTACCACCAAAAGAAAGCTCTATTTGTGTGAAAAAAAGGACAAAAATTTCATATAGGTACAGTGTTGCATGACTGAGTAATTGTTATTCAAAATGTGAGAGCACTGAAAGCTGAAAATTGGTCTGGTTATTAATGGGGTTTAAGTGTCCAGTGGTCAAGTGGTTAATACAAGAAAGGACTTTGCTCGCCTTGGAAACTGCAGCTTGGAATTGCATGCTATTATTAAGCTTATGATCTACCAAAACCCCCAGATCCTTCTCCACTACGGATTCCCCCAATTGTACTCCCCCTAGTATGTATGATTCATGCATATTCTTAGCCCCAAAGTGCATAACTTTACATTTTTCAACATTAAACCTCATTTGCCACATAGTTGCCCAATTAAACAGTGCATTGAGGTTGGCTTGTAAGTTGGAGATATCCTGTAAGGACGTTATTCCACTGCATAGCTTGGTGTCATCTGCAAAGTTTGAAACTGTACTTTTAATCCCAGACCCTATATCATTTATAAATATTTTAAAAAGTAAGGGTCCCAACACTGAACTTTGGGGTACATCACTGATAACCTTCGACCATTCTGAGTAAGAATCATTAACCACTATTCTCTGAATTTGGTCTTTTAGCCAGTTTTCTATCCATTTACAAACTGATATTTCCAAGCCTGTAGAGTAGACTTTACTTTACACATTAGCCGTGTGTGGGGAATTGTGTCAAATGCTTTTTCAAAATCCAAGTATACCACGTCCACGGCCACCCCTCTGTCCAAGGTTTTACTTACCTCCTCAGAAATCAGATTTGTTTGACATCTTCTGTCTTTCATGAATCCATGCTGTCTGTTCCTTAATTTTTTTTTTTTCCAGCAAGAACTCATCTATGTGGTATTTTATTAAACTCTCCAGTATCTTTCGACTATAGAATTTAAACTAACAGGTCTATAGTTACCTAGTAAAGACTTTGATCCCTTTTTAAATATAGGCACCACATTGGCCTTACGCCAATCCAGTGGTACTATGCCAGTCATAAAGAGTCCCTAAAAATTGAAAACAATGTCTTTGAAATAACAGTGCTCAATTCTTTGAGGATCTGTGGGTGGAAGCCATCTGGCCCAGGTGCTTTATCCCCCTTTTTTCTGTCTAAATATTTCTGGACCATATAAATTTTGAGCCATTGTGGATCATTTGGGGCTGTGTCACTATCATCACCATTATGGACATGAGCTCCCCGATGCTCCTTTGTATACACAGAGCTGAAGAAAGTATTTAATACATTTGCTTTCTCTTTGTCTCCAGTCACCCACTCCAGATTATTTTGCAAAGGGCATAACTAGTCAGACCTGACCTTTTTACTATCAATATATTTGAAGAATTTTTGGGGGTTTGTGAAACATATCTGTCCTGGGCATGTCCAGGAACCCAGGGCATTGTAGGAAATGGAGTTAAAGGGGTCTGTGCCTGCATCTTAACATTGTGTGTAAATGGGCACTCAACTACAATGCTTAAAATTCAGTTGTGTTGTTTTATGGGTGTTCTACAGAGAATGAGAGGTCAAGGATAATGGCTTTAATTACTTCTACTTGTTAAACCATCCATCATTGAGTCTGTTGCCAGACAATGCATTGTAGGTCTTTCTGGCAGTAAAAAAGCACAGTCAAGGGTAAATATCGCACGGAATCCGTTATATTGGCAGTATCACATCTGGTCTGCTGCAAAAAGGCAAAGTTCCCATTTCAGATGCCAGTCTGATTACTGAATGACTAAAGTTTGCTAGTTATAAAAAAAGAACGTTTTAGACATTTTATGTTTGTTTGTTTTTTCCCAGTCTTGAGTGGAATGTATTAAATCAAAATTGTTCAAAATAATTATTGCAGACTTTGTGGTTTATGTCTGTCATAGCTGCGCTTTACTGAAATGGGTTAATTTTTGACCAACTTAGACCATAAAACCCATTTAGAGATTAATGATAGGTCTGTGTTGCAGCAATTCCACCTTTTGCACCTCATTTTCTTACATTTGGCATGTTACTATTATCAGGTTGCAGTAACGCGGGGTAAAACGCACAAAGCATTTTCAGTGTACTACAGTTCACTACAATGCTCTCAACTTTTTACAGCCCATCCATTTTGCCTATTCATTTTACAATGCACCTGTTTTCTGGAGTTATGTTGGGCTGTCATGAAAAAGGAATAGTACCACAACACACTAACATGTGAATTTTGCGCTACCATGTGTTGTGCTAAGCCATGGGTGTCCAACCTGCCATGAGGCATTGCAAGACTGACAGTTGCAAGCATGACTCCCAAGGGCAGAGGCATGATGGAACTTGTCACCAAAGGCAGAGGCATGATGGGACTTGTAGTTCCCCAACAGCTAGAGGGCCGCAAGTTGTACACCCATGTGCTAAGCTTTTCATGTAAATGACTGCAGCTGATGATGTCTTTGGCACCCACCAATCTGTAGCTGTATAGGCAGCAGCTATGGACAACAGGGTTGTTCTGATACTACCCCACATTAGAGATTCTTCTTAAAGTGTAAGTAAACCCCCCTAGTGTTTTCAGCCAAGGAAGCTGCCATCTTTGCCTCTGTTTAATTCACAACTGCCATGATGCTGCACATGTGATCAGTTATGAAACCAGCCGATGGTTTGACAGTTTTGTTGAGAGCACAACCAATTGGAGTATCACATTTCCTGCAAGTGCTGGAAATGAAACTGTTTTATGGATGGGTTTACTTGTTTTACTACCTGTGCTCCCTTTATATGAAAGCTACATCTGGCATCTTACAATTCCTGGGACAGCAGATAGAAATTTTCTTGCAAATCAAGAAATTCTTCCATAATGGCCACAAATTACAGGTTTATGGGACCTGTTGTGAAATTTCAGAGAAAATCATCAAGTGCATAAAGGGAAATTTGGGCTATGATCGCAAACAAAATACATTAACACATGTTATGCTTTAAACCGATTATGCTGTATTTTCATTTCAGTTGAAAAAGAATAAAAAATGTAGGCCAAGTCACCACAATGTAGCTGACATTGTATAAATAGCTTCTATATAGAGAAGATATAAAAAGTCTATACAACCCTGTTAAAATGTCAGGTTTCTATGATAAATCATTTCAGAACTTTTTCCACCTTTAATGTCACCTATAAACTGTACAATTCAATTGAAAAACAAACTGAAATCTTTTAGGGGGGAGTAAAAATAAAACACTAAAATAATGTGATTGCATAAGTGTGCACACCCTCTTATAAGTGGGGTTGTAGCTGTGTTAAGAATTAATCCATCACATTCAAACTCATGTTAAATAGGAGTCAGTACACACCTGCCATCATTTAACGTGCCTCTGATTAACCCCAAATAAAGTTCAGCTGTTCTAGTAGGTCTTTCCTGACATTTTCTTAGTTGCATCCTACAGCAAAAGCCATGGTCCGCAGAGAGCTTCCAAAGCATCACAGGGATCTCATTGTTAAAAGGTATCAGTCAGGAGAAGCTTATAAAAGACATTAGATATACCATGGAACACAATGAAGACAGTCATCATCAAGTGGAGAAAATATGAAATTCTCAAGAACTGGACATCCCTCCTAAATTGATGAAAAGGCGAGAAGAAAACTGGTCAGGGAGGCTGCCAAGAGGCCTACAGCAACATTAACCGCTTGCCGACCAGTCGCCACAGTTATACTGCGGCAGGTTGGCACCGCTGCACAAATCGCCGTAGCTATACGTCGGCTTTAAGACGCTATAGCAGGCACATGCGCGGGGATCTGTGTGTGTAAACACACAAATCCCAGTTCTGTCAGGGGAGTAGAGACAGATCGTGTGTTCCTACTAAGTAGGAACAACACAAGATCTGTCTCCTCCCCCAGGCAATCACATCCCCCCACAGTTAGAAACACACATAGGGAAATCATTTAACCCCTTGATCGTCCCCTAGTGTTAACCCCTTCCCTGCCAGTGACATTGATATAGTAATCAGTGGCTATTTTTAGCGCTGATCGTTGTATAAATGTCAATGGTCCCAAAAAAGTGTCAAAAGTGTCCGATCTGTCCGCCGCAATGTTGCAGTCCCAATAAAAATCGCAGATCGCTGCCATTACTAGTAAAAAAAAAAATAAATAATAATAAAAATGACATAAATCTATCCCCTATTTTGTAGATGCTATAACTTTTGTGCAAACCAATCAATATACACTTATCATGATTTTTTTTACAAAACATATGTAGAGGAATACATATCGGCCTAAACTGATGAAGTTTTTTTACATTGTTTTGGGGATATTTATTATAGCAAAAATGTACAAAATATTGTGTTTTTTTCAAAATTGTCGCTTTTTTTGTTTATAGCGCAAAAAATAACAAACGCAGAGGCAATCAAATACCACCAAAAGAAAGCTCTATTTGTGGGGGAAAAAAAGGGCATAAATTTTGTTTGGGTACATTGTCGCACAACCGCGCAATTGTCAGTTAAAGCGACGCAGTGCCATATCGCAAAAATTGGCCAGGGCAGGAAGGGGGCAAATCCTTCCGGGGCTGAAGTGGTTAAAGGAGCTGCAGGAATATCTGGCAAGTACTGGCTGTGTGGAACATGTGAGAACAATCTCCTGTACTCTTCATATGTCTGGGCTATAGGGTAGAGTGGCAAGACGGAAGCCTTTTCTTACGAAGAAAAATATCCAAAACCCGGCTAAATCTTGCAAAGACATATCTGAAGTCTCCCAACAGCATGTGGGAAAATGTGTTATGGTCTGATGAAACCAAGGTTGAACTTTTTGGCCATAATTCCAAAAGATATGTTCGGCGCAAAAATAACACTGCACGTCACCAAAAGAACACCATACCCACAGTGAAGCATGGTGGTTGCAGCATCATTTTTTGGTGGCAGTTTTTCTTCAGTTGGAACAGGGGCCTTAGTCCAGGTAGAGGGAATTATGACCAGTTACAAATACCAGTCAATATTGGCACAAAACCTTCAGGCTTCTGCTAGAAAGCTGAACATGAAGAGGAACTTCATCTTTCAACATGACAACAACCCAAAGCATACATTCAAATCAACAAAGGAATGGCTTCACCAGAAGAAGATTCAAGTTTTGGAATGGCCCAGCCAGACCTGTATCCAATTGAAAATCTGTGGGGTGATCTGAAGAGGGCTGTGCACAGGAGATGCCCTCGCAATCTGATAGATTTAGAGTGTTTTTGCAAAGAAGAGTGGGCAAATAATGCCAAGTCAAGATGTGCCATGATGAAAGACTCATACCCAAAAAGACTGAGTGCTGTAATAAAATCAAGAGGTGCTTCAACAAACTGTTCGTTTAAGGGTGTGCACACTTGTGCAAGCATATTATTTTATTTTTTTTACTTCTCTCTACCTAAAAGATTTCAGTTTGTTGTTCAACTGAGTTTATAGGTCACGTTAAAGGTGGAAAAAGTTCTGAAATGATTTATCTTTGTCTCATTTTTTTACATCACAGAAACCTGACATTTTAATAGGGGTGTGTAGACTTTTTATATCCACTGTACATGCATATTTTCTTATCCATGCATTTGTTGTGTTTGACGATGCAGTAAAATGCATGGCAATGCATATATACGCTGAACTGACCCTAAAGCCTCGTCCATAATTTACATTGGTGCATTTTTGATGCAATTATATGCATGTGAAACTCCACCCAAATAATCATCTGTGCTATTATACTCAATAGCACTGTTTACATCTCTTTTGTTTTTGCAGTTGCAGTGTCATTGACTATAATTTCATTATGCATTAAACTGAACAAACATTTCGTAAGCATGAACAAAGTGGGTAATTTATCTTATTTATTTCAGTGTTTTACTTTTGGTCTTCTCAAGGTTTAACTTTGAACAATGCAATGCCTGTTTTTGCACTGTTATGCACAGAAAATACACATTGAATTTAAAGTGTTACTAAACCCACAACCGTAAAATCAGTGTGTATATGCAGTAAAACATGCTTGTTACACTCTCTGTGAAACCTAAGGTGTTAATCCTCTGCATTGTGTAAAATGGCTGTTTGATCCTGTTTTCTCTGATCCTCCCCTTCTTCCACAGTCCCCAATTTATCTCCTGACAGTACAGAGCCTTGGGGGTACGTGCTAAGTTTAGTATGCGTTGCTAGAGTTTTTTGTTTTTTTTTTGGGAGGGTGCATATGATCAGCACAGGGCCAATCAGCACTGTCCAGACAGAGAGTTAGGGGTCATGCAGCCTCATAGGACAGTCAGAGGTGAATGAAAACTCCTCCTACAAGCTTTAACCATATACTTATAGAAGTTACAAGACTAGGTATTTAGCAGTTTATATTTACAAAAATATTTGCATTTCCATGTTCTGTGTACTGTGGGAGACCAGATATATATTTTTTTACACGTAACACTTACTACATAGTAGTGTGGTTAAGTTTAGTAATGTTGAACAGTCTATTGGTGAACTGGGTAACAGTAAAACTGAAGGTTTCTGTTCTGAGTGAACTGTTGCCATCCCTTGTGGTTTGGAAATCCTGAATTTGTTTCTTTTCGTTGCGCTGATGGATGGGGACACACGTGGCCATAGATAGGATGTCTTTGTGTTTTCTAAACACACCACAGTTCCTCTTCCCTGACTTTTTTCTCACGGTCTCTGAAAAGGTGATATGTGTGGGACTGGTTCTGTACAGGTGCAGATCAGATACTGAGGAAGAAGGAAAACCATTTCTTTTTTTTTTTTTTTGTATTCTTTAGACAAAAAAAAAAGCCCTTTGAACAAAGTTTGGAGTGTTTCTTGGTCAGATGACTCAAGGTTTGCTGGCAGTCAATGAGAAACGGAGTGTGAGAAAGTTAGTCAAGCAAAGAATAAAATAATAACTCCTAAGTTGTGAAATATGATGGATCAGCTGTAACACAGAACTCTATACAAAAAATATTCTGTGATGAAGCTTAATTCAAAACTTAAAGGTTTGAAGGGAATTTGTCATACACTTAATAAATGTAGTCAGAAATTAGTAATTATTATTTAAAGCTTAGTTAAGACAAAAAAATGAGATTAGTATAGAATGCAATATTGCAATTTTATGATTATTTTCTTCTTCTAGTTATGTAGCTTATGCTTAGAACATTACTGAAAGATGTTCAGTAAACATCATATGCTTTTTAAGAATTAACTATACAGTTTATGACTTGATGCAAAAAACTGCATAAAATGCATAAAAACTAATATTCAAAAATACAGAAACTATCCGTGCTAAAATCTACATAAAATACATAGAACAGTAGCTAGCATCACATTTGTAAATTACAAATAAACTAAACATATATAAAACATGCAGCGCTTGGAATAAATCTATAAATCAGAGTAGAGCAAAGTCCTTGGAAAAGCTAGCCGGAGAAGAAAGTATCCCAGCACTAGTCTCAGTGTGACGGATCGAACCATACACCACCACGGTGATCATCACACAATTCTCCTTATCGGAAGGAGTGGACCCTCATATTATAGAGAGATCAAACTCGCTAGATGAACTACAAATGGAACCCTCGATCCAGAGGAACAGTGACACTTCAAGTGGGAGACTCCAACAGGGATAAAGCCAGTAGCCCAAAGACCACCTCCTAAGCCTCCGATCTCCAGCAGACTGACACAAATCCATTTCTGATAGTAATGCAGTTCACCTCATAAGAATGTAAAGAATACCAATGTGCAATATGCAACTATCACTCAATGGTATCTTTATTATAAAATGTACACTCACTTGTAAAACAATCAATAAAAGCTTTGTGTGTACGATCGTAGCGGCTGCGGTATTCGGCGTGCTTGCGTCATGCTACATACTATCGATTGATGGGATTGTTCAGATGTGCGGCCACAAGGAGACCTTTCTTCAAACTTCATGTTCACAGGACGGGCTCCCTCCCAAACCCGCACCCACAGCGGTGGATGTTGAGGACTTGCACCCATTTTGACAGCCTGAGAGGCTCCCATATTGGGTCTTTTGGGTCACAGCAGAGCTCAAAGTTTAATTCCCGATCACAAATTCCTCACTCTCTCCCCGTCTCCTCAACGGGCGTTGACAGCTCATAAAAACGAATATTAATTAGGAAAAAATTATTTTATGCAACCAATATTTTTCTTGAAACTATACCAAGGTCATAGCTAGCACTAGACACCCAGGACACATGCCCTGTATGTCCTAATAAGTTCCCCGAATTGGTATTGCTTTCTGCATAATGCTACAATTTATGGTGTCTGTTAGATATCACAGATCACAGGCAAAAGGCACAGAGTCAAACAGATTGGCTCTATGCCATGTGATCACCAATCACAGCAATCACAAATGTAAACACAGCATGTGTTTACATTAGAGATCCTACATCTTCATCTTCTGGTGCTGATCCTCCTGATACTTCTGAAGCTGGTGCTTCTCGTGCCTGGTCATGTAAGAAAATACACAGGCAGTGGCGTGGACGCACAGAAGAAGGACTCCCCCGGATGGAAACAAGGGGGAGAGGAGGCTCAGGACCCAGACATCACATGACTGTGGCTTCAGGTAAGAAATAGGTCATTTGGATTTTTTATATGTTTTAGCAATCAGCTAGAGGGGGTGAGAGGGGATGAGGAGGAGGGTGTTCTTGGTTTGCCCTGAGTTGGGCTTTCAGGCTATGACAACATTCTTCTTGGGATGAATAAATTAGTTGAAATACAAGAGATGAGGTACTTACCTTTCCTGGATAAGATGATCTTCCAGGGGGGTATAGTCTTTCTGGGGCTGCCTGACATTTATTTTTTGTGTTGCACAGCACCACACTGCAGTGGCATGCAACATAATAAAAACAATGTCAGGTGGCCACAGTACCACCAGACAGTCAGCACCCACTGCTTCCTTGACAGTGGCACTTCAGAGTGAGGGGAGGTCTCCTTCGCTGCTCCATATGTAGGAGCACATAAGTAAGCTATAGTTTATATAAGAAATTCAAGGGGATGATTACCTCCTCCCTCTGAACTGGGGGGAGGAGTGATGCACTAGGGATGAGCCTTCTCTGATTTGGTCTGATTGAGTCAGAGATTGTGGCATCATCAGCCCACCTCTCTGACCCAGACAATCAGCTTTCTATGAATGGCTGAGTGCTGCTCAGACCTACGCTATTTTGTTCCAGGTGTGAGACAGGAAGGTCTCCTCTTGTACCCAAAACATTGTGCTGTATACTGTATATAGCCTCAGCTACATACAGTTCATACAGCACATCCAGAGGTTGCACATGTAGGTAAGGGAAATAGTTTGATTGGGCCAGCTTGGCCTGAATAAACTATTTAAAGTGAAACTAAAGCTGGAGATCCCCCCATCTCCTGTGACAGCGTGCAAGGGGTTCCTCTAGCCTCCCCCACTGCTATCATATTTAAAATTAGTACAGCTGTATGAGGGGGCTGCCTGCAAAGCCATGTTATTCATTTACAGAGATCTGTGAATTAATAAACTACAAGTCCTGACTGCCACCCACGAAAGACAGACCTGGAGTCCTTAATGGACTACAAATGTGTTGATCTGCACTTTCCTAGTCCATTGATACTTCCTCCAGTTTTCTTAAAGCCTGTACAGATGCATGGGCAGAAAGGTGGCGGGAGAGTTTGCAGCAGTTTGACATTTGTGATAGTGTACCTCTGCTCTACTCAGGTGTAAAGTGATGTGTTAGAGTTCAACTAATGTAAAGAAACAAAAAAAACTTAAATCAGAATAATATATGCATGAACATGAAGAGGAAATTCTGCAGCCACCCACAAATATAACTGTAAATATATATAGAATCGGTGTTTCGCAAACTCAAAAATCAGTGAATCAGCATATAAAATGATAGCATAACCTATGATAATTTAAAAGAGCTAACAAAGTCCTGGGTGGCTTAACTCCAACGTAAAAATGCATATAATAGCAAAGGAGAAAGCCTTCAAAAAATACAAGGCTGAGGGGTCATCATCAGCATTCCAACTTTACAAAGAATGCAATAAGAAATGTAAGGGTGCAATCAGGGCAGCTATGATAGAACACGAAAGGCACATAGCGGGAAGAGAGTAAAAAAAACAAAAAACAAGAAATTCTTTAAGTATATAAATAGTATGAAAGGGAGGTCAGAACATATTGGCCCCATAAAGGATGATGAAGGGAATCTGGTTACAAAAGATGGAGAGATGGTGAAGGTTTTGAATTTATTCTTCTCCTCGGTCTTCACAAGGAAAGGGGGGGGGATTCAGTAACCAAGACTGCAATGTTTATTATCATGACACATCACAGGAAGCACCCACATGGCTAACAGAGGATAGAATTAGGAATAGACTTGAAAAACATAACATTAATAAGTCACCAGGACCAGC
Source organism: Lithobates clamitans (assembly GCA_037952925.1). Lineage (NCBI taxonomy): Eukaryota > Metazoa > Chordata > Amphibia > Anura > Ranidae > Lithobates > Lithobates clamitans. The sequence goes on from JBBGZY010000527.1 coordinate 845,258, forward strand.
TTCCTTGAGGGTCCTTAAGGAACTCAGTCAAGTGATAGCCAGACCATTGTTCCTAATTTTTAGGGACAGTCTACTGACTGGAATGGTACCAGCTGATTGGAGAAAAGCAAATGTAGCACCAATATTTAAAAAAGGGGCGAGATACATCCCTGGGAACTACAGACCAGTTAGCCTAACATCAATAGTCTGCAAGCTCTTGGAGGAGATGATAAGGGACTATATACAAGACTTTAATAATAAAAACTGTATTATTATCAGTAATCAACATGGATTCATGAAGAATCGTTCTTTCCAAACCAATCTATTAACCTTCTATGAGGAGGTAAGCTGCCATCTAGATAAAGGAAGGCCCGTAGATGTGGTGTATCTGGATTTTGCAAAGGCATTTGATACAGTTACCCACAAACGTTTGCTGTACAAACTAAGGTCTGTCAGCATGGACCAAAGGGTGAGTACATGGATTGAAAACGGGCTACAAGGGCGAGTTCAGAGGATGGTGATAAATGGGGAGTACTCAGAATGGTCTGGTGTGCAAAAGGGGGTCCTCCAGGGTTCTGTCCGGGGACCAGTCCTATTTAATTTATACATAAACGATCTAGGGGCTGGGATAAACAGCTCAATCTCAGTATTTGCGGACGATACAGAGCTAAGCAGGGCAATAACTTCTACACAGGATGTGGAAACCTTGCAAGAAGATCTAAACAAATTATTGGGGTGGTCAACTACATGGCAAATGAGGTTTAATGTTGAAAAATGTAAAATAATGCATTTGGGTGCCAAAAATATGAACGCAATTTACTCGCTAGAGGGAGACCCTCTGGGGAAATGTAGGATGTTAAAAGATCTGGGGGTCCTAGTAGATGACAGGCTCAGCAATGGCATGCAATGCCAGGCTACTGCAAGCAAAGCCAACATAATATTGGCATGCATTAAAAAGGGGATTAACTCAAGAGATAAAATGATAATTCTCCCACTCTACAAGACTCTGGTCCGGCTGCACCTGGAGTATGCTGTCCAGTTCTGGGAGATTGTCCAGGGAAGGGCAAAATAACTAATAAAGGGACTGGATGATCTCAGCTATGGGGAAAGACTGCAAGCTTTGAACTTATTCTCTCTGGAGAAGATACGCTTGAGAGGGGATATGATTTTACTGTGCTAATACCGTACTGGTGACCCCACAATAGGGAAAAAACTTTACCGCACAAGGGAATTTAAAAAGACACGCGGCCATTCACTAAAATTAGAAGAGAAGCGGTTAACACCTTAAACTGCATAGAGGGTTTTTTACTGTAAGAGCATTAGGATGTGGAATTTTCTTCCACAAGCAGTGGTTTCAGCGGAGAGCATCGATGATTTAAAAAAAATATTAGATGGGCACCACAACATACAGGGGTATACACTGTACTACTAACATATACGCACACACACAGGCTGGACTTGATGGACTTGTGTCTTTTTCAACCTCACCAACTATGTACTTATGTAACTATGTAATAATCATCAAATATAATAAATAGTGCATGCAAAAATACATACATAAGGTGCAAAAATATTGTGCAATCCGTTGCATAAAGTGCATGAATATATAAAAGTGTCCAAACAGGTTTCTTTTTCAACAGCGATATACCAGTATCAATCACTTATATCTAAATGTAGTACTTCTCATGTGAATATACAAAAACGACTTTGGTGTGTTTTCACCTCTTTGTGACACCTCTGTGTTCCCAAAACTCTCACCTTGAAAAGTAATCAAATGAGCCTTTTGATTGCAATCTTTGGTGCACTGTTTCATCAATCCCAGTCTGGCTCCAAATATCTCGGATATCCCAAAAAAGGATCCTAGGTGGTGGCCTCTTTAAAGTTCACTCTCCCACTCATCAGCCATGTATTAGGATAAAGCAGGGTAATCTCCCATAGTGTAGTATTAAAAGCAATGTATTTATTAAAACAATAGTATCTCTTACATTAAAATCCAGTGACAAGCATTCAGCTATGTAGAGATATACAGACATTTCCAGTCTCTGGCATCACTTCCGGTCTGGGATGCCCTACGCATTACGTCACAGCGCATGACCTCATCAGGGGACCCTTCATTATGTCCCTTTAAGCCCCTCCTACTGTTGGTGCAGTTGGGCCACCCCCACAATATGGCATGCATTTTTGGGGGGGCGGGAGTGTATAAAGAATGATCAGCCCCAAGTGATCAAATATGCTAGGTACACCACTGGCTCCTTTTAGTGCTGGTCACATGACCAAAAACCTAGGTCTGTTGACCAGTAGGATCAGCCAGTTTATATTTACATTAGTATTATGTTGTTTTCATTCATTTACATATATGACCAGTATTGAAGGAAGCAGCGTTCTCTCCAAGGTATTTCATTCCTTCCTTAGAACTTTATACAGTATATCCATCTCAACAAAGCTTTTAGCGTAGTGTATTGGTAAAATGTATGTAAAGGCAAAACTTGTTTTTTAGCTTTGAATAAAGTTGGAAAAGATTGGCCCCTCTGTCAAGTTTGTGTTGCTCTCTGTGTGCCTGTAGGGGAGATTCATCCTCTATTTTCACTGGTGATCACAATCAATAAAACAGAAAGCGATGGGAAGTTCAACATTTTGGGACAAGAGATGAGGTGAAATGTTCTATTTGGGGACACCTGTCTAAGATGGGAATTGCCCTCAGTTTGCGAACTGTTGTGTCTCTGGGACAGGAAGTTGGAAACAGCAAACAAAAAAAAATCTGACAGGGCTTTCAACTATCATATGCAAAAAAAAGAAGAAGTTTTGGCTACACCAACAATTTGAGTATTGAGAATACAATTGAATATAGGCCTGCTTTAATGGGAAAGCACATAAAGATTTTATGGGCACAATTCATCACTGTTTAGAAGACAATTGTGTGCAAATCTTTAAAACCTGACACTGACTGCCCATCTGTCTACTATAATATGTATACAATAGAGATAACACACAGGCAGACAGTTACTAACTGCATTTCATTGTAAAATGTGTCCCTGGCAATGTCCCTGTCTCAATGATTCACATATTGTACAATAAATCCCTCCTTATCTACATAATCATTCACTATCAACTACCATGGCTCCTTTTATTTTGTAGGTGAATAATACACTTCATGTTCTAAAAAATGTCCTCTGCAAAAGACTTTTCTGGTCAGTGGCGATTCCTCGCTTCCCTACTAAAGCTAAAAAAATCTTCAGTATGTGGGCAGGGCCAATGCGCCTGCTAAAGACAGGGCCTTTTGCTCTCTCTCACGCTTCTCCTTCCTCCGGGAATCTCTGCGTTCGCTACACGCTCGCTAATGCCTGGGACCAGGCAGGCTGCATTCACGTGACATCAACATTATGCTGGTACTCCAACTTAGAAGCGAGCCGTACACCCCGATGTCTCTGTATCATAACCTGATGCTGTGGCACAGGTGACTTCCAGTCCCACGGTATATATACAGTACCTGCTCAGGAGGCAACATTTTGAAGGAGACACCACAGAGCAGTGTCTTGTTGCAGCTTGACTCTGCCACCTATCTCCAGTGATAGAACGGGGTCCCACCAGGCACCAACAAGGACTCCATACGGACTCCATGCGCACGCATTATTAACTCTTTTCTTTTCTGTACCATATGGCTAGGTCCCTAGTTTCTCTGCCATGCAGGTCTGGTCCCGGTAACTAGGGCACAGACCATTCAGGAGGTAGGCTATGACCTCACTATACATGAGACCATCACCCCTGCTGGCACCGCTCTGCCCCTGTCTGGCTGTCATATCATTCCCTTGTGCATGTTTCCCATAGCAACGGCATGTCACCACTTCACCCTGTGTGTGTGCATTACAGGCCCTGTTCTTCTATACACCATTACCACGATGCACTCCTTTAAGTAACTTCAGGCCAGACATGACAAAGTCTCAAAAGTTTTACTGGAAACTCTCAGCATAATAGAACAAAATGCACAGTCTTTTCCCTAAACAAATCCCCAAGTCAGGCTTGTTGCTGCCGCAGAGTTCCTGTAGAGGCAAGAGTACGTACACAGCAAGGTCAACAGTGGCAGATCTCCAGAGTTGGTGTTCTTCAGGGAGGACTGCAGGTCCCAGCAATCCTCCTACATGTGGAAGGTTCCAAGAGGCAGGCGAGGTTCTCTCTGGTAGCTGCAGCAGCTTTGTGTTGTGCTGTGTCCTGTCTGTGTCTTCTCTCCCATGCAGGCTCTCTGTCTGGGCAGGGCCCTCCTCCCTCTTATTATCAGCACAGAGAAACAGAGCTCAGGAAAAAGTGCGAGAAACAGTTTCCCTCCCGGCTGAGGCAGCAGCTGTCTCACTAACCAACATTTTAATCTGCTTACAAACATATATAATGATATTGAACAGAAAGGTCTCTTTTCCTTGCAGTCCTCTTCCTCTGGCAGTCCCTGCAGGCGCTCCTCCCTAATTCGGGTGCCTCCTGTAGCAAGCTAGGTGCTAAAGAAGCACCTATGTGTATGTGCTCCCGCTGGGTCCCAAGCCAGACTGTGTGCTTCTATAGACACACACAGCCACACTCCACTTTTTACAGAACTTTGACTGAGGGCAGAAGAGGCCTATGGCTCTCCTATGAAAGGAGGATGGGAAGCAGTGTTGGAGCCAAAGACAGTGCTGATGACAGGGTGAGGTAGGACAGATAGTGGGGCGTTTTAAGGTAAATATTGTTTAGATTTTAGAACTACTTTAATAAAGACTGGTGCACAGTGAAAAATGCTTCAACCTCTATATGTCTGACAAATTCGAACTTTCTCTGACAAATGCATAAGAATGGTTCAATGTCATTTGTTGATTGATGGTGCGTCAGAGTTGGAGAACGCTTATTCTGGTGTGCGTTATTTACATGCAGTCAAAAAATAACAGACATGGATGTGACAAAAAATCTGTTCTACTCTTTTAGATCTGTTCTACTCTGATTCAGCAGGAGATGGACATGGCTCATGCAAAGATAGCCTAAGGTTGGGTTCACACTATACTACACGACAGTAGTACGACTTTCATCCTACTTTGCTCTGCGACATCAGTCCTACATTGGTCCTACATTGATCCTACATTGGTCCTACATCCATCTGACTTTCATGAACAGAATACTACTTTGAGGCTGGGTTCACACTGGTGCGACACGACAGCCGTCCTACTTTGGATCCGACTTTGCCCTGCGACATGAAGCCGGCATGTGTCCGACTTTCAATGAACGGGGATCCGACTTGGATCCCCGACACTGTGTTTGGTATGAATCTTTAGGGGGAACTCCGCGCCAAATTTTAAATAAAAATCCGGCATGGGTTCCCCCTCCAAGAGCATACCAGGCCCTTGGGTCTGGTATGGACCTTGAGGGGAACCCCCTACGCCGAAAAAACGGCGTGGGGGGTCCCCCCCAATCCATACCAGACCCTTATCCGAGCACGCAGCCCGGCCGGACAGGAATGGGGGTGGGGACGGGCGAGCGCCCCCCCCCCTCCTGAACCGTACCAGGCCGCATGCCCTCAACATGGGGGGTTGTTGCCTTGGGTTAGGGGGGCGCGCTGCGGCCCCCCCACCCCAAAGCACCTTGTCCCCATGTTGATGAGGACAAGGGCCTCTTCCCGACAACCCTGGCCGTTGGTTGTCGGGGTCTGCGGGCGGGGGGCTTATCGGAATCCGGGAGCCCCCTTTAATAAGGGGGCCCCCAGATCCCGGCCCCCCACCCTATGTGAATTGAGTATGGGGTACATGGTACCCCTACTCATTCACCTAGGGAAAAAGTGTCAATTTAAAAAAAAAACACTACACAGATTTTTAAAGTATTTTATTAGACAGCTCCGGGGGTCTTCTTCCGACTTCGGGGGTCTCTCCGGTTCTTCTCCGCGCTCTCCGGGTCTTCTGCCGGGCTCCTCCGCTCTCTTCTGCTCTTTTGCCGCTCTTTTGCTTAAGCAGAGGAGTCCGGTCTTCAGTCTTCGGTCTTCTGCCCTCTTCTCTTCTCCTGATGTTGACACGACGCTCTCTCCGGCTAGAATGCTCTCTGTGCGCTCTGCTCTGACTTATATAGGCGGTGACCCCGCCCCCTTATCCCGTCACAGTCCCTGGGCATGCTGGGACTGTGACGTTTTAGGGGGCGTGGTCATCACCCGATGACCACGCCCCCCGTATGCCGTCATAGTCCCAGCATGCCCAGGGACTGTGACGGGATAAGGGGGCGGGGTCACCGCCTATATAAGTCAGAGCAGAGCGCACAGAGAGCATTCTAGCCGGAGAGAGCGTCGTGTCAACATCAGGAGAAGAGAAGAGGGCAGAAGACCGAAGACTGAAGACCGGACTCCTCTGCTTAAGCAAAAGAGCGGCAAAAGAGCAGAAGAGAGCGGAGGAGCCCGGCAGAAGACCCGGAGAGCGCGGAGAAGAACCGGAGAGACCCCCGAAGTCGGAAGAAGACCCCCGGAGCTGTCTAATAAAATACTTTAAAAATCTGTGTAGTGTTTTTTTTTTAAATTGACACTTTTTCCCTAGGTGAATGAGTAGGGGTACCATGTACCCCATACTCAATTCACATAGGGTGGGGGGCCGGGATCTGGGGGCCCCCTTATTAAAGGGGGCTCCCGGATTCCGATAAGCCCCCCGCCCGCAGACCCCGACAACCAACGGCCAGGGTTGTCGGGAAGAGGCCCTTGTCCTCATCAACATGGGGACAAGGTGCTTTGGGGTGGGGGGGCCGCAGCGCGCCCCCCTAACCCAAGGCAACAACCCCCCATGTTGAGGGCATGCGGCCTGGTACGGTTCAGGAGGGGGGGGGGCGCTCGCCCGTCCCCACCCCCATTCCTGTCCGGCCGGGCTGCGTGCTCGGATAAGGGTCTGGTATGGATTGGGGGGGACCCCCCACGCCGTTTTTTCGGCGTAGGGGGTTCCCCTCAAGGTCCATACCAGACCCAAGGGCCTGGTATGCTCTTGGAGGGGGAACCCATGCCGGATTTTTATTTAAAATTTGGCGCGGAGTTCCCCCTCAAGAACATCTGAGCACAAGTCGCATGCCGAAGTCGGATCATGCAAGACGGCAATCCGACTTTGATCCGACTTCAATGATAGTCAATAGGCTGAAGTAGGATCAAAGTCGGACCAAAGTAGTACAGGGAGCATTTCTAAAGTCGGAACGACTTGTGTCGGACCAGTTAGGACGGCTCCCATAGGGAAACATTACATTTCACACGTCATGCGACATGAGCTCCCAATGTCGGAGCGTTTGTCGGACCAGTGTGAACCCAGCCTGAGGCTGGGTTCACACTGGTCCGACAAACGCTCCGACATTGGGAGCTCATGTCGCATGACGTGTGAAATGTAATGTTTCCCTATGGGAGCCGTCCTAACTGGTCCGACACAAGTCGTTCCGACTTTAGAGATGCTCCCTGTACTACTTTGGTCCGACTTTGATCCTACTTCAGCCTATTGACTATCATTGAAGTCGGATCAAAGTCGGATTGCCGTCTTGCATGATCCGACTTCGGCATGCGACTTGTGCTCAGATGTTCTTGAGGGGGAACTCCGCGCCAAATTTTAAATAAAAATCCGGCATGGGTTCCCCCTCCAAGAGCATACCGGGCCCTTGGGTCTGGTATGGACCTTGAGGGGAACCCCCTACGCCGAAAAAACGGCGTGGGGGGTCCCCCCCAATCCATACCAGACCCTTATCCGAGCACGCAGCCCGGCCGGACAGGAATGGGGGTGGGGACGGACGAGCGCCCCCCCCCCTCCTGAACCGTACCAGGCCGCATGCCCTCAACATGGGGGGGGTTGTTGCCTTGGGGGAGGGGGGCGCGCTGCGGCCCCCCCACCCCAAAGCACCTTGTCCCCATGTTGATGAGGACAAGGGCCTCTTCCCGACAACCCTGGCCGTTGGTTGTCGGGGTCTGCGGGCGGGGGGCTTATCGGAATCCGGGAGCCCCCTTTAATAAGGGGGGCCCCCAGATCCCGGCCCCCCACCCTATGTGAATTGAGTATGGGGTACATCGTACCCCTACCCATTCACCTAGGGAAAAAGTGTCAATTTAAAAAAAAAAAACACTACACAGATTTTTAAAGTATTTTATTAGACAGCTCCGGGGGTCTTCTTCCGACTTCGGGGGTCTCTCCGGTTCTTCTCCGCGCTCTCCGGGTCTTCTGCCGGGCTCCTCCTCTCTCTTCTGCTCTTTTGCCGCTCTTTTGCTAAAGAGGAGGAGCCCGGTCTGCTGCCTTCTTCTCTTCGGGGGTCTCTCCGGTTCTTCTCCGCGCTCTCCGGATCTTCTGCCGGGCTCCTCCTCTCTCTTCTGCTCTTTTGCCGCTCTTTTGCTAAAGAGGAGGAGCCCGGTCTTCAATCTTCTGCCCTCTTCTCCTGATGTTGACACGACGCTCTCTGGGGCTGGAATGCACTCTGAGCGCTCCGCTCTGACTTATATAGGTGGTGACCACGCCCCCTTATGCCGTCACAGTCCCTGGGCATGCTGGGACTGTGACGTTTTAGGGGGCGTGGTCATCGGGTGATGACCACGCCCCCTAAAACGTCACAGTCCCAGCATGCCCAGGGACTGTGACGGCTTAAGGGGGCGGGGTCACCGCCTATATAAGTCAGAGCAGAGCGCACAGAGAGCATTCTAGCTCCAGAGAGCGTCGTGTCAACATCAGGAGAAGAGGGCAGAAGGCAGAAGGCAGAAGATTGAAGACCAGGCTCCTCCGCTTTAGCAAAAGAGCGGCAAAAGAGCAGAAGAGAGCGGAGGAGCCCGGCAGAAGACCCGGAGAGCGCGGAGAAGAACCGGAGAGACCCCCGAAGTCGGAAGAAGACCCCCGGAGCTGTCTAATAAAATGCTTTAAAAATCTGTGTAGTGTTTTTTTTTTTAAATTGACACTTTTTTCCTAGGTGAATGGGTAGGGGTACGCTGTACCCCATACTCATTCACATAGGGTGGGGGGCCGGGATCTGGGGGCCCCCTTATTAAAGGGGGCTCCCGGATTCCGATAAGCCCCCCGCCCGCAGACCCCGACAACCAACGGCCAGGGTTGTCGGGAAGAGGCCCTTGTCCTCATCAACATGGGGACAAGGTGCTTTGGGGTGGGGGGGCCGCAGCGCGCCCCCCTCCCCCAAGGCAACAACCCCCCCATGTTGAGGGCATGCGGCCTGGTACGGTTCAGGAGGGGGGGGCGCTCGCTCGTCCCCACCCCCATTCCTGTCCGGCCGGGCTGCGTGCTCGGATAAGGGTCTGGTATGGATTGGGGGGGACCCCCCACGCCGTTTTTTCGGCGTAGGGGGTTCCCCTCAAGGTCCATACCAGACCCAAGGGCCTGGTATGCTCTTGGAGGGGGAACCCATGCCGGATTTTTACTTAAAATTTGGCGCGGAGTTCCCCCTAAAGATTCATACCAAACACAGTGCCGGGCATTGGCGGGGATCCAAGTCGGATCCCCGTTCATTGAAAGTCGGACACATGCCGGCTTCATGTCGCAGGGCAAAGTCGGATCCAAAGTAGGACGGCTGTCGTGTCGCACTAGTGTGAACCCAGCCTGATCCGACTTTTCAGATAGTACACTTGTCCTTTGACCAATCAAAACTAACACACAATGGGAGGGGCTACAGCAGGGGGCAGGAAATAACACAATGTCGGATGCCAAAGTCGGATGGTTAGGACAAGGATCCGACTTTGATCCTACTTCAATGATAGTTAATGGGCTGAAGTAGGATCAAAGTCGGACCAAAGTAGTACAGGGATAAAAATAATAAAAATAAAATATTCCTTTAGGCTGGGTTCACACTGGTGCGACACGACAGCCGTCCTACTTTGGATCCGACTTTGCCCTGCGACATGAAGCCGGCATGTGTCCGACTTTCAATGAACGGGGATCCGACTTGGATCCCCGCCAATGCCCGGCATTGTTTGGTATGAATCTTTAGGGGGAACTCCGCGCCAAATTTTAAATAAAAATCCGGCATGGGTTCCCCCTCCAAGAGCATACCAGGCCCTTAGGTCTGGTATGGATCTAAGGGGAACCCCCTACGCCAAAAAAATCGGCGTGGGGTCCCCCCCAAAATCCATACCAGACCCTTATCCGAGCACGCAGCCCAGCCGGTCAGGAATGGGGGTGGGGACGAGCTGGCGGCCCCCCCCTCCTGGACCGTACCAGGCCGCATGCCCTCAACATGGGGGGGTGCTTTGGGGCATGGGGGGCGCAGTGTGGGCCCCCCCACCCCAAAGCACCTTGTCCCCATGTTGATGAGGACAAGGGCCTCTTCCCGACAACCCTGGCCGTTGGTTGTCGGGGTCTGCATCGGAATCCGGGAGCCCCCTTTAATAAGGGGGCCCCCAGATCCCGGCCCCCCACCCTATGTGAATGAGTATGGGGTACATCGAACCCCTACCCATTCACCTAGGGAAAAAGTGTCAATTTAAAAAAAAACACTACACAGATTTTTAAAGTAATTTATTAGACAGCTCCGGGGGTCTTCTTCCGACTTCGGGGGTCTCTCCGGTTCTTCTCCGCGCTCTCCGGGTCTTCTGCCGGGCTCCTCCGCTCTCTTCTGCTCTTTTGCCGCTCTTTTGCTAAAGAGGAGGAGCCCGGTCTGCTGCCTTCTTCTCTTCGGGGGTCTCTCCGGTTCTTCTCCGCGCTCTCCGGATCTTCTGCCGGGCTCCTCCGCTATTTTCTGCTCTTTTGCTATAGCGAAGGAGCCCGGTCTTCAATCTTCTGCCTTCTGCCCTCTTCTCCTGATGTTGACACGACGCTCTCTGGGGCTGGAATGCACTCTGAGCGCTCCGCTCTGACTTATATAGGTGGTGACCACGCCCCCTAATGCCGTCACAGTCCCTGGGCATGCTGGGACTGTGACGTTTTAGGGGGCGTGGTCCCCCCCAAAATCCATACCAGACCCTTATCCGAGCACGCAGCCCAGCCGGTCAGGAATGGGGGTGGGGACGAGCTGGCGGCCCCCCCCTCCTGGACCATACCAGGCCGCATGCCCTCAACATGGGGGGGGGCTTTGGGGCATGGGGGGCGCAGTGTGGGCCCCCCCACCCCAAAGCACCTTGTCCCCATGTTGATGAGGACAAGGGCCTCTTCCCGACAACCCTGGCCGTTGGTTGTCGGGGTCTGCGGGCGGGGGGCTTATCGGAATCCGGGAGCCCCCTTTAATAAGGGGGCCCCCAGATCCCGGCCCCCCACCCTATGTGAATGAGTATGGGGTACAGCGTACCCCTACCCATTCACCTAGGAAAAAAGTGTCAATTTAAAATAAAACACCACACAGATTTTTAAAGCATTTTATTAGACAGCTCCGGGGGTCTTCTTCCGACTTCGGGGGTCTCTCCGGTTCTTCTCCACGCTCTCCGGATCTTCTGCCGGGCTCCTCCGCTCTCTTCTGCTCTTTTGCCTCTCTTTTGCTAAAGCGGAGAAGCTCGGTCTTCGGCCCTCCTCTCTTCTTCTGATGTTGACACGACGCTCTCTCCGGCTAGAATGCTCTCTGTGCGCTCTGCTCTGACTTATATAGGCGGTGACCCCGCCCCCTTATGCCGTCACAGTCCCTGGGCATGCTGGGACTACGACGGCATAAGGGGGCGTGGTCATCGGGTGATGACCACGCCCCCTAAAACGTCACAGTCCCAGCATGCCCAGGGACTGTGACGGCATTAGGGGGCGTGGTCACCACCTATATAAGTCAGAGCGGAGCGCTCAGAGTGCATTCCAGCCCCAGAGAGCGTCGTGTCAACATCAGGAGAAGAGGGCAGAAGGCAGAAGATTGAAGACCGGGCTCCTTCGCTATAGCAAAAGAGCAGAAAATAGCGGAGGAGCCCGGCAGAAGATCCGGAGAGCGCGGAGAAGAACCGGAGAGACCCCCGAAGAGAAGAAGGCAGCAGACCGGGCTCCTCCTCTTTAGCAAAAGAGCGGCAAAAGAGCAGAAGAGAGCAGAGGAGCCCGGCAGAAGACCCGGAGAGCGCGGAGAAGAACCGGAGAGACCCCCGAAGTCGGAAGAAGACCCCCGGAGCTGTCTAATAAATTACTTTAAAAATCTGTGTAGTGTTTTTTTTTAAATTGACACTTTTTCCCTAGGTGAATGGGTAGGGGTTCGATGTACCCCATACTCATTCACATAGGGTGGGGGGCCGGGATCTGGGGGCCCCCTTATTAAAGGGGGCTCCCGGATTCCGATGCAGACCCCGACAACCAACGGCCAGGGTTGTCGGGAAGAGGCCCTTGTCCTCATCAACATGGGGACAAGGTGCTCGGATAAGGGTCTGGTATGGATTTTGGGGGGGACCCCACGCCGATTTTTTTGGCGTAGGGGGTTCCCCTTAGATCCATACCAGACCTAAGGGCCTGGTATGCTCTTGGAGGGGGAACCCATGCCGGATTTTTATTTAAAATTTGGCGCGGAGTTCCCCCTCAAGATCATCTGAGCACAAGTCGCGTGCCGAAGTCGGATCATGCAAGACGGCAATCCGACTTTGATCCGACTTCAATGATAGTCAATAGGCTGAAGTAGGATCAAAGTCGGACCAAAGTAGTACAGGGAGCATTTCTAAAGTCGGAACGACTTGTGTCGGACCAGTTAGGACGGCTCCCATAGGGAAACATTAAATTTCACACGTCATGCGACATGAGCTCCCAATGTCGGAGCGTTTGTCGGACCAGTGTGAACCCAGCCTGAAATATCGTGCTTGGGGGGTCTCCTTAGTATGCCTGTAAAGTAGCGCATCTTTCCGATGTTTATAACGGCTGTAATGTATTGTCGGAACCCAGCAATATAGATGAACATACCAAAAATACAAAAAAAATGGATGTCCCCCCTAAATCCATACCAGGCTTCAGGTCTGGTATGGATATTAAGGGGAACCCTGCACCAAAATATTTTTAAAAATGTTGCAGGGGTCCCCCAGGCACTATATACTCTGAACAGCAGTATATATACTATACAGTCTGCCCTATATACTCTGCAGAAAATTGGGCCTTAGGAGTTGGTGGTACCAGAACACTGTAAGCCCTCACAGCTACGCTTGTTGGGCACAGGAACGGGCCCTGCTGTGAAATACTATATCAAGAATTTTGATTACATGCCCCTGTTAAACAGGGGCAGAAAAATTGGGCCTTGGGTGGTGGTGATGGTGGTGCTACAACACTGTAACCCCTCACAGATACTCTTGTTGGGCGCAGGAACGGGCCCTGCTTTGAAATATTATATCAAAAGTTATGATTACATGCCCCAGAGGCTGCTTGCCCTCTTTTAGTGGCCTGTGAGCGTCTGCCTCTCCTTGGTGGCCTTCTGAACATGATTTATTTTTTGTTTTGCAACACCACACTACACTGTATTTACTGTGTACACCGCCTGAAGTGTATTATAAAGTGTACAGGCTGCATGCTCAGATAAGATTCTGGTAATGATTTTGGGGGGGACCCCACGCCATTTTTTTTATCTTGGAGTGGGGTTCCCCTTAAAATCCATTCCAGATCCAAAGGGCCTTGTTTGGATAGGGGGGGCATCCTGTTTTTTCCCTTTATTTTTCATTGCCGGCATTCTTTTGTTTACATTCAGCTGTCAATGCAAGCCGGTTGACAGCTGATGAGTCATCGGTTGTTAACGGCGCGGTGGCCGACTTCCCGCCGCTTAACCTCTTCAGCCGCGGAAACATTTACTCCCTTAATGACTAGGCCATTTTTTGTGATACGGCACTGCGCCGCTTTAACTGACAATTGCGCGGTCGTGCGACTGTGTACCCAAACAAAATTGATGTCCTTTTTTTCCCACAAATAGAGCTTTCTTTTAGTGGTATTTGAACACCTCTGCGGTTTTTTTTGTGCTATAAACAAAAAAAGAGCAACAATTTTGAAAAAGAAACAATATTTATTTACTTTTTGCTATAATAAATATCAAAATAAAAATGTAAAAAAACTAATTTTTGTCTCAGTTTAGGCCAATATGTATTCTTCTACATATTTTTGTAAAAAAAAAATCGCAATAAAAAATCGCAATAAGTGTATGTTGATTGGTTTGCGCAAAAGTTATAGCGTCTACAAAATAGGGGATAGATTTATGGCGTTTTTAATTTTTTTTACTAGTAATGTCAGTGATCTGCGATTTTTTTCAGGACTGCGACATTGCGGCAAACAGATCGGACACTTTTGACACAATTTTGGGACCATTGTCATTTATACAGCGATCAGTCCTATAAAAAATTCACTGATTACTGTCTAAATGCCACTGGCAGGGAAGGGGTTAACACTAGGGGTGATCAAAGGGTTAAATGTGCTCCCTAGGAGGTGTTTCTAAGACCCCTTTCACACTGGAGGCGTTTTTCAGATGCTAAAAATAGCGCCTGAAAAAAGCCTCAGCTGCAATCCCAGTGTGAAAGCCAGAGTGCTTTCACACTGGAGCGGTGCGCTGGCAGGACATCAAAAAAAGTCCTGCAAGCAGCTTCTTTGCAGTGGTGAATACAGTGCTCCTAAAGTGCCCCTGCCCATTGCCGTACCGCCGCTTTGAACCCTTTTTCGTCAAAAAGCGCTGCAAAAACCACAGTAAAGCGCCGGTAAGAATAGCGGGGCTTTACCGCCAGCAGTGTGAAAGTGCCCTTACAGTGGGGGAGATGGGCTGCCTGGGAGAAGAGGGAGATCGCTATTCCTAATCACTAGGAACAGGCAATCTTTCTCTCCTCCCCTGTCAGAACAGGGATCTGTCTGTTTACATGGACAGATCCCCATTCTGGCTCTCAGAGGAGCGATCGAGGGTGGACATCGCGGCCGCCGACCACGTGCATTGTGTCCCCCCCCCCCGCTGTGCAGCGGGCGCGCCTACTATGGCTCTTAAAGGAGCCAACGTACAGGTACGGCGATTGGCGGGAACATGCCGACCTGCCGCAGTATAATGGCGGCGGCTAGTCAGCAAATGGTTAACAACCAGCTATTCTTCACACAGAATTAAAATCATTCTGAAGATTTGAGATTCATTAGGAACTGAAGAAACAAAATGAGACTAGACAATTTTTTTCAATTCTGCACATCTAGCGACTTTGTAGAGCACAAACAAAACAATCACATTGGTCCAAGTCGTAACAAAGTCGCACTCTTCCCAAGTTGCATCAAGCCACACGGTTTTTAAAGTTGCACGGTATTTAGAGTCGCACGAGTGTGAATGGACACTAAGGGCTGTTTTTTTGCTTGGTCTGGTGTATGGACAGCCCAGTCAGACAATAAAGTCCATGTAGGACCAATACAGAATTGTATTTTACTCAGTAATTACACTTTGAAGTAACCAGGCAGGAAATGACTGTGTTGTCAGGACACTAGTTGGTAGCATTGCTGTGGGACAGGTCCTCTTATTACTGTGTGGAGGATAGGAAGGAATGCCTCGAGCTAGGCGGCTTGCCTCACACCCAGCCAGGCCGCTGAGAGGCGCGCGGTGGGGGGGAGGGGCCTTTATCCGGCCAGGCTTGCCGCTGACACCGGGACGTGCTGAGGCATGATCCCGCCGCGGGAGGCCGCCCCCCCAGCTGCGAGCCCGCCACGTGGCCATCAGGCCGCGGCTGAGCAGGAAGTGCTGGTTGCCTGCAGGCGGCTTTATCCACAGCGAGCTGTACGGCTCAGACACAGACAGCCCGGGGGAATGTGAGGCAGACAGTGCCAGGGAGCACAATGCCAAGTGCCTGGAGCTCTGCTCCTAACCCAAACGAGTCATAAAACACACACCCGGCATGACTGAACTCTCCTGGGAGAAGGAAAGAGCTTGAAAGTCAGCTTGTCTTCCATGCTAATTCCTTCACATACTTATTTCTGTACAATAAAGGGCAGGACAATATATAACACTGAGGTGTACATCCATAACAGGATATATACTGAGGTAAACGTCAATGACAGACATATACTGAGGTAAACCTCCATGACAGACATATACTGAGGTAAACGTCCATGACAGACATATACTGAGGTAAACGTCCATGACAGACATATACTGAGGTAAACCTCCATGACCCTTTTTCCCTCTTGTAATTTTCTACTTGTAAAAAAAAACAAAAACTTCAGTGGCAGGATATATACTGAGGTAAACTTCCATGACATTGTTTCTTCAATAAACATATTCTTGTAAAAAAAAAAAAAAAAACTTCCATGACAGGACATATAATACAGAGGCGAACGTCCATGACTAGACAGGACATATATAATATTGAGGCGTATGTTCAGGGCGAAGACCGGCCATACAAGGTCGAATTTTGCATGCATTTTGCAATGCATTGCGGTTCTCTATTTTTTTTTTTTTTTTTTAAGTTTCAGCTATTTTTTTTTTTTTAAACCTGCGTTCACCTGTGTTTTTTTTACACACGTTTGTGTGCGGTGTGAAAAAATGCAGCCTTGCTCTACTTTCTTCAAACACATGTAACTGCAACGCAATGCTGCGAATTACACCCATTGAGAAACGTTCATTTTTATTGTCATTGCATTTGCAATGTATTTCTGAACCCATCCAAACGCATTTTGTGTGAACAGGCTCTGAAGGCACACGGGTGTAAATATTTTATTGATCTTAGGGGGTTTTTTTGCATAAACGTTCCTGCATAATGATCAGTAAATACTTGCATAAAATTGTCGTTTTTTTCCCTAATTATAACAAAATTATAACACGTATGCATCTGGCATATGTGTGTACAAATGTGTACATATTGACATTGACATTTTTGGATTCACACGGCCAGTCTGCCCGGCAGACTCCATTTTGCTCAGCGAGGAATCGATCCGCTGATCCCCACTGAGCAGGCGGATGATAGGCCCGTCTCTGCTCACTGTGCTGAGATGGGACCTGTCAGACCCCCGCTCTCCTCTATGGGAGATCGGATGAAAATGCCTGTCCATTTTCATCTGGGCCCATCTGATCTTCCAGACAGATGGAAAATAGGGTCTCCATCCATCTGGATTTCATGGACAAGATCGGATCGGACAGCAGAGGGTGACATGTCACCGCTGACATCCACTGCCCCATAGGAGCATATGGCGGTTCCGATCAGGTCCGCCTGAAAAACTGACCGTGTGAAAGAGGCTTTACAGATCTAAACGCAGTGCATGTTTACACACCTGTGTGAAGGTCTCCATTGAAAACAATGCAGCTGGGTTCAGATCCATAAATAAAAATGGTTGTAAATGTGTTTTTTCTATTAATTTTTTATGGCCGTGTAAATTAACCACTTTAATACTGGGCACCTTCCCCCCTTCCTGCCCAAGCCAATTTTCAGCGCTGTCACTTTTTAAATGACAATTGTGTGGTCATGAAAAACTGTACCCAAACAACAATTTTTATCATTTTGTTCCCACAAATAGAACTTTCTTTTGGTGGTATTTGATCACCTCCGGGGGTTTTTATTTTTTGCTTAATAAATAAAAAAATACTGAAAAATTTTCTTTGTTTCTGTTATAAAATGTTGTAAACAAGCAAGTTATCTCCTTCACTGATGGGCACTGATGAAGCTGCACTGACGGGCACTGATAAAGCAGCACTGATGGGCACTGATGAGATGGCACCAATGAGGTGGCACTGATGATGGGCACTAATATGCTGCACTGATAGGCAGCACTGACAGGCACTGATATGCAGCACTGATGGGCTCTCATAGGTGGCACTAATAGGCGACACTGACAGGCACTGAAAAGCTGCACTGATGGGTACTTATGGCGGCACTGATGGACACTGATAGATGCCACTGATGGGCATCACTGATAAAGAGGCACTAGCAGACATTACTGATTGACATCATTTATGGGCACTGATTGGCATAGTTTATGGGCACTGAGTGGCATCCCTGGTGGTCATGGGTGGCATACCTGGTGGTCATCAGTGGTGGGCATCCCTGGTGGTCCTGGTGGCATCCCCGGTGGTCCTGGGTGGGCATCCTCGTGGGGCTGTACTGATAATCAACCAGCGCAGACCCACCCTGTCAGGAGAGCAGCCGATCAGCTCTCCTCTAGTCACGTCTGTCAGATGTGATAGAGGAAAAGCCCATACATGGCTTTTCCTGTTTACACCGTGATTAGCTGTGGTTGGACACAGCTGATCATGTGGTAAAGAGCCTCCGTCAGAGGCTCTTTACCTAGAACAGTGTTGTAGTGTGTCAGACTGACACACTACACCACCGATCGCCGCGATGCGCACCCCCGACTTGTTATCCTGAAAGATGTCATATGACCTCCAATCAGGATAACGGAACCACCGCCCGGCTGTCATTCTGCTATAGGCTGGACGGGAAGTGGTTAATCCTTGAGCCCCCTTCACATGATCAGCCTGCATGGATCCGCCTGGCTATTTTTCAGGTGGATCCAAGCGGGCCACCCATTGACTTCTAAGGGCAGGCAGATGTCAGCGGAGATGTGTCCACTGACACCTGCCTGCCATCTGATCCGACAAGATCCGCTCAAAACAGACGGATTGCTATACATTCGCCATCCTTCCAGCAGATCGGATGAAAACGGACAGGCGGATCCGTTTACATTCGATCTCCCTATAGAGGTCAGCGGGGCTCTGACAGCTCTGTCCCTGCACAGTAAGCCGAGATGGACCTGTCATCCGCTGGCTCAGCGGGGATCAGCGAATCGATCCCCCGCCGAGCAAGCAGAGTCGCTCTAAAAGATCCGCCCCATGAGAACCCAGCCTTAAAGTGTTACTAAACCTAAAAAAGTTTTTTGCTTACATTAAGGTAAAAAAAGTTTGGAGTGTCCCTGTGCCCCCCCCCCCCCTTCCCTATGTGAAGGGGAAGAGAGGGGAGAAGAGATTAGCACTGTGCAGGGCTGCATCTTTTCTCCCCTTACTTCCTCTTTACACAGAATTCCAGCCATTGGCTCCTGCTGCTGTCAATCAGATGCAGTGAGGAGGAAGTGGGGGGGCGGGCCTAAGTCCCGCTGTGTAAGTCTATGGAGTGCGGCACCATAGACACACAGGTCAGAAGAGCAGGGACTACACTCTCCTCATAGCCAGCGGCTGGCTATGGTAGTCCCTCAAAAGAAGAGGAGGAGCCAAGATCACCACCGGGGACCCCAGAAGAGGAGGATCGGGGCCACTCTGTGCAATACTACTGCACAGAGCAATTAGGTATAACATGTTTGTTATTTTTTGACCTTAGTAACACTTTATGCTCCGTACATGTGGGCCAAATACTGGCCAGTATCAGCCAGTTAAAAAAAAAAAAAAAAAACGGTCGTCATTCAGCCCGTGTGCACGGCAGCCTGTCTGACAGAAGCCAGCTGGACATTCGGCTTCTCTCGAAGTGGCATGATTGAAAAACATCTGCCAATCGGGATCCAATCAGCACTTGCAGCCAATAGCTGAAAGCGCTGACAGGTGTGTTCTGGCGGGGGGAAGTGCCCCTGTCAGAACACAATAGAACAGCAGGGAGATTGCTGTACTAACAACACATTGTTAGTACAGCGGCACCTCTCAAACACTTCATTTATTTTTGGTCAGTCTGCTGGGTTGAAGGAAAATTGATAGCAGTACCTAGCACAAAACAATCTCCTGCTAGAGAACTGTTATGCCCCGTACACACGGTCGGATTTTCTGATGGAAAATGTCCGATCGGAGCATGTTGTCGGAAATTCCAACCGTGTGTGTGCTCCATCGGACATTTTCCATCGGATTTTCCGACACACAAAGTTTGAGAGCAGGATATAAAATTTTTCCGACAACAAAATCCGTTGTTGGAAATTCCGATCGTGTGTACACAAATCCGACGGACAAAGTGCCACGCATGCTCAGAATAAATAAAGAGATGAAAGCTATTGGCCACTGCCCCGTTTATAGTCCCAACGTACGTGTTTTACGTCACCGCGTTTAGAACGATCGGATTTTCCGACAACTTTGTGTGACCGTGTGTATGCAAGACAAGTTTGAGCCAACATCCGTCGGAAAAAATCCTAGGATTTTGTTGTCGGAATGTCTGATCAATGTCCGACCGTGTATACGCCCTATTACAATTGACTTACCTTCTAGAGCTCAGGACAGAACATTTCCACACTGATACATTGTATACTTTTCACTTACTGGTCAGTGCTCCTCACAGTTCTCCACATTGTTATTTTGTACATTCCAAAAATATCAACTGCCTACACCACAGGATAACAAAACAAATGTGTTTTTTTTCTGTGAATTGACTTCAATGATTTATCAAATTTTCTCGCAGTATTTGCCTCATATTTAAATTAATTTGCAGTATTTACCTCACTTTTTTTATTAGTGTAGGCAATAATTGTTAGTGAATTGACGCCATAGTGCGATACTTATGACCTCTTGTTTCCTTTTTATTAACTAAACATAGCTAAGGGTGTTTTAGCGCTAGAAATAGCCTCTAAGTAACGCCTGAAAACCGCCTCGCTTTCATTCCAGTGTGACTTTTCACACTGGGGCGGGGCGCTTGCGGGACGTTAGGAAAAGTCCTGCAAGCAGCATCTTTGGGGCGGGTTGGGAGCGATGTATACAGTGCTATTACACCGTCCCTGCCCATTGAAATTAATAGGCAGTGCTTCCAAAGTGCCTCAAAAGCTATTTGGAAGCGCCGCAACACGGGCACGTTTAACCCCTTCTTTGGCCTTCTTTGGCCGCTAGCAGGGGTTAAAAGCACCCCGCTAGCGGCTGAAAAAAGCACCGCAAAAATGAGCGGCGCTTTAGCGCTAACGTCCGGGCGCTGCAGTGTGAAAGTAGCCCTATGCTGTACACACAAGTGGACTTTCCGGCGGACTAGGTTTGACGGTCTTTCCGACAGACGAACAGTTTTCCCAATTTTAGTCTGTCGGACTTTGAGTCCGTCGGACAGATTTGAAACATGTTCTATTTCTAGGTCCATCGGACTTTTATCCCGAAAAGCTATCGGACTAGCCCACACACTATCAGATTGTCCGCCGGACTAATCCCGTCGGACCTAGTCCTCTGGAAAATCCGCTCATGTGTACACGGCATTACATGCTGTGAATAATAACCCACAAGTTGCTAGTTCTCTCCACCGAACTGTCAAGCCATGAAATGTCTGGAGTCATGTGCAGCACCATGGTAATTGCAGATCATGAAGATCAAGCAGAGGCTGAGATGGAAGCTTCTTTGGCTGTAAAGGATAGGAGGGTTCAGTTCCTCTTTGAGGCTTGGTTTACACTAGTGTGATGCGTTTTTGAGGTGCAGTTATGTAGTGCGACTTGTGAGAGATCTTTCATGCGTTTTTACTCCTGTGCCATTTTGATGGGATTTCATCCCTAGTAGTCAAAGTGTTGCTGCTGTTGCTTTCCAAATCGCATCAGATGTGCAATTTCATTAAACACTATGGGGCCAAAATCATGCTGGAATCACACCTAAGTAGTACAGGAACCTGAAATTGTACTGTGCTGAGTTGCATTGATGTAAATGTGTGAACCAGGCCTAAGTACATACCATTCATGTACCCAACATCAAGATGTGGAGGGGGTTGTCCCTTCCT
Source organism: Lithobates clamitans (assembly GCA_037952925.1). Taxonomy (NCBI): domain Eukaryota; kingdom Metazoa; phylum Chordata; class Amphibia; order Anura; family Ranidae; genus Lithobates; species Lithobates clamitans. Next base: position 866,691 of record JBBGZY010000527.1, read on the forward strand.
TCCAATCAGCTTCAACTCGCTGAGCTCTGCAGAACTTTCCACCCCTTTTTTTTCTGTATTATCAAGCTTATAAATTCTGGACTTTAAATGGATGTAGAGGAGAGACGACTTCAGATAAACAGGTACAACTTATGTAAGAGGATTTGTTTAATCTCTGTGTATCACTTGAGGATAGTCCCTCACTGGGTATATATAAGGGTTTACAACTACTTTAAACATCAGGATAGTCTACATGCAGCTAGATTACTGTCACAGAAAATTAAAATATTGCTATTCTGTAAAGATCTATGCATTAAGGTGAAAAACCTCCTTTGCTGCAGCTGCCCCTGTGAGCCCCCCTTATACTTACCTGAGCCCTGTAATTCCCACGACGGGAACAAGCACACTGGCCCTGGCTGTGTCTCGTGTCCTGATTGGATAGATTGATAGCAGCGCAGCCATTGGCTCCCACTGCTGTCAATCAAATCCAATGACTCGGGCACCGGGGGCAGAGCCGCATCCTGCTGTCTATATCTATGGGCGCAGCAGCAGGACACGGGAGCACGCCCACACGGCTGTCCATGAAGGAGAGTGCTTCTCTGGTGGGGCACTCGAAGCACCGCCGAGGGACCCCAGAAGAGGAGGATCGAGGCCACTCTGTGCAAAACCAACTGCACAGCGGAGGTAAATAAGACAGGTTTTTTTTTTTAAACCGAACCTTTACAACCACTTTAAGTTGTTGCTGCACATACTATATTGTGTTCTCACATTAATATGAACTAAAAAAAAGAAAATAAAAAATGCTGTGCAACCCCTTTGTGTCTCAAAGTTACAGGTATTACCCCTACTTGGCTATTGTGAGTTCTCTAAACAACCAATCTTTAAGTATAATAAGTGTTATTGTCACTCATTAATATAAATGGGTGCATATATCATGATTTGATGAATGCAACAGTGAGATTGGCTCTTTTGAGCACTTTTGCTTATTTACAGTAGTGTTATTCAGTTATTATTCAATTACTTAGGGTCCTCTCACACTGGGGCGGGGGCGTTGCCAGCAGTAAAGCGCCGCTATTGTAAGCGGTGCTTTACTGTTGGTATGCAGCCGCTAGCGGGGCGCTTTTACCCCCTGCTAGCGGCCGAGAAAGGGTTAAAACCACCGCAAAGCGCCTCTGCAGAGGCGCTTTGCCGGCGGTATAGCCGCGCCGTCCCATTGATTTCAATGGGCAGGAGCGGTAAAGGAGCGGTATACACTCCGCTCCTTCACCGCTCCGAAGATGCTGCTGGCAGGACTTTTTTTACCCTCCTGCCAGCGCATCGCTCCAGTGTGAAAGCCCTTGGGGGCGCAATAGCGCCTGCAAACCGCCCCAGTGTGAAAGGACCCTTATTAGATCACTCACAATAGCCAAGTTGGGGTAATAACTTTGAGAAACAAAGGTGTTGTGCAGCATTTTTTTTTTTTTGATGAAAAATGTTTACACACGATCAGAATGTCGTACAAAAAATACCTCTTTCGAAGTGATTGTATGATAATCTGATTGATAGTACACAGCTGTCGGGACAAATATGAACATTTTTCTCGTACGATACCAGATCGTACAATTTTCGGTTAATCAGTATAGTTGTCATTCGAAAATACAATACAAATACACTACAACACATTACATCACTTCCGAAGTTCTATTCTGTCGTACGAGAATTTCCATACCTTAGTAAACTGTTCATTTTCGATATGGAGATTAGCATCCAAAAAAAAAGAAAAAGGAACGATCATTCGTCCAATAATCTCATTGTGTGTACTAGGCTTAAGGCAGGCCATAAATGATGCATTTCTTTTTTTTCATCCAACCAGCGGAACACTATCCGCATGGAGTTTGCATGTTATCTCTATGCTTGTGTGAGCTTCTTATGGATACTCTGGTTTGCATTAAGTGCCAGTAAACATTAATGCAGTGCGGAATTCGCAGTGAATTCTATGTGGTTTCTGCACCGCATCAAAATTGCACTCCGTTCATGTCAACCGCTGTGGGTGTGTATGGTAGCCTCCCTGGCGGTTTTCCTGAGTGTGGCTCGGGGTTAAAATTTCAGTCCCATTAGCGGTAACCCCGAGCCACACTCGGGACTACATTGCAGGATCCTGGTGTGGCTTTACTTACCTTGTCCCCGGGATCCTGCGATGTCCCCCGCAGTGTCCACGGGTTGTGTCCTCCTCCGAAGCCTCTCCTTGCCAGGCTCCATTCCCTGCGAGCGTCGCGACGCACAGGGGTGGAGCCTGGCAGCAAATTTAAAAAATTGTAAAAATCATAACACATACAGTACTGTAATCTTACAGATTACAGTACTGTATGAAATGATTTCACATCCCTTTTGTCCCCAGTGCTTTGGCCCATGCCCTGCATGCAGTTTTATGTTATATATACTGTTCTTTCTGCCTGGAAACTTGAGATTGTCCATAGCAACCAAAAAGTGTCCCTTTACGTCAAAAGTGGCTTTAGACCAGCTAGAAAACAGCGATAGTAAATTAGAACACTTGTAGAATTGAGCGATAGTGAATCGTGGGGAAATTTATTTTATTATTTTTATTATTTTTTTTTTTAATTATTTATTTTTATTTATTATATTATAATTTATGTTTTTGTGTTTCAAACTTAATCATACCCGGGATATCTACTAGACTCTTGTTTGGACAGATTTAAGTGTGTTATTGTTAAGAATTACAGGCCTACAATATAAAACACCAAATTTCCATGCAAAATAATTGTACCGCTTTCAGCACCTAAAATCCGAAAGAATCATACCGCCAGGGAGGTTAAGTTAACGACACCCCGAAATCAGTTCACAAAATGTAGTGCGATTTGCAGATTTGGTTTGCATGGGTGTGAACACCCATGCAATCTGATTCTGGTGTGACAAAAAAGGGTCCTGCATGATTTTGGTGTGGATGCGGTGCGATCCGAGCCATACAGAATGATGGCTTAAATCGCACTGCTGCAGAATTGCATGTGATTTGAACAGGAATGCGGTGCAGTTCCGTAAATCCCAGAGGAGATCCGATCCAGAGCCGAGTCGGACGAGTCCTGCCTGTGCCCGCCCGCGCGATGCTGATCGGGATCCTACACACGGCTTTCTATGTGACAGCCAATAGGGAGACAGATCACTGACACTGAGCCAACCGCTGCCCTGCCCCCTGTTTGGGAGCACCTTGCCTGCTCCTATATTGGTCGGCTGATGGTTCATGTATCTCAGTCTATTGTAACATGACCCCAAGTAAGCCGACTAATCATCCTCCTTATTGTTTGTTTAACCCTTTTGCTGCCACACATTTTTTTGTACACAGGGGTGAGGGGTGAGGAGAGTGGGACTGACTGTGTGTGGGAGGATAGCAAAAAGGGGGCAGAGGAGGATATTGGGGGGGGGGGGGGGTGAAGCCATGCAGGGCAGGGGACAGAGGAGGACGCTGATGTGCTGCCCTGTGGAGAGGTGAAAGGGGCACAGGAGGAGGACACACTGATGTGGAGAGGTAATATGAAGGTGGACAGGGGAGAAAGCTACTGTGAGGGGGTGAGGGGGACACTATTATGTCTGCAGCCTCTGTCCTCCTGTACCATGTCCGCAGCCTCTGTCCACCTCCTGTACCATGTCCGCAGCCTCTGTCCACCTCCTGTACCATGTCCGCAGCCTCACCTGCTGTATCATGTCCGTAGCCTCTGTCCACCTCCTGTACCATGTCCGCAGCCTCTTTCCACCTCCTGTATCATGTCCGCCACCTCTGTCCACCTCCTGTGTCATGTCCGCAGCCTCTGTCCCTCTCCTGTATCATGTCCGCAGCCTCCGTCCCTCTCCTGTATCATGTCCGCAGCCTCTGTCCACCTCCTGCCCCATGTCCGAAGCTTTTGTCCACCTCCTGTATCATGTCTGCAGCCTCTGTCAGCCTCCTGTATCATGTCCACAGCCTCTGTCCACCTCCTGTATCATGTCCGCAGCCTCTGACCATCTCTTGTCTTTTATCATGTCTGCAGTCTCCGAGGGGATGTCTGGAGAGGAGAGCCTCGCCGGGATGGGGGTCACAGGAGGAGTCAGACATGTGTGGACTGTGGAGAAGACACTATGGGATAAAGCCGCCAAGCTGGAGCCATCTGACTGAGCCCTGCACGGTGCACCTGAGAGGAGGTCAGTGACAGTGCCGCTAGGCCAGTCTAAGGGGGGGGTTGCTGATGTAAGGGGGGAGTGAATACAATAATGTAAGGGGGCACTGATATAAAGGTTCCCCCCTATAATAGTAACCCCCCCCCCTTACCTTAGTGTATTCACTCTGTAGAAGGTGGTCTCTAGTCCCCAGAGCCCCCCTTACATCAGAGTTCCCCCTTAGATTGTGATTTGCAGTGTTCCCCTTTACATAAGAGTTCCCTTTCACTGTAAGGGTGAATCCTGCAGATTCTGATGTAAGGGGAACTCTGTGCTGGCTGGGTTACAGTAACCTGACCTTCATGTCAATGGAGAACTATGTTTTTTTACTTTTGTTTAACTTAAACACATTGTTAATAGCACTAGCTATGTGTTTATAGTTTAAATATTATTATTTGCACTGTTTAGTACTGAAACTGTAATTTTAGGTACTTTTTGGCAGTGTCAGTAAAAAATGTGGCTCCGTCAGTAAATGTAATGATTTTTGCCTTTAAAAAAATTGGTGCCATTTGTAAATTTTGCCATCCTGCCAGTAAACTTCACTTCTGGGGGTTGGCAACACAGATCGCATGTGATCTGCACAGCAATGCGGTGCGAATCACATGCAATGTCTGTGATCGCACAAGTGTGAACCCAGCCTTACAAGTGAAGTCTAAACTCCTATATTGAATGTTTGCTGTAGGTCAGTGACTTGCCAGGATTGGTATGACAGTTCTTGAGCCTGCCCGTCTACAAATAAGTTAACAGTAATAACCTTTACATCTCTGTTGTCACAGGTACTATCTACTGTTTTCTTTTGGTAGTCATCTGCTAAATGTAGAATGCAGGCTATGAGATACTCCGATGATTGGATTCTGCACATTGAATTATTTATGCCCTATACACACGGTCGGATTTTCCGACGAAAAATGTGTGATAGGACCTTGTTATCGGAAATTCCGACCGTGTGTAGGCTCCATCACACATTTTCCTTCGGAATTTCCGACACACAAAGTTTGAGAGCTTGCAAATAAAATTTTCCGACAACAACATCCATTGTCGGAATTTCTGATCGTGTGTACACAAATCTGACGCACAAAGTGCCACGCATGCTCAGAATAAATTAAGAGATGAAAGCTATTGGCTACTGCCCCGTTTATAGTCCCGACGTACGTGTTTTACGTCACCGCGTTCAGAAAGATCGTATTTTCCGACAACTTTGTGTGACCGTGTGTATGCAAGACAAGTTTGAGCGAACATCCGTCGGAAAAAATCCATGGATTTTGTTGTCGGAATGTCCGATCAATGTCCGACCGTGTGTACAGGGCATTAGTGTGGTGAGCTGGGTTGTTTACTGTAGTAATTGCTGAGTTCATTCAAGTCATTTTCCCAATTCTAGAGGTGTATATGGGTATCACAAGTACTTGTTAGGTGATAACACAATTATTGTTACTTCTTGTTACACAGATGGCTGATAAAGGCAGGTGAATGCTTTGTTCTTCATTGATCATCACTTAATCCCAATGATAGTCATCATTTTGGATCATTAAGGCTATTCTTTTTTACAATAGCCTATTCTTTTGCCAAGAAATCTCCTATATGTGCATTTTATCTCCCATAATGTCAGCTGGAGATCTCATGCCGCGTACACACGAGCGGTTTTGCCGTCAGAATAAACTCTGAAGGTTTTTCCGACGGAATTGCGCTCAAGCTGTCTTGCATACACACGCTCACACCAAAGGCCGAACGTCAAGAACGCGGTGACGCACAACACGAACGAGGGGACTAGAAAAAGGAAGCACAGTAGCCAGTGCTCCACCCTTTGGGCTCCTTCTACTAATCTCGTCGGAACAGCATACAGACGAGCGTTTTTTCCGATAGTAATTAGTTCCGTCGAAAAAATATAGAAAATGTTCTCTATCTAAGTCCGTCTGAATCTTCGACGGAAAAAGTCTGATGGGGCATACACACGGTCGAAATATATGATGGAAAGCTCCCATCGGACTTTTTCTGACGGACATTCCGCTCGTGTGTACGCGGCATTAGACTGATCCCCTGTTGAAATGAATGTCAGGTCTCTGTCCATTACACTTTTTTCTATTAACAGACCTATGTAATCCCTATGGGTGGCTGGACATTAGCGGACGTATGTCTGCCGATATCCCCCCACCTCAGTTCAGGTGCACAATAGCAGACTTAGATACAAATTTCACTGTTCGTAGAAATACATTGCAGTCTGTTTTTAAGCAGGCCATAGACAAATCGAAAAATGAACGTTCCGTCAATTGAAAAACAAAAATAGCTCATATGATTGTGCCATCAATTGTTTCTATTTTCTAAAAAAAAACTCAGAATGTTAGACCAGACACATTTGATTGCAGCACGAAAATCGTGTCGCAGCTAGCACACCAATGATGTGAGAAACAAATGATTCAATGGTCGACACAAATTTTTTTCATTTTTGGACTAGTCTATCGCAAGCTTTAGGGCTACATTCACACTAGCCTCCAGCATTTGGTATGTTTAACCCCTTCCTGACAGCTCTAGGAAGGGTTCTGGTCATCCCAAACGTCTTCCATTTAAGGATTATGGAGGCCACTGTGCTCTTAGGAACCTTAAGTGCAGCAGAAATGTTTTTTTGTAACCTTGGCCAGATCTGTGCCTTGCCACAATTCTGTCTCTGAGCTCTTCAGGCAGTTTCTTTAACCTCATGATTCTCATTTGCTCTGACATGCACTGTGAGCTGTAAGGTCTTATATAGACAGGTGTGTGGCTTTTCCACACCTTTCCCAGGTGTGTGGACTCAAATGAAGGTGTAGAACGATCTCAAGGATGATCAGAAGAAATGGACAGCACCTGAGTTAAATATATGAGTGTCACAGCAAAGGGTCTGAATACTTAGGACCATATGATATTTCAGTTTTTCTTTTTTAATAAATCTGCAAAAATGTGAACAATTCTGTGTTTTTCTGTCAATATGAGGTGCTGTGTGTACATTAATGGGGAAAAAAATGAACTTAAATGATTTTAGCAAATGGCTGCAATATAACAAAGAGTGAAAAATTTAAGGGGGGTACTTTCCGTCCCCACTGTATATATATATATATATATATATATATATATATATATGTAAGGCTTTAACGCTGTGCTACAAAATACTGTATATGCATACAGCTGTTTCTGGGAGCATGCTCAATTGTGTTCCCCCAGCAACGTGAACACCCTGTCACTGACAGCTCCCACTCACTGTTTACATTCGGGAGCTGGTACGAAAGGGCTCCTGATCGTGTGTATACTATGACAGCGAAACATGGTGATCACATGATTGGAAAACTCAGGAAGTGCTCTGGCATTAAGGTCCCATTAAAGGGCTAGGTCCAGCTGAAGGAGAGGGGTTAAATGCAGATTCACAACTCGAGTTCTCCTGCATTTAAATGTATTTGTGTTTATTTGCGTTTAGAAATGTTCGCACAAACATAGATAAACTGAATGCATCTAAACTCAGGTAACAGCACAGTGTGAATGATACCATGTCATTACATGCATCTATATGTGTTTAGAAATGTCCTATAAATGCATGGATGTAATTGCCAGTGTGAATGAGTCCTAAGGCTCTATTTACATCTATGTGCAGCAGTAACATACACATTAGCGCATGCATTGCCACAGCATGTGTGTTGGACGTTGGTGTGTTCTGCTGCCATTTGTGCTTACCCTGTTCCCGCTGGCTGTACGAATATATGTGGCCTTTTGGCGGGTGGGCTTTAAAACCAATATATGCATATATGCGTCCCAAATGTAAACAATTCCATTCTGAGAGCACACAACATGCATGCTTCCAGCACAGTTACCAGTGGGAACCGCAAAGCTCCTGGTGCCTATTGGCGATCAGGAGCTTTCTGATCATGTGACCGCTATGATAGCCAATCACAGCAGTAACATGACCAGAATGCCCGCCAGCTTCCAGGGATTTAAAACTCTTAAAGGGCTGGGAAGGGATTAATGGCATCCCAATGCACCTTGCCAACATATATGTGGTTCAGCATACCAAAGTGCATGGTAATGATCCTGTGGTGTGCTACTCAGTGGCAGTGTGTCCATAAGGGCGCATGGGCACCACCCCCTCTCTCCAGCCACCCCCTTTATGACCAATGGATAGATTCATACATAACATCTATCCATGGCTGCCGCTGCCACCCCATATTCAGGCACCCCTCCCCTTTTCGGGCAACGGGCACCTGAATTACAGCGGCAAGGGGTGTTTTGAAGCACCTGATTAGAGCCAAAGGCTCTAATAGGCTTCAAAATAGGTGAACTGTGAGCGCCATGCTTGGCGCTGCCAGTCCACCCAGGTGTGTTAGAAAAGCGAATGAACCCTAACACTGAACTGCCTCTCTGCCAATCAGGTGCTCAGGTCTGTTACCCGTCACCTGATTGGCTGAAATGACAGGTGTTATGATTGGACGCCTGTCAGAAGGGGAGGGTGGGAGGAGACGCATGGAGGACACTGCTCCCCACCGTCACCCGCTGCCCCACCAAGACACGGTAAGTGCCTGGGAGACGTCCAGCAGGCGGGGGGGGTCACAGTGGTGGCATTTGATGGCACAGTGGCAGCATTTGATGGCACAGTGGCAGCATTTGATGGCACAGTGACGGCATTCGATTGGCACAGTGGTGATATTCGATGGGCACAGTGGCAGCATTTGATGGCACAGTGGCAGCATTTGATGGCACAGTGACGGCATTCGATTGGCACAGTGGTGATATTCGATGGGCACAGTGGCAGCATTTGATGGCACAGTGGCAGCATTTGATGGCACAGTGGCTGCAATTGATGACACAGTGGCTGCAAGTGATGTGCACAGTGGCTGCAATTGATGGGCACAGTGGCAGCATTTGATGGGCACAGTGGCAGCATTTGATGGGCACAGTGGCAGCATTTGATGGCACAGTGGCAGCATTTGATGGCACAGTGGCAGCATTTGATGGCACAGTGGCTGCAATTGATGTGCACAGTGGCTGCAATTGATGGGCACAGTGGCAGCATTTGATGGGCACAGTGGCAGCATTTGATGGGCACAGTGGCAGCATTTGATGGCACAGTGGCAGCGTTTGATGGGCACAGTGGCTGCGTTTGATGGGAAAAGTGTTGGCATTTGATGGCACAGTGGCAGCGTTTGATGGGCACAGTGGCTGCGTTTGATGGGAAAAGTGTTGGCATTTAAAGGCACAGTGGCAGAATTTGATGGGCACAGTGGCAGCATTTGATGGCACAGTGGCAGTGTTTGATGGGCACAGTGGCTGCGTTTGATGGGAAAAGTGTTGGCATTTGAAGGCACAGTGGCAGAATTTGATGGGCACAGTGGCAGCATTTGATGGCACAGTGGTAGTGTTTGATGGGCACAGTGGCTGCGTTTGATGGGCACAGTCGCTGCGTTTGATGGCACAGTGGCAGCGTTTGATGGCACAGTGGCTGCAATTGATAGGCACAGTGGCGGAATATGGTGAGCACAGTGGCTGCAATTGATGGGCACAGTGGCTGCAATTGATGGGCACAGTGACTGCAATTGATGGCACAGTGGCTGTGTTTAGCACAGTGGCTGTAATTGATGGCACAGTGGCTGCAATTTATGGGCGCAGTGGCTGCGTTAATGCATGTCTGCATTATATCACAGCTCCAGGCTGCATTGCAGTGTGAATAGAACACACAGAAAACATTTGCTTTCTATGTGTCCTGCATTGACTGACATTTTACAATGCATTAAAATGCTGGTCACCCCACTATGTGTGAATTTAGTCTTAGAAAAAGAAGTATTTATTGGTGTGATTGGTAGTCCACTTAAATAAATGTGCTTCCCTAATGAACCACATAGTAAAGTGCTTATAACCATATAGCATCGTGTGAGCATTACCAAAGCACATAGATGTGATCCTAGCCTTTGGGTCCTTTTTTTTACTTTTTCAATGAAACATTTTACTGTCATTGTATAGACACAGACATGCTACAAATAAAGATGAAGGATTACACTGTCGCCATCAGCAACCAATACACGATAGAAGCAGGAAAGCTACTAACTGAAATGTGACTCTGATCAGTTCACCAGCGCCACCTATAGACTATACAATGAAGTTCTCCCAGTCTGCAATGAGCCTTCTCCATCGTGTGGGGGGGAGTGGTTTTCCCAGGCTTCAGGACAGCAGCTGCTATTTGCCTTCTCCCAGCATAATCTAAACCATCTCCCCCCCTCCCTTCCCCACACACATCCAGCCGCCCAGCCTCAGCCACAGCGGCAATAAAACATCCTGGCACGTGCTCCAGCCCTGGCCGGCCCTCCTCGCCTGCAGTCAGCCTTAAAGAGCCACACACACCGGCTGCGTCCTTGGGCTGGTGCCGGGCACAAGGCGGAGAGAGAGAGACGCTCCTAGTCCGCACACAGCGAGTCCCATCATCTCCTCCATCCCACATCTACACCGACCAATATATAGAATACATGGACATCCACCTCCATCCCACATCTACACCGACCAATATATAGAATACATGGACATCCACCTCCATCCCACATCTACACCGACCAATATATAGAATACATGGACATCCACCTCCATCCCACATCTACACCGACCAATATATAGAATACATGGACATCCACCTCCATCCCACATCTACACCGACCAATATATAGAATACATGGACATCCACCTCCATCCCACATCTACACTGAGCAATATATAGAATACATGGACATCTACCTCCATCCCACATCTACACCGACCGATATATAGAATACATGGACATCCACCTCCATCCCACATCTACACCGACCAATATATAGAATACATGGACATTCACCTCCATTCCACATCTACACCGACCATAATACAGAATACATGGACATCCACCCCCATCCCACATCTACACCAACCAATATATAGAATACATGGACATCCACCTCCATCCCACATCTAAAATAACCAATATATAGAATACATGGACATCCACCTCCATTCCACATCTAAAATAACCAATATATAGAATACATGGACATCCACCTCCATTCCACATCTAAAATAACCAATATATAGAATACATGGACATCCACCTCCATTCCACATCTACACAAACCAATATATAGAATAAATGGACATCCATCTCCATCTCACATCTACACCGACCAATATATAGAATACATGCACATCCACCTCCATCCCACATCTACACCGACCAATATATAGAATACATGGACATCCATCTCCATCCCACATCTACACCGAGCAATATATAGAATACATGGACATCCACCTCCATCCCACATCTACACCAAGCAATATATAGAATACATGGACATCCACCTCCATCCCACATCTACACCGACCAATATATAGAGTACATGGACATCCACCTCCATCCCACATCTACAATGAGCAATATATAGAATACATGGACATCCACCTCCATCCCACATCTACACCGACCAATATATAGAATACATGGACATCCACCTCCATCCCACATCTACACCAAGCAATATATAGAATACATGGACATCCACCTCCATCCCACATCTACACCGAGCAATTAATAGAATACATGGACATCCACCTCCATCCCACACCTACACCGAGCAATATATAGAATACATGGACATACACTTCCATCCCACATTTACACCGACCAATACATAGAATACATGGACATCCACCACCATCCCACATCTACACCGACCAATATATAGAATACATGGACATCCACCTCCATCCCACATTTACACCAAGCAATATATAGAACACATGGACATCCACCTCCATCCCACACCTCCACTGACCAATATATAGAATACATGGACATCCACCTCCATCCCACACCTCCACTGACCAATATATAGAATACATGGACATCTACTTCCATCCCACATCTACACCGACCAATATATAGAATACATGGACATCCACCTCCATTCCACATCTACACCGAGCAATTAATAGAATACATGGACATCCACCTCCATCCCACACCTCCACTGACCAATATGTAGAATACATGGACATCCACTTCCATCCCACATTTACACCGACCAACACATAGAATACATAGACATCCACCTCCATCCCACATCTACACCGACCAATATATAGAGTACATGGACATCCACCTCCATCCCACATCTACACCAACCAATATATAGAGTACATGGACATCCACCTCCATCCCACATCTACACCGACCAATATTTAGAGTACATGGACATCCACCTCCATCCCACATCTACACCGACCAATATATAGAGTACATGGACATCCACCTCCATCCCACATCTACACCGACCAATATATAGAATACATGGACATCCACCTCCATCCCACATCTACACTGACCAATATATAGAATACATGGACATCCACCTCCATCCCACACCTCCACTGACCAATATATAGAATACATGGACATCCACTTCCATCCCACATCTACACTGACCAATATATAGAATACATGGACATCCATCTCCATCCCACATCTACACCGACCAATATATAGAATACATGGACATCCACCTCCATTCCACATCTACACCGACCAATACATAGAATACATGGAGCTTTCCAATCACACGTCTGCAGGCAGAGGGGGGCTTATTCTGAAGCTGCATGGTGTCAGCAGAACAACCACTTTTGTCCCTCAGATATCAGCGATCACTACATGTATATATATATATATATATATATATGTATATATATTAGGGCTGTTACTGATTAAAATTTTCATGTTCGATAATCAATTAATAAATTTTTTTTTCCGTTGATGTCTGTGACGTCACCGGATTTCCGACGGAACTCCCTGAAGACCCGGAAGCCGGCGGAGAGGTGAGTACCAATCAAAAGAATTTTGATCGTTTAAAAAAATTAACGATTAATTGAGGAATTAATCTTTAATTTTCCCAGCCCTAATATATGTATATATATATATATATATATATATATATATATATATATATATATATATATATATAGTTACACACAACATTGTACAGTATAGAACTCTCTATAACAAAGTACAGGAGAACATGACATTTTATAATCCAGTACTCAGCACTTTGTATTCATCAGTACAGCAACAATATCATCTTATTATCATATGTGACATATCATAGTGACAGATGTCATCCAAGGTGCTTATATAAACTGGCATCTACACACTAATGGCCTCCTGATATGTCTATCAGTCTGATCCATCTGCACAATTCTGCTAAACTATAAAGAATCTTCAGACCTGTTAGCCAAGTAATTGTTTTATTTAAAATAAATTATTTTATATTTTGTATATTTATTTTGCATCCTTACATATATAATGACATCTTAATTTATTTTCTTTCTTTCTTTCTTTCTTTCTTTCTTTCTTTCTTTCTTTCTTTCTTTCTTTCTTTCTTTCTTTCTATCTATCTACATTTAAGATGTTATATATATCTATAGATATAGATATCTCTATCTATATATATATATTTTTATAATTTTCTATATATATAAACATATACATATTTTCACATCGTAGTGTGTTTAATACTTTACCATCTAATGACACTTTCATATCAAAAGCATTTCTTTTTTCTTCCTAAATAAATTCCCATTTTATTCCATGCAGACTGCTGCGATAAGGAGCTTTTGAAAATTGGCACATCGTTCACAAAGAGTTAACAGTTCCTACTGATTGACGGGCTGCAATCAGAACCCCGCCCTTCCCTACCTCCAGGGCTTATCATTGGCCTCCTGTGTCCCGCTTTGCATCCAATGGCGTGTTGCTGCCCACGCGTGTGCTTGTCTACCATTGGCTGAAAGTAACTGTGGGAAAGTAAGTTTGGAAGTTTCACACTAGACATTCGCGTGCTGTGAGCCGTATATAAAGCCGGAGCCAAGCGGAGGGCACTCACTAGTATCAGACAGGCGGGCAGGCAGAGGTAGATCTGTACACATCTCTGCGGACACTGCGCTCTATTCCTGGATCTCTGCCCTCTATAGCGGACTATTATTCCTCCTCCTGGGAATACATTGGAGGCTCCAGAAGATGCCAGCTGACATGATGGAGAAAAACTCTTCTTCCCCTGTGGCTGCCACCCCAGCCAGCATGACATCTACTCCGGATAAACCCAAAACTGCTTCTGAGCATAGAAAGGTAAATACCTCCTGCCTGGACAGTTTGATGATGTCATAGATGTACTGGATGATGTCATAGATATGTAGCCACCATGATCACACTGACTGTGTGTGCCTCTTGTTTACAGTCATCCAAACCTATCATGGAGAAAAGGAGGAGAGCCAGGATTAATGAGAGTCTGGGCCAACTGAAAACCCTCATCCTGGATGCCTTGAAGAAAGATGTAAGTTTGCATTATAACCATCAACTGCACTGGTCACCACATACCCTCCAGCCCCCCTCCCACCATTGTCCGACTGCACCACACCTGTACTGCAATTCTTTATTAATATTATTACTTCAATAACTACTATTAATACAAGATCTACAACAATATTATCATTAACAGATTTACACAGTTGCCCAATAGTTATCTTTTATTTAAGACACCAAGGATAATTAATAGTATTAGTTCATACAGTTGGTGCACCCTGTGACATTTGGCTGATAGTGTGATTTGCTGAACTGAGAATTAAAAGTGGGATTTGCTTTTCAGAGTTCCAGGCACTCGAAGCTGGAGAAGGCTGATATTTTGGAGATGACAGTGAAGCACCTCCGGAACTTGCAGAGAGTTCAGATGACTGGTGAGTACTCCCCCCCCCCCCCTTCTTCTTCTTCCTTCCCTTTCTGGCTGATCTCTTCCAGACTTCTTTTGAATGGCATTCAGATACATTCTACTGGGCTGGCTCTCCTGTCTTTCCCACGGTCTACGTGGAGCTCATGTTACTGCTGGGGAGGGGGAGGAGGGGGATCAGCTCTAGGATCTACAGGATGGTGATAAGTGACCTGAGCACATATAGTCTATATATTATTGAACCCGAGTTATCCATTTACTAAGTGTAGAGTTCTAGTGAGGCCAAGTATAGCATTAACCCTGTAGGGTGGGACTATCTGCTCTATCTAGTCTTCAGTGATGTAACTGAGTGTCCTTCTTCCTCTACAGCTGCTCTCAACACAGATCCCACTGTTCTGGGCAAATACAGAGCCGGATTCAGCGAGTGCATGAACGAAGTCACCCGATTCTTGTCTACTTGTGAAGGAGTCAACACCGACGTCCGGACCCGGCTCCTGGGACATCTGGCCAACTGCATGAATCAGATCAATGCCATGAATTACCCTTCCCAGCCCCAGATTCCGGCTGCCGTCGCCAACTCTCACCCTGCGTTTGGCCAGCCGATGGTCCAGCTTCCTGCAAACGGCCCGCAGAGCAGTCCCGCTCCCATGGGTGGGGTTCCTTGCAAGATGGGTGGCCCGCCAGTAGAAGCTGCCAAGGTCTATGGTGGCTTTCAGCTAGTGCCAGCTTCAGATGGACAATTTGCCTTTCTGATCACCAATCCAGCCTTCCCACACAACGGACCTGTCATCCCTGTCTACACAAACTCCAATGTGGGCAATGGAGTGCCAGCTGCCATGTCTCCCTCCCTCATGCCTTCAGTCACTGCAGACTCTGTATGGAGACCCTGGTAACTGGACTGTACTAAGGACCATATTGGACAACTTTCATTTAGAAAGACGATTAGTTACAAATAGGAAGTCCTCATTTTGTAGCGAGAATGCACTATTGTAAATAGCAAATATTCATATTGAATGCGCTGTTGTATAGTAAGATTGCAACTTATATTTCGTTTGTCTACGAAATTGTTATAATGCCAAAGACATACAAATGTGCTCTTATACATTTCTTCCTATTCTGGAAGTTTTACTTGTAATTAATAAAACTACATATTGTAATATTTTAAAGATATCCGACTTGAGTGATGACTGTATGTATCATGTTAATAGTTATCAGAGATTTTTTTTTTTTTTTATCTCCAGGATCAATCTTTCGCAAACTTGATTTTTTTCTGACTCTGTATTACACTAATGGAGCTCTTGTTTAATTTAAATGTGTATTGCTCTACGGTGAGTCTGGGAGAAAGAGAATTGAAAATTATATAGTTAATTTCAGGTAGGATTTAGTACTCACATGTAATAATGATCAGGATTCCACTGCACTGTAGAAAACTATAAAGGCAAAGTTTAAAATAAAAATGTGCCAGGGACAACATGTGCACAATGTATCAGTCTTGGATCCAACGGCTACTCATATGTGTTTTGGAAATTCAGACCATCAGGATTCCTATTGCAGGAAGCCCCAGTACAGAGTAAGGAGTGCTTACTAAAAAAGTGATGTTTAACATCCAGTTATGAGAAGAAGAATTTTAAATGAGACAATTTGCCTGTATCCAATTGGATCATTGACATGAATATTGTTTTTTTTAAAGAAGAGAAAAATGACCCTTACTAAATAACCCTAAAGTAGTATAGCTCCTTCTCTCAAATGTAAGATCCTGGTAACAAGCTTGACCAGAAAAAGGAACAGTCAGGGAATTCCTGCCAAATCCCACCATGAAGACTTGTTGGAATCTGTCTGCAGCAGCCCTGTCTCCCCCTTTTTTCCAGGTGTTTAGTAAGTAAATACCGCAGATGGGAAAAATAAAACAAGACCAGACATTTCAACCCTTTGAGACATGGTCACTCCCAAGGTTGTGTTTCTCTGTCATCTGTGCTCTACATGTGTCTGGAGGTATGTGCCTTATACTAGCAGCCTGCCTTAGAATATTATCCACAAGAGCTGTGGCTGTCATACCCTGTTTGCTTTAGGTTTTTATTCATACTTCCAATTGGTTTGGCAATCCCATCAAAACTGGTTAAGTAAATTCCCCCTTTTTGCTTTCTTAACTACTGCCAGGCTATTCTGCCCCCAAGGAGGTATAGATCTGTACTTCATCATGCAGATATGCTTACATGTAGGTATCTAATTTAACAAATATTGAATACACAAAATAATAATATTTACCTAGAACAATTTTTATTTAAAAATATATACCTAATCAACTAACAAATACATCAGGAAATACAATAATAATAGAAAGTTTTGTTGTTGAGTAGCCAGCCTTTTTATTTTGCAACATTGCACTCTTAGGGTAATCCACTACAAGCAGGCACTTTTCCACTTATATGTTCTGCTATCCTCAATCTACTGTCATATCCAAGAATAGGTTTATTTCACATTATAAATAAAATGACTGGTTACTTGTTATGATAAAACTATATTGCGCCTTATTTTGGGTGTTAGACCTGCACACAGAACAGCTGAGATGGTTTATAAAAGAGGAGCTCCAGTCATTTTTGTGTTTATTAAAAGTCAGCAACTTCAAAAACTGTATGCTGACTTTTAATAAACACACACCTGTCCCAGGATCCAGCGATGTGCTCACGCGAACCGTTCCTTCCCTCTGCCTTCTGTCCCTGGTTCTGGCATCTCAACTGTGGGCACCTAGCTGTGAAAGCTTGTGGTTTCACAGCCGGGTGCCCACTACGCATTGTAGATGGTCCAGCAGTCTTCTGGGACCTGTGATGTGTCCCAGAAGACTGCAGAGAGGGAGTGGAGAACTTCTGCTCGGATTGCCTTGTCAAAAACAGGTACTCCCCCCCCCCCCAAAGAAAAGAGTGCCATTTAGTGAAGATGAGGGGGGAATGAGTTCTTAAAGCAGAGCTTCCCCTTTTGGGTGGAGCTCCACTTTAATAGTGTGTCTAGTAAACATCAGCTGTATTAAAATCAAACCAAAGGCATGGTGTGGTGAGGGGTTAGAACTCTTGTCAAGTTTTTATTGCTGTTTATGTCCCTGTTAGGGGGATTGTCTCTCTCTAATTGTTCTGACCACCGGCCTCACCAGGAATAAAACTGAGGGGTAAATCCAGAACAGGATAAGAAGTAAAATCTTCTGTTGCAGAGGGGATTTCACTCACTTTGTTAACACATCCACTCCCCTCCCATGATTTGATTTTAGAGATACTTTGAACACAGACTGAGATATGTAAATTCTCAGAATACTACTTGCCAAGTACCACATCCAATATCCAGTGTCCAACAATATCAAGGAGAAAAGGAACAATTAAGAAGGATTTTACTGGTACCAGGGATGACACAACTATTAAAATTTCAATACACTTTATTTATACCATCATAAAAATAAAGGGAATATTAATTCCAACTACAAGGTTACATCTTTGTTGCTCAGAAGTTACAAATCATAATACAGAATTTTTCACATAATATTTTTTGGCCTACATGGGAATAACGCCTTACTTTATTTATTTATTCATATGATTTAGTGTGATGATCACTTAAGGGGGCAGCTGCCATTTAATTCACAAAGGCCTTAAGGTTGGCGCCATTTATATCAGGTTATTGTATAACTTCCAGAATAGCAAATTGATAAGGTCAACATTTTGTAAAAGTGCTTCCTCAGAACATTTTCTTTGCATTCACAGAAGAGTAACCTAACTAGAGAACTATATATTAGATATACAAATTTCTAACTTTCCTCAATACATCATCATAAAAAAACATATAAATCCACTCACAAGTCCCCCTCGAGCAAAAAAAAGACAGAAGTGGAAGTTGGTGACAGCCCGCAGGCACAACAAATCAGGCATATATCGAGCAGCTTACGTAGCGTTTATTAATGATGGAAGCCATAAGTATCTATCCATATTCCAACAGCAACGGCTCAGAGAAGTATGCAGACAGAGTGATATTAACCCCTGCAATGATGGTATGTACTAGAGGATAACCTTTTTTCATGAATACATTTATTTACAGGTGTACAATGTGTACAATGTACTAGCGCACCAGGTGAGATAGGCTATTTCATGCAAGGATTGTACCATTCTTAAGCTACCAGAGGGAATTCAATTATAAGATGTTCTTGAATCAGAATGTCAACCATCTTGTAGATGGAGGGCTAGCATCACAAGATATATAAACCTGATGACTCCTGACCATCAGTCTTAAAACAAACAAATACACACAAAAAAGATATTATCAAGCCACCCTCCTTAAAGAACCAAAAGGATACTAGAATCCCAACAAAGCCTGGATATACATAGCCATTTAGCTTTGGTTAGATTACAGCCTGTAGCCCAATTCCATAAAGGAATCTATCATCTGGCAGGCTAAAGCCCCATACACACTATTAGATTTTCTGCAGATTTTTGTCTTCAGATTTACCAAAACCAAGTAGTGCCATGGCCTGCCTGATTGCATACACATGGAAACTCTTAAGGTTTGACCTCATATTATATGGTTTTGGTAAATCTGAATTCAAAAATCTTCAGAAAATCTAATAGTGTGTATGGGGCTTAAGGGGTAAAAACCAGAAACCGCTATTAGCATAAATTCTACCAGCCATATAATACACAACCAAGCAATATAATAATAAATCACACTGTATCCTATAGTTCTAAATATAACAATTAAGTGAAATAATGGAGCTTACAGTCAATAGATGGATATGTAAACACAGAGAGCTTATTTGCAATGTAATGTATATATTTGATATTATAAGTTGCAACAACCAATCAACACTCTAGCAACTCTACAGTGAGGATCTATGGAGGTTTCTATTGCTGACCTCTTCTTTTGAACTAGTTTCCTGACTATCATTCTGATCCAGGGGCTTCAGTACGACAGTGCAGATGAAGATTTCTGACATCACTGTGCCTTTCCTGATTTACTTTCCTGATCTACTTGTTCCAGCATCTGAAAGCGCATAGAGAGCCAGACATCTAGTATTTTCAGATGAACTTCAGTAAGGGCAGCCTCTATTTTTTTAATGCAGGTTTCAGCAAACCAAATATACTATGCTTATATACCTGCAGCCCCTGCTGATCAACATCTGAGACCAGAAACCACTGCCCCAATTTCTCCTATACTGGATGATTGCATTAACTGATGACAAATACGATATATATTACCCACACTATATTTATACATACAGAACAGGGAAATTATTAAAAAGAGGCATCATTTACAGTGAAAACCTTTACTAATAAAATACTATGCTTCCTGGCCCTTCACAAATAATTCAGCAGTAATAACTTTGACATCTATATCCTCATAAATTCTCTGCCATTTTAAGTTAGTGCTCATCTTTTTTTGTGGATTGCAGGCTACAAGATACACCAAGGATTTGATTCTGCACATCTAATTACTTAGTTTGGTGATCTAGGGCATTATTATAGTAATCATTGAGTCTTTTCAAGCCATTTTCCCTATTAGAAAGGTGTATATAGGTATCTCAAGTACTTGTTATGTGATAACACATTAATTGTTACTTCTTGTTAACACACACACACGGCTGACAAAAGCAGGTGAAGGCTTTGTTCTCTCATTCCATTGATATTCGTCATTTTGGTTTGTGAAGCCTGTAAGTGTGACTGGAAGCATCTATTTTGCATAATAAAAGTTTTCGTAGGTGATCTCCTTAATGCAAATGTTATATACTGTAGACCCCACAAACCACTTTCTAAAATTGCCCTAATGTAAAATTCTTAAAAAAAAAAAATGTTTATTGTCAGACAGTATTAAATTTATCTAGGACTTGATTTAGATCTTGGGGATTGGGGCACTTTAGGTTTGGTGGGTCTGTCACCACAAATCACCAAAATTACACACCAAAGTCTGTTTATTTCCTGTCATTGGAACTGACAAGTTATACATGCATAGAAAGGTTATATGACTTTTATAAATTCAGTGACTATATGCCAGCAAAGCTCCAAGGAGATTTTTAGGTAAGGCAAACTACAAAGAACAAAGCTATGTTGCTCTTTATTTTCCATAGACAACAATGGCTAACTTCTCAATGCAAAGGTTTTAGAGTTTGGGGGAAAGAAAAATTCTCCCAATGCAGGGGAAGAATTTTTTTCTTTCCTTGGAGTTCAAGTTTAACTAAGCTAACAGTACATTTTACAAGTTTTCAGCTATATGCATTACACCACAGCAGCTACAATTTTCTTTTCTTTTTAACACTTGGCATCTAAAAAAAAAATAGTATGGATTTTATTGTACAGTTATAATGGACCAGCATGGACCAATGTCAGTATGCATATGTAATAGCTGAGAGGTCATTGTGGAAGTGGAAAATTAATATTGTAGTCCCTACTACAGTGATTGCTGCTGTCCTCTGGGTCTTCCATTCACAAACCGCCTTGAATTTTTCTCAATGAATGCAAAATGTTCTCTGATTAGATAAGGTAGAGAGGTGGGGTGGTGCATCACAATCTTCACCTCTCCCAATAAGAGAATGCCTCACATTCATTTAGAAAAATGCAAGGTGTTCTGTCAATGGTGACCGTGCTGAGTAAACATCCTCCTGTAGTTACTAAGCAGCAGGGGAGCGCCTCGACTCAGATCCAGAAGACAGCAGTGATCACTGTAGTAGCGTTAGCTGCAACAGTAACTTCCAGCTTTCACAGGGATCAGCCAGTTATGACGCATGCATATTTACATTAGTCCAAGCTGGACCATGCAATAAAATCCATAAATAAAATTCAGCTTTAATAAACGTGATACAATCTATGGATCTGTACATATGCGGTCCATAATAATTTAAAGAATACAATATAGAGCTTGGTCTAGCCTGAAGAGGCTCTCTAGATCTACCTTTACACGAAATATCCTCCACGATCAACTTTCCTCACTAATTTATATGACTATGGAGGTGGCTTACTTTCTCAAAATATTACTTCCTGACATATATTTTGTTAATATAAACAATTTTTCAGTTATTATATTTATATTTCTGGACAGAGGTGGGCCAGGCTATTACCCTTTATTCATGACTCAAGCTGCACCCGCCAGGAGAAGACAGTGATTATCGCTAGCGGCTAAAGCAGCCACTTGAGATAATTACATAAATCAATACACACACGCCAAATATAAATAGATAAATTCTATAAATTGCAATGAAATTAAGTGGCAGCTGCTGTTCCAAATTTAAAGTGAATTGCTAAAACGTGCACAAACCTGGATGTGCAAAACAGAGCTTGCTAATAACAAATAAGGTGAAGATAAACAATGTGAACCACATTAATATTAGTGCAAACAAAAATTAATGTGAACGAAAAATTAATGTAAATAAAAATTATTGTGGAACAAAAAAGAATATATGATTGAATACTCCTTTAAACATATGTAAACATATGACCAAAAATTAGTCCAAATGTGACAAGCAAAGTCCCAAAAAAATCTTTCAAATACTCCAATGAAACGGAAATCTTTGTACATGGATCATACGGTGACAATTAAGTGTGGATGTGCACTCACCAGATGTTGTAGATCACCCTGCCTTATGACAAGAGGGATCATATAGGGCTTGTGGGGTCCCCGGTCTTTTAGGCAAATCCAGTATTCCCCTCCTCATGGTAGAGCGTAACTTCAAGAGGATGTCACCAGAGGTAAAAACAAAGGAAAAAACAGAGGACGGATTCCTCATAGTGTAAAACTGTACAGGTAGTGTTTATTAAAAGCCTCAATGGACTGCAGCATGAACAGATAAAAACAGTCTATAATCCTCCAATGCGAACAACTGCAAACACAGTAGAGGTTGAGAAAAGCCGTAGGACCTACACCAAAACTCAGCGTGTGTTCCACAAAGACGTGACTTAGCGCAGCGTGCGTTCCAGCCTGAACACTGAAGGCTGGAACGCACATTGCGCTACATCACGTTGTAAGTTGCTGTTACATAGAAACATAGAAAAGAGGTGGCAGAAAAAGACTGAGTAGTCCATCGAGTCTGCCCATTTTTTTTTCTGTTTTTTCATTATCCTTGTTATCTAAATATAGATTTATGTTTATCCCAAGCAGGTTTGAAGCTGTTTACTGTTGACTGTCTTGCTACCTCTGTTGGTAGTTTATTCCAGTCATCACAATTTGCCACTCACACAATTTGTCGTGTGAGTGGCAGCTAGTGGAGGGATTGACAAAAAGGAGTAGCAGACACAGACCGATTGGTGAGGTGGATGACCCTGGCAGCAGCATTCATAACAGACTGAAGGGTGGATAGACTATGTAAAGGTAAGCCAATGAGGAGGGAGTTGCAGAAGTCGAGGCGAGAGATGACCAGGGAGTAAATTAGAAGCTTTCTGGTGTCATTGGTTAGGAAGGGGTGTATCTTGGAGATGTTGCGGAGGTTGAGGCGACAAGCTTTGGAAAGTGATTGGATGTGGGGGCAAAGGATAATTCAGAGTCCAGGATTACACCTAGGACCTTGGCGTGTGATTTTAACAGAGAAGACAGGGAAAGAGGCACGTGGGGGAGGAAATATTATGAGCTTGGTTTTGGATAGATTAAGTGTAAAGAAGTGGTGCGACATCTAGGATATAAATTAATGATACGTGAGGAGAGCAATGGAGTGAGCTGAGGGGTAGAGAGATAGATTTGGGTGTCATCGGCATAGAAATGGTATTGAAAGCCATGGGAGGCTATCAACTGACCCAGATAGGAGGTATAACGTGAGAATAGGAGAGGTCCATGAACAGAACCCTGATGGAAAAAGGAAGAGAAGAGTAAGTGGAATTGTACGTGACAATGCAGGAGTGGTGGCATCCACAATGAATAGCTTGAGCCCTGATTCAGAGGATGAGCACCAATCCCATGGCACTAATACAAAGACAGGAGGAACAGCACACCTCCTGATTCACAGATATCACTAATTCCAAAAAAATGATGGCTCAGCCAGTTCTGTATAGCGACTGCTTGGGTTTTAGGGGCTTTATTATTGCACATATCAGAGATCAACTTTCTTCAGTAAAACATCTCATTGTAATTGTATGGACACAGACATTTCACATATTAAAGACAGATTAAAGGTTAAAAGAACATTAGGTATTAAAGACACGGAAAGTTTAACTCGCTATTCCATACACATGAATGCACTGCAAGCAGCAGCAAGGCTGTACATTACTGATCGGCTCACCAGCACCACCTATAGACTATACAATGAAGTTCTCCCAGTCTGCAATGAGCCTTCTCCATCGTGTGGGGGGGAGTGGTTTTCCCAGGCTTCAGGACAGCAGCTGCTATTTGCCTTCTCCCAGCATAATCTAAACCATCTCCCCCCCTCCCTTCCCCACACACATCCAGCCGCCCAGCCTCAGCCACAGCGGCAATAAAACATCCTGGCACGTGCTCCAGCCCTGGCCGGCCCTCCTCGCCTGCAGTCAGCCTTAAAGAGCCACACACACCGGCTGCGTCCCTGGGCTGGTGCCGGGCACAAGGCGGAGAGAAAGAGACGCTCCTAGTCCACACACAGCGAGTCTTATCATCTCCTCCATCCCACATCTACACCGACCAATATATAGAACACATGGACATTCACCTCCATTCCACATCTACACCGACCAATATATAGAATACATGGACATTCACCCTCATCCCACATCTACACCGACCAATATATAGAATACATGAACATCCACATCCATCCCACAGCTACACTGACCAATATATAGAATACATGGACATCCACCTCCATCCCACATCTACACCAACCAATATATAGAATACATGGACATCCACCTCCATCCTACATCTACACCAACCAATATATAAAATACATGGACATCCACCTCCATCCTACATCTACACCGACCAATATATAGAATACATGGACATCCACCTCCATCCCACATCTACGCCGAGCAATATATAGAATACATGGACATTCACCTTCATCCAACACCTACACTGATATAATATATAGAATACATATACATCCACTTCCACCCCACATCTACATCGACCATTATATAGAATACATGGATATCCACCGCCGTCCCACGTCTACACCAATCAATATATAGAATACATGGACATCCACCTCCATCCCACATCTACACCGACCAATACATAGAATACATGAACATCCATCTCCATTACACACCTACACCGACCAATATATAGAATACATGGACATCCACCTCCATCCCACACCTACACTGACCAATATATAGAATACATGGACATCCACCTCCATCCCACATCTACACCGACCAATACATAGAATACATGGACATCCACCTCCTTCCCACACCTACATCGACCAATATATAGAATACATATTGAATACATATAGAATATATAGAATACATGGACATCCACCTCCATCCCACATCTACACTGACCAATACATAGAATACATGGACATCCACTTCTATCCCACACCAACACCGACCAATATATAGAATACATGGACATCCACTTCTACCCCACATCTACACCGACCAATATATAGAATACATGGACATCCACCCCCATCCCACATCTACACTGACCAATACATAGACTACATAGACATCCACCTCCATCCCACACCTACACCGACCAATATATAGAATACATGGACATCCACTTTAACACCACATCTACACTGACCAATTTATAGAATGCATGGACATCCACCTCCATTCCACATCTATACCAACCACTATATAGAATACATGGACATCCACCTCCATCCCACATCTACACCGACCAATATATAGAATACATGGACATCCACCTCTATCCCACATCTACACCTACCAATATATACAATACATGGACATCCACCTCCATCCCACAGCTACACCTAACAATATATAGCGACAATTACAATTTTATTGACATCCTATCAGTAATCTGATATTGACAGGACCTGCGAACAGTACCGAGTATTGATCACAGCATACCAATACAGATCCACTTCTGCTTTGATTTCAGATTCGTGGATTTGATGGGGTTTATATTCCACAAACTCCTGAACTTCTAACTATTTATAACAAAGTAAATGTCTGCGACACATCACACCATGCACATACAGTCTGACCATACAACCTCTATACAATAAACCTGAGATTTACTAACATGATGTAGTAGGAGGACCTACCTAAACTGTCCAACCAATTTATATACAATCAAGCAGGCTCTCGCACTTCATACATGTTGGTAGCTCTAAAGCCGGGTACACACTACAGTTTTTTTTTCATCCAACCCAAAAACTGTCAGCTCCGGTTGAAGCCTCTGTACTAACCATGCAAGGTTAGTTTAGTGATCTCTCCCGCTGAGCTGTTGTGTTCTGACAGGGGGACGCCCACCCCCCCGCCAGAACACTCTGACCAGCGCTCTCTACCATTGGCTGCAAGCGCTGATCGGGAGTCGGTCGGCTGCTAGTTTTCCAGCATGCACGTCCGACAGAAGCCAGCTGAATGGCCAACTTCTGTCAGACAGACTGACATACACTTGGGCGGAATGTCGGCTGGTTTTTTTTGAACCGGCAAATGTCTCCCGACATTCTTCCCCTGTGTACAGGGCTTTAAAGAGATTGTAATGTGTGGTGTGTATAAGGGCTCATTTACACTAATGCATTTTACTGCAATGTCCTAAAAAGCATCTAACTTTTTTATAATAAAAACAGTATTTGTTCCCATCTCAGCAGTAAAGTGCATTTTTAAAAATACAATATGTGTGTGTTTTTCTGCATTTTAGAAGGCCCGTCGAAGCCAATGGCCCTTGTTACATGCGTATTGATGCATTAGCATCAGAAATTGATGGACAATACTACCACTCATTTGTAGAATGCTTTAGCCAAAATATTTGTCATGTAAATTTAATGAATGAGCTTTAAAACAGCAGATCCAGCTTAAGATACATTGACAAATGCCTTGTCTTTGTTGTTTCAGATAGATAGATAGAGAGACAGAGAAAGAGAAGAGAGAGAGAGAGAGAGAGAGAGAGAGAGAGAGAGAGAGAGAGAGAGAGAGAGAGAGAGAGAGAGAGAGAGAGAGAGAGATGAAGATAGATAGATAGATAGATAGATAGATAGATAGATAGATAGATAGATAGATAGATAGATAGATAGAAATACTTTTTTGTTTGCTAGATATATTAAGAGATTAAGATAGATAAATATAGAGAGAGAGAGATGAAGATAGATAAATATATAGAGAGAGAGATGAAGATAGATAAATATAGAGAGAGAGAGATAGAGATGAAGATAGATAGATAGATAGATAGATAGATAGATAGATAGATAGATAGATAGATAGATAGATAGATAGATAGATAGATAGATAGATAGATAGATAGATAGATATAGAGAGAGAGAGATAGATGAAGATAGATAAATATATATATAGAGAGAGATGAAGATAGATAAATATATATAGAGAGAGAGATGAAGATAGATAAATATATATAGAGAGAGAGATGAAGATAGATAAATATATATAGAGAGAGAGATGAAGATAGATAAATATAGAGAGATAGAGATGAAGATAGATAGATAGATAGATAGATAGATAGATAGATAGATAGATAGATAGATAGATAGATAGATAGATATAGAGAGAGAGAGATAGATGAAGATAGATAAATATATATATAGAGAGAGATGAAGATAGATAAATATATATATAGAGAGAGATGAAGATAGATAAATATATATAGAGAGAGAGATGAAGATAGATAAATATATATAGAGAGAGAGATGAAGATAGATAAATATATAGAGAGAGAGATGAAGATAGATAAATATAGAGAGAGAGAGATAGAGATGAAGATAGATAGATAGATAGATAGATAGATAGATAGATAGATAGATAGATAGATAGATAGATAGATAGATATAGAGAGAGAGAGATAGATGAAGATAGATAAATATATATATAGAGAGAGATGAAGATAGATAAATATATATATAGAGAGAGATGAAGATAGATAAATATATATAGAGAGAGAGATGAAGATAGATAAATATATATAGAGAGAGAGATGAAGATAGATAAATATAGAGAGATAGAGATGAAGATAGATAGATAGATAGATAGATAGATAGATAGATAGATAGATAGATAGATAGATAGATAGATAGATAGATAGATAGAAATACTTTTTTTGTTTGCTAGATATATTTGTTCAAAACTTCCATAGTTAGATATCAGACACTTCCATAGAGATAAAATCACAGCAATATAACACAATTCCTGATGAATGTAGACCCTGGCTGTCCCCATCCCTTATACACACATGAGCCATGTAAGAGATGAGGCTTTTTAGGAAAGTGGCAATGGGTCTACAAGGAGTTAAAAAGCATTGCTCTTGATTGACAGGCTGCTCTCAGAACCCCGCCCTTCAGTCCCTCCAGGTCTTATCATTGGCCCTTGTTTCCCCGCTTGCAGCCAATGACATTTGGAAGTTTTACACTAGACATTCGCGTGCTGTGAGCCGTATATAAAGCCGGAGCCAAGCGGAGGGCACTCACTAGTATCAGACAGGCGGGCAGGCAGAGGCAGATCTGTACACATCTCTGCGGACACTGCGCTCTATTCCTGGATCTCTGCCCTCTATAGCGGACTATTATTCCTCCTCCTGGGAATACATTGGAGGCTCCAGAAGATGCCAGCTGACATGATGGAGAAAAACTCTTCTTCCCCTGTGGCTGCCACCCCAGCCAGCATGACATCTACTCCGGATAAACCCAAAACTGCTTCTGAGCATAGAAAGGTAAATACCTCCTGCCTGGACAGTCATGATGATGTCATAGATGTACTGGATGATGTCATAGATATATAGCCACCATGATCACACTGACTGTGTGTGCCTCTTGTTTACAGTCATCCAAACCTATCATGGAGAAAAGGAGGAGAGCCAGGATTAATGAGAGTCTGGGCCAGCTGAAAACCCTCATCCTGGATGCCTTGAAGAAAGATGTAAGTTTGCTTTATTATATTATATTATTATTATTATGATACAGGATTTATATAACAGTTTGTACATAGCCATCAGCTGCATTGGACACCACATACCCCCCAGTCCCCCCCATTGTTTGACTGCACCACACCTGTACTGCAATTCTTTATTAATATTATTATTATTATTATTATTATTACTACTACTTCAACAACTATTATTATTATTATTGTTGTTGTTGTTATTATTACTTCAACAACTATTATTATTATTGTTATTACTTCAACAACTATTATTATTATTATTGTTATTATTACTTCAACAACTATTATTATTAATACAATATCTACAACAATATTATCATTAACAGATTTACACAGTTGCCCAATAGTTATCTTTTATATAAGACACCAAGGATAATTAATAGTATTAGTTCATACAGTTGGTGCACCCTGTGACATTTGGCTGATAATGTGATTTGCTGAACTGAGAATTAAATGTGGGATTTGCTTTTCAGAGTTCCAGGCACTCGAAGCTGGAGAAGGCTGATATTTTGGAGATGACAGTGAAGCACCTCCGGAACTTGCAGAGAGTTCAGATGACTGGTGAGTACTCCCCCCCCCCCCCTCTTCTTCTTCCTTCCCTTTCTGGCTGATCTCTTCCAGACTTCCGCCTGCGGTTTGAATGGCATTCAGATACATTCTACTGGGCTGGCTCTCACTGCCTTTCCCACGGTCTGGGCTTATTTATAGTTTCTACGTGGAGCTCATGTTACTGCTGGGGAGGGGGAGGAGGGGGATCAGCTCTAGGATCTACAGGATGGTGATAAGTGACCTGAGCACATATAGTCTATATATTAATGAACCCGAGTTATGCATTTACTAAGTGTAGAGTTCTAGTGAGGCCAAGTATAGCATTAACCCTGAAGTGTGGGACTATCTGCTCTGTCTAGTCTTCAGTGATGTAACTGAGTGTCCTTCTTCCTCTACAGCTGCTCTCAGCACAGATCCCACTGTTCTGGGCAAATACAGAGCCGGATTCAGCGAGTGCATGAACGAAGTCACCCGATTCTTGTCTACTTGTGAAGGAGTCAACACAGACGTCCGGACCCGGCTCCTGGGACATCTGGCCAACTGCATGAATCAGATCAATGCCATTAATTATCCTGCCCAGCCCCAGATTCCGGCTGCCGTCGCCAACTCTCACCCTGCGTTTGGCCAGCCGATGGTCCAGCTTCCTGCAAACAGCCGGCAGAGCAGTCCCGCTCCCATGGGTGGGGTTTCCTGCAAGATGGGTGGCCCGCCAGTAGAAGCTGCCAAGGTCTATGGTGGCTTTCAGCTAGTGCCAGCTTCAGACGGACAATTTGCCTTTCTGATCACCAATCCAGCCTTCCCACACAACGGACCTGTCATCCCTGTCTACACAAACTCCAATGTGGGCAATGGAGTGCCAGCTGCCATGTCTCCCTCCCTCATGCCTTCAGTCACTGCAGACTCTGTA
The DNA here is from genome assembly GCA_037952925.1 of Lithobates clamitans. NCBI lineage: Eukaryota > Metazoa > Chordata > Amphibia > Anura > Ranidae > Lithobates > Lithobates clamitans. The sequence goes on from JBBGZY010000527.1 coordinate 897,074, forward strand.
TGGAGACCCTGGTAACTGGACTGTACTAAGAACCATATTGGACAACTTTCATTTAGAAAGACGATTAGTTACAAAATAGGAAGTCCTCATTTTGTAGCAAGAATGCACTATTGTAAATAGCAAATATTCATATTGAATGCGCTGTTGTTTAGTAAGATTGCAACTTATATTTAGTTTGTCTACGGAATTGTTATGATGCCAAAGACATACAAATGTGCTCTTTTACATTTCTTCCTATTCTGGAAGTTTTACTTGTAATTAATAAAACTACATATTGTATTATTTTGAAGATAACTGGCTTTTGCTGTTTTTATATACCTCGTCATGCATTGCTTAGTTTTTTCTTTATCAAATTTTTTTAAATTAAAGCGATGACTAAATATAATACCTACCAGCAGTAACGCTAATGCCCCGTACACACGGTCGGATTTTCCGACGGAAAATGTGTGATAGGACCTTGTTGTCGGAAATTCCAACCGTTTGTAGGCTCCATCACACATTTTCCATTGGATTTTCCGACACACAAAGTTTGAGAGCAGGATATAAAATTTTCCGACAACAAAATCCGTTGTCGGAAATTCCGATCGTGTGTACGGGGCATAACAGGAATTGTTAATAATGAATGAAAAGAGGAACACAGGAAAATCTATTTTTTTTTTCAATCCTTGGCAAGCCTACCATTCCTAATTTGGGATCACATTGACAGAGCTCTTATTTCATTTTAATGTGTGTTGAGGGTCAAACAGCTAGTCCAGGGAAAGGAAAATTATTATTTACTTTAATATGTCATGATGAGTTTCCAAAGTTTTTTTAGAGGTAAAGATTATTTTTCCATATTCTCAAATAAAATATGTAAATTTCTTAGTGGGAAACTATGCTGAAAATGACTAGCACTGGGCAATTTAAAATATGGCAATGTTCGGAAGGCTCCTATACCTATTTATATGTACCTTGTACAGGCAGACTAGTTCAAGTCCCCTATTGCATAAAGTCCCTGTTCGCTAAAGTCGTTTCTAACATCGAGCCATGTGTAGAGGAATAAAAAATTTAGAATTTTCCCTAAACACTTCTTTACATTTAAAGTTAACACGAGTATCCTGAAGAAAAGAGAGAAAAACGGTTCCTTTAGTGAATGACCCCTAAAGTGCGATAACTCCCCTCTCAGATTTCAGATCCTTTGGAAACTGGTAACAAGCCTGAACGAAAAAAGGAGCAGTCTCCAACAGTTGGGGGATCTGCAGGGAATTCCTTGGCAAATCCCACCATGAAGGCTTGTTGGGTTCTGTCTGGAGCAGCCAGGTGCCTGATTCTTTTCCAGGTGTTTGAGAAGTTAAAGCCACAGAGGAGAAAAATAAAACGAGACCAGACTTTTCAAGCCTTTGAGACATGAGTAGCCCCAAGGCTGTGTTTTTCTGTCTTCTGTGTTGAGACCACCTCTGCGTGTGATGAAAGTATGTACGCGCCTTATGATAACAGACTACCTCTGTGATTGCATGAACACTTTAGGGTTTTATTCATATTTCCAATACACGTGATTTGGCAATGTCATCAAAAGTTACAGTAAATACCCTTTTGACGTTTGTAGATTTCTCAACCTACAGAGAGGTAATTCTGCCATCTGGAGGTAGATTTTTGTACATCTTTTGAGCACAGCTAAGTTTCTAATTAGATATATGATATTAGATTTGATATTACAAATAACTAATAAACACATTTTCAGCAATTTGCAATATGCAGTAGGTCCAGTTCACAATGCTAATACATTAGAAAAATAATCACTTCATTATTACTACTACTATTATTATTATTATTATACAGGATTTATATAGCGCCAACAGTTTGCGTAGCTCTTTGCAACATGCAGACAGTACAATTACAATACAACCTAATACAGGAGGAATCAGAGGGCCCTGCACGTTAGAGCTTACAATCTAGAAAGGAGGGTCAAGTGATACAAAATTAACCACCCCAATACTGGGCATTTTCACCCCCTTCCTGCCCAAGCCATTTTTCAGCTTTCAGCGCTGTCGCACTTTGAATGACAATTGTGTAGACATACAACACTTTACCCAGATGAAATTGTTATCATTTTTTTCCCACAAATAGAGCTTTCCTTTGGTGGTATTTGATCGCCTCTGCGGGTTTTATTTTTTGCGCTATAAACAAAAGAAGAGTGACAAGTTTAAAAAAAAAACACAATATTTTTTACTTTTTGCTATAATAAATATCCAATTTTTTTTCTTTAAAACACATTTTTCCCTCAGTTTAGGCCGATACGTATTCTTCTACATATTTTTGGTAAAAAAAAAATCACAATAAGCGTATATTGATTGGTTTGCGCAAAAGTTATAGCGTCTACAAAATAGGGGATTCATTTATAGCATTTTTATTATTTTTTTTTTACTAGTAATGGCGGCGATCTGCGATTTTTATCGTAACTGCGATATTACGGCGGACATATCGGACACTTTTGACACATTTTTGGGACCATTCACATTTATACAGCGATCCGTGCTATAAAAATGCATTGATTACTGTATAAATGTGACTGGCAGGGAAGGGGTTAACACTAGGTGGTTCTCGAGGGGTTAACTGTGTTTGCTAGGGAGTGTTTCTAACTGTAGGGGGACTCACAAGGGGAGGAGACCGATCGGTGTTCCTTTGTACTGGGAACACACCATCGGTCTCCTCTCCTCTGACAGGACCGTGGATCTGTGTGTTTACACACACAGATCTACGGTCCTGCTGTGTTACTGGCAATCGCGGGTGCCCGGTGGTCATCGCGGCCGCTGGGCATGCACTCCGGGTGCCCAGTGACACTGCGGGCGCGCACGATTGCCGTCGGCCGCGCACCCCATGGTGGGCCGGGAAAGCGAGGGCGTCATATGACGCCCTCCCGCAATGAGAGCTGCGCCGCCTGGCCGTCAATTGACAGCCGGCGGTTGGCAAGCAGTTAAAAAGGATTTATATAGCACCAACAGTTTGCTCAGAGCTTTACAATATAAAGAGAGACAGTACAGTAACATTACAATGAAAGACAAGAGCGTTAGAGCTTATAATATAAATATAAAAAAATGACAGTTATTTTAAAAAACACTTCCCTCCTGCCTACCCAACGTCATATGACGTCGCAGATTTGAGTGGGGATATCTGAATGATGCCTGCAGTTACAGGCATCATTCAGATATCTTCTTTTAGAGACAGTGATTCCCTGCACTGCAAGAACAATCATAGCCGCTGTTCAGCCACTTGATCATTCTTACAGGCGGCGGGAGGGGACGTCCCCCCCCCTCCCACCACCCTCCAATGCTTCTACCGACTTACCCGTGCAATCGGTGAGCTGGAGAAAGAACCAACCGGCGCAGGATGTTGACGATAGAGATTTCCAGCGGGCCAGATGGTCCCTAAAGTCTCTATGATCATTTGGGAGCCGGGCGCGAGGTTGTCAGGCCCGGCCTCTGCATTTGAAAAAATGCTGCCGCCTCGGCTGGAAACCTGAGATCTTTTTTTTTTTCTTTTTTTATCTCAGGCTTCCCAGCCTAGAGGTGAGATCTGGGGACTTATAGACCCCATATCTCACTGTAAAGAGGACCTGTCATGCCATATTCCTATTACAATGGATGTTTACATTCCTTGTAATAGGAATAAAAGTGATAAAAAAAAGTAAGTAAAATTAACAATAATACATTTTTTTTTAAAGCGCCCCGTTCCCCACGTGCTCGTTCGCAGAAGCGAAAACATACCTAGGTCGCGCCCGCATATGTAAATGGCGTTTAAACCACACATGTGAGATATCGCCGCGAACGCTAGAGCGAGAGCAATAATTCTAGCACAAGACCTCCTCTGTAATTCTAAAACAGGTAACTTGTAAAAAAATGTAAAGCGTCGCCTATGGGGATCTTGAAGTACCAAAATTTGGCGCCATTCCACAAGTGTGTGCAATTTTAAAGCATGACATGTTAGGTATCTATTTACTCGGCATAACATCATCTTTCATATTAAGTAAAAAAATTGGGCTAACTTTACGGTTTTATTTTTTAATGCATAAAACTGTTTATTTTTTCCCAAAAAAACAAGTTTGAAAAAATGCTGCACAAATAACGTACGAGATAAAAAGTTGCAACAACCACCATTTTATTCCCTAGAGTCTCTGCATTTTTCCATGTAGGAACATAAGTTCAAGAATAAGGGGGGAGGTCAGCACCAAAAAGGAGGCACAACATACAAAGAGTACCAACATCCCTGGTAATAATGGTACAAAGAAAATGAGAGAATAGGACTTTATAGGTACATCATATACAAGGCAAGACAAATGCAATAGTATAAAAATATAAATCATTTATTTAGAGGAGACAAAATAAAAGTAGGGACTGCAGTTACAAACATAGTCCTGGGTAAGCACACACATCCTGACCCTGACCAGTGAGACAACTGATGTCACAAACAATGTGTTCCAACGACCTAAAGTTTCAACATGTTTCGCCGGAATGGCTTCATCAGGAAAAGGACGGGGATATTCAGTTAAAAAGATATATATAAGACCTCAAAGTATTCACAACCTCAGGATTGAGTCTTCGAGTGAGCATACTTGAAAGGATCCCAAACGGCCCCAAAGCCTGCATCCAAAACCAGTCCACAAATTGTCAGATCTCCCGTAGGGAGGGATGTAGTTTGTATGGTTTAAGACAATCTGTTGAAAGTGCAGAAATGCAACAAACCTATGTCTTAATTAATATGCGGTTATCTCTATTGGGAGCTCATATGGACGAGAAAGCCACGCAGGGCAAAGGCGTATCCTTTGTGTATACACCAGATACATCCATCTAAGGAATCTCGGTACGTCTTACTTTTAAAGTGCTCTAGTTATCAATAGACGCCAAGGCTGGGAAAACACTTAGGAATAGCAGAGGACCGAGGAGCCAAGTCCCCAAGAAGGCGCCACAGGGAGGGATATTTAATTCCTACATGGTGCAGAGGCATTTGAACAAGTCGGGAGCTCATGAGCTATACGAACGAGATCTAAGATCGATTCCAGCCATCTTCCCCTTCTTGGCTTCTCGGTCCTCTGCTATTCCTAAGTGTCTTCCCAGCCTTGGCGTCTATTGATAACTGGAGCAGTCAAACATAGGTTTGTGGCATTGCTGCACTTTTAACTTAAACCACACACTGAATATCCCCGTCCTTTTCCTGATGAAGCCATTCCAGCGAAACATGTTGAAACTTTAGGTCGTGGTAACACATTGTTTGTGACTTCAGTTGTCTCACTGGTCAGGGTCAGGATGTGTGTGCTTACCCAGGACTATGTTTGTAACTGCAGTCCCTACTTTTATTTTGTATCCTTTAAATACATTATTTATATTTTTATACTATTGCATTTGTCTTGCCTTGTATATGATGTACCTATAAAGTCCCATTCTCTCATTTTCTTTGTACCAATGTACAATGGCGTCCCTGGGGGGGGGGGGGCTAGAGGGGGCCCTGACCCCCCCAACATTATGGTGTGCCCCACCATGTGACTTCCCCCCCAATAAAAAAAAAATATTTATATTTTTTTTTTTTACAAAAAATCAATGTCTAAGAGGGAGAGAGTCCCCAGTAAGCTCCTGCAGGTGATTTCCCCCCCTCCCTCTGCTTGCTGACACTGCATAATGCGAGCGCTCACACAACCACGGCCGCTCGATCTGCTCCTTCCCCTGCAACCTCATTGGCAGAGAGAAGAGCGAGTTGCAGAAAGGACTCCACCAGGACTCTCAGTTACTGAAAAAACAGACTGATTTCTCCCGTCCTTAGGACAGGAGAACCAGCCTGTAAATTCCAAGAGATGCCAGACCAGCGCTGTCAATAGCAGGGGCAGGACAGCAAGAGGAGGCTGGGGAACCCCACAGTGGCAGAACACCAGGCCCCGGAGGCAAGACAACCTTTGCAACCCTGATAGTTCTCCCACTGCTTTTAATCCTTATATTTTCTTGGTATGCTGGTGACTTATATCTCTTGTTTTCTGACACCCGGGGGGGCCCCAATACAGTAGGAAGGGAGCTCACTGCAGAACATGTGAAAGGCCCGTTGTGGGGTCGTAGTAAAGGGCCCCAGGATATATATATATATGTAGGAAGGCCAGTATGGTGGCCTGAATTTATGGGAGGAGCCCGGGGGGTATTTAAGCAGCCCGCTCACCTGTGGTGCTTGTCGGTTTCCTGTGCGCGATATACGTCACTAAGCCGACTATTCGATATACCAGCGTCCGCAAGTTCTTGCCTCGCAGTTCCCGTATTCGATACTCCGTACTCAAAACTTTCGAAGTCCGCGTTTTCGTTTATAGTTTGTACCACGCGTCTGGCTTGGCTGTCGCAGGTAAGGTCCCGTCGGACTTTTCGTTTTCATATCATGTCACTAAACCGTGAGTTCAAATTTCGTTTCACCCGCATCGCACAAACTGCAATGTATATCGCTCGTACTTTCGATATGTTACAATTCAAAAGCACAGCGACGCTGACGTCGCATCATTTCTAGCATGTCGGTATTAGTAGACAGCCATAGCCAGTCGCAGCTTGTAAATTATCAAATCAAGTTAATTCGGTACCAATCATTTCTCATTTCTAAGACATTTCTAAAACTCATTTCGGACATTTCAAATCATTTCTCATTTCTGAAAAACATTTCTAAAAACTCATTTCGGACATTTCAAATCATTTCTTATTTCTGAAAACTCATTTCTGACATTTCAAATCATTTCTCATTTCAGTCACCTACCGCGCTCCGATTCGAATCCAATCGCACCAAAAGATGCGCCGATTCGTCCCGGTGTGCCCCAGTTATTACGGCCTCATTTCTATACATGCTCCAGAGTTACGTTATTGTCAGTCAATTGTACCTCTGCCATGGTTATCATTTCATTTCCATGTATCACGTTCCGACATGAATTCAGTCGCATGAAAAATGCACCGATTCGTCTCGGCGTGCCCCAGGATTGGCCTCATTTCTATACATGCTCCAGAGTTACGTTTTATCAGTCATTTTGTACCTCTGTCATGGTTATCATTTCATTCCCATGTATCACGTCCCGACATGAATTCAGTCGCATGAAAAATGCACCGATTCGTCTCGGCGTGCCCCAGGATTGGCCTCATTTCTATACATGCTCCAGAGTTACGTTTATCAGTCAATTGTACCTCTGTCATGGTTATCATTTCATTTCCATGTATCACGTTCCGACATGAATTTAGTCGCATAAAAGATGCACCGATTCATCTCGGCGTGCCCCAGGATTGGCCTCATTTCTATACATGCTCCAGAGTTACCTTATCAGTCATTTGTACCTCTGTCATGGTTATCATTTCATTCCCACGTATCACGTTCCGACAGGAATTCAGTCGCATGAAAATGCACCGATTCGTCTCGGCGTGCCCAGGATTGGCCACATTTCTGATACATGCTCCAGAAGTCCGGATCATAGCTGAATCGCAGACACCGGGGATTGACCCATATCTCTGTCACGCAATTTCTACCATTGTACTCTCACAACGCATCACCGTTTCGAAACCAGTCGCATCCGAGGCGCACCGATTCGTCACGGCATGCATCACAGGTTCCGATCACATTTCATACCTACACCAGAGCTCGGTTGGTTGCCAGTCGCTAACACGGCACAACCAATTCGAGCCTCGGTCAAAACAATCATTTCTCTCATTTCATTCAATACTGCACTCCTATTCGAATCCAGATGCATCAAACAAGCACCGATTCGTCCCAGGAGCACCAGTATTTTCAGTTGCCTCATTTCAATACATGCTCCAGAGCCCGGTCCACGGTCGAACAAATCGTGACACGACCAGGCCGCACCTCTGTCATGCAGTTCATTCATTTCACAATCAAGGCAAACATTTCGAACCATTTCATTGTCACAAATTGCAAGCACCATACAAATCATTGCTTCAAGTTACTTAGCAATCCCTTCACGAATTGTCACCTTTCATCTTCCTCAGGTCAGTCAAAGTTCAGTAGGTCCACCCTGCACCAGGTTGGACGATATCCCCCCAGGTAAAAAAAAAAAAAAAAAAAAAAAAGGGGGAAAGGGAGAACAAGTCGGGTAAGTATGACGCAGCGGATCAAAGAAAAACTTGAAATTCATCTCACCCCCAATAGGTTACAGTTAACCAGGAAATAAAGCTCGAGAGATCCTCACCAGAGCAACCATGTCCCAGGCCGGCAGTGAAGACTTCACGGCCCCTCTATCACCTACTCAGGTCTCAGAAAGCGGCAGCGTGCAATCCCTCAGGGGATGGACTATCCCCAGACTGACGGCAGAGCTCAGACGCAGAGGTGTCCCCTTCCCCGCCACAGCGAGGAAAGGCGAGCTCTTCAAACTCCTCTTCCCCCCACCAGCAGCAGGACCCAGTACCCAACAGGCATCCCTCCAGTCCATATCATCGGCCATCTCGCAATTACACACGATGGTGTCATCTCTATCCACCTCAGTTGCAGACGTCCAAGCCAGGGTGGCACTTCTGGAGGCCCGACCGGCCACGGCTGTCCCCGACCCAACGGCAACTCAGACCTTGACACCTCTTCCTACAGGTACCTCAGGCTCAAGCGCCATTGTCTACCCCTCCCATCTGGTCCCAACCAGTATCAGGAAGGACATTTTGGACGGCAAGGACGTCAACCTGGCCTCTCTCCTTATCTCCGTGCATGATTTAGCAGAAAATAAAGCCTACTCCTGGGGCGACATATCGGTGGTCATTAAAGCCAAAGACCCCAGGCTGAACCGCAAGCTATCAGTCCCCGAATTTACCCTGGCCTTTGGCATGCTCAGAGATGTCCTGTGCTCAGCCACCCCTAGCAGGCGGGAAGAGCTGGACTTATACCTCCATACTGTGGTAGACTTGGGCCACAAGTATGGAGGTTTCGCCTTCTACGATTATCATCGTTCCTTCTCAGCCAAGGCCGCCGCCAGATTCGCACAATTCCAGATCGCGACAGATTGGAGTCTCATGGACACAGAGCTCTTCTGCCGCCACTTTGCCGGCTTACGCTCACCTCTGTGTGCAATTTGCCAGTCTTCCACCCACACTGCCACCTGGTGCGCCAATACGGCGATCAGACGGCCCTTCGAGTTCCCCTCTACCTCAGGTACAGTACAGGGCCAGTCGATCCCTGAACCAACGCCTCAGGTGGACAAACTCGGACGCCCAGTCCGAACCGTGGGAGGGGCAGCCATCTGTAACAACTTTAACTATGGGTCCTGCAACTTCAGCCAATGCCGTCTACTTCACATCTGCACTTTATGCCAAAGAGCACACCCTAGGAATTTGTGTGAAGTCAAGCAACACAAGAGGGCATGACTAAGCCGAATCAACATCTTATGGCTAGGACTGTATCTCACTTCACACCCCACCCCTTCCCTGGCCACCTACCTTATCCAAGGCTTCACAGTAGGCTTTCACACCGGCCTCATTGCACTGCCCCACAGTACTCACGAATGCGCCAATCTTCGTTCGGCAGCCATCGACGAACAGGCCATAGATCAGCTCTTACAGGCAGAGGTAGATCGAGACTATGTAATAGGCCCTTTCACTTGCCCCCCTTTCAGCACATGGAGAGTCAGCCCTATTGGGCTTGTCAAGGGCAAATTCTCTAATAAATTGCGTTTGGTGTACGACTTGTCTGCGCCTCATTCTTCGCACATACCCAGTCTCAATTCCCTGATCCCCTCCGAAGAGTTTTCCCTAAAATACTCCTCCGTTGACATGGCAATACAAGCGATCATCAAAGCAGGCACAGGTGCCTGGCTCTCCAAAGCCGACATCTCGGATGCTTTCAAGCTCCTGCCCATCCACCCATCCCTTTGGTGCTGGCATGGCATCAAATGGAAGGAAGCGTATTATTTTGCTACGAAACTCACCTTCGGTTCGAAGAGTAGCCCGTGGCTCTTCGACACGTTCGCACAGTCCCTCGTTTGGATACTATTACACAAGGGCCAATGCCATGAAGTCATCCATTACCTGGATGACTTCCTACTGATAGAACCGCCCAACAAGCCCCCAGGAGATCTCGACAAACTTAGAGTAATTTTTGGAAACCTCAACGTTCCTATCGCCGAGCACAAAGTCGATGGTCCAGCAAACATCATCACCTTTCTCGGGGTCAGCTTGGATACCTGCGCAATGCAGGCCAGTCTCCCCCCCGACAAATTAACACGCATTAGGGCAGTCCTTCACGAGTTTACACACACCAAGGGCTGTACCAAAAAACAGTTGCAGTCTCTCCTGGGTATGCTCAACTTCGCTATGCGAATTATCCCACAAGGCCGCACATTCGTATCACGCCTACTTAGATTTCTGTCAGAAACTCAAGACCCTGATCAGATTTTGAAATTAGACTCCGCAGCTATAGCGGACCTATCAATGTGGGAGGAATTCTTGTCCGCCTGGAATGGCATATCTCTATTCATACCTATGGTTTCGCTCCATTCACCCCAGGTAGTGACTGACGCTGCAGCCTCCACAGGTTTCACGGCAATTTTTGGCCATCATTGGTTTTCAGGACCCTGGCCTCAACAGATACTGTTGATACCCGGCTTTTCCCAAACATCTGCCCTCTTTGAGCTTTATCCCATAGTGGCAGCCGCACAACTCTGGGGCCACCACTGGACAGGACAAACCGTAGTCTTCACCACCGACAACCAGGCCACGGCAGACATCATCAACAGAGGCAGGTCCAAGTCCCTAGCAGTCATGTCCTTCCTGTGCAGGTTGGTACAACTGTCTTTACAACATCAGTTCAACATACACTGTGAATTTATACCCGGCAGATACAACTCAGCAGCTGACGCACTATCACGTTTCAATTATCCCTCCTTTTTCAAACAGGTTCCCGATGCCGACCCAATGTCGGCCCCTATCCCCGTCTGGTCACAACTGACCCTGGATTAGTGCAACATCTACACGGAGCTACGCAACTCATAAATAATTCCCTCTCCCGCAACACACTCAAAGCCTACCAGACAGCTTGGAAGGCTTTCAATAAATTCCTCACGCCCTGCCGCAAAGAACCAACAGATATCAAACAGGTACTGGCCTTCACGGCACACTGCCACACGCAGCTGGCCTTATCCTACAACACCATCCGGTTATACCTAGCCGGCATTCAACATTTCATGGCGCTTGAAGACCCGACGAAATCGTCACTGTTCTCATCTCACGCTATACGAGCCATCCTAAGGGGAATACAGAAACAACAACCAGTCATCAGCACTAAGCGCTTGCCCATTACGGGGCCCATCTTTAGGGACATGTCAAACATACTGGCTACTTCGCCATTCGGTCTGCTCCCCAGCACGGTCTTACAAGCAGCCATATACTTAGCTTACTATGGGTTCTTGCGGCCTGGCGAATTCACCTCTAACAAACCCACAGACCTAGTACTATGCAGACGACACTTGCTTCGACACCAAGACCACTTTATCCTGCACCTCGAGGTCTCTAAAACCCAGCAAACGGGCTCGGGAGTGAACATCCACCTCTACAGAACCAACAACAGCTGGTGTCCAGTCGCTGTACTCAACCGACTCCTATCTCTCCTGCCTGAGCAACCAGACAGCAGTCCCCTTCTACCATTCCCAGTCAAACCCTTAAACGCCTCTCAGTTTGTGAGCCACATAAGGATACTTCTCCGCAATCTCCACCTTAACCCTAGTCAGTATTCCGGACACTCTTTCCGCATCGGAGCAGCCTCCGCGGCATCCCGCCACGGGGTGCCAGATCACATCATCAAAAGACTAGGCAGGTGGAAATCAGCCTGCTTCGCCCGGTACATCCCCAATCCACAAACAGAGATGGCACAGGCATTCTCCAAATTGGCTCAATAAATAACTGAAAACCAATAAAAATTATAACCCTACCTGAATGTTTTTGCCCCCTTATTTTGGCATACCGGCCATTAGACCAAGGCACACTTTCAGGTCTATTTCATATGGTAAGTCCACACTTTCAGGTCTATTTCCGATGGTAAGTCTTATCTTTACTATAAGTGTTATCTATGTCCATATCGGACATAGGGCTCCGACCATAAGTAGGAAGGCCAGTATTGTGGCCTGAATTTATGGGAGGAGCCCGGGGGGTATTTAAGCAGCCCGCTCACCTGTGGTGCTTGTCGGTTTCCTGTGTGCGATACCCACCCTCCCATCCCCATTTCACAGCATTTCTCAACTATTCATTTCATTCATTTCTCTTACAGAATAATCATTTCTTAAACCAGGGTATGCCCCCTTATTTTGGCATACCGGCCATTAGACCAAGGCACACTTTCAGGTCTATTTCATATGGTAAGTCCACACTTTCAGGTCTATTTCCGATGGTAAGTCTTATCTTTACTATAAGTGTTATCTATGTCCATATCGGACATAGGGCTCCGACCATAAATATATATATATATATATATATATATATATATATATATATATATATATATATATATATATATATATATATTTGCATTTTATAGTTGCCCCCCTACTTTTGTCCCTGTCCCCCCATGTGCCCCCCCTAAATATGAAAGCTGGAGACGCCACTGCCAATGTAGGAACATAGTGTCAAAATTGGCCCGGTAGGCAAGTAGTTAAGCTGAGTCCAATTCTGAAAAATTGTTCTTCACAGCATTCTTTCTTACTGTTGAGTCAACTAACTTTCATCACAAATTTCATCCAGACCTGCTATATGAATAGAGGGAATAGAGGATCCCAAATGTATTAAACAGGTTTCATTACAATAGGTATAATTTTTCCAGAGCGAAAAACCACACTCACAATTGGAATTACATTTGTTCAAGAAAAATTTTCCACCCTGCTCCTTCAAATATTCTCATCACTACGATTCAAAACGAATGTTGATTTGACCCCACTAGCCATTAGAAAATTGAAAGAGCCTTTTAAAAACAAAAATTTACAAAAAAAATCCAACTGGTATATGGCTAGCCTAAGTAATATTAAAGGCAATAAAAAAAAAAAAAATATGTGATACTTACCAGTTCCGTGTAATGGTTTTGCACAGAGCAGCCTCAATCCTCCTCTTCTCGGGTCCACTACCAGTGCTCCAGGCTCCTCCCTCCTGCTGAGTGCCACCAGAGCAAGCAGTTTGTTATGAGGACACTCAAACAGCCCCGATCCCGAGCCGCTGCTCTGTGCATCTATTCACAAACAGAGCTGTGGCTCAGCCCCGCCCCCTCTCCTCATTGGCTCACTGACTGTGAGTGTGGCTCCCACTGCTGTCTCAGCCAGTGAGGAGGGAGAGTCCCCTGTGAGCAGAGGCTCTCGTGCACATTGCTGGGGCTCAGGTAAGTGTTAGGGTGTCTGGGGGAGCTGCTGCACACAGAAGGATTTTTACCTTCATGCATAGAGCGAGGACCACCTATTCTGTAAACCTGTTAACCACTTGCCGACCAGTCGTCATCATTATACTGGGGCAGGTTGAATCGCCATAGGTGTACGTTGATCCCTTGAATCGCCATAGGTGTACGTTGGCACCTAGCAAGCGCGCCACCGGAGGGGGACCCGATGCACGTGGCCAGCGGTCACAATGATCGCCGGCCACCCGCGATCGCGGGCAAGAGTGCCAGAATGGGGATGTGTGTGTGTAAACAAACAAATCCACGTTCTAACAGGAGAGGAGAGACAGATCGTTCCTAGTAACTGTTCCTAGTAATTAGGAGCAGACTGTTCCAAGTAATTAGGAACAGCGATCGGTCTCCTCACCCAGTGAGTCCCATCCCCCCTCAGTTAGAAACACTCATGGGGGAACACATTTAACCCCTTGATCGTCCCTTAGTGTTAACCAATTCTCTGCCAGTGACATTTATACAGTAATCAGTGCATTTTTATAGCACTGATTGCTGTATAAATGTCAACGGTCCCAAAAAAGTGTCAAAAATGTCAGACCTGTCCGCCGCAATGTCACAGTCCCGCTAAAAATCGCAGATCGCCGCCATTACTAGTTTTAAAAATTAATAATAATAAAAATGCCATAAATCTATGCCCTATTCTGTAGAGGCTAAAACCTTTTGCGCAAACCAATCAATATACGCTTATTGCATTTTTTTTTTTTACCAAAAATATGTGGAAGAATATATATTGGCCTAAACTGATGAAGAAATTTGTTTTTTACATTTTTTTTGTTTGGGTACAGCATCACACAACCGCGCAATTGTCAGTTAAAGTGCCGCAGTGCTGCAGCGCAAAAAATGGCCATTAAGGGGGCAAATCTTCCGGTCTGTAAGTGGTTAATAATGAATAGGGGGGAAATAAACAATCATACTTAGCTATATCCTTGTGAATGTTTCTTCATATTTACCTATTCCTTGAAGGCATCTGTGTGGTTGGGGCTACGTCACTACTGCCTTCAGGGAAACCTGGAGGTGGAAGAGAAAAATGATGAATAAAGCAAAAAAGTTTTTTTAAATGTGTTAAGCAATTTCCCATCAGCATGCAAAGATGCATGTTGATATGAAATTTTTAGGGAAAGGGGGAAAGGGTCAGAAGGACAGGAGGTAATGGGAAATCTCTTCAATCAGTACAAAGCAACAAAGGCAGTTTTAGCAGAATGGGGAAAGGTAAGAACCTCTGCGGTGTTTTTTATGCTATCTGCAGCTTCCTGTCCTGGTGACCCCCCATTAAGTTCTTGCTCTGGTGTCAGAGGAACACCAAGGGGAAATGACCCAAGTGAAGTCACTGAGAACAATGCATACCTGTCCGCAGTTCTACCCCTTCTCTACTCTATTAATAATAAAAAAAATGGCTGAAGCAGCCCTTTAAACAAATACAGTAGGTGCTTTTATAGTAGGTATGCTGAAGATGAAAGCATCTGGCTGTTTTCTATTGTCAAATAGATTGTCTTCACACAGCAGCAATATATTAGGTTCACAACCTGTTTTTTTTTACTAAGATCATTAGTAAAACATCGTAGAAACATTTGCATTGATTATTTTGCACTGGTTGTCTGTCCTTTTTGAAGCATGTTGTGCTCTCATTCATTATCTAACAGATTCCCGTCTCTTGGGGTCCCACTACAGACTTTCTATCAAATGCACAGGGTAAAGAAATTGATTGACTTTAAGTCACCCCTCTCTTGTTTTTATTTATGTATTGTCTAATTTAATGCACACTTTCCTTGCTGAAGCTGACCCACCACCCACTTAAGACTCAACCTCTCAAGTGTTACTTTTCATTTGCCAAAGACTATGAAAACTCTGGAGGGAAATATATGACTAATGTCGTATTAGTTATATATTTCCCTCCAGACTCCCCTATATCTATTAGTGTGGCACTAATAGATGAAGAGTAGTGCAGTGACTGCAATGAGATATCTTTTCCAGGCAAGCATGTAATTACATATTTTCAGCACATTCTAACTTTTATTAACATTTTCAGATATAAAGTATAATAGAAAAAAAACACATATGGTTAAGCTTTGTGAATGCATAGTAGTGTAGTAGTAGTAGAGTAGTAGTAGATGCTCTTCATAGTAGTATTAGCAACCCTACTATCTAAACCCATCTAAACCCTCACCAACCTATTTAGTTTGAAATTAAAGTGAATGGCAAAACATTAATATATATATTTATATATATATATATATATATATATATATATATATATATATATATATATATATATATATATATATATATATATATATATATATATATATATGTATGTATGTATGTATGTATATATATATATATGCATGTATATATATATATATATATATATATATATATATATATATATATATATATATATATATATATATATATATATATATATATCATACCTCCCAACTTTCAGAGATGGGACGAGGGACACCTAATATCAAAAGGTATGTAGGCATAGGACACACCCCCTGTCGCGCCCCCCTTAAAGGAGAATTATACAAAAAAAATATTAGTTAAACCTAAAAGTGCTTTGGTTTACCACTACTATTCCTTTATATTGGCTTTTGAAATTTACAAATGCAGCAATTTAGAAATTGGATGAAAGGTTTAGCGCTGGGAAACACTTTTTGAAAGATAAATAGTGTATTTTATATACAACTATACAGATCAGAACAAATTGAGGGATAAATGAGGAGGAAAGAGGGACAGAGGGACTTTGTTCCAAATCAAGGACAGTCCCTCAAAATCAGGGACAGTCCCTCAAAATCAGTGACAGTTGGGAGGTATGATATATACACACACATACATATATACACACATTAGAAATACCTTTTTTTTCCAATTTTTTTTTTTTTTATAAATGAGCACATAATCTCTTTTGCAAGCCGCATAAAGACCTTGAGAGGGGAAACAGCAGTACACTAGCCTTCCCAGTGAATGGTTGTGCAGGGGTTGGGGGCTCGTCGGCAGTCTGATCATTGGTGGAGAGCAGGCTGAGTTCTCAGCACAGCAAGAAAACCGACCACACTGTGCTCTCCTGCTTAGGGTGGTCAGGGACACCAGGGATTTCACACAAAGGAAGTGATACTAAGAGAACAGGAGACTTTTTCATACGAGTACATGGCACAGCAGGCACATATCAGGGATATGAAAGGTTGGGTTTACATATTCTCTAGGGTCAATGCACACTGACTTAAAAAAACGCAGCTTCTAGAGGAATTTATTTAGCCGGTAGAAGCAGCTCAGTGTTATCCTATGTGTCCATGCACATTAAAGTGGAGGGCCACCCTAAAAAAAAAAAATTGCACCAAAAATCTGCAAAAAAATTTAAAAAAAACATGTGAAACATG
The DNA here is from genome assembly GCA_037952925.1 of Lithobates clamitans. NCBI lineage: Eukaryota > Metazoa > Chordata > Amphibia > Anura > Ranidae > Lithobates > Lithobates clamitans. Next base: position 913,846 of record JBBGZY010000527.1, read on the forward strand.
TACTTACCTGAAACCCTTGTTGCTAGGCAGTCTTCCTAATCTGCCTCTTCCTATTCCGCGGCGTGTCCTGCTCCTCGGTGAGCGGCCCCGTTGCCTTCTGGGAACTGTGTGTGTTCCCAGAAAACCACGGGGCCATTCACAGAGCGCCGTGCCGCTCGCGCGTGCGCAGTAGAAAACTGGCAGTGACGCAAGGCTCCACTGCCTGTTTCCCTTGGTTAGGATGGCGGTGCCGGGACCCGAGAGCCGAGGGACGGGTCGGCCTTGGGCGGCTGACATCGCGGGCACCCAGGACAGGTAAGTCTACTTATTTAAAGTCAGCAGCTACAGTGTTTGTAGCTGCTGACTTTAAATTTTTTTTTTTCGCGCCCGGAACCCCACTTTAAGACAATTAGAGGCATATTTTAAGCTCAGCATTTAGAGGCAGGAAAAAAATACCCTTCTGGTTTGCATTTGTGATTGGAGCTTTCTGGCAGAAAAAATGCTAATCACTCCTAAGCTTTCCTAAGTTTGTGTCCAAAAAATGGAACTAGGGAACTAGCATTTTTTAAGCCCATTGTGCAAGAAGCCTTAATGCAAAAGGTTATGGTTTAAGTAAAACCATCAAGTTAAAGATACAAGCTTTTTAGACCCCTTAAAAGCCTTCCTCAGGCTTTATACAATTCACTTTGTCTATTGCCTGAAGATACCCCTTGCACCAGACGAAAAGCGTGTAGAGTGAGGGCAGTGACATATGATGCTGTACACTCGCTGTTGATACCTGGTGTGGTGTGTTTTGCCTGTGTTAATCTAACTTTAGTGAGTATATCTACTTTTAATAAGTAAAGTGGTTTTAGCATACTACTCTGGTCTTTTGTTTTTTTTTCCTACTCATTATTACTCCCAAGGTGCTGGCTTTGGATAACCTGTGAAGGTCTGTGGAGTCAATGGTGTCCTATGGGGTGGCCCCCCAATTTAATGATTTCCGCGCTTTTGACCTCTTATCATTTGGAGATCATTACTGTTTGGTAAGGGAACTGCCACACTTGTCTCTGAGGTAGTTTGGGAATCTTATGCCGCGTACACACAATCGGATTTTCCATCAGAATAGACTCCGACGGTCTTTCCGACAGAGTTCCGGACTGAAACAGACTTGCCTACACACAATCACATCAAATTCCAATCGTTTAGAACGCGATGACGTACGACGGGACTAGAAAAAGGAAGTTCAATATCCAGTAGCCAATAGCTGCCCTTGCGTCGTTTTTGGCCCTTTGGAATAGCATACAGACGAGCGGTTTTCCCGATAGGAACTGATTCCGTCGGAAAGATTTGAAACATGTTCTATTTCTAGGTCCATCAGAATTTTAGAAAGAAAAAGTCCGATGAAGCCCACACATGATTTTTTCTGCCGGAAAGTCCGGTCGTGTGTACGCGGCATAACACGTGGACTTTCATCATTTTCAGAATTTCACATTTGGACTTATATATTTCTCTCTGAAATGTACTTTTTGTTAAGCACAAGTGAATTATATGTTATAGGGCTGCTATTTTACCATTTAATTTGATGCTCATTATTTATTATGCCCTGTACACACGGTCCGACATTGTTCGGACATTCCGACAACAAAATCCTAGGATTTTTTCCGTCGGATGTTGGCTCAAACTTGTCTTGCATACACACGGTCACACAAAGTTGTCGGAAAATCCGATCGTTCTAAACGTGGTGACGTAAAACACGTACGTCGGGACTATAAACGGGGCAGTGGCCAATAGCTTTCATCTCTTTATTTATTCTGAGCATGCGTGGCACTTTGTCCATCGGATTTGTGTACACACGATCGGAATTTCCGACAACGGATTTTGTTGTCGGAAAATTTTATATCCTGCTGTCCAACTTTGTGTGTCGGAAAATCCGATGGAAAATGTCCGATGGAGCCCACACACAGTCGGAATTTCCGACAACACGCTCCGATCGGACATTTTCCATCGGAAAATCCGACCGTGTGTACGGGGCATTACAGTTTATTATGAGCTAACGTTTTTTTTTCACACACGTATTGTTGTATTGATCACTACAGAGATACTGTTTTTGCACACCTTTTAGAGTACCGTAATTATTTTTGTAATTCCTTTGTGTCTGCAATATAGGTTGCTGCATTACCTCCTTTTGCACTAAGCGCACAATTTTTTCTGTGTTTATATTATACAATTCATTGAAAGGGATCACTTAAACTACAACCTTTCTGCAGAAACCATTAGTTTGTTATCGTATTCTCAGTGATCTTTACATTTTTTTTTAGGTATTTTACAAACTTGTGTTTTTGAACTTATTAGGCTTCAGGCATTTGTTTTCCGGGATGGGCAAGGGAAGAATGCAGTTCTCAGAGGTGAAGTGGAGTTTTTCAGATGCACAAACACATGTCACACATTTACAGACACACCCATTGAAGTCTACGGGGGCAACAACCCCTGAACATGCTCAAAAAGCACATGTATTTTTTTGAATATTGGGCACAGATCGTACGGCAACTGTACAAGTATAAACATGGACAATTAGAAAGAATGGGATGCTGCACATTGAGTGTAGTCAGGCATAGGGAAATAGCTACACAACACTCATGTGTGAATGGGGGATAAACGTTTAGGGACCTGGTGACCAACATAGATCTCCCAAGGGCAGCCAAATCATACCCTCACGTCTGCCCATCCACCAAAGCCTATGGTTAAGATGTTTTAATCTTAGTAAAATGAACCTGTGTCCACAAGCAGGAGAAGTTCCTGTTTTTTTAACTTTTCTCAGCACATTATTTGGTATTTTAAGTGAACACAGATTAATTACAACTAGAGTGAGAATTACTTCTTTATTAAATCAGGCACTTTGTCACTTTTCACTCGCAGCACTGACTAAATAGCCAGTTAAATCCATCACAAAAAGCTATTTTATTATGATATAGAACAAACTGCCATTGTGTAATAATCAGAGGAACAGGTATACACATAACCCAAGCCCTCAGAGTATTTTTTTTTCTATGTGTAACTACCGCAACTTAATATCCACACTAGTGCACCAAGGGAGACCTGTCATTAAAGTCAATTAATTTTTCCCACAGTTACAGACCAAAGTGCAAGCTTCCTCACTCTCCTGTTCTGCTGCTAATTGTTTCCAGATGTCAGACCGCTCGCTGGTGACTGCTGTGATCTACCAGAAGCTTCTGATCAGGGTTAGACTACTATGGAATAAAAGCATGGAGGTCTATATATCAAACATACAGACCAGCTGTACAGCCTTCTGTAATTAGCTGTGAAAGCCAATCACAAAGATTCATACAAATGCAAAGAGTGCATTTTTATATCTACCCATAGATTATTTTTATCATCAACATGGTCACAAAAACCATTGCCACAAATGGTTCTACATCAAAGGTATTACTGGGCAGCACAGTGGCTAAGTGGTTAGCGCTTCTACCTAACAGCACTAGGGTTGTTGGTTGAAATCCCAGCCATTGCCCTACCTGCATGGAGTTTGCATGTTTTTCCTGTGCCTGCATGGGTTTCCTCCAGGGACTCTGGTTTCCTCCCACACTCCAAAGACATGCTGGTAGGTTAACAGGCCTCTGTCTAAATTGGCCCTAGTATGTGTATATGCATTAGGAATCATAGATTATAAGCTCCTTGAGGGCAGGGACTGATGTGAATGTATAATACATATGTAAAGCACTGTGTAAATTGATGGCACTATATAAGCACCTGAAATAAATACATAATATTATTCATGTTACTATATTGTAGGATCAAGGTGTACTTCCATCCCATTATGGGGAACAAGTGAGTTAGAATGAATTTAGACAACAATAAAAACCTGACAGATTTGGATAAATCCTTTACTGCACAGAAGTAAATTTCTAGTGGGATCAGCTAGACCTTTGGGCCCAGGGTGTGTAGGGCATAGGAAAACAACATCTGCCCCTAATGGTAATCTGTCTTCATTTCATTATGGGGCAATTTGATGCATATTTTACCTAGCCTTATCCAAAAAACCCTCTCAATTGTCATCACCTTCCAGTACACTTCTGACATCTCCTAGAAAAGTGGGGACATGTTGAAAAGTGGTAGGTGGGGGTTTAAAGGAAGGTTTTGGGATTTGAGGTGCAGGACTAAAGTGGTAGACATTTTAGCTGCCAAGGGAGTTATGGGGTTGGCCATGTAATGTCTGCAGCAATTTGTAGGAGATTGATGTTAAGGGGCACTGACTCATATAGCCCACTGGGACCCAGTTGTGTGCTATACCATTACAAGAAAGGTTCAGTATAAAGAACAAGGTTTGAAAACCTGTGATGGATGTTTGGGTCACACTTCACTATGTTTATTCAAAAAACAAAATGCTTCCAATTTGTAAAAAAACACTGATATATCTAGAAAGGATGTGTCTGAATGGTTAGGCTGATGTCTCCAATGGGACTAGGAAGGCAAGCTGCTAGGGTTCTGCTCAGACATGTGACAGTGAGAAGTTATAATAAACACCCATGAACAGTGTTGTGTTCAGTCAGGACCCCCTACATAGGGTCAGTACAAGACATCTCAGGACTAGCAGGCTGTACTGTGTTGCTGGCAGGAAATGAATTGCTCCCAGCTGGACTTAGGAACATGAGAGGTCGTGAGAAAGCAGCAAACCTCCACACAGCCAGCCAGACAATGTTGGAATGTGGGAGATCGCGTTCTGGCCACACGAGGCTGAAGCTGGAGCAGCCTCACACAGCCGCTCTCCCACTCCATCTCTTAGGCCCCATTCACACTTGAGCTGAGTGTCTTTGGTTGTTTTTTTTAAAGCAACATTTTTAGCATATGTACAGACATTTTTGTGCACATTTCAGACTGGAGCAATTTTAAATGTTATTTTTAGCCAGTGGCATTCTAGTTAATAGGCAAGAACATATGCAAAAAAACATGTCACAGGCATTTTTGCACATTTTCCGGGCACTTGTCTGTTGGGGCAAAACGCACGACCCTGCCACAAAATAAACTCACGTACTTTTTAAATTTCTTTTTTCAAGTGTCAAGTTTAAAGTGACACTTTGTTCAGGTGTGAACAGGAACCAGTGAATATAATAGGATTGTAGCATCAAGCGTTGAAGGGCTTCTGATGAAGTTTTCAATTGTGCTTCAAATCGCTCAGGTGGGTCTTATGGGGCTTTATTGTTTAGTAGCTCTCTCTAGTCTGCTCCAGGCTTACCATTACTTCTCTAGCCTGGCTAAGGCTAGGTTCACACTTTTGTGTTTCCATTCTCATGCATTTTTAAAGCATTCTCATGTTGACACATGTTTTTGATACATTTTCATGTTGACCTATAAAACAGAACCGGTCCGGGTCGGGATTCACCAACATGCCTGGACCACCACACGGCTCGGCCTCTCAGCGAACCGCTGAGAGCTTGAGCCTGCCGCTCCCGCTGCCTCCAGACCCCAGCACACCAATGAGGGTAGGGGGCAGAACAGACAGCGGTGTCACCAGCTCTCTGCTTAGAGAGCTCTGAGAACTGAGTGATCAGTGGTGTTTGATCGCTCGGTTCTCAGGCTTAGAGCCGACGGAGGACAAATGCATCCACCTAAGTAAGTATGATTCTAAAAAAAGAAAAATTCCCATACTTCTCTTTTAAGACAAACAGACCTTTCATATATAAATATGATTGATGTTTTCTTTTCTGAACTAAAAGTCAGAATTTATTTGTATACAACCCGCATACTACTTTCAGCATGCTGGGAGATTTATGTGTTCAGCCGTTTTTGGGTGCATCATAATGCACATTAAAGTAGATCTAAACCCTAAATTGATGACATTTAGTTTCCTTAAACACAGTGGGGTTGATTTACTAAAATTGGCGCACTCACTTTACTTCAGCTTGTTCAATTAACCACATGCCTACCAGCTGCCGCATTTGTACTGCGGCGGAATGGCACGGCTGGGCTAAACGACGTTATGTAACGTCGTTTCGCCCTGAGGCCACTAGGGGGCGTGCACCCCCCCGCTCGCCCCCAGAGCCAATGCGAGTGCCCGGCGGTCGCGATCACCACTGGGCTCCCACGATTGCTTGGGGCACATCGAGAACCCGGAACTGTGTGTGTAAACACACAGTTTCCAGTTCTCTGAGGGGAGAACTGACAGATCCTCTGTTCATACAGAGTATGAACAGAGGATCTGTTATCTTCCCTGCACTGTCCACATCCCCCTTCAGTTAGAACACAAACTAGGACACACATAAACCCCTTCACTGCCCCCTAGTGTTAACCCCTTCACTGCCAGTGACATTTTTACAGTAATCAATGCATTCGCAATGCAATCGTACCGATCGCTGTATTAATGCCAATGGTCCCAACGATATAACTTTTGCGCAAACCAATCAATATACGCTTATTGTGATTTTTTTTTACCAAAAATATGTCGAAGAATACATATCAGCCTAAACTGAGGGAAAAAAAATGTTTTTTTATACATTTTTTGGGGATATTTATTATAGCAAAAAGTAAAAAATAATGCGTTTTTTTCAAAATTGTCGCTCTTTTTTGTTTATAGCACAAAAAAGAAACGCAGAGGTGATCAAAAGAAAGCTCTATTTGTGGGGAAAAAGGACGTCGATTTTGTTTGGGAGCCACGTCGCACGACCGAGTAATTGTCAGTTAAAGCGACGCAGTGCCGAATCGCTAAAAGTGCTCTGGTCAGCAGCCAAATGGTCCGGGGCTGAAGCAGTTAAGCTTTGATTAAAAAAAAAACTGAAAGCTGATTGGTTTCTATGAAAAGCTGTACCGCATTCTGTGTGCACCAGTTTTAGTAAATCTCTCCCTGTGCATCATAAACTATTACCATGTATTTTTCCCCACTAAATACTGTTATCACCTTTTTTACCTTTATTCATAGGTGTGCGCAGCCTATCGCATTAGGGTGTGCACCCCCAAAACTCAAACACATTTGCATGTGTATATATATTGATGGTGTCAGTAGGGAAGAGATTGCTTGCAGTAGTTTTTATTTTTTACAATTTTTTACTTTATCTTAAAACATTTTTGGAGCCTTTAGGGGTCTTTGGTGAAATATTAGGGGTCTTAACAGGGGAAATCTGCACCACACGGGGGGATTAGGGTGTGCCCAGGCACACCTGGCACACCCTGTGCGCACGCCTATGCCTTTATTTGTATTTCAGTGCTGCTGATCTCTTCCTTCCCTTTTCAACCACTTCTTGTCTACATGAACTTATTTGCTCTTGTTCAGTTTACTGATAGTGACAGTGGTGAACCATGCCCGTGCAATGTCTGGCACCTGCAGTCTCCACCAGGGACGCATGTGACCGAGTGGCAATGCAGGATCAGGGTTACAAGACAGCTGACACCCTATACTAAAAGTGCCTGAACAAAGGCCTTGCTGCCATTTAACTCCAGATATTATTTTATTTGAATACTGAAAATTTGACTGAAAAGGCTCGGGATCATTCCAGTGCCTGGCATGGCTCTGCCCCATCAGCTGATAGTCTGCAACAGCCCACTATCAGCTGTCTCTAGGTCACAGGAGAATGTAAGTAACTGTGGCCCACAAGAAAGTATAACCAAAAAAGCTCTGGCCATACTTCTCTTTTACTTTATTTATTCTTTATTATGTGATTTTGCTTCCATATGTGCTATCTGAATTTTGGCTGATTCACAGAAACATAAATCATATTTGTTCAGGGAATTCACAGACAAAACTTTTTTCTTCTTCCAGATAAAATGAAATCATATTTAAGTGAACCAACATGCCTGAAAGTGATACCCCAGCCAAAATGTTTCTTTTAGTTATAGATAAAGAAGAAAGGAGTGAAGCCTCATGTTCTTTTGCTCCCTGCCCCTCAATTAGTTGACAGTGATGGCAAGAAAGAATGTTCTGATGAATGATTTTCCAGAATTTCCGAATTTCCATAGAAACATTTTAGAGAACATCCCTATTCTAAACCAAAACAAAATTACATTTTTGGATGGAGTTCTGCTTTAATGTTTAAAATACATTCACAAGGCAGGCAAAGTACATGGGTGTGAATAGAACCTCACACTAATGCCTCATATACACGATCGGATTGATGGCCAACAAAACCATGAAATTTTGTCCGAAGGGCGTTGGCTCAAACTTGTCTTGCATACACACGGCCACACAAATGTTGGCCAACAATTACGAACGTAGTCACATACTAGACGTACTACGTCATTTTTCAGCTCTTTAGCGCCACCCTTTGGGCTCCTTCTGCTAATTTCGTGTTAGTAGAAGTTTGGTGAGTGTTGATTCGCGCTTTTCTTTTTGCGTTTTTCATTTAGCGCTTTTCAGTTTGGGCTTTTCGTTTTGTGCTTTTCAGTTCTTTTCTGAACGGTCGTTTTCCTCAACCAGACATGTTGCGGAATTTGAGGAGATAACATGTTATTTATTACTGGCCTTAAAGTTATTGCTTTGACATAATTTTTTTGTTCGAATAATGATTTGATTTGGTATATTTTCTATATTTTTGGATGCATAGAATGCACTTTATGGTTAAGTTCTATTGGCAGATAGCATGTCTACTTTTATTTTTTTTATTGTTTTAATGCACAATAAAAAAATTGTGGAGAATAATACTTGGCTATGTGTTTTACTTCAAATGACAGTTTGGGAGTAGGCAGTTACATTTTAAAAAATTTAAAATTGACAAGGGACACCAACATGGTTGTATCTTTGTTCTTAAAAACAACGGGATAATGGTGTTGTAGTAACTTACACAAATAAAAATAAAAAAAACACATAATAATATTATTCTTGATATTACTAGTAAAAAAAAAGCCTTTGAAAACTCGCCAGCAAACCAGCTTCATTATTATCCCATTATAGAAGAAGAGAATTGTGCGCTGCATTTGGAGATTTCATAATTTGCCACGTCATGAATGTTAATTCTCCATTATGAACGCTAGTTTACAAGACCGACCGCTTCTGCTTCCGAGCATGCGTGTTTGTACTTTGGACTTTTGTCCGACGGACTTGTGTACACACGATCGGAAAATCCGACAACACACATTTGTTGACGGAAAATGTGAAAACCTGCTATCCAACATTTGTTGAAGGAAAGTCCGACAATTGTCTGATGGAGCATACACATGGTCGGATTTACTGCCAACAGCCTGTGATCGAACATTTCCCGTCGGACAGTCCGATTATGTGTACGGGGCTTTACTCCACTGATTGCAACAGTTCAGAGCACCAGGCACATACAATCTTTTTTGTCACTATGCCCCAAATTCATAAAAACAAGGAGTTCATTGTATAATCATACAGTATTTACCAGCTTTGGGTATAAGGAAAGCCCAATAGTCTCGTAGTTAATAGTGACATTAATGAGAGACATGTGAGATGCAAGTAAGCATAGAAGGACAATGCATCATGAGAACAGCAGTTTGGCATGTGTTCAAATGTGTGACTTATGACACACTCCGGCATGCTCCGCACTACCCTTCACACTGTCCTGAGATATCAGTTGTCAGCACTGTACAAACAACCATTTCTCATACTAATACGTCATGCAGAGCAGAGAGCAGAAGGACATGGCAGTACCAGATCATTGCCATAGTACTAAAAAAACACTGTTGACAGACAAGAATTAAGTGGGTCTGGAATACACAGCCAAATGGATTTATTGTTACAATATTGTTATTAAAAGCATAGATATATTACATTTTCACTGTATAATCCATATAATGTCATATGGCCCGAGTCCATGTATATGTATCACAATTTAAGTAGCTCATAGATGATTTGATTGTTTTCCTTCCACCACGGGTCAGCACAGTCAACACAGTCATTGTTGATGGGGCAATGCCTCCTGCAGCACTATTGTGTTCTTCGGGGGGGGGGGGTTGGGGGGGGGGAGCAGGGAGCATTCCCGGCTGGCAGAACACAATGTTTACTGTTTGCGGCTATAGCTGCCAGCAGTGATCGCATGTATAAAGTCTGACAGGCTGGATGTACCCAAGTTGGTTGATGAATCGGCTTGGGTACAATCAGCCTGCCCATAGATGGATCAAATCTTAGCTGGTCTCTGTTAAACTGGCCAAATGTATGGCTGGCTTTAGTTAGTACAGTCAACAATGAGAGTATTGTTTTCTCTACCACAGATCCACTTTATGGAATACTAAACAATAATGTCTATTATACATTACCATTTGGACTTTTTTAACTCTAGAAAACTGAAGAGACTGGGTAGAGAAAAGGCAGTGAAACTCTAACTACCCATGGTGGGGCAATAGGAATTGATTGTTTCATAATGTAGCATATATACCGTAGTCTATGAGAACATTTTCTAGAGATTATGGGTAAAGGCATATCCCACCTTTTGCAATAGATTATTAAATACACCCACATTGATTACAAAAGTGCATATATTGATTTATTTTATTGGAGCCTGCAAAGCATTGAAACCAGGATCAATGGATCGCAAGTTCGAAACACAGGCTATTGCTCCAGTCACAGGTCTGTATCGAGGTCCAGGGGCAGATATCCATCTCAAACAACAAGTAACCACTGCATGTGCATTTACCTGCAGACAGACACGAACGTATCTGGCCACTGTTAACTTAAAACTGATTCACAGGGACTGAGTGGCAGCAGCTAAATGGAAACGCCGGTAATTCTGGCTGCAAGAATCCGCTAATTCTTGCAAAGAAAAATTGCAATACGGCCCTAACCAGCCTTGTTAATGAGGCCCTATATATTCACTGTATTTTCACTGTATTTGTAAATCTCACCTTTTTCACTACTTTGATATGTTTATATTTGAGTGGGTTACACAGTGTTAACATATTTTTTAGGAGTCTGCGACACCATTAGCTGTATACATTTAAATTATTATTCTTATCATTATGGATTTTATGAAGACTTATTATTATCTGTGCTCCCACTTCAATTGTTTGTATGTGATGATACTTATCATAAGTCAACCATTAACCAATACTTGGAGTTTCAGTGTGCTCCAATCAAATTTGGACTGTGTGTGGATTACCAACTGTTGGATCATCAAGGTTGGAAGTGTTTGCCTCTGTGTTAATTATGTAGATATATCCTCAGCTCTTGGGGCTTGGGGGCAAGTTATATGTAGGCTAATAGAATATGTACCTGTATGTGTATAAGAGTGTTTTGGGCAAAACTCATTTGGTTGACTATTTCCTCTCGGGGGACCATCACCGAATATCAAAGGATACTTTATTTTGTCTACAATAACAATGGGGTTGTCCTTCCTCTGCACACAGTTTATATTTGTTTTGGGTTCACATAACTGGTCAGTGAATAGTGTTCAATAATTACCACACACGTGGCATTGCTGAGCCTGCAACTAATAATAAAAACAAAAACCCTGCTCTTGCTCAGTGATTTAGCAGCTAACACAACAAATAGAAATTTTGCCCAATAACAGGTGTAACAAAGTGTAGCGCTATAGTGCTAAATAAAATAACCGTAATGAAAAGTGAGGGATGAAATAAGTGTAAAACTTATATATTGGAAAAAGTATAATAAAATGTGATGAAAAAGAAAGTCTCTAATATCTTCTAGGTATCCATCATATATACTGGTTAATCACAGTCCATTTTAAAATGAAGCAGTTCCGATCACCATGTGTGCAATCAATACAATGGATGAAGAGTGAATGTAGTGATACCGCCACCCAAGTGAAATGGAGGCTTACCAAAAAGTTTGAACCCAAAAGAGCATACGCTCTATGGGTCAAACCAGCTTATATTGCCCACCGGCAATGAAGGGGGAGTCTTGGGAACCAACAGTAATTGGAGTCTTGAGAGCCTTCACAAGAGGGTCTTCTCCATACAGGTGGTTATATATCCAGAGAAGTGGCCCATAGGAAATAAAAAAGGGGCCACATAGAGTGATTCCGTAAACAGGAAAAAATTTTAATAAAAGTAAAACACTTACATTTAAGTAGTTTAAAATGCGCTTAGTGTAAAATCGTGGTGGCAGTGGAGTCCTCCCGACGCGTTTCGTCTCACTAGACTTCGTCTGGGGTGCTCATCCACTGCTGCCATACTCCTTAATAAAGACACTGTGACCCCCATGATGAGAATCCAGCTCGTACAGTTTCTAATCCAACATTTCCGGGTCATCCAAAATGGGGGACCTGCGTGCGTTCCAAGCCTCTCTATTGGAGTCTGCCTTGTGTTCCAGCACCATGAATTTTATCCTATAAACCCCATTTGTGAGAACATTAGATTTCCTATTGCTTATAATGGTGAAATTCGCTATGCTAAAGTGGCCAAAATAAGAGGGGCATATAAATAAGTAGGTTAGGCCGACTTGTGCTAAACATCTTCCGATTACCGCGTGCATTCCATATCAAAATCTCGCGACCTTACGTCACTACGTTGTACCCGAGAGTGTGTTGTAACAATGCGTCGTGCGTTCCACAATGTCGTTGGACGCCTCCCTGGATCTCCCGCAGTGGCGTGCGTTCCACGTCTCTAAGTGATGGTCCGGCATATGTCATGATGTCAGGGTTAAACATACGTTCCAACGCCTGGTTAGAGCCGCTGGATATGAAAAAGGAGAGGGCGAACAGATAAACACATCCATCCCACACAAGGAAGGTAGAACAAAACCAATGTATGTCCATACAATTCCCATTAAAAATAAAGGACCGATATATATTATGGTCCTTGAACCTAGCCAAAATTATACTTTAATTTGTCGTAATAAAATTACAAAAATAAAAATAAAACACGAGCCAAAAAAGTATTTAGAAAATCTGAATTTGACATCCATAGCTTATGTCAATTAGACCTAAGCAGATGTTTTTTCTTTATGAGATGTACGAAAGCTTATATACAGAAAAAATTGTATATCTGCACTAGAATAATATAAAAATGTAAAAATGTAAAGGGAAGCGTTAATGAAAAAAATTCAAAAAATAATGAAAAGGAGGGGAAAATTTCAAAAAACGTTTGAGATAGATTCTCCGTAGGTCACAGTGAATTACTACAAGCAAAACATGTTTGTACCAGGATACAGAGTATAAGTTACATATGTCACAACAAGTACAATTCAGGAGTCATTAATAAAGGCATTAATATCCAATTCTACATTCATGCCCTGTGGAAACTGAGACTGTAACTCATGTATCCAGAACGTTTCTAAGCGAGAAACCCCTCTAGTCATGCCCCCCCCCTCCAGGGTGGAATATACTTGTCTATGACAATGAATTGTGATCCTTTTGGGTCACTATTGTGAAATTCCTTATAATGTCTAGGGACACTGTGTTTTGAATCCCTGCCTTTGATGAGAGCGATATGTTCGCCCACTCGTATGGAAAATGTCCTAATGGTACACCCAACGTATTGCTTGCCACAAGGGCAAGTAATTAGATACACTACATATCTTGTGTTACATGTACAAAATGGTTTTATAGTGTATCTCCTTCCAGTGACCGTAGATACAAATTCTGTCACTTTACGCCTCACTGGTATGTTATGCTGGCAAACGACACACTTCTTGCATGGAAAAAAACCAGTCCAATCGTGAAAGAAAGAAGGGCGGGCCGGTGGATTGATAACGTTAGGGGCTATGCGACCCTGTAGGGATGGTGCTCCCCTAAAAATAACCTTGGCCTCTTCCGGAACTAACGTGCCCAAAATGTTATCCTGTCTGATAACGTCCCGATGTTTCCTCAAAATATTTCTAATTTGCTTATATTGTATTGAAAAAGAGGTCAGCATGGCCCATTTAAACGTCTCATCAGGTTCTTTATCTGGTTTGATCGCAAGTAAAGACTTCCTATCGGTGTTAATAGCCTTTTGGAATTCTAGATCCAAGTTCGCACTGTCATATCCTTTATTAATGAACCTTTGCTTGAGGATTCCAGCCTGTGTAATGAAAACATCGGTGTTAGTGCAGTTCCTACGGAGTCTTAAGAACTGGCTCCGTGGGACAGCAGCAAGCCAGGACTTGTGATGGCAGCTATCTATGGGGATGAAACCATTACCGTTGGTTTAAAATAGGTGTTAAATTTAAACTGTTTATCCGCTATTTCTATTTGTAAATCAAGAAAGTGGATTTTGGTTTCACTGGCCTCATAAGACAGAGAAATGCCTCTGTCATGGAATTAAGATGTTCAAAAGTGTTTCAAAGGTTCCACTCCATAGGAGGAGGATGTCGTCTATGTACCTCGCCGGAGGGCAATATAAGCTGGTTTGACCCATAGACCCAAAGAGCATATGCTCTTTTGGGTTCAAACTTTTTGGTACCCTCCATTTCACTTGGGTGGCGGTTTCACTACATTCACTCTTCATCCATTGTATTGATTGCACACATGGTGATCGGAACTGCTTCATTTTAAAATGGACTGTGATTAACCAGTATATATGATGGATACCTAGAAGATATTACAGACTTTCTTTTTCATCACATTTTATTATACTTTTTTCAATATATAAGTTTTACACTTATTTCATCCCTCACTTTTCATTACGGTTATTTTATTTAGCACTATAGCGCTACACTTTGTTACACCTGTTATGGAGCCTGCAGCTAATAATATGGCTTTTTGGTGCTTTTCTTTTCAGGGGGAGTTTTACAGATGAGAAAGGCCAGACATACTAGCACCCACAGAATCACCATACTAACTTCTTTCTTCTGTGCAAACATAGAACTTAATTTTTTCTGAGCACCTTGTAGAGTGGGCTTTAAGGGAACAAATGTGCACCTCCATACTTCAGCTCATCTTCTTTCTGAAATAGTTTCCCCAAATTCAGGACTCTTCTATTGCTTCTTATCCCTAGGGGAGTTTAAACTCCGGGCTCAACAGTGGCATCTCAATCAGTCTAGCTGGAGTACTCCATGTCCTGCACCAACAGTAAAATATCTCAAATACTCAGGGCTGTCACAAAGGGCACTAACATAATGTTAGACTAGTCTACACGACTAATTCGAGCCCACTCTATATTTATTTATTGGGGAAACATTCTTAATAACTGCATTGTCAAGATCAAAAAATGGTAAACATGATACTCTTTGGAGAAATTCTGATACAAATCCAACAAAATGGTCCTATTCCTTAGCATTGAAGTATCTTCTTGTTTACAATTTTAAAAACACAGAACTCTTTACGGTGCTTTTTAGAATAATCAGGAGAGCCTTAATACCCACACTTGACATGCACAAATGATATCTATAACCTCTAACAAATAAATGTCCCCTGCTGATTCTCCACTCCAAGGGAGGAGCCCATTGTTTTCCCCCAAAGTAGAAAGTGTCCACCACAGGTAACTTACATACTAGTACAGATGTTTTCACCTAACCAGAGAAACAGCTCCTTCCTTCTAACATGAGGCCTCCTCTACTGTCAACCACCGGCCATCCACAGGCCCCTCCACTGGGGCCACTGTTAAGGCAGTATAGCTGGCCCTCCTGAACTGGGCCTGAGTCCCATCATTTTGAAAGGGGGGCCCAGGCACCTGCTGAGCAGGAGGGCAAACTGTACTGTCTTATTAAAGAAACCGATCCTTGGTTTTAATATTTGTGCCCCCATCCCCCTGCTGTCTGGGCCCTCCTGTGTGCCCCCCTCCCCTGGAGCGCAGCCAGCTTCCCTCCTCTCCTCTCCCACCGGCAGCTGCTGCAGGCACACAGGGGGATCAGGTTCAGGGTGAGCAGGGCTGCCCTGTCAGGTAGGCTGTATGGGGCCCCATGATTTCTAACAGCAGCCCTGCCTTAAAGCTAAGAGGTGCATGTGTGAATGTGCGAGCCTGCATTGGCACCGGAATGGCTATTTAAACTGCACTAGTGCAGTGTGTCAGTGCCGTTTGGTCTATTACATTTCCATGTTCCTGTTACCAGTTCCTGTTTGACCTCCTGTTGCTGACTTGTTCTGTCTCTGGTTCTAACTGAATGCCGCCTGTACTGAGCCCTGGCTTGTCACTGGATTACGCTTCTGCCTGCTCTTTCTGCTCATCCATCCTGCTGTTACTGACCTTGGCCTGACTCTTGACTATGGTTTGTAGCAAGAGATATACAAATAAACCGCCCCTGAATCTCTCTTACTCCACTGTGCAAAAGAAAAGTGCAAAGCTGTATAAAAGATGTGTAAATGAATTCAAAATGTGTGTACATTGAAAAAAGCTGCCACTTAAATAAATACGTAAATTGATCAGAATCCCAAAACTATACCTCTCACATGTGTACAGATAGAGACAGCGGAGCTAATATAAATTGTGTAAAATAATGGGTCAGAGCAGCATAATGCCTATGACCCTCTACTTATACATAAAAATATTAATAATAGTGTCATGAAAAAAAAAATGATCCTGTTGCTTGCTGTGGATTTTTTTAAAGGCTTTTATGTTTCAGTTTAAAAGTGAGTGTAACCATTGAAGTGTGTTTGGAGTGATTTTAATAAATCTGCCAAAATGGTATCACGCTATGTGGAGCACTTTATTCATTTTTTCACATATGGAGCTGGCTTGATTGGTTTCACGGTTCATCACATGCAATGCAGGTATGGTTCAATTGCTCTTTTGCCGAACATGAGAGTGCGAGGCTATACAATCTGGTGAGTGCGCTCTTCAGAGGGAGTGGTGTCACTATCACGGTGATGTGGTGCAAGAGTAGAAGATTTTTCACACAAGAAGATTGAAAAACAACTGTTGAGCTTGATCATTCATTTCTGACTCCTGACTACACTCCTGCCTGGTGTCTGAACCTGATCTGCTCGCAAGTTGCTGACCTGGACTATCTAACCCTGTCTTGTTGCCTATTTTGCACCTGTACCAGCTGATCTGCACTCTTCACTGACTCCAGTCATTCCACATGTGTGTTTCGGTCCTGCCATCCCTGCATTTCAGACGCACATCAGCACCTGCCAGAGAGAGACTTATCAGGCACTCTTGCAACTCTGTGCTCCGGCATTCCCTATCACCTTACCAGGGCTGCAGAGCCAGAGGTGTAAGAGAGGCCTTCCCTAGTGCTTCAGGCTCCACCACCAGGTACATTATACTCTGAGGGACAGTCCACTGACGTAGCATGGGCGACAGCCATCTTATGGGGGTGCAGAGGATTAGGTAAGTTAAAGTGCTTTTACTATCCCTTAGAATAAACATGCAGTTAATCCTTGCAGTGCGTGCTCAGCCCCACTGCAAGGGAGGATTATCACGTTTCGCAGAGTTGCGCTTCAAATAATCCCCAGGATACCAGAATGATGGGCTTACCAGACTTCCTAGCAACATACCTTGGAAGTCTTCCAGAAAAGGGACCTACTGCCTGTGTTTATTGGGTTATTTAGTGTAATATTCCTTTTTTTGTTAAGCGCTGCAAAATGGTGGGTGGGTGCCTTGCATGTCCCTAATGTGAACAAGACCTTACAGTAAAAGAAATAGTTATATAGCTGATCACGTAATTGATGACTCATTGAGAATGTAATCTGTACAGTTTTTTGCTTACTTCTACTGCGAATGTTATCTACAGTGCCACTGCTACCTATTCTAAGTCCAACCAAATTTTCTATAGCTCTGCATCCTGGTGTCTTTCAGCAGCATGAAGTTTTGCTTCAGGCTTCTGTCTCCTGTATCCCAATGCCATAGTGACAATTTCTAAGTATCCTTACCTGCTTCAAGAGGAAGGATTGACAACTGAATGGAAATGAAGACCAGAGAGGGAAGAAGCTTAAACCTTTATTAGGTGAGACAACAATAGGCAAATAACAATAGCTAGCAGTTGGCGGGAACAGGGGTATGACAGGAGAATGGGGGTGGTTATGTTTCTATTGTGGGTCATGAATTGTATATTGCCTTAAAGCACAATGCAGGTGATACTTTATGCCTCGTTTACACTATAAACACTGTATACTATTTACTGTGATTTAATGACTATAGTACAGCAGCCTTCTATTCAAGAAGCAATGCTTTTTTTTGTGATGTAAACTGTATGTAAAAGCAAATGCACAATTGAAAAAAAAATGTAGAATATGGTTTAATATTTGCAAGCTATGCAATAAATGTAAACAGCAGTTATAACAACTAGGAAATATAGGTCTTAACCCCAAGATCCTATTTGGGCCATTAAGATCAAATGTGAATTGGTACATTTACACTGCTAAAACTTTACTGAGTGTGATGACACAAGTACTCAACGATGACAGTGCCATCACATCTGGGGGTGCAATACTGCAGTCCCTATTAATGATTACATTTTTGTTTGGTAGCCCAAACCCCACCCTGTAGATTTGAAGTATAAGAGTAAATAGTTGGGTGTTTGACTATTTTAAAATTTTAGGCATCTTATTTGTCATTTTCTAAAAGTTAAAATGTTAAGGGCAGTCAAGAAACTTTAAAGTTTTCATGAATCGATCCCAGTGTGGTTGAGTCAGTGACGCAGACTTAATGACGCTCACAGGTATACAAGCTGCTGCTGTGGCCTTTAGTCAGATCTAATCTCATGCTGTAACTACACACTTTCACCATTAAAGATGGATGTGACATTTTGTGTCCTTATATAGCACAACTCCTGAAGCTATATCCCCAAACATCTTTATTATAATCCATCACTGCCAAAATCCCTCTGTGCTGAATAACACTTCCTTGGGCTCCATCTCTCCCATTGTTTTAAGTGGCTTTTGTTTCTGCTGCAGAGGTACCAGGCAATAGATGAACAAAAGTAACTTCTTTAATTTTTGCTTTGCACAAGTTTACTTTCCTTAAAATCTTAAGTTAATATTAAAGTTTATTGATACCCAGTTTATATGTTTTTTTTAACAATAATTTCCTTTTTTTAGCAGCAGTGCTTGGTACAATTATGCTGAGTTATATATTTTGTCTGCAAAGTATAATACCGAGTAGTACTATCTATGGTCAAAGCTTTTTTTTCGTTTTGCAGAGGGTATAAGATTGTTTTTTCTTGTCTGTCTCTTTGGCGAGATAATGCTCTAATGCTTGAACACATGATTGGAAATTCGGCCAGCAAAAGAGCGATAAGAGCTTTTGGTCGAAAAATGTGACCGCGTGTATGTTCCATCGGACTTTTGCTGGTCGAATTCCAGCCAGCAAAAGATTGAGAGCATGTTCTCAACTTTTCAGTCAGAAAAAGTTCCTATCCGAAAATGCTATCGTCTGTAGCAATTCTGACACGCAAAATTCCTACGCATGCTCGGAAACAATTCGACGCATGCTCGGAATCATTGAACTTCATTTTCTCGGCTCGTCGCAGTGTTGTACGTCACAGCGTTCTTGACGGTCGAAAGTTCAGCGAACTTTTGTGTGACTGTGTGTATGCAAGACAAGCTTGAGCGGAATTCCGTTGGAAAAATCATATCTTTTTCCAACCAAAATCCCGATCGTGTGTACGCGGCATAAGGCTGGATTCACACCTATGCATTTTTGGTGCTTTTTGCATTTTGCAGATTTGCACTACAGCCCATTCAACATGATTTCATATGGAACACGTTCTGTAGTGCAAATCTGAAAAATGCAGAAAGCACTAAAAATGCATAGCTGTGAATCCAGCCTAATTTCCTGTGCTTGTAACAATGTCCTCAAATAGATACTGGGATTGTTCATGGTTGGTGGGCGGTCTTTTAAATTGTCCTGGTGACAATTGTTGTCAAGGCAGAAGGTGATGGGAAATTCAAAAAGTTATTGTCACAGGAACAGAAGATGAGGGGTAATCTTCCAATGGTGTTGCCTGTTTCGGTGACAACTATCAAAGAGAGAATTTCCCTTCAAAGAGATATTTGCCCAATGGAGCCCAGAAGGAAGAAAGCAGCCAGTGGTTCTAATCATTTCCTACTGAAAAACAAAACAAACAAAAAAAAGTTTTGATTCTTGATACACTTTTAAACAAAAATGTTGATTCTTGATACACTTTTAAACAAAAATGTTGATTCTTTATACACTTTTAAACAAAAATGTTGATTCTTGATACACTTTTAAACAAAAATGTTGATTCTTGATACACTTTTAAACAAAAATGTTGATTCTTTATACACTTTTAAAAGGTTTGGGCTGGAAGTCCCCTTTAAAAAATACACTACAGATCAGAAAAAAACATCAGCATACATTAATAATGCAATAAGCTTGCTGCAAGTTGTAGTATTACAAAAAATATATGTTTTTTAACTGATAAAATTCTTCTTTGTTGTGTGTGATTTGCAGCAGTGCCTGCTTTTGTCCTACTGAGACAGGAGAAATGCAAGCATAGTGTGCCCTGACTTATAGTCCTTCAGAAACATGAGCATGGGATACCGGTGATGTGCAAGAATACGGTCATCATGACAGCCAGGTAACTAGCATGGATAGCCATATAGATTGGCTCTCCTGTCACCGAGAAAGAGAAGTCTAGAATGCAGGTGTATAGGCATTTTTAGGGCTTCCTACAAGGAGCTGGATACGCAGCCTCATAATCATGGGAGCCTGCTGAGAGGAGCAATTCAAATGCATTTAACACTGCAATCCACATTCAGTGTGAGGTGAAGTGAATGCTTTGTGGAGCCTTTGTGTGTATTGATCAGTTTAATTAATTGCACTCTTTTTGCCAAGTGTTGGAGAGAGTCGTAAGTGCAGGGCCTTAAGTGCCCAATAAGTGTACTATTTTGACACATCTATGTACAGAGTTGTATGGTGTGGTTTACTCTAAATTTGTCTAAACACCTACCACATCAGATACATTTACTTTACATAATTTAAACAAAGCACTTTCCAAAATTGCAGCAGTTATCAAATAATGAGTGATCTTTTATATATGCTAAAAGGAATATTATTATAATCTGATTGATCATTAATATTGTCATCCACTTTTTTTTTTCTCAAATAGTCCAAAGTGCTGAAAGAGTTCTGCAGCTGATGTTTCAGATTTATAATTTGTCTGTGGAGGATACTTATAGGAAATGATGACATTTTCTAATTAATACCTACAAAAAGTAACAAGAGCCTGGGACTTTCATGGTACTATTTACTATAGCCATCAATATTATTCAAAGAAACAATTTATTTATATAAAAAATCATTGCAAAAGCTAAAATCCACTAAACAGAAATATATTAAAAATGCCATTAGATCTTCCAGCCTTTCCCCAGTGCACTTCTCCTGCAGTTACTATCCAAAATTACAGTCCTCAAATGTAATGTCGCTATCTCTCTATCAATATATCTATATCTATAGATATCTATAGAATAGAGCTATATATATATATATATATATATATATATATATATATATATATATATATATATATATATATAGATATATATAGATATAGATATATAGATATATATATATAGATATATATATATAGATATATACAGGCATATATATCTATATATAGATATATATATAAATGAACAGATTAGATCCAATGGACCGACTAAGGAAGTACGGAAAGCTATAAAACACTATGGGGCTGATTTACTGAAGGCAAATAGACTGTTCACTTTGCAAAGTGCAGTTGCTCCAGAGCTTAGTAAATGAGGTAAAGCTTCACTTTGCAAAGAATACCCAATCACATGCAAGGAAAATTTAAAAAACTGCATTTTTACTTGCACATGATTAGATGATGGAAGTCAGCAGAGCTTTTGCTCATTTACTAAGCTCTGGCACAACTGCTTTTGCAGAGTGCAACTCCACTGTGCAAACTGCACAGTCTATATGCCTTTAGTAAATTAACCCCTATGTGTTTTTTGGATCAGCTACTATTTCTTCATGAGGTACAGAAAGTATATCTAAAACATTATATAAACATTAATAACATATGTAATTGATACAGCGTATCTTATGCTATGTACATTTCCATTTCATATCTAACATGACGTTTTTCCTAATCAATCACTGATCTTGAGGGAGCTTAACGTTTTATGTCTCTTTTATCTTTTCATAAACATACATGGGCCAGTTAGGTTGTCAGTATTATATTAGATCATGGGAAAATTGGAGCTCTTTTAGGGCTCATGCACACTGCATCTCAAAGAAGTGGCTCCGACAGGCTTTTGAGCTTTTTTGAGCTCTCATTTTTTTTCTGCCTGAAAACTCCCCTGCATGTTAGCCAATGTGTCCATGCACACTATGGGGGTTAGTTACTAAAGGCAAATTCACTTTGCACTACAAGTGCTTTTATTTTTAAAATCTTGAAAAAACTTTTGCTTTTTTGTGCTCTTCTGCATGTTTTTTTGTGTGCATTTTCAAGCTTCGTTGAGCTTTTTTGTATTTTTTTGGGCACTTAGGCATCTTTTCTGCTCAAAAGCTCCTCTCAAAAAAGCTAATCTGGTGGGGATTTTTTTTTCTGCCTGTAAGAGCATATGCCTGTAAACTCCCAAAAGAGTCACAGGGATTGATTTACTAAAGGCGAATCCACTTTGCACTACAAGTGCAGTTGCTGTAGATCTGAGCGGAAGATCTGAAATGAGGGGAAGCTCTGCTGATTTTATCATCCAATCATGTGCAAGCTAAAATGCTGTTTTTTATTTTCCTTGCATGTCCCCCTTGGATCTACAGCGACTGCACTTCCAAGTGCACTTTCATTGCACTTTCAAGTGCACTTGCAGTACACTTGTAGTGCAAAGTGGATTTGCCTTTAGTAAATCAATGGCTATGGCTCTTTTGGGAGTTTACAGGCATATGCTCTTACAGGCAGAAAAAAATCCCCACCAAATTTGCTTTTTTGAGAGGAGCTTTTGAGCAGAAAAGATGCCTAAGTGCCCAAAATTGTGCAAAAAAGCACGAAAAAGTTCAATGAAGCTTGAAAACGCACACAAAAAAAACTAAAACTTTCAGAAGAGCACAAAAAAAAACACAAGTTTCTTCAAGCTTTTAAAAATAAAAGCTCAAATGCCTGTAAAAGCAGCTTTTTTGAGCTGCAGTATGCATGAGCCCTTTTTCTAAAAGTTTGTTACAGTTTAGACTTATTGCCATCTCAGTTGTAATTACGCATAACATGCATGTTTATATCTAGTGTTAGGAATTTAGTCTTCATTTTTAGATTAAAAAACTTTTGCTGACAGTTTGTCCTTCGCAGGCTGGGGGTGGGGTCAGTCCTCACTTCAATGCTTAGACTGCAAACAAAAACCACTGAGTGGAGGGAAAACACAGGGAACTAAGGTAAAGAAAGTAACTGTCAAGTCTAAATTATATATTAGCAGCCCCCAACACCCACACCACTGCCTGCAGCTACGCTGATGACTCAGGTTAGTCCATCCCCACTGGAATCATATAACTATGGTGACTTCCACAACTTGCTATTTTAATAGAATTGTCCTGTTCATTGGTGGAGGCATTCATCCTTTCATGTGACTCTTGTTCCAAGGCAAGAAAGGTCTATAGGCATCGTAATGGATAGCTAGCAGTTTTTGTAATTTATTTTTATTTTATTTATTTCAGGTACTTATATAGCGCTGTCAATTTACGCAGCGCTTTACATATAGATTGTACATTCACATCAGTCCCTACCCTCAAGGAGCTTACAATCTAAGGTCCCTAACTCACATTCATACATACTAGGGACAATTTAGACAGGATCCATTTAACCTACCAGCATGTCTTTGGAGTGTGGGAGGAAACCGGAGTACCAGAGGAAACCCACGCAGGCACAGGGAGAACATGCAAACTCCAGGCAGGTAGTGTCGTGGTTGGGATTCGAACCAGTGACCCTTCTTACTGCTAGGCGAGAGTGCTACCACCACACCACTGTGCCGCCCAATGTAATAAACATATATTTATGAACCACGCAAAGTTTAGATCACAAAACAAAATGTTGTGCTCGTCCAAAATTCCTGGCCAGTATACAGTCCTAGAGGACCAAAATTGGACAGAACTCTTATGATTAGAAATTGTAAAGATCTGAATGGGATTGGCTGGTACCATAGATATGGAGTTATTATAACTCATTTCATTCACTTTCTTGCATTCAAAATGTATATGAAAAAGCTGAACATTATAAAAGGGATTTTAAAACTAGGGAAACTTTTGGGGTTATTTACTAAAACTGGAAAGTGCAAATTCTGGTTCAGTTCTGCATAAAAAACAATCAACTTCCAAGTTTTATTGACAAAAGCTTAATTGGACAAGCTGAAGTTAGAAGCTGATTGGTTACAGGCATACCCCACTTTTAAGTACACAATGGGGTTTATTTACTAAAGCTGGAAAGTGGAAAATCAGGCTCACTTCTGCATAGAAACCAATAAGCTTCTAACCCAAGCTTGTTCAATTAAGCTTTGGTCATAAACCTGGAAGCTCATTGGTTTCTATGCAGAAGTGAGCTTGATTTTGCACTTTAAAGCTTTAGTAAATAAACCCCATTGTGTACTTAAAAGTGGGGTATGCCTGTACTTTGCAGAGCTGTACCAGATTCTGAGGGCTCCAGTTTTATTTATTTTTTTGTTTACAAACTTTTTATTAGGTACAAATCTACCGCTACTTGTCTTAATGCCTTATTGTCTTTTTTTTTTTTTTTTTTTTACAAAGATACATTTTTTTAACTTACCTAAAGCTGGCCATACACCAGTTCAATTTGTTGAACATTTGTTCATGTTTTTAATTGTTAAAGGGATCAAATTGCTGAATATTTTTGACTGTAGTCAAAGAAAAAATTTAGGAGCAGAATGGACAAATTTGCTCAAATGAAAGAATTCTAACTGGCAATGTGGTTTTTATTTTGGAAAGGTCATACTTATTAATATGTGCGTGTGCCTCCTTAAAAAAGGATGGTTTTTCATTTGAACTTTAATGCCGCGTACACACGGTCGGTATTTCCGACAACAAATGTTCCATGTGAGCTTGTTGTCCGAAATTCTGACCGTGTGTAGGCTCCATCGGACATTTGTTGTCGAAATTTGAGAGCTGGATCTCAAATTTTCCGCCAAAAAAATCAGTTGTCGTAAATTTCGATTGTGTGTACACAGTTCTGACGCACAAAATTCCACGCATGCTCGGAATCAAGCAGAAGAGCCGCATTGGCTATTGAACTTCTTTTATCTCAGCTCGTCATATGTGTTGTACGTCACCGCGTTCTTGCTGATCGGAATTTCCGACAACATTTGTGCGACCGTGTGTATGCAAGACAAGTTTGAGCCAACGTCTATTGGAAATAAATCCAGGTTTCTGTTGTCGGAATGTCCGATCATGTGTATGTGGCATAAGAGTCCATAATAGTACTATCAAATGCTCTGGCAAATTATTTTTTTTAATTTCCCTACAAATGTTCAAATAAAATTCTATAGGTGTATGGTCAGCTTTATTTTAATTAGAAGGGTAGATTTTGACAAACCTATCTCAAACTGCTGCTTGTTACTGCCCATCTTGGTCAGTTGCCATACAGAAGGAAATGTCAAAACTTTTGTTATAAATTTAACATCATAATATCCAGCAACCAAGTATTATTTTGAGGCACTTTGTACAATTACAGATTGCATCCACATATTGCTACTATACAAGTGATAAGTATATACGCAAACAGCAATATAAGCAAACCTCAAATATAATTAGCTAGGCACAGTAATTTTAGGGATAGTTGAGAATTAATCCTATAACTAGCTCATTTGTTTCCAACTGCTTTGTGTATTTGGATTGTGGACTGTAACTAGGTTGAATGTTTGACTCAGGTCTTTACAGTAGCAAACTGACCATGGCACCCAGCTGGCTGGGGGTGGAGGTGATTTGCAGGAATTAGCTGCTGCATGAAACAATGAATCAGGATGGAGGGAAAATAAACAAAGAAAATGAGGGAAGAAAATGCAAATTGCCCTCAACAATAGATTTGGAAAATAAATACAAGAAGATACACACAGCTGATTCCAATGTCAACTCCAAAGAAAGGTCTTTTTTTTACTATACCTAAACTCCTAACATTATCCATAGACATTACTCAGGTGTGGTCATTTTCAGCCAGATCAGGTATTAATTCTCATGTCTATGGATGCCATCAGAGTGCACTGGACACTAGTGATTGGTAAATTTGCCTGGGTTTGATTCATCAAGCGTTCAGAGATTCTTGTTCAAAGTTCAGTGAACTCAAACTTAGAGGCTTGACCCAAGTCTACGGTGGGTAAATCTTGCGAAATTCTGTCCATTTGTTGGGCTAATATACAAACTACTCTCAAAAAGACACAGGAAGCTGGGCAGTGCCATACAGGACATGTACCAATGCAAAAAAAAAATATTTTTAAAAACACCACAAAGCGATGAGAGGGTCTTTTCATGTTGCTTCGAGGGCAGCATTAAAAAAGCACAAATGTTTAAATAACATGCTTGGGGAACACCTTTCACTGCCAGGGCCCGTTTTTGCATTTTTTGCAAATGTGTTAAAAAATAATTTTAGACCTAAAGATTTGTGAAAACCCCCAAGCAGTATATATTTTCAAAAATAAAATATAGACCCTGGAGAATAAAATTATGGTAGTTCTATTTTTTTTTTTGTTGCTCATGATATTAGCACAATGGTCTATCAAGTGCAAAATTGTCACAGACACTTCCAAAGGGTGAGTTTGCCCTCCCAGAACTAGCCGACCGCGCTGTAGCCGTCATTCAGCTATAGACCGGTTGGCAAGTGTTTAACATGAGCCCACAGTAACAACTCTATATATCTCTGAGCTTTGCTTTAGACTATTGTGGAAGGTGAAATCACTCTGAAAATGCAGCATGACCATTTTTTTCTTAACACCCTTCTCTTAACAATGAAAACAATGCAATTTAGCATGTCTAAGCATCGTCCATGATCTAGAATGCTTGGTCATTTTTGTTCGCATCAAGGCATTGAGCTGAGGGACAAGGCTTAGTTCTTGACTTCCAGCATATATAGACAGACCTCCTACCCTTCAGGCCCAACTCCAGCTAAATTTATTTATTGTGTTCACACTGGGGAGACTTTCTCTCATATCTTGTCTATATGATTGGTGTCAAACAGAACAGAAAGTGAGATTCTAACCATGTATGGGCAGCCTGTTGGATTTTTTTTATGAGATTATTGCCAGCTGGATGCCCCCCCTACTGGGAGAACACAATAGCTCCATGGGAGGGATTCCCCCATCAACACTGTGTTGATGGGGGAATCAAGCTTTTTTTTGCCCATTGGGGATCCATAAAACATAAAAAATCGGACAAAGATATAAGCTGTTTGCATCTTGATCCAAAACTTAAAATAGTTTTTGGTGGATTAGGGCTTTGAGATGAAAGTTTTGTATCTTCTACAATTGCTTATATATTGCTACACTTTCCCGTGCAGTGCTACATCAAAACTCCCTTCAAAGACCTTTCCTTATGAAACATATTCATTAATAGTTTGTCTATCTTCCCGTCTGCTGTAAATTGCTACATTGTTGCCCATAATCAAACTAATTTTATTGCTTTGCAGTATAAGTTTCTCAAGCTGCAACTTTACCTGGATGCTCATTCACACCAGCCCATTGGGCAGTGGGGTTCAACGCAATATCAACACATAGACAAGGCAATTTGTCTCATGTCCTGTTGTTTAAGTTTACACCAATGTGCTGTGTCAGGGGGCACTAAAAAGGTAGGACAGGTTGCATTTTTACACAGTACAGCAGGTTACAACACACTACACCACATTCCAAAGTGTTCGGCTGCAAAGAAATGAATGACAAGTTTTAAAATAGAAAAGATAGAATATCAATGTATCACACTTGTAACAATGCATCACACTGCCTCTATCTGGTGTGAATGAGCTCTATAACCTTTCCATAAAACAGTAGTAAATGTGGTGTAAAAAGTACCAGTCAGATGCTTAAAATATAAGAGTTTTACCTTTCATCTAGGTGGGAATTAGGAAAAATATGTTGCCCAGGCCAGCACAGGAGTCTATGGAGCTGGCAAACTAATACAGCAAAGTCAACAGTGGCAGGCCTTGAAGGGGGTCTGGACCATATTCCAGCACAGGGGAATGCTGCAGTCTGTGTCTGCCACTGCTGCCTCTATTAGCCACGCCATTGACCAGTGTTCTCCAAAGTTTCTGCATGCAGCAGTTTTAGTGTACGTTTCATAGATGCAGCTACAGGCATTCTCCTAGGGACAGATTTCACTACACCAAACTATTACGGTAATCTCCAATGAGGCTTAACCAGAGTTGTCTAATCCAGCCACAACTGTCATCTAATGTCTATGACCACCTTTAGACTGAACATTATTTTATAACAATGGCACCTGAGGTCACCTCAAAGGGTTTCTGCCACCATAAAATCACTTCTGGGTGTCTTTGTTGTATTGCTCATCCTTCTTCCTATACCTTTCAGACACAAAGAACAGAAGACCATGACATAAAACAATACATATTTTAAATCTGTCCCCTACAGGGAGCAAGTTTCGGTCTCCCACCCCCAACTGCCTGTGAGTTTCGGGCTTTTCAAAGGACAGTGGGAACATGGTAATTGAAGGACTCACGTCATCTCATTTAGGGGGGATGGAAAGAAAGAAAAATCTTGAAAGAGTGGACAAAGTAGCAATTACACAACATGAAGTGGCAAATTACATTGTTGTAAGGATTGTGTACTAGTTGATTTTTTTTAACTTTATTTTGCGTAGAAGACGGAAAATTCTATTTTTTTTTTTTACATTTCCGTAAAATTAACCCCTCAATATGAATTTAAAAGTTTATCAAAGTATTTCTGGTGCTGAAGGACACTACAAAATACTTCTTCTCAGAGAAATAATGACAGATATGTTCACTCGCCATGGAGAGCATGCAGGTGCACCTGAAATATACTGAAATATACTGTGTACTGTGTTCACATGGGGTTATTACAGGAGGTGTTTCAGCTTCTCCTACAATCCAAAAATTTATTAGTACATTAATTGGCACTAGAGTTTCTATGAGTGTTTTAAGGACAATAGATTATGATCCTCTATTAGGGACAATGGCTGATGTGATTGATTGGTTCCATATATGCTATAAAGCACTACATAATATGGTGGCAGTATTAAAATATGGGGAGTATATATATATATATATATATATATATATATATGGGCTTAAATCATTCTCTAACCAATTATACACAATCTACTTACCGGTCTGTCTGTAGGCACCTTTTAGGTCCAACCTAGACAAGACTCTACATTGCTAAGACATAGTTAGCTTACTATTCTTTTTTAGACATTAAGCTTATTAGTGTTAATGTTCAATACACACTGAATGTTGTAATGAAGCTTTTTTTAAATAATACTCATAATACAGTACATGTAGACACAGGCTGGAATTATCCCACAAGCGGCCCTGTTTCTTTCTCTGCTGACATTGTCTTCCACAAGCTAGCGCTACCCTGTGTCCTTATTAGGAAATGCAAGCACATCTTGGTATAATTGAACAGTAAATAGTTCATTGTAATCATTTCCCATTATTTCTATTATAACTTCTTTTTTTTTTCTATCAAGGGTTAGACAGATACTACCATGCTCTTTCCGTGCATCCTCTGTATTTGATTTTAGTTTAAACCTACAATGTACTTTGCCAGCAGGACAAACGCCACGCAGTATTTCTGTACCAGGCTCATGACTGAGGTCCGTGCCAGATGAAATGTGTTAATTCAAGACCAGCACGGACCTGCGTCCATTTAAGAAGAGTTAGGCGGTGGTTCAATGAAGGGTCAAGTTGTCAGATACTGCAATTCCAGCATACAGGGCACATATGATCAGGCCTGCTACCTGGTTGCCAAATCTTCTTACATTTATATTTAGCATTTTGGAAAAAAGAATGAAGCAGCCACTAAAATGTAACTGGTATCTGGAAATAGTTTGCACTTTTTTTAATTTTACTTCATTTTTTTTAGGTATCCTTATCAGCAATGGACAGAAAATCTGATGAGCTGGTTTCATCTATCTTGAATGCACTAATGTGTGGTGGAAGGACTAGTGGGTAAGATACATCAGTCATCTGGACAACATAGAGGGATATTTCAGTTATACTGTATCTTTGGGCAGTACCCATCATCGGCTCTCAGACAAAGTACAAAACATGACAGTGGCAGTAGGGAAGAAGATCTTTTTTTTTTTTTTTTTGGTGGCGACTCATTTACTTCTTATTTATTATTTTTTATTTAATTTTTTTTTTAAAACAAAAAAAAAAGATTTTGGTGATAAAATTTGACTCCTGATACTTCAATATAAGATGTCTTAGAATATAAAAAAAATTATGCATCACAAAGTTTGCAACTGAAAATGTAATATTAATATCTTTTTTTATGTACTCAGTAAACTTTTTGCTCAGCGTCTAAATACTAGGGCTCAATCAGAAACATGTAAACTATATTTTGATTAACATTACAAGTTATCAATATTATTTTTGGTAGATATAAAACCTAACTGTATGACATTTAATTTACCACACACTGTGTATCAATAACAAAGTATTTTTTTTCTTTTAGAGCCGGTTCACACAGAGGCGACCTGTCATGTGACTTAGCCGCCTGACAAGTCGCGCTCCATTCTGTACAATCAAACCATTCTAATAGGAGCAACTCAAGTTGCTCAGACTTGGAAAAAGGTTCCTGTACTACTTTGGGGGCGACTTCAGAGCGGCTTGCATTGACTTCTATACAGAAGTCGTTTTGCAAGCCGCACTGAAGTCACGCTTTACGGGGCGGCTTCTCTTACAATCCAAGACTTTGAAGCTGCCCCTGTGTGAACCAGCACTTAGAAAATGCTTGTTTTCCCCTTTTTACAGGTCAATAATGCAGATCTTTTGCAGCCCCCCTGCATCCACTTTCTGTCTACATAAACGCACTCCAGCGTGGAGGTTTAGGGCTCATTCAGATGGGCACTGCGACCCGTCCTCCAATCTGAGCTGCTGTCTGCTGCATATGAATCCACCATAGAAATGGATGCAGACACAGTGACTGCACAGACACAGCCGCATGTCAAAATTTGCTATGCAGCCAGAGTGGGTGCACATATCCAAATGAAGACACAGATTTGTGAACCACTCCATCACACATAAAAATTTTGACATGCGACTGTGTTCGTACAGCCAATGTGTCTACATCCATTTCTATAGCCTGGACAGGTCTCAGTGCCCATTTGAAAGAGCCTTTACTGACAGTGAGTGACAACAGTGTACCATGCCTGAATAATATATATATTGAGAAGCCCGCTTTTAGTCTCTACTAAAACAGTAACAATGCAGAAGAGAAAAGCAATTGGGAGACAGGGACTGGACGTTGTCATTCTACAACAGGAAGAGGCTTTCATGGCAGGATCACCAAGTGTTATTTTAATGAAAACTGTGGATTAAAATGAATAAAAATGACCATTAAAATGACATTAGCATGTTAAAGATGATGTGATAGTTTAGTGATTGGTTTTACATATACTTGAATGGAAATCTATTATAAAAAATGTGAAAGCAGGCATTGCTGACCACTCCTTCTGATAACAAGAGTTGCCTTTTTTTACTCAATTTATTGTGTCACTGACCCAGAACAAGTATTCATATAAGGGGCTCGGACTTTTTACTGACTTTTAGTTCTGCATACTTGTTCCAGGTCTAGCATTCTGAGAATGAAGCATGCAATGACAATCCCCACATATCTCTCATGACCTCTCTACTGGAAAGAATTCTCAAAGATCGTTCTGAAGATCAGTAAGAACCTACACTGCCTTCAAATATTAGCAACACAATAAAAAAACCTTATAAAAATCTATTCGACTGAGAAGTTATTTTCCAAGTCTTTCTATTAAAGGGGAACCTGCTAGGACAGAAATATGGCAGCTGTTAGTGCTGACTTGTTTTTTGAAGGTGTATGCAATGGGTCTGTCATCTTTATCATTACTTCACACCTTAGTGCTCCTTCACACTGCTCTGAAACAAGCATGCAGTCAGAGAGGTGTTAAGTCAACTGATACCAACACACCTATTTCAGGTGAACATCTATTCAAGTAGTGGATGAAAGATAAATATAACACCCCTGAAGTTAGCACCTTCACAAACAAGCCAACAAAAGTTATTCCACCATGTTTATCCCAATAGGTCCCTCTTTACATAATTACATAGTAGGTGAGGTTGAAAAAAGACACAAGTCCATCAAGTCCAACCTATGTTTTCAGGTTTACCTGGCGCGTATTTATGCAGACACTCCAGCCTTAGTGATACCCCTCCATGAGTGCCCCTGGGGCATCCGCCTCAACCTGCCTCAAGGTAGGAACACCCCTGTTGGTATCCCACTGCTTTTAATTACAGACTAGTAATCACACCTGTGGACAGCATGTTACCATTTTTTTCACAAATAAGGACTTTCAATTGTAGATATAGGACAACTATTATTAAAGAAGACTTACACAGAGAAAGTAAGAAGGCTGCTATTAATGACCTCTTGTTCCGAAAATGCCAGAAGAGAAAATGGGGGACTGGTGCACGCAGAATCTGCTGCAGCTGTGCATAGTAACCAATCAGCCTCTAACTTTAGCTTGTTCAATTAAGCTTTGACAATAAAACCTGGAAGCTGATTGGTTACTATGCACAGCTGCACCAGATTCTATGTGCAGCGGTTTTAGTAAATCTCCCCCAATGTGCTTCTTCCTTGCTGACCTATGGCCAATTACACTTGAATGCTTTTATATTTAGGCTGATCTACTAAAGACATTGAGAATCTTCACTCAAAAAGTTGTGGGAAAATTCACTTCAATTATCCAATTATGCATAACCATGCACACATTTCTGTTCACTTTTAATACCCAATCATGTGCAGATGCTTTTCAAATGAATGGATAATTGAAGTGAATATTCTTATTTTTTTTGTGTAGATTCTCAACTTCTTTAATAAATCAGGCCCATTGATATGTAGCTGCCATGAACATAGCTGAATCAAATATAAATGAAGAGGGAAAGCACTGGGACAACAAGTAGAACTGTGGTATTAAGGAGGACTGCAGGGACAAATTGTAACTATATATACAGTATATTAATATATACAGTATCCGATAGAGGGGTCAGTTTTCTCTGCTTTGTTTTGCAGCAAATGCAACAGTTGGGAGTCTATGTGTTTGATTCACTAAAGACAGGCTGTTCCCTTTGGAAGGATATTTTTCCTTTAGCTTTGGAAAGAGATGAATCTCTGCTGACTTTTATCATCCAATCATGTGCAAGCAAAAATAATGTCTTTTTTTTTCCTTGCATGTGATTGGATAAAAAGCAAACTTTCCCCACATTCACTAAGCTAAAGAAATATTACCTTGCAAAGTGAAAATTCAGCTGCAAGCGGAACAGCCTATTTGCCTTTAGTAAATTCCCCTTTGTGTCACACCTGTGCAGATGCCCTCGGATATCTGATAAAGTACAATGGCCTGTACGAAGCATTATTATATTTTTCAGCTACTTACTCCACATAATATTATTTGTGTACAAATGTAACTCAACTATATACAGAGCTGGAAAGTACAAAAGAGTGTGTGATAGTGATCTTCATTGCAATATATGTAGCCAGTGAGTATTCACATCCTTTGAACAATTTCACAAGATCCAATGTTTTACCAGTAGGTGGCAGCAAAATGTAGTTGATGAATGGAGCAAATCGGAGTATTTTAGTGGATTACATCAGAGATAGTTCTTTCGAAGATCAGTTTTCTTATATCATCCAGAACACATTTGTTTTTTTCAGCTTGAGTTACTGAACTAAAAACGGGGAAAATTCAGTTTTGTCCAACAGAGTCAGTCAGATTTTAAGGGGTTGATTTACTACAGGCAAATAGACTGTGCACTTTGCAAAGTACAGTTAGACTCTGCAAGAGCAGTTGCTCCAGAGCTTAGTAATTGAGCAGAAGCTCTGCTGACTGCCATCATCCAATCATGTGCAAGCAAAATTTATTTTATTTTTTTAATTTTCCTTGCATGTGATTGGGTATTCCTTGCAAATAAAGCTTTTTCTTTTACTAAGCTCTGGAGCAACTGCCCTTGCAGCGTGCAACTGCACTTCCATCATCCAATCATGTGCAAGCAAAAATGCTGTTTTTTTTTATTTTCCTTGCACAGGATTGGGTATTCTTTGCAAAGTCAAGCCTTACCTCATTTACCAAGGTCTGGAGCAACTGCACTTGCAGAGGGCAATTGCACTCTGCAAAGTGCACAGTCTATTTGCCTTTAGTAAATCAACCCCTAAGGATCGTTATTTTGGCACAGTTTTTAACATGAAAGTTTAAAATGTATCTATGGTCAAAGTACAAAACTAGAAAAAACGTTTTGCCTTCAGTTATAATTTAGATAGGATTTACCCCGTATAGACTTCAATAGGGTTCACCGCAAAGTGTGTGAACTTCAAGTAAGATTTGTAATACTGTTCATGAACCAAACTCAGGCAGAATAACTCATCCCCATTGCACAGGTTCCTTCATATACTGTATATTTGCAAACGTGTGCAAAAAAAATCTGTTTCAATCCCTTATTGTTGAAACAGTTTGGATTTCCTTTTAGTGCTGGCTAGATGTTAAGTAAGATGGGCAATTTCTGTTGTGTTCTCTGTGCTGCTCTGCCAGTTATGATTTGATTCGCGTAGTTGCCTTTTTTGCTTTGCTTTATTAGGCAACCACATTTTCTGAAACTTTCTTGGGATACACATGCTTAAAGAGGAGCTACAGATGGGTGTGTGAAAATTAAAAGTTAGCACCTACAAAAACTGTAGCTGCTGACTTAAAGTGGAGTTCCACCCACTTTTACAACTCTTCAGCATCCCTCACTAAACTGTGCACTGTAAACAAATTGGATATTTTTTTATTTTTTTTTATTTTTTTTTCTCAGCACCTACTGTATATCTGCTGTATTCATTTTTCACTTCCTCCTCCCTGGCCGCGGCCCATCGCATCATTTCCTGTTTGCAATGCCTTCTGGGAAGGGGCGGCAACTTCCTCTGAAACTGCCGTTGCTATGGAAACCTGACCTGAAAACTATTACACTGCTTGTGCTGCACTGGGCATGTGCGAGACCTGCAAGGATGAGATCCAGGAAGAAATACAGTCTGGCTTCAAATGCCCACACTTAAGATGGCCACGGCCTGCTGTAAGTTTATAAAATAACAAACTACTGCTATAAACTAACAAAACAGACCTTAGTTTACAGACTAACTTTACTAGAATACATTAAGCTTGTGTATTATAGGGGTATTTTTATTTAAAAAGTATCATTTCGGCCGGAACACCACTTTAATAAATAGACACTCGTCTGCTCAAGGATCCAACAATGTCCTCACCCGAACAGGTTTCTTCACCAGTCTTCAGTCCTCAGCGCCGACATGTTAACTGTGGGCAGCCAGCTGTGTCTGCTTGCGGCTTCACAGCCAGTTGCACTGTGCACGCGTGAGCCTTGCTGCACTTTGCGAATGGTCCCGCAGCATTCTAGGACCTGTGCTGAGTCCCAGAAGGTTGTGGGCAGGGAGGGGGGAAGAGAAATTCCGCTCAGATCGCCTAGTCAACACTAGGTACCCACTCCCCCCCCCCCCCCCAAAAAAATATCATCTAAATGTGGTAGAGGATGGGGGGAGAAAAAAAAGAGCAGAACTTCCTCTTTTGGTTGAAGTTCTGCTGTAGTCTCCCTGGCGGTATGATTATTTCAGATTTTTGCGTCTCAAAGCGGTACAATTGTTTTGCATAGAAATTTGGCGTTTTATATTGTAGGCCTGTAATTCTTAGTAATAACACACTTAAATCTGTCCACCAAGAGTCTAGTAGACATCCCGGGTATGATTAAGTTTGAAATGCAAAATCATAAATTATAATATAATAAATAACTATAAATAATTAAAAAAATAAATATTATAATAATAATAAAATGAATTTCCCCACGATTCACTATCGCTCAATTCTGCAAGTGATTATAATTTACCATCACTGTTTTCTAGCTGGTCTAAAACCACTTTTGAAGTAAATGGACACTTTTTGGTTGCTATGGACAATCTCCAGTTTCCAGGCAGAAAGATCAGTATTTATAATATAAAACTGCATGCAGGGCACTGGACAAACCACTAGGGACAAAAGGGATGTGAAATGATTTTATACAGTAATGTAATCTGTAAGATTACAGTGTACTGTATGTATTATGAATTTTCATTTTTTTTAATTTGCCGGCGGGCTCCGCCCCCGTGCATCGCATCGCTCGCAGGGAACAGAGTCCGGCACACAAAGGCATCAGGCGGAGGACAGAGCCAGCAGACACAGTGGGGGGACATCGCAGGATCCTGGGGACAGGGTAAGTACACCGGACCAGGATCCTGCAATGCAATCCCGAGTGTGGCTTGGGGTTACTGCTAATGGTACTGAAATTTAACACTGAGCCACACTCGGGAAAACCGCCAGGGGGGTTAATGAGTCTAATATCCTAAACGCACGCCGTCCATTGATGCGGTGCGATGGGTCTCTGACACCAATCTTACCCTGACAAGCGAGCAGCCCCAGTGCCGGGTAGGCACCTACAAATGTAAGCGGCCATTTGGCTTTTTAATGTTACTTTAACATTTTAATAAATGGTTTTACACTATGGAGACTTTGTTTGTTTCCCATATATCCATTGTTTGAACGATTGGGATCGGAGGGGTTCATGCCTAAATCATCATCCAGTTTTCCAGCCGTCCATGTGAGCAGGCACAATCCTGCACAAGCGCTAGTGACTCTCTTTTTAATTAAAGGGGTCATTGGTATCTGGTAAGCAGATATCTACTACTTCAAGGTGTATTCTCTTCTTTTCTTTGGTGAAGGAACTTTTTATATCAGCGGCAAGAATTTGGCACATATTGGAAGATATCACTTCACTTTAGAATATTATTCACTGTATTGTGTAAATGTATCACCAGCACCGTTATCAATGTATTGTTCTTTGTAGGCTATGTACTAACTCTACTGCTAAAATTTTTTTATTTAATTCTTTATCAATTATGGTATTTAATTAAGTTTATTTTTTGTTTTGCACTTTAAATTATTATATCTTAGTCCCTAGCGCCCCCTATTTATTTACTTACCTTTGATCATTTATGTTCAAACTGGGGAGCAGCTGGATATATGTGTATTTTTATTATATATTTTTTTCACTGCTAGCATTTTTTTTATGATCCACTTATTGTTTTTTCATAATATTGACACCACTCTGGCACGGAGGTAGTTGTTTTCATCCTAAATGGAATGTCAGGACAAAATAGATTTGCTATACATCTCTGGAATACATGCACATTTCTTGATGTTTTACCAGTTAAAGTAATTCTAAAAGCTGTAATAAAAAAAAAAACAAACATGTTATATTTAACTGTTCTGTGCAATGGTTTAGCACAGAGCAGCCTTACCTCCTCTTTTTGGGTTCTTCGTCAGCGGTTCTGGACCCTCCCCCCTGCCGAGTGCCCTCAATACAAGCCTCTTGTTATTGTGGCACCTGAGCAGGCTCTCTCCCAAGCCATGCTTCTGTGAATGGACATTGACCATTCACACAAAGAGCATGGCTTGGCCCTGCCCTTGCCCTGCTCTCTCCTCATTGGCCCACTGGCTGTGTGAGCCAATGAGCAGAGAGAGACCCCAGAGAGTCGCCGTTCTCATGCACATTGCTGGATCGAGATTGGGCTCAGGTAAGTATAAGGGGGGCTGGGGGGGAGCAGCACCCAGAAGATTTTTTACCTTAATGCATAGAATGCATTAACCACTTGCCAACCGACTCCTGTACATATACGTTGGCAGTTTAAAGACGGATATCTCGGTAACGGCAGCAGCTGCTGCCACAACCGAGGTATCCATCTTTTGAGCCGGCGGTCCTGTTTAGGATAATGGTGGTCTGTGCAGCGAATTTGCCGCAACATCACCCTTATCGGTGGCGGGAGAGGGCCCACCCCCCTCCTGCCGCTCTCCCGCGCCCTCTGCTGCTTACCGGAGCTGTTGGCAGAGGTGATCGGGACCTGTCCGTGGCTGGGTATGGAGACGAGTGAGGGGAAGATGGCCCCCACCCATCTCCATACTATAGCAGGGCGGAAGCTACGTCAAAACGTCACTTCTGCCCATACGTCTTAAAGGGCCATTTTTCTATTGTCATTATTTCAAATGACAATTTTTTTTTTTTTATTGCATTTAAAGGGGTTGTAAATGTTCACGTTTTTTTCACCTTAATGCATCCTATGCATTAAGGTGAAAAAACATCTAACAATGCCGGCCCCCCCAGCTCCCCCGTATTACTTACCTGACCCCTCGAAAGTCCCGCGCTCGCTCCCGACATCCTCTTAGCCGCTCAGCCTGGCCGTTGATTGTCTAGAGTGGATGGATTGAAAGTAGTGCAGCAATTGGCTCGCGCTGCTGTCAATCACATCCAATGACGCAGCGCGCCAGGGGGGCGGGGCCGAGTGATACAGTCAGCGGCTATACCTGCTAGCTGTATCTCGGAAGCGCGCCCGCAAGAACTAAACACCATGCGAGAGAGTTCGCATGAAGGTGTTTAGTTCATGCGGGGAGGAGCTGAGACAGCTGCCGAGGGACCCCAGAAGACCAGGTTTGGGGCCACTCTGTGCAAAACTAGCTGCACAGTGGAGGTAAGTATAACATGTTTGTTATTTAAAAAAAAAAAAATACCTTTACAACCCCTTTAAGTCCAAATATGAGATGTGAGGTCTTTTTGACCCCAGATCTCATATTTAAGAGGTCATGTCATGCTTTTTTTCTATTACAAGGGATGTTTACATTCCTTGTAATAGGAATAAAAGTGACCCATTAAAAAAAAAAAAAATAAAAAATAAAAACAGTGAGAAAATAAATAAAATCAAGTAAAATAAATAAGGAAAAAAAAAAAAATTTTTAAACCGCCCCGTCCGAGCGAGCTCACGTGCTCAGAAGCGAATGCATATGTGAGTAGCGCCCGCATATGAAAATGGTGGTCAAACCACACATGTGAGGTATCGCCACAATCATTAGAGTGAGAGCAATAATTCTAGCCCTAGACCTCCTCTGTAACTCAAAACATGCAACTTGTAGAATTTTTTAAACGTCTCCTATGGAGATTTTTAAGGGTAAAAGTTTGACGCCATTCCACGAGCGGGCACAATTTTGAAGCGTGACATGTTGGGTATCAATTTACTCGGCGTAACGTTATCTTTCACAATATAAAAAAAAAATTGGACTAACTTTACTGTTGTCTTATTTTTTTATTCAAAAAAGTGAATCTTTTCCAAAAAAAGTGCGCTTGTAAGACTGCTGCGCAAATACGGTGTGACAAAAAGTATTGCAATGACCGCCATTTTATTCTCTAGGGTGTTAGAAAAAAAATGTATAACGTTTGGGGGGTTCTAAGTAATTTTCTAGGAAAAAAACTTGTTTTTAACTTGTAAACACTGAGAGGCCTGGTCTTTAAGTGGTTAAGATAAAAAGCCTTCTGCCTTTAGAACCACCTTAAATACCCATCTACATTTTCCCTTAATTCTTTGTGCATTTTGGTGACTGTGTGAACCTTCCTGTAATTTATCTTTTATCATTTTTCTCCCCCTTGGCTTCGGTTTCTGCAGTGGCTCTTGTTATTAGCTGGCTACCATGGAGCCACCACAACATGCACAAACACCTCTCCCATATCTTGTGACTATAGCAATGTGTGTGATGGAGGTGACACAAAGCCACTGGAGAGGAAAGGAACCTGCCCATCTCCCTGCCTAGTTTCTTTTTTTTGGATCAGCATTACCTGCAATGCAGTAATCTGGGACTTGTGCAGTAGACCCGTCGTCAGGTATGGGGGGGAAGAGTTTGTGTACACACGCACCCCCCAACTGAAGTATGGGGGAAGAGTTGCACAAAAGACAGAG
Organism: Lithobates clamitans; assembly: GCA_037952925.1. Lineage (NCBI taxonomy): Eukaryota > Metazoa > Chordata > Amphibia > Anura > Ranidae > Lithobates > Lithobates clamitans. Next base: position 953,568 of record JBBGZY010000527.1, read on the forward strand.
GGGTCTAATATGAAAAGGTAAATGCAGCATTTACAAAATTATTACAAAAAAACATTTTTTTTTTAAATTATTTACAATATCAAAGGCATTGGAATAGGGAACTAGGTGACGAGAGAGAGTACACCTTGCACATGTGCGGCCCAAAAGAACAGGTCTCTCAAGTAGCACTAGGGGGCGCTGGTCCCAACAGCTGTCCTATCCCAACAATAACTTGGGATGGAGCCATCACAGGCTGCCGAGGATTTTAAGAAGCTTCTAGGTAGGTAGGTTTAGCACACTATTCAACTTTACCCATATGGAACAGCATATTGAGCATATTGTGCTTTTTGGTAAAGCTAAAGTTACAAATTTGGTAGTCATAGTGCTAAAGCTAATTGGTTTATTGGCTCTTAAAAAGTGCAAACAGATTCCAAACTTTATCAGATTAACTTTTTCACCTGTTACATAATCCATTTCTTTTATGTAGTCTAACAAACATTACAAAGCATATGGTCATTTACACTAATTTAAACTCTGGTAGATCACCATGTTGTTGGAACTACAGCTGCTTGGAGAACATTTCTTTAAGCAGGATCAGTATATTTAGTAACCATTCTTATTGTGTTTTTATGTCTCGTCTCTGACATTAAAATTCCTTACTTAACTGATTAGTATTATTTTCCAATGTAATAAGGTCAAATGTATCAATGTTAAGATGAATACCTCACTTGTTTTGTCTTCGTGATACATGATTGAAAGGGCAAACATCTGCTTAAAGCGGAGGTCCGGCGACCAATCTTTTTTTTTTTTTAAGTCATTGAGACACTTTCCCAATCACAAAGTAATACTCCCAGTTTGGGTGTGATATTTCAGCCTCTGTCTGTTTTCCTACGTAAGAAGTTATAAAATGTGATGATGGCCGTTTCCATCTTGCTTGTGGGAAGCCCACAAGCATTGATTTCCTGGATGCCGTGAATGTTGGGAGCTGTTCCCGCGCATGCTCAGTGTTTACGGCGAGCAGCGCCTTAAAATTCCGGGTTGCCATCACAACGGGCGTCGTTGTCATAAGTTCCCGCCCCATTGTGATGGCCACCAAACCTATACAAACAGAAAAGACATGCCCTCATCACTTGACAGGCGTCACTCGGTTTCAAGATCTCTCGAGATTTAGCAGGGCGGTGCTGGGGAAAGGCAATAGACACACCTACTCCAGCAGGAGTGGGAGACAGGAAGTGCCAGAATAAATTACAATACAAAGGTAATTACAGCGCTAAAAATGTTTCTTGGATCATTTAAACATCTATGCAATCAACTGAAAGGGATAAGATTAAGTTAAGAATTTGTGTGAACCTTCGCTTTAAAGTGGATCTACCACTAAAATTCACCTTATATTGAGTGAAAAAAACTCTCTGTATACTGTAGTTAGTAGTCATCAGCCATAGTCAACTGGAATTCTTTAAGGCAAAGTAAGTCCAGTTCAATGTAACCAACTACTACTACCCTGTTTCCCCGAAAATAAGACCTAGCGTGATTGTCGGTGATGGCTGCAATATAAGCCCTACCCCCCCCCCCCCCAAATAAGCCCTAGTTAAAGTCCTTGTAGGGCTTATTTTCATAGTAGGTCTTATTTTCGAGGAAACAGGGTAGGGCTTATTTGGGGGCTAGGGCTTATATTGCAGCCATCACTGACAATCACGCTAGGTCTTATTTTCGGGGAAACAGGGTAGTTATAGTATGACTTCCCCATATGACCTCAAAACTTAGGCATCAACTTCAGTATCCCTGGAATATCAAAAACATTGTAGAATTTCACATAAATAGAAATACATTTCAGCAAGAAAGCCCTGGTCAAAAAACAAAGATAGTGCCTAGGATTATGCCATTGTTTGTTTTGTTTTTTTATAAAGAAAAAAAATTACAGCACATTGGATCAGGTACTTTCGATTGTGGCACGTAAATCGTGCGTTCCAGCTGGCACACTAATGATGTGAAAACTGATCGACCCGACGATCAACAAGAATTTTTGTTCAATTTTTGACTTGTCTATGGCCTGCTTTACAGGAAGCAGAGGCTGTATATGCAATGAAGTCCCCCATGTGCATATGTCATTACAAACTATACATACACATATTAAAGCAGCCCATAAACCATTTAATTTTCTTTTCTTCTGCCATAGGTGGAAGGAAAGAAAATTTCTTGATCCCCCCATCAACACAGTCAGTGTTGATAGGGGAATGTCTCTCGCAGGGCTTTGGATCAATGGATCGACTTGGGTACAATCAGCCGGCCCATACATGGATTACAATTTGGCTGGTCCCTGCTGAACCAGCCGAATTTCGATCCATATATGGCTGGCTAACACAAATTAATAAGAGCATGTAAATTAGGCGGATCTCTTTTTACAGAAAGTATAAATACTACAGCTACTCCTTAATAGTTTTTTCCCATTTCTCTTTTTTGACAGCAGCTTTTTTTTATTATATCAAGTCTTAAATGAATTCACAAAACAAAGATGTAAGTATAAAGAACAAAAATAATAGAAATAAGCAGAGATTTTTTGAAAAGGCAGTGGTTTAAGGTAACAAACTATCAGATGAAAGGCAGAATGACACTTTTTCTTTTATGCGTTAATGGACCAGTCCACCCAAAACTAATATTTTATTTTTTTGGTAGATGCTGGAGGATCAAACCACCCAGAAGTGTTTTGATTTTTTTTATTGGTAATATACAGTTGTGCTCAAAAGTTTGCATACCCTGGCAGAAATTGTGAAATTTTGGCATTAACCACTTTGGCCCCGGAAGAATTTACCCCTTTCCTGACCAGAGCACTTTTTGCGATACGGCACTGCGTCGCTTTAACTGACAATCGCGCGTTCGTGCGACGTTATACCCAAACAAAATTGACTTCCTTTTTTTCCCACAAATAGAGGTTTCTTTTGGTGGTATATGATCACCTCTGCGGTTTTTATTTTTTTATTTTTTTTAGATCAGTGCTCTAAAAATGCACTGATTACTGTATAAATGTCACTAGCAGGGAAGGGGTTAACACTAGGGGGCGATAAAGGGGTTAACTGTGTTCCCTAGGTGTGTTCTAACTGTAGGGGGGATGGGACTGTCTATGAGGAGAGAGATCAGTGTTCATACTTAGTATGAACACACAATCTGTCTCTATTCCCCTGAAAGAACCAGGATTTGTGTGTATACACACACAGATCCAGGTTCTCGCTCTGTCACCAGCGATCGCAGGTGCCCGACGGTCATCACGCCCGCCGGGCACTCGCATCGGCCCCGGGCACACACTAGGGGCGAAAGGGCGAAGCGACGTAAGGTAACATCATTTCGCCCAGCCGTGCCATTCTGCCGCAGTAAAACTGCGACGGCTGGTCGGCAAACAGTTAAGTAGCACAATACGATGATACTTGAACAAAGAAGAGCTGCATGGTCAAGTTACCAGAAAGAAGCCTTTACTGTACAAGTTCCACAAAAAAGCCTGGTTACAATATGCCCAACAACACCTTGACATGCCTCATTGGCTTTTTTTGTGGCATTGGCACAGTAAAGGCTTCCTTCTGGCAGCTCAACCATGCAGTTCTTTTTTGTTCAAGCATCATTGAATTGTGCTCCTTAAAAAAAAACACACTGTCTTTTTGGAGAGCAGCCTGTATTTCTCCTGCAGTTACCTGTGGGTTTTTCTTTGTATCCTGAGCAATTCTTCTGCCAGTTGTGGCTGCAATCTTTCTTGATCTACCTGACCTTGGCTTGGTATCAAAAGAGCCCCTAATTTTCCACTTCCTAATAAGTGATTGAACAGTACTGACTGGCATATTCAAGGCTTTGGATACCTTTTTATATCCTTTTCCATCTTTGTAAAGTTTCATTACCTTGTTACGCAGGTCTTTTGACTGTTCTTTTCCTCCTCCTCATGGCTCAGTGTCCAGCCTGCTTAGTGCATCCAATTGAGAGCTAACAAACTCATTGACTATTTATACACAGACACTAATTGTGATTTAAAAAGCCACAAATGTGGCAAATTAATCTTTAATTGCCATTTTAACCTGTGTGTGCCACCTTCTGTGTCTGTACCAAGGCCAAACAGGGTATGTAAACTTTTTATCAGGGCCACTTGGGTAATTTCTGTTATCATTATGATTTAAAAAGGATCCAAAAAACTATGTGATAATAAATGGCTTCAAGTGATTGCTATCCTTAAATAAAAGACAATTTTTGGCATGATCAGTCATATTTTCAATATTAATGCCAAAATTTCATAATTTCTGCCAGGGTATGCAAACTTTTGAGCACGACTGTATCTAGGCCTTACTTCCTGTGACATCATACTTGCTGAAACCGTTGTGAGGGAATGCTATTTTAACTGTTGGAATTTGTATATATTTATGTTATGGAGTATCTAAAGTAAATGGGGGCAGAAGTCCAAATCTCTTACTAAACAATAAAGTATAACTACTAAAGTATGCCCCCAAACATATGGAGAGCTCCCCTTCGGGTATCTAACCACACTTCACACTTTTTTATCCCAGTTATAAAAATTACATTTTTATATGGACATTTGCACAAAAAGCATATGTAATGGTCCACCAAAAACTAAATACTCTAAAAACACACTGGGGGTGAATTTACTAAAACTGTAGCAGACAGAACCTGGAGCAGCTGTGCATGGCAACCAATCAGCTTCTTGCTTTCATTTTAAAGCTTAACTGAAATAGCTGAAGTTGGAAGTTAATTGGATACTATGCATGGCTCCTTCACATTCTGTCTTCTCCCGTTTTAGTAATTGCCCTCTCACATTGTTTTCATAGAATTTATGGAAAAAGGGCCCCCTTGCAGCCCAAGCTGCTCTCCCTGCTCCTCAATCCTTCCACCCTTAGTGTGTCCCCCTCCCAGCTCCAGACCAGTTAAAGCAGCAGCCCTGGCTTTGATCTTAGGCACAGAACTGTCAGATCAAAGCCATGTCCTCTTGGACTGCTCCCTGGACATTAGTGGGAAATCTTGCTGGTGGTTTCAATTTTGGCCCCTTGGATTTTCCCTATTGATGCTCCTTTGCGAGACCTGGTGAGATTTATATCAGAAAAAACCTTTTGAAAGCAACTTTTTAAAATGGCCACTTAATATACTGTATGAGAGGGTTTGCTCCTGCAGATTCTGGATGAGGGAATCAATCCTCAGTTAGTTGGAGTAGGACTGTGTTGCGATTCTCAAACATGATTTTAACAGTTGCATGAATGGGTGTTCATAGGGGTTTCTCTACAAATTCTAATTTTCCCTGAAGAAGAAAACAACTTTGAAACACGTTAGATAAGGAAAATGGTACCCAATATAGATATTGATCATTGAATGTACAGTGAAACCATGGATTGCGAGCATAATTCGTTCTGGAAGCATGCTTCTAATCCAAAGCACTTGTATATCAAAGCGAATTTCCCCATAACAAATAATGGAAACTTAAATGATTTGTTCCACAACCATTTATTCATAGGTCCTTCAGTTTGTAGTCCATATAAAAAGATTATAGCAATGTTATAGGTTGTGTAACCATAAAATGTCCATCCACATATGGTAGCCTCCACAAGGTGATTAGAAGCAAAATCCAGCAGGAGTTACAGAGCATAAAAGAGAAGAGAGGCGCCTCTAAGTGTATTAATATGGTTACATTTAATGAAGGTACAACATTTAGCAACTCACATGGTTGATGACTAAAAGAGGCACATCTAAGTATGCAGGCATCCGGGGTAAAGATATGCACATAGACCATCCTCCGCACCTCCGGCTCTCACCGCTGTCAGTCTGCAATCGTAACCGGGAAGACTACCCTGCAGTAGAGCGATCTCAAAGCGAGGCTTGAACCGCTTATGGAGCACAGCGTGGAAGGGATGACGTTGATGGCGGTGCGGAGGATGGTCTATGTGGACAACTTTACCCCAGATGTCTGCATACTTAGATGTGCCTGTTTTAATCATCAACCATGTGAGTTGCTAAATGTCGTACCTTCATTAAATGTAACCATATTGCAACACTTAGAGGCGCCTCTCTTCTCTTTTATACCCAGTTGTGACATGACGCTACTTGTATATCAAAACATCGCTTGTATATCAAGTCAAAATGTATTTAAAAATGTTGCTTGTCTTGCAAAATGCTCTGATACCAAGTTACTCTCAAACCAAAGTTTTACTGTATATGCAGCTTGGAAATATGGCTTTATGTATCTTTTTTAATATATTTTAAAAAAGTAAGTATTTTATGAATGTATGAGTTTTTATATGGAATGCCTTTAAAGTCCCATTCAAACCTTCTTTGTTTATGATTTATACTATCCTGGGATGTTGGCATTCAGTGAGTGGGTAAAAATACTTGGTGGTATATTCCCTGAACACAGAAGGCAGACATTCAGCCAGGAGATCAAAGGATCAGCCTCACCTCCTGGCTGCACACTGAGCAGGCTACTCCAGTGCTCTCCCTCACTGCCCCCCTTATGCCCTTATGTATGTGATTGCCAGCTGCCAGAGACTGCAGCCAGCAGATCACAAGAGCCTTCTGTGCTTCTAGCATACTCAGATACCATCTTATCTGCCCATGCCCCAGTTTCTGCCACTGCAGCCTCCACAGGACCAAGATCCAAAGGGATCCTGCACCCATAAGAGGGCGAGGTTGGTTGCCTAATGCCCCCTTCCTCCCCTCTCATGTCTGCATCTCACAGTGCCTTTTCAACGTCTGTGGGAGGGTCCAATGGTCATTTTTTACCCTGATTGACAGGCAAGAGCCTGAGCTAAAGCAGGACTCTGTCTGTGCATTTAATGGAACAATTACGCTGAGGCCGGGACTCCAATTAACTATTTGGCTCAACTATTTTAAATACTGATGAGACTTGCAGTTTTTCTCTAGCTAGACTGCCCCTGCTGTACTGTATTGTTGCCTTGTCCTCTGCTGGCTTAACCCTTGCTACCCCTTGGGTTGCTGTCCTATGTCCCTCTGTACTTATCCCCTTGCTGTATCACATTGCTGCCTTTTATCCATACTGAATCTTTTCTGCACCTTTGATTGCTATACTGTGTCCATATGGAATTATCTCCTTGCTGTACATATTGCTGCCTTGTGACCCTTGCCGGATTAACCTTCGCTCTACCATATTTCCATCACCTGATCCTGGTTATTCTCCCTGGCTGTACCATTCTGTTGTCCCGCACCTCCCAAGACTCAATTTGGGCCCTAAAACATTGCTTTTCAAAATAAACAACCCGTAACTCAGATCTTGTGTGATTTGCCCCTGTGTGCCAATTGTTGCCAGTGCTGATCAGTGTGTCCTGGTGGGAGGGCAGTCCCCCTCTCAGAATATAAAGGCACAGTAGGGCAGATCGCCGCATTAACATTGCTTGTGTTAGTACGGTGATCTTCTAGTGTGTACCAGGCTGTAGTCAAATTGAAGATTGCATTTATTGATGTATTAATAATTACAGAGCTGCATTCATTTGTGTCTTTTATTCTGCCTAAGGTTTAGCTAAAGTTAAATTCCAGGAATCCAGCCATTTTTTAGAATGTGCTGTGTAACTAAGGGTTAAGTCCACCTTGTAGACTTCTCTATTATTTACAACTGATGGTTTTACTGAGCATCAGGAGTACAGGTATCACTACCATTGCCATATCTAGAGGGGTGCTGTGGTGGGCTGTGCCCCCCCAGATTTCAGTTGCCCCCCCCCCTCCCCCCACGCAACCCGTAAACATTGTGCATCAGGAGAAGCTGTCTACACCAGTGAGTGACTGTGACACTCTCACAGAGCCCAGTCAGAACACCCCCCCCCCCCTCCACAGACAAGAGAGGAGAGAGGGATCGATCTGCTCTGCCTCCTCCTGCCCCTCTCCTCCTGTGTCTACAATCTCCGGCCAGTGCTGTGCATGAGAAAGGGCATGTGTGGGCAGGAAATTTGAAGCACTGCAATCAGCAACTACATGGTGGCTGCAGGATTGATGCTTCTGCCTAAGCCACCATAAACCAGCCTGGGGTGAGTGAGCTGAGCAGTGCACTGCGACCAAACTCACCCTATCTTCCTCTCTTCTCTCCCCATCTGTCCCCTCCCCTTCATATTTAGTTAGTACTTTTGGGAGATGGCTGACAATCTACTAGTTGAATAAACTTTTTTTACTCAAAAGTTTGTGATGCTTCTATTTTAACCCCTTCCTGTCCAGCCCCAGCAATCCTTTAAGGGCTTGTTCACATGTGTTTTGGTTTCTGAAGAGCGATCTGCATTCAGATCGCTTTTCAGAGAGCATTTGGAATGCAGTGAGGAGGTGTTGTATCACCTCCTCACCACCTGTTTCAACCCCTAAAATCGAGCACTAGCACACCGCAACCGCGTGCATTGCACACAGTTGTGGGGTGCTTGCAGAGCAGCCCAATTCAACTTGAATGGGTCATGTTCAGCAGGCACTGTGCCCACAGAATGCAACAGAGGATATATTTCCTGCCGGGCCACGAAGCAAAGTATCACAGTGGCAGCATGTTTACACCCCCAGCCCTGTGTTGCCAACCATCCATAAGTTTACAGACTGTTTGTAAAAACAGGCACTTTTCTCCTATCCATAAATATCCATGGAAAGGAGAAAAGTGCCTGTAAAAAAATCCCCTTGTCATGGGCTCTGAACTGTACATGCACAGTTCCAAAGCCAGCCAATTGGAGAACTGCCAGGCTCAACCCCAGATCGAACAGTGAGGCAGATCCGGGTGTACACCTGTGTAGTGACATCATGGCGCTTATCAGGTGTGACTTATATTCACCGGCCTCACTGCGCGAGTTGAGGCTGAGCCCAGAAGTTGATTAATTGGCTCGCTCAACTCGCGGGAGCTGAAAACAAGGGGAATTTTTTTCTTAAAGCCTTTACCCGCCAGTGATGAAGGTTTGTTTAAGGGGGGCACTCTGCCAGACTCTGATGTAAGGCAGGACTCTGCCGGACTTTAATGTAAGGGGGTGACACTCTAGGGACACTGATGTAAGGTGGGACTCTGATGTGAACGTGGTGCTCATACTGTCTACTTCTGCACTCCATGTGTTGTTTTTTTTTTTTTTTACTTACTCCTGACCCCTGTACTATGTTCATTATGCTGTACATAGACCCAACCAAGGTGTTCATTGTCTCAACAGTTGCCTTTAGTCAATTGTTTTCTTCAACGATGAGTTGAAAAAAAAATGACTTGACTCCCCCATCCACACATTCGATGTGGATAGGGGAATCACTCTCACTGAGATATTGTGTTCTGACAGTGGAGAGACTTCCACACCATCAGAATACACTGATCAGTGCTATCAGCTATAGCCGGCGGTGCTAATCGTTTGGAGATTTTCCTTGAGGCTGATTTACAGAAATCGATCGGTAGATCAACTTCTGTACAACCAGTCTGCCCATGCATGGATCGAAATTCGGCCAGTCCCTGCTGAACCAGACGAATTTCGATCCATGTATGGCCGGCTAAATCAAAAATATCCTTTTCATGCGTAAAAAAAAATATCATGCAATGGAAATGTTTCATTAAAAAAAAAAATATTCTAACTCACACTTTCAGATACCTCCTAGCATATCAGAGGCTGCATCCCCATTTTTCAGATGTGCCATTAGGCGTCCTCCTTGTTGTTTTCTGCATTGTTTCTTTTGCTGTACTTCTTATATTTGCATTGTCGCAATAAAATGTTTGAACACAAAAAAAAAAAGATTCTTTGTCGTGTGGTTTATTTGTATCTGTGATAATGTCAGTTGTGGCACAGTAACTAGTATTTTTCGGGTAAAATAACTGTGGTATATGTGTGCAGTGTATAGAGCAGGCACAGATCCTGTTCAATCACCCTGTAAGACGCTCCCACGGGCCAGCTGCAGAACTTACCGTAGTTCTCTGTTCTTTCCCAGGGTGTCCCATGTCTTTCAAAATCCTATCCTTGCTCACATATTGTCATGCTGTTTTGACTTGTTAATTGTAAAGCCAGGTTACTTGTTATGAGTATTGTAATATTGTCAATGTTTACATACTGTTTTAAAGGGTAAGTTCACCTTTAGGAACATATTATACATCCTGTGCCCTGCGAGCCGCCTGTCCTCTGCTCTGCTGACCCACTACACACTGCACTGCTGCCCTTTGTCCCCTGCCCTGCCAACCTTATACATTGCCCTACAAACTGCTCACCCCTGTCCTCTGCCCTGCTGACCCACTACACACTGCACTGCTGCCCTTTGTCCCCTGCCCTGCTGACCTTATACATTGCCCTACAAACTGCTCACCCCTGTCCTCTGCCCTGCTGACCCACTACACACTACACTGCTGCTCTTTGTGCCCTGCCCTGCTGACCTTATACATTGCCCTACAAACTGCTCACCCCTGTCCTCTGCCCTGCTGACCCACTACACACTACACTGCTGCTCTTTGTGCCCTGCCCTGCTGACCTTATACATTGCCCTACAAACTGCTCACACCTGTCCTCTGCCCTGCTGACCCACTACACACTGCACTGCTGCCCTTTGTCCCCTGCCCTGCCAACCTTATACATTTCCCTACAAACTGCTCACCCCTGTCCTCTGCCCTGCTGACCCACTACACACTGCACTGCTGCCCTTTGTCCCCTGCCCTGCTGACCTTATACATTGCCCTACAAACTGCTCACACCTGTCCTCTGCCCTGCTGACCCACTACACACTGCACTGCTGCCCTTTGTCCCCTGCCCTGCCAACCTTATACATTTCCCTACAAACTGCTCACCCCTGTCCTCTGCCCTGCTGACCCACTACACACTGCACTGCTGCCCTTTGTCCCCTGCCCTGCTGACCTTATACATTGCCCTACAAACTGCTCACACCTGTCCTCTGCCCTGCTGACCCACTACACACTGCACTGCTGCCCCTTGTCCCCTGCCCTGCTGACCTTATACATTGCCCTACAAACTGCTCATCCCTGTCCTCTGCCCTGCTGACCCACTACACACTGCACTGCTGCCCCTTGTCCCCTGCCCTGCTGACCTTATACATTGCCCTACAAACTGCTCACCCCTGTCCTCTGCACTGCTAACCCCTATCCCCTGCCCTGCTGACCCCCAGTACACTGCCCTACTGAGACCTGTTTTAGTATACTACCTTGCTGGCCTCCTATCCTCTTTCCCTGACATTATTTAATGCACCCCCATATCAGACTGGCTAGATCTGGCCCTGATCACTACTCTTCCGACACTTTGGCACAGTAGAGGCAGAGCAGCTACAAATGTCTCTTCAAGGGCAGGAGCTGAAAGATAAAGGTCCAGTGTCTGAACACGTATCAAGAAAGGTTGGAGGTATAATTGAAATAACTCATCTGCTAAAGGTCAGCCAACATCCCAAATTTAGATACAAACAAAATTTTCTCCAAAGAGGGTGGGACTTTAAAGGCATAGATTGTCAGACAAAAAATTGATAAAAAAGAATACATTTTATTTAAACAATGTATCAAAAAAGGTATTTCAAAAATTTCATCGCATATCATTGGTACAAAATATGATTAAAATTATTGCTATCTATGCATAAAGCTTTAGAGTGTACGGTGTCTCTGGAAATCTCAGAGGAAGAAAATACACCCAAAATGTAGTAGGCATAAACATGTAAACATAAGCATTCGATGAATCCTACGCGTTACGGAGTGTTCCACACTCCTTCTTCAGGGATGATCCGATATGCAATAGTAATATACATGTAACCATCTAAAATATAAAGAAACATATATTTTTATCAACAACATATATTTTTCTTTCTTTCCAAAGGGATCCTGCACCCATAAAAGGGCAAGGTTAGTTGTCTAATGCCCCCCAGTATGAAAGCCTGAGTGCTTTCACACTGGGGCTGTGCGCTTGCAGGACCAAAAAAAAAGTAAGCAGCGTCTTTGGGGCGGTGCGGGAGGTTTGTATACACTGCTCCTAAACCGCCATTGCCATTGAAATCAATGGGCAGCGCTGCCGAAGCGCTTGCAAAGGGCTTCGGCAGTGGCGCATTGTGGGTGCTTTTAACCCCTTGTTTCTTTGGGGTTAAAAGCGCCTTGCTCCCACCCACACAGCGCCGGTAAAGCCCCGCTAAAACTAGCGGCGCTTTACCGCTAACGCGGCCCGCGCACCAGTGTGAAAGGGCTCTAAGAGTTAGATGGTGGGGTATATAATTGAAAGTTGGTCCCTGGTACATTATATTTTAGGGATCTCTGTTAACCAGGATTCTTAGAAATTCATACTGGTGAAAAATGTAGAAATGCTATTAAAGTGACACTTTATAGTCATCAGTGTAAGGCAGCTTCTAATGTATAAGATACATATACTGAATAGTGTGCAGTTACATGATTAAGTCATTAAATCATGACTGTTCGGCAGGATAAATGCTGTACACAACTGCAGAAGAAAGCGAAGTTCAGCCTTTAGAAAAAAAAAAGTGCAAAATCAGTTAGTTATGCCTAAAAAGCATGGCTAACACCCTTCAATACATGCCAGGACAAAAATCAGTCAAAAGCCACAGAGTGATGTTTAGGAAATAAAGGCATTGCGGGTCTATCTTGCATTCATTCCAAATAAAATGGCCACCAAGAGGCCTTTGGAAGATGAGCTGCGTCATTGCTATTGTGGCTCTTTATCACTTCCACAGAAGGGAGGCTTAAAGCTCAGTCTCTTTGTAGCTAGCAGCATGTGCCCAATGCAGGACTAGGTCACTGTTCTGACCAGCACCAAGCCTCATTGTGCTGTAAGCGAAGAGCGCGTTCTCTTGTTGATGTGAAAGGTCATTCTCCCACAGAGACTCCATACCTGTGCTTTTGTTTGTAGGCGTCAAAAGAACCACAAAATTAAATTTATTTTCCAGTTTCAGCTGAAAGCCTCTAGGAGCGTGTAAGGGGGGATCTTTAACTAAAGAAGAATGCTATTAAACTATTTATTGGCGAATACAACATTTAAAAGAAACTCAATGGCAAGGAAAAAAATATATAGTTTGTAATACTAAGCCTCTGACATCTTATGTTTTGTATATTTGCTATGTTTATTATTGTGTTTTTTAATAAGAATCGTGTTAGTTGTCTAAATCTCTAAAGCAGTACTTGGTTATAGGAATGAGTAGACTTTCATAGTTGTTATCATAATAATGAATACTATAGTGTGGTTGACTAATATCTGCGTTTTGGTATATCACAATGTGGTTGATTTACAACAGGGTTGATGTACAACTTTTCTTTAGATTTACCAGTACCATAAAATCTGAGGTCAAACCTAAATACTTTAAATTTGTATGTAATCAGGCAAGCCTTTGCACTACTGTGGTTTATTTTAATGGTATATACTACAGCTTCGGGTGGCTTTTCAGGAAGCCTTGTTTGTTGCAGATTTAACTTTATTTATGCTAGCGCACATTTTAAGTTTATTTATGGTTTATACACTTTATTGATATTTGAAGTATTTTTGTTGCAGCTGCACTATGCACTTTTAATATTCAATTTTTTGCTGTTTTCTCATGAGCGCAGGTTTTTACAAAATTGCTTTGCACTACATAGTTGAAGGTAAATCTAAAGGAAATTGAACAAGAAAGTTGTATAATGTATGGCCAGCCTAAAACCATATCCTTATTCTCCAAAAACAAATTATACACATCCACTACTTAATGGTCCTGCATTCTATTTTTAATGAAATTGTTTCTTATTGTATTTTTCTACCTCCTTGTAATGTCCTGTGTGAGCTCCTGGACTTCTCCTTCTTCCCCTCACTTCCTGTTGTTTGGAAGGAGCAGTTCATATTAACTGCAATCGAGTGCACTGCATACTATACAACCCGTAGTCCATAGTCTGTAGTTCACCTTGGGAGCAAGCAAGAGAGGGTGGCTACATTCAGACATACAGTACAGTGGGACCATGGAAAACAAACATAACCACCCTCTAACAGGAAGTTAGGTTTACAGCAGCAAAAAGGGATTTTGGAGATTTGGAGAAGACTGGCAGCAATAGAAGGTACTTTTTGAGTTAAAAATACATATACGTGAATATAAGCTCTTTTTTTTTTTTAAACCAGAGTTTAGTTTCTTAATGCTGCGGTAATGTACATAAAAACATTTTCTCCTCACCCAGGAAACAATTAAATGCAGTTCATAGAGTAGTAAACTTTATGTACATACAAGTGTGCTGCATCTCTTTCATCTAGTACCTATAGAGATGAGATGACAGACGATGTTCACATGCCTAAGAGGTACCTGTAGACCAGCCTTTTTCAAGATTTGCAAAACAGAGGAACCCTTGAAATAACTTTCCAGGCTGAAGGACCCTGCAAAAAATGACTATATATATATATACAACTCATGATACATTAGTGTGATGGTCAGTGAGAAGAATGCTCCTTACACTTGTGGTCATTGGGAAGAATTACCTCCTTACAGATATCTAAAGGGCCAATGGTGTCAGTGGGAACTTATCTAAAGTTGCAGAAATTGCTCATTGCTCAAGGAACCCCCAGCAACTTCTGGAGGAACCCTTTTGTTCCATGGAACCCTGGTTGAGAAACCCTACTAGACAGTGCTGGTCAAGGATACTCAGGGAAAATAGAAATAATATAGTTTAGTATGTGCAGATAAGTTGGCTTCTGTAGTGTCTACAGCATTCCACAGGATGGGCAAAAGTGTCTCCTTAAGATGACCACTTGTGTTTTGTTGCATGCTGTAAGATGCAGATTCTTGAAGGTTGATAGCTCATGCCTGTACCCCATACTCTGCTGTTTATGGCCCGTGCCAAACAAGCCTCTTAGCAGACAGATCTCTTGCTGAGATTGTGTTATGGCCATCCTTTATCAAACTTGAGATCTGCCACTGACAATAATATGGCCAACGAGCAAGAAGGGTACACAACATTTTTTCTACACAAAAAAGGGAACAGGTGATGTATAGTCATACAAAGATTTCTAGTGTTTTCCAAAATTTCTGTATTTGTGACACAAATTTGATGCTAATTTTTGCTCTCTAGGTCAGTGTTTCTCAACCTTTTTTAAGTCAAGGCACCCTTTAAAATTATGGACAATCTTGGGGCACCCTTTAAAAATTATGCACAATCCCGAGGCACCCCATTCTAAAAACTAAACTAATAGCTTTACATATCACAGCAACATCCACACACAGGACACCCAACATTAGAGGTGATTCGTTCTTCCAAAACAAATACACCTTTGAACACTGGTACTGCCTAGTATTACGATTTTTCTTTTCTCCCTCAGTTTCTCTCCATCACTCAGCTACTGTGATCCCATGAAGAGGTGCAAGGGAGGGGCAAACAAGGATGCTGTTGTAGGTGCCCGACATTCTTATCAACTGATGACATCACTGATCTTAATAGTGCACAAGGAAAATTTGTGACTTTGTGTAACTAAAAGGCAGGCTTAAAGACTTGTAAACCTCGGGGAAAAAAAACAAGACAAAGGTATAATGAGCTAGTATGCATCGCATACTAGCTCATTATGAAATAATTACCTTAGAATGATTCCCTGGATCAGCATCGGCCCTCCGAGTACAGCACGGACATCTTCCACCAGAGTTACATCCGGGTTCCCGGCTGTGGAGCCGCGATGACGTCACTCACGCGCACTGGAGCCGCACGACTCCTGAAGAAACCGCACCAGCGGCCCATTTCTTCAGTGCGCATGCGCTGATGACGTCGGCAGCAGCGCATATACTGAATATCTCCCAAACTGTGCAAGTTTAGGAGATATTCAAGGTACCTACAGGTAAGCCTTGTTATAGGCTTACCTGTAGGTAAAAGTGGTATAACCACTTTAATCCATTCGCTGGCTTGTATACATAAATTTGGCAAATTTTTGGCATTTCGCCAAGGCACCCCTGAAGAAACCTCAAGGCACCCCAGAGTGCCTGGGCATCCTGGTTGAAAAAAGCTGCTCTAGGTCATTATACTTGGCTGGTTGTCACAAGTAATGTCGATATCTGTATCATTATTTTTTTATTGAGTCAGGTTTGGTTGCTGAACGGGAGCATTTGTCTTACCAAATATCTTGATTGCAGTTCTTTTCCAAGAGTTGCTGAATTACACATAAGAAATGCTGTGTATGCAATCTTTGTTTAATAACATTTATTATGGGGCGGTAGTCCATTTACATAAAATCCTTGCTACCCCTATATGCCAGTTACATTGCAATCAGCCAAAGCTTTACAGTTCTTTTGCTCGGTTTATGTAAAGAATGTTGACAATAAATTTGGCTGTCAAGTAGCGAGGGGCATTGTCTTCCTGAAAAGGTTGTTGTTTGTATGGTTGGTTTAGTGCTGACTTGTACTGTTAGTGAATAGATATTTCTGTATAAAGAAGGCCTGTGACTGAGAGGCATAATCAAATAAAAGAAGCAGCATGGTGCTGGGTTGCAGTGAACTCTCAGCATGGGAGAGAGGGGAGGTTGGAGAGAGGTTACAGGTATTCTTTATGCAGCATCGCAGGAAAGCTCTCACGTCCTGCTGATAGAAATTTGTCTGCAAATTTTCCTCTTTGAAGAAACTGACTAGGCCGCTGAGAGATGGGTTGATATGATAACTTGATTAGTGCTGGGGACAGAATGGTAGACGGCTCAGTGCCAGCTGAAAGGACCTGTGCTCCAAGTCCTTAACCTCTCCTCAGGAGACCACGGTTTATTCCTACTAATATATCAGCCCCCTGGAATTTTACAAATAAGTTGTCTCGTTAGCTGTACGGTTATCACTTAGTGAGCACTAAGTGATATTAACAAAACATGCCTTTGTCCTACAAACTGCCATATCCTTCCGTGTTATTAAGCTGTACATACTAACTGTACATTTAGTTTCTAAAATGTTTGCTAGTAAACTCTAAAAACATTTTAAAATTTACGTTTGCTACCTATGATAGACTATTGTAAACTACATAATGTGATATTACAGTGATATGCAAATAACGAGGTATACAAGCGTTTCGCAAGACAAGCAATATTTTTTTTTAAATCCTGACTTGATTTGCGAGCGATGTCTCGCAAGACGAGCAGGACTCAGGCCACTGGTACCATATGTGTCCAGAGGTCCAGGGTCGCTGGAGAACTCGGAGATGCTCGAAGACGCTCGGAGACACTCCCAGCAGGATGGGGCGTGCGTAACATGCATCAGAGCACCCAAAAGTGTGAATGGTTCCAGAGTGTCTCTGAGCATCGCCAGAGCCCCAACATCTTTGGCCACATACAGTACTGCATACACCAGTGCCCCCGCACCTCTGGCCACATACAGTACTGCATACACCAGTGCCCCCGCACCTCTGGCCACATACAGTACTGCATACACCAGGGCCCCCGCACCTCTGGCCACATACAGTACTGCATACACCAGCGCCCCCGCACCTCTGGCCACATACAGTACTGCATACACCAGGGCCCCCGCACCTCTGGCCACATACAGTACTGCATACACCAGGGCCCCCGCACCTCTGGCCACATACAGTACTGCATACACCAGCTCCCCCGCACCTCTGGCCACATACAGTACTGCATACACCAGTGCCCCCGCACCTCTGGCCAAATACAGTACTGCATACACCAGGGCCCCCGCACCTCTGGCTACATACAGTACTGCATACACCAGTGCCCCCACACCTCTGGCCACATACAGTACTGCATACATCAGCTCCCCCGCACCTCTGGCCACATACAGTACTGCATACACCAGTGCCCCCGCACCTCTGGCCAAATACAGTACTGCATACACCAGGGCCCCCGCACCTCTGGCTACATACAGTACTGCATACACCAGTGCCCCCACACCTCTGGCCACATACAGTACTGCATACACCAGCTCCCCCGCACCTCTGGCCACATACAGTACTGCATACACCAGTGCCCCCGCACCTCTGGCCAAATACAGTACTGCATACACCAGGGCCCCCGCACCTCTGGCTACATACAGTACTGCATACACCAGTGCCCCCACACCTCTGGCCACATACAGTACTGCATACACCAGGGCCCCCGCACCTCTGGCCACATACAGTACTGCATACACCAGTGCCCCCACACCTCTGGCCACATACAGTACTGCATACATCAGCTCCCCCGCACCTCTGGCCACATACAGTACTGCATACACCAGTGCCCCCGCACCTCTGGCCACATACAGTACTGCATACACCAGTGCCCCCGCACCTCTGGCCACATACAGTACTGCATACACCAGTGCCCCCGCACCTCTGGCCACATACAGTACTGCATACACCAGTGCCCCCGCACCTCTGGCCACATACAGTACTGCATACACCAGTGCCCCCACACCTCTGGCCACATACAGTACTGCATACATCAGCTCCCCCGCACCTCTGGCCACATACAGTACTGCATACACCAGTGCCCCCGCACCTCTGGCCACATACAGTACTGCATACACCAGTGCCCCCGCACCTCTGGCCACATACAGTACTGCATACACCAGGGCCCCCGCACCTCTGGCCACATACAGTATTGCATACACCAGTGCCCCCACACCTCTGGCCACATACAGTACTGCATACACCAGGGCCCCCGCACCTCTGGCCACATACAGTACTGCATACACCAGCGCCCCCGCACCTCTGGCCACGTACAGTACTGCATACACCAGTGCCCCCGCACCTCTGGCCACATACAGTACTGCATACACCAGCGCCCCCGCACCTCTGGCCACATACAGTACTGCATACACCAGCGTCCCCGAACCCCTGGACACATACAGTACTGTATACACCAGCAGTGGTTGTGGATTGAATCATCTGAGTTTCCATTATTTCTTATGGGGAAATTCACTTTGATATACGAGTGCTTTGGATTTTAAGCATGCTTCTGGAATTAATTATGCTCGTAATCCAAGGTATTACTGTAATTGCAAAAGCAAACTTTTGTTATTCTGATATCTGTATTATTTTTCTTTTTTTTAGACTTTTTTTCCTGTATTTTCACCTGTTGATCCTGCCACTAAGTCATTTGTTTTTCAACAGAACAAGCTGCCCTGCAGATGTAGCAGCTGGATGGTTGAGACAAACCATCTGACACTGACAGGGGTGTTTACAATGATCAGCTCTTATTTGTATTTACGTAAAACCTTTATCCAAAAATGAACAAAACTGTGGCTGTAACTGCTTATAAAGTGTGAGCTGTAGTTAGGCTTCAATGTGTTAGTGTATCTAAATCTGCTAGTACATTCAACACTACCCTCCCCGCAGAATAACAATGCTGCAGTCCAAAGGTGTTTCTGTTGCTCCTTCATCCAGAGTGCAGGCACCCTAATACAGGAGGTGTGTTACTAGTCAGATTTGAAAAGTGATAGTGAGCAGGTACTGTATATGGCAGGTTTCTCAGTTGTTTGTCCCAGTTATGATCTGTGGGTGCTACTATTTATTAGAGCAATGGTCTCCAAACTGTGTCCCGGGGGCCTGATGCAGCGCTTTGCTTGCCTTTATCCAGCCTTTGGGGCACTACTCCTCCTACTGCCACCAACAATGGGGGCATGGTTCTTGCCACTGATACCAACAATGGAGCACTTTTCCTCCCACTGATACCAATGATGGGGCACTATTCCTCTCACTGACGCCAATGATGGGGCACTATTCCTCCCACTGACACCAATGATGGGGCACTATTCCTCCCACTGACACCAATGACGGGGCACTTTTCCTCCCACTGACACCAATGACGGGGCACTATTCCTCCCACTGACACCAATGACGGGGCACTATTCCTCCCACTGATACCAATAATGGGGCACTATTCCTCCCACTGACACCACCAATAGGATGCATAATTCCTGCCATTGACACCAACAATGAGGCACTATTCCTGCCACTGACACCAATGATGGGGCACTAGTCCTCCCTCTGACACCAATAAAGGGGCACTATTCCCCCCACAAAAGATGTGACATGGTTTATTCCCACTGGCCGCAGTGCAGCCCCCAAAAGCCTCAAGGACAGTAAACCGGTCCCTTGTTTAGAAAGTTTGGGGACCTCTGTACTAGAGAGATTCACTAGACATGGTATCGCCATTAAAGTAGTATCGAACCCAAAAACCCAAAATATTTTTTATATTGCAGCTTTCCATTTCTTAGATACGATGGCTGCATTAGTTTTCTTTTTAAGGCTTTCTTTCTTCTATTTTCATCTAGTGGTCCAGCCAGTAGGTCTGAATAAGCTCTCCTGCGGAGGTATGGGTTACAGGAATGAAACAAATTATTTAACATTGACAGGGGTGCTTACAATGATCAGCTTTTATTTATTTATTTAAAACCATTATCCCAAAAGGAACAAAACTGTTACTGAAACTGCTTATAAAGCGTGAGCTGGAGTTCAGTGTATTTTTTTTTTTCATTTTAAGCTTTTGTTATATTCTTCCACAGAGTCATACTGTACATAAAGTAAGTATCAGTTAACAGAAACCACACCACCCCAACAATAATCAAGAGAGTCCCCAGTACAAATGCAAACATTTACCAGCAAGCACGGCAAAGATGTTACAGAGAATCGCTTTACAGTGAATAAAAGAAATCTAGTCTACTGCTGGGGCATCCTGAAGTTTGACTGCATGGAAGGACCACAAATATTTTGAGAGAATAAGCAGAAAAGCAAATAAGCACACCACTACAACAAAAAACAGACAATTGTTAGTATGTTTCAATCTGCTAGTACATCTAACACCCCCCACGACTGCCAATGCTGCTGTCCAAATGGGCCCCCTGTGCTCTTTCATTCAGAGTGTAGACACTCTAATAGAGGAGGTGTGTTACTGATCAGATCTCCAGGTGAAAACAGAGAGGGAAAAAGCATAGAAAAAGAAACCCGATGCAGCCACCACATCTAATGATTGGTAAGGTGCAAAATATTACATTTTTAGTTTTGGGATTAATACCACTTTAAAGCAGAACTAAACCCTCCTATTCTTTACAGCCATGGAAGCTGCCATCTTAGCTTCTGTTTGATATGCTTTTACCATAGTGATCCGTTATGTGATCCATTATGACATGTGATTAGTTATGATATCCGTCATGACATGTGTTCCGTTATGTGATCTGTTATGACATGCGTCATGACATGTGATCCGTTATGTGATCTGTTATGATATATGATCTGTTATGTGATGCGTTATGACATCCGTTATGACATGTGATCAGTTATGACATCCGTTATGACATGTGATCCGTTATGTGATCCGTTATGACATGTGATCCGTTATGACATGTCATCCTTTATGTGATGCGTTATGACATCCGTTAGACATGTGATCCGTTATGACATCCGTTATGACATGTGATCCATTATGTGATCCGTTATGACATGTGATCCGTTATGATATGTGATCCGTTATGTGATGCGTTATGACATCCGTTATGACATGTGATCCGTTATGTGATCCGTTATGACATGTGACTCATTATGAAATCCGTTATGACATGTGATCCGTTATGGTATCTGATCCGTTATGACATCTGTTATGACATGTCATCTGTTATGATATCTGATCCGTTATGACATGTGATCCGTTATGACATCCGTTAGACATGTGATCCGTTATGACATCCGTTATGACATGTGATCCATTATGTGATCCGTTATGACATGTGATCCATTATGTGATCCGTTATGACATGTGATCCGTTATGATATGTGATCCATTATGTGATGCGTTATGACATCCGTTATGACATGTGATCCGTTATGTGATCCGTTATGACATGTGATCCGTTATGAAATCCCTTATGACATGTGATCCGTTATGACATGTGACTCATTATGAAATCCGTTATGACATGTGATCCGTTATGGTATCTGATCCGTTATGACATGTGATCCGTTATGACATCCGTTATGACATGTGATCCGTTATGAAATGTAATCCGTTATGACATGTGATCCGTTATGACATCCGTTATGACATCTGTTATGGCATGTGATCCGTTATGACATGTGATCCGTTATGAAATGTGATCCGTTATGACATGTGATCCGTTATGACATCCATTATGACATCTGTTATGGCATGTGATCCGTTATGATATGTGATCCGTTATGACATCCGTTATGAAATGTGCTCCGTTATGACATGTGATCTGTTATGACATCCATTATGAAATGTGATTCATTATGACATCAGCCATATGATGGCTTGACAGGTTGAGAAAACAAGCACCTGTGTCAGCTATCATTCACAGCATGCCTTAAATTTAAACTGCTTTGGGAAAACCATTAAATTGTTGGGTTCAGTTGCACTTTAAATGGCAGCCTATGATGTCAGCACTTAGTAGGTAAACATCCAGCACAGGTTTTTGTTCAATCTCAGTGACATTTTGTGATTTTTATTTTATTTTATATCAAGTCATTTTTAGGAAATTATTAGCCATTATTTGCTAAGTAAAGTTATCAGGAGACATCAGATGTCACTCAGTCTGACCACTTTCAGGCTGATCATGTGATGATTGTTACATGTATAGCTGCTGACAACAGCAGACGCCCATGCCAGCTGTGCTCCAGGGAACTAGAGACCGGCTGGGTTGGATTTTTCCAACTTCTCCTAATCCATGTGTGGGGTTAGGCAAGCACCAATAGTGTTTACCTGTCCTCACTCTTCCTTGGATAAAAGGAATGGATGGCTGCACACCGAGGTAGTGATGAATCTCTTTATTGTAAAATCTGTAACATGAATAACACCACAGGACAGGCAAACAGGTACAGGTAGACGCGTTTCACACAGCGACGCTGCGCTTATTCATTAGTAGAATGCGGAAGGCCCACTTTTAAAAATGATCTTTCACCAGTTGCATTGTTCCTCCATTATGTTAACAGTTGAGCTGTATCAATAGGTACACAATATTTAACCCTTCCTTGTTCTATTTCATTAAAAAAAAAATCGAAAACTTTTGACACATTTTTGGGACCAGTGACATTCATACAGCGATCAGTGCTATAAAAATGCACTGATTACTGTATAAATGACACTGACAGGGAAGGGGTTAACACTAGGGGGCAATCAAGGGGTCAACTGTGTTCCCTAGGTGTGTTCTAACCATAGGGGAGATGGGACTGACTAGGGGAAAAGAGAGATCGGTACTCAGTGTGAACACACGATCTGTCTCCTCTCCCCTGAGAGAACCAGGATTTGAATATGTACACACACAGATCCCCGTTCTCGTTCTGTAACAAGCAATCGCGAGTGCTCATCGGTCATCGCGCCCGCCGGGCACTCGCAACGGCTCCGAGGACACGCTTCGGGCACGCGCGGAGGCCTCTTAAGGAGCCAATATACAGCTACGATGGCTCACGCAGGGGAGCCAACCTGCCGCAGTATAACTGCGGCGGCTGGTCCGGTAGTGGTTCCGACACCTCCCGCAACGCGCGCGCCTGAAGCGTGTCCCCGAAGCTGATGCGAGTGGCACCCACGTTTGCTCTATACAGAACAAGAACGGGGATATGTGTGTGTGTGAAAACACACAAACCCTGGTTCTTTCAGGGGAGTAGAGACAGATCGTGTGTTCATACTAAGTATGACCACCAATCTCTCTCCTCCCCTAGTCAGTCCCACCCCCCCCAACAGTTAGAACACACCTAGGGAACATAGGTAACCCCTTGATTGCCCCCTAGTGTTAACTCTTCCCTGCTATCATTTAGTGTCATTTATACAGTAATTAGTGCATTTTTATAGCACTGATCGCTGTATATATATATTTTTTTTTACTTTTTTTACCACTTCAATGTTTACCTTTGAGAGACTTATTTCAACTAAACGTTCAAAAACCCGTCCTTTCTC
This sequence comes from Lithobates clamitans, assembly GCA_037952925.1. NCBI lineage: Eukaryota > Metazoa > Chordata > Amphibia > Anura > Ranidae > Lithobates > Lithobates clamitans. The sequence goes on from JBBGZY010000527.1 coordinate 977,324, forward strand.
AAGTTCACATCATTGTGGCATCTTTACAAAGAAAAAAGAAAAACATAAAAGAACAAGAGAAACAAAGGTTCCTTCCTTTTATTTATACCAAAAACCGTAAAAAAAAAAAATAAAAAATTCCCGACCTACACCACCCACCTACTACCCTCCCTCTCTAATCCCCCCCCCCCCCCACCTTACTACCAAATTTTTCCCTCTTTTCCCTGATGTTATTTCCTCTTAATATCTTATACCTTCCAACTTCTTCTGCCAATAGCTGTCCGAGGTTTTGTATCTTTTCCACCCATTCCAGACAGAGTTACATTTATCTAATTGTCTTTTATCCTTACAACAAAGTAATTCCATTTTGTGGTAGTGCTCCACTTGTTTAAACCAATCTCTTAAAGCTGGGCCTTCGCTCTTTAACCAATTTTTTGGGATCACTCCCTTTGCTGCATTTAATAATTTTGGCAATATTTTTTTCTATATATTGCTTTCTAGAGGAGCTGGTGTCATTTCCTTTATACTTATAATTACTTCCTGCCAAAATGCGCTAATTTTCAGGCAATCCCACCATATGTGTATCATTGTGGCTTTTTGTCCGCAATTTCTCCAACATAATGATGATCCCATTTGGTTAATTTTGTGGAGTCTCTCCGGGGTCACATACCACCTAGCCAGGAATTTATAGTTCATCTGAATGGTGTTTGTATCCCATGCTTGGTTATAGCCTCCTGCGATCATTCTCTCAATTTGTTGTTCTTCCAACTTTATTTCTGACTTTTTTTCCCATTTTTCTATGAAGGAAGGCCTTTCTTGTCCTTCAAGATCTGTTAGAAACTCGTAGACTTTTGAGATGCCTCCCTTCAATGGCATTGATGTCATACACTGATCGCTGTATAAATGTCACTGGTCCCAAAAAATGTGTCAAAAGTGTCCGATTTGTCCGCTGCAATATCGCAGTCCCGATAAAAATCGCGCATCGCCGCCATTACTAGTACAAAAATAAAGTAATAATAAAAATGCCATAAATCTATCTCCTTTTTTGTAGATGCTATAATTTTTGCACACACCAATCAATATACGCTTATTGCAATTTTTTTTTACCAAAAATATGTAGAAGAATACATATTGGCCTAAACTGAGGAAATTTTTTTTTGTTTAAATTTGGGATATTTATTATAGCAAAAAGTAAAAAATATTGGGGGTTATTTACTAAAGGCAACTCCACTTTGCACTACAAGTGCACTTGGAAGTGCAGTTGCTGTAGATCCGAGGGGGACATGGAAGGAAAATAAAAAAACAGTATTTTAGCTTGCACATGATTGGATGATAAAATAAGCAGAGCTTTCCCTCATTTCAGATCTTCCCCTCAGATTTACAGCTACTGCACTTCCAAGTGCACTTGTAGTGTAAAGTGGATTTGCCTTTTGTAAATAACCCCCATTGTGTTTTTTTTTCAAAATTGTCACTCTTCTTTTGTTTATAGTGCAAAAAATAAAAACCGCAGAGGTGATCAAATACCACCAAAAGAAATCTTTATTTGTGGGAAAAAAAGGACATTAATTTTGTTTCGGTACAGTGTCGCCCGACTGCGCAATTGTCAGTTAAAACGACGCAGTATCGCAAAAAATGGCCTGGTCATTCAACAGCATAATCTTCCGGGGCTGAAGTGGTTATTGGACTTGAACTTTCCCGGGGGCATGGATAAGAAAGCTACCTTAGGTGTCCTTCCTTGTTCTATTGAAAACTAAAATAATGTAGTTTAATCACTGGTCTGTTTGTTTTTATAAGGCGGGTTATTTAATAATGTAGACAAACTGATTTACCAAACATAGTTGAAAATCTTCAGACAATAAATTGTATGAATATTCACTTCACTTAACTGCTTACTTATTTTACCTCCACGTGATTTAACAATTGAAGTAAATATTCACACAATTTATTGTCTGAAGATTCTTAACTCCTTTACCAAAGCAGCTCAATTTTCTCTGCAGCATGGTGAGCATGTATCAATGATTGTATGTAGATATTCAAAGCTTTACAATATAAGGTACCAAACCCAGTTGCCCAGTTTGTTCTTCATTGTGGTTTGCATGTCCACTTTGTATATGCAGAATTATCTGCTTAAAGGCCACCATCAGGCATTTTTTTCTTCATCATGCAGTGGGGCTGTGCCTGCACTGCATGGTTCAACTGCTTGTTTTTTCTAGGGCCAAATAAAAATCTCATACTCACCTGATTCGCCAATTCTCCGGAAAACCACACTCCTCAATGGTCCAATGGTGGATTGTTCCTGTGTATGGAGCATGCTCTGAGCATGCTGATTTCAGGAACGGTCCATTTTCAGGACCACTGAACCACAGGAGACGGAGCCAAAGGGACTGGTCTTGAGCAGGGAGGATCGGCGGGTCAGGTAAGTATATCTCTGCTGTCCTCTCCCCTAGAACAAAATTAGCAGTTAACCCATGCAGTGTGCCCCACTGCATGAAGGGAAAAAAATGATCTGAGTTCTGCTTTAGGTAACATTTAAAGATTTTATAACAGAAGCTTGTGGTCAGGAAATGACAGCTTCACCATTTTAATGAGCACAGGGTTCTGCTGAAGACCTGTGACAACTGCTTAGGCAAATTGTGCCGTACACAAAGATGGAACAAAGCCTTAATGATCCATTCTACATTGTTGGTATATCTGTTGGTATAATATAAAACAAGCCAAGGATAATGCTGCGCTAAAACAATGAGGGATGGAAGTTCAGCTGCCAGCGTCTGAAGTCAGAGTACAGACTCCACAGATAATAATAAAATTAAAAAATGCAGCGCTAGAACAGTGACATAAAATGGTAACAAGATATCAAACAATGATAAAACTAATGAAAGTCCAATATCAAGTACGTATAATGAAGAATGGGTATAATAACCAATATCCGTGCTCCGTGCAGATAAAGGGACTATAGGTATAGATGGGGTGATATTCCTCAACACCAGAGAAAATCTCCTTCCACACCCAGTGAGAGTAAGTAAGCCTGCTTACCAGCTATCCGTGACCACGGATTAAAAGTGGTCTTACCAAGCGCAGGAAATTGGGTCTCCCCAGAAACCTCATAAGCTCTCTTCAATCCTCACCAATCATTCAGTACTCAGAAGTAAAAAACAGAAAATGCTCTCATAGTGCAGTACATCAAAGGTTCAATTTATTTGTACTAAAAGGATTGCACTTACAAGATAGGAATGTATCATCAGCATGTAATGGATTCCAATAGGTAAATGAAGGAGGGGATTGACCAGGCGATGTTCTATGGGACGAAACGTGTAGGGTGGAGCCTACGATGGTGACATAATCACGCTATACCTCCTGTGAGGCTGATACATGAGATAATTAGTTAGTGAAGCCCGTAGGGATGCCACAATCCTTCGTTTACCTATTGGAATCCATTACATGATGATGATACATTCCTATCTTGTAAGTAAAACATTAAAAATAAGTGCCTATACTGTTTAAAATTCAGTAATTCATTCTCACCCTGCTCTGCACATGCTCAGTTGCTCTCCATTTTAGGCATTTTTAGGCACTGCTGAGTTCATATAGGCCAATCTGCTGACAGCCTTAAAGAGGAATTAAACCCTCCTATCCTTTACAGCCAAAAAAGCTGCTTCTGTTTGATCTGCAACTGCCATGGTGCCACACATGTGATCAGTTATGACACCAGCCATTTGATGATTTGACAGTTTGGTTGAAGACACAAACAAATGTCACAGTTAGCAATCTCAGCATTCCAGAAATGTAATTTTTTTTTGAAACCATTAAATCAATGGGTTTAGTTCCGCTTTATAATTTACTGCTGTTCAGGGCTCTGGGCTTCGGCAAAATGGCACACTCCAGCAAGAAGAAACAGGAGCAATGCTGGAGGCAATTTACATCACACACTAATCTTGGTAGTTTAATTATTATTGTGATAACATAACACTGACCAGGCGCTCCTAAAATGACACGGTGTAATTAGTACACAACGGGCTGACTAGCAGCTGTACCAAAAGCTGAAAAGAACAGAAGATAGTTTGTCCATTAAAGAAGTCTTAGTTTATTAAACACATGGTTAAAGGCCCAATTTAAGTGAACGGTGGTTACCAGTTGATGACCAGCCCCGTATCACAGGTATGCAGGATATGCCGGGGAACCGGGTTACCAAAGAGGTCCTTGGGATCCATGTTGGTACCTTCTTGCTGGTCATGGCAAGGAGATGGGGGGATCCACGTCACCAGAAGTGACATAGCCAGAACCAGGGAGTCTGTGGTGGTAGACACTCAGAATGATACACACCAGGGAATCGTGCCTAATAATTATTAATATGGAATGTATAGTGATTGCTAAAGAACGTTATTTTTTATCACGTTGTTATGGGTAAAGTTATGCTTTACCTGTAATTATGTTCAGTTTTTCTGATTTCAAATTTTAACTGTAATTTAATGAATTCAAAATGTTAAATCCAGTCTCAATGCAACTTTGATATTGATTGACTTAGCCAGAGGTTGATAGGTTGATCTGCACAAAGAACGTATAAAATTCCTTCTTCTGTATTGCATGCATGTTTATTATCTGATAGCTTCAGAGAAATTATTAGGCTTATCAAATGGTAAATAGAGACTGAAATAATAGTTGGCTTGAAAATAGAAATCAAAGGGGCTTATTTATAAAACAGTAAATAAGACATTCTCCAAACATTCGCTGCAGGTGAAACAATCGCTGTAATTTAAACCACACGTGTACAGTACCAGGAAATTATTCCTGCAATGAGTGTTTGCTTAATGTCATACAGAGAATTTCTTTCTATATGTGTTGTTACAATAGTAAAGGCTCAATTCACAAAGCTTTAATAAGAGCATAAGGATCTTTATTTCAACCGAAAGACTGCAATATTTAAATCTTTTTGGCCACTTTTTTGGAAATAAGTCTCCTTATCCTGGTGTGTTAACTTTGGGATCCTAGTGTAAAATGATGAACCCTAGTGTAAAAAGATGTTCCTTCCATGCACAAAAGCAGGTTGTTCCCTCTGTACTAATGAAAACCTATATACAGAATGTGACTTTATTTTATTATGTGTTATTTTGTGTGTTTTCAGCATATGTACTGGGAGTGTATGTGAAAATATCAGTATGGGTCGTGAATGATTTACAAAGTTTCCTGAAGAGGACAGTCAATTAAGTTCACATTTCTGTGTTGCTAAACAACAGGCAATGCTAGGTTCAGTAACGCTGAAAAGGAGACCAAGAACACCCCCTTGAAATAGCTCTTTCAGAGTACAAAACAAAAGGCGGACTTGGTAGTGTTTTCACTCTGCCCCTATTGTCCCCACTTCAGTATCCAAGAGACTTAACGTTAAAAGAGAGGTTGTTAATATGGCAAGTGGGAGGTTTTAGTTGTTCCAAGCCAACAATGCCACCACGTTTTGGCCAACCTCATTACAGAATAATGTGAAATGCTTTAGGAACATTCCCACTGATTATCATAAATAGCATAAAAAGGCCTTTCATTGGCAAAGCAGGTTCCATCTGCCCATTGCATGTTTTTACCTTGACAAATGCAAAGTCACACCCCCTGTATAATAAGATGGCTATAGTATGAAAACACCAATACACTTGGTCAGTAATGTTCTTTTATTGAAATATAAACACTGAGACCTCTCTGTTTATTCATTGCTCTGATGAAGTCATTTCCCCAGGACTCCCTGGCATTGTGCGCACTTCATTCACTGAATTCTTCAAGTATGAAGGAATGCTGATCTAGATGATGCCAAATCTGCCTGTATTTAGATTACACCTTACAAATGGGCAGATCTTACTAATTATATTTGTTCTGCCCCGGAAGTCAGAGAATAAAAAGTCAGTTGTCCTGGAATTGAATTAAGAAACCATTAATCATGGACCACTGACAGTGAGAGAAATTCGTTCTACCACTACTTTCCAATGCACTTGTGCACTAATTATCTGAGGTTGAGTGATGACGATGATGCAGTTAAGAGATTAACTTCCCTGTTCAGCTATTCTGTTGAGCACTCATCTGTGTGACATCCAGATAACAGTGCTAAACCAACTTTATTTCAGTATAATTATTTATAAAACTACTGCTGTTTGTTCAAATAAAACTTTTGCAGTGTAATTAGAAAGATTTCTTCTGAATAACTTTTTTATTTCTCTGCAAGTCTAGACTCTATATAGCTTTTTCTTCTTGGTGCCAATATCAATTAAATTCATTGCATTTCATCACAATACCATGACAGCATTTTCTACTTGGATCCCTCACATCCATCATTTCTATATTGTATGATTCCAATAGTTTTGTCAATCATTTTAGTTTTACTTAAGAGATAAGGCTCAGTGAATCGCATAGACATTCCATAAAAATTGATAGCCATTTAAAAAAAAATAAACTCATAGTTACATGGTTAGTAAAATTGAATAGAGATACCAGTCCATCCAGAGTGAGGTGTCTACAATTGTCCCTGTCCCTGTACATTGTGTCTCATTAAGATGCTCATCCATTATATCATTATTTTATTTAAGGTACCCATATAGCATTGTCAATTTATGCAGTGCTTCACACATACATCAGTCCCTACCCTCAAGGAGCTCACTATCCAAGGTCCCCAACTCACATTCATATACTAGAGCCAATTTTTTACAGAAGCCAATTAACCTACCAGAATGTCTTTGGAGTGTGGGAGGAAACCCGAATACCTGGAGGAAACCCACGCAGGCACAGGGAGAACATGCAAACTCCAGGCAGGTAGTTTTGTGATTGGAATTCAAACCAGCGACCCTTTTTACTGCTAGAGAGAGTGCTACCCACTACATCACTGTGCTGATCCTTTTTCTTTACATTAGGTTGTCAATGTGAACACATCTCTTTGTACAGTAATTGTAGATATCAGCATTTTCTAAATCACCTATGCTTAACCCCCCTGGCGGTATTCCCGAGTCTGGCTCGGGTTGGATTTTTTATACCAAAAGCGGTATCCCCGAGCCAGACTCGGGCTTACATCGCAGGATCCAGGAAGAGCATACTTACCTTGTCCCCTGGATCCTGCGATGTCTCCCCGCTGTGATCGGCGAGCCGCTGTGTCTCGCTCGATTCACAGTGCCGAGCTCCGTTCCCTGCGAGCGTTGCGACGCACGGGGACGGAGTTCGGTGGTAAATTCAAAAGTAAAACACACAGTATAGATACAGCATACTGTAATCTTACAGATTACAGTACTGTATCAAATAACTACACATCCCCTTTGTCCCTAGTGGTTTCTCCAGTGTCCTGCATGCAGTTTTATATATATAAAACTGTTCTTTCTGCCAGGAAACTGGAGATTGTCCATAGCAACCAAAACTGTCCCTTTACATCAAAAGTGGTTTTAGAGCAGCTAGAAAAAAGCGATAATAAATTAGAATCACTTGCAGAATTGAGCGATAGTGATTTGTGGGGAGATCCGTCATCAAACACTAAAAGTAACAAAAGCTAAAATTCTGCAACTGAGCAAATTTCAGTGTTTTTGATTTGATTACATTATTATATAATTTTTATTATTATTATATTATTATTTGTTATAATTATTTATAGTTATTTATTATATTATAATTTTTTATTTTGTTTTTCAAACTTTATCATACCCGGGATGTCTACTAGACTCTTGTTTGGACAGATTTAAGTGAACTATTCCTAAGAATTACAGGCCTACAATATAAAACGCCAAATTTCTGTGCAAAATAATTGTACCGCTTTCAGCACCTAAAATCAGAAATAATCATACCGCCAGGGAGGTTAACTGGAAAACTGGGGGCCCACATAAGTTTCTCAATTACCTCCTGTATTGCCTGTCTTTGCTTTGAATGGGTATTTTTTGCCTCTTTTCACTCAGAGAGTTCTACAAGGATGCATAGAACATTAAGCCTACAGCAGCATAATACTTTACATTTATGGTCATCACTGCTGGCTTACCTGGCATTAGTGGTGAGGCCTGGTGGTCTTTAGGGACCATATATGATGTCTGTCAATGTTACTTACTGCACTAGAAATTCATTACATTAGAAAAAATAGAAATACACCAGCACTGGGTCGTCATAGTAATTTTCCCCCTTTATCCAGAAGAACAATCATGAATGTTTGTTTTATACAAACATGTACTGTATGTGTGTAGAACACTTGTTAAAAATCTTATGTCTTATGGATCATGTGCATTCAAGTAACTGGATTATTGTCTATTGGTAGTTTAAGCTTGAGGTGCTGCGGGAAGCTAATAGACCCTTTGTATTGAAGAGGAGAACTTGATTTCTATTATTTCGACTAGAGATTTGTCGGCACCACACTTGAGAACTGGGATTCACAAATTGCACAATTCTTTGACAATTTGTCATTCACACATCTAAAAAAAATGACTTCCACAATTTGCCTGCAGTGCATTGATGTGTATTGCCTTGAACCATCCTATCCTAAATTAGTTTGCAGATGGTGAACTGCACATTCCCAATGTGATCTAGCACAGAGAAGGTCCAAATAATTATAAGTGGGTCATTTTTGTTATAATCTCTTGTAAGCAGAATAACTAAACAATTGAATTTAGTGTAACTGTATATGTCATATATTTGAATGTATTTGCGTCATTGATTAATGCAGTCCTGTATATGCACTTTTAATGACTAAGTAAAAAATATTTTTCCTAACAAGAAAGAGAGTGAAATATCTTTTGCAAGCTTCTAGATAACTGATTTTCTTAGGATGTATTTGAATTCAGTGAGTGTTCCTTCTTTTTTAGCTCCTATAGGGCATGTGTAGATAGGCTTCAAAGTCAAAAGCCAGTTGAATGGAGTATTCTTTCAGGTGCTCCTGAGATGCTTTGACTCACATTTCAGTTGCTCAAGTTTCTTTGGAGTTGCTTTAAACTGCTTCATGCGTCAATGGTACTGCTAATCAGTGATATTCAATAGGTTCTGTTTCTTTTTTTTAATTCTTTATATGTAGGTTTTTCAGAAGGACAAGGAAGTAATCAAGAAACCACCTGCATGGTACTTACATACACAAAAAAAATCCAAGAAAAATAATTCAGTCCAAAAACATGTGTCACCTCTACCATCGCTTAGGGGCATTTATAAGAAGGCCAGTTGGCAGCATGACTCCCACTCAGTCCTAATGTTAAATATAAAAACTAATAACAAAAACTGGAGAATGAACAAGGAGAATGAAAAAGAAAAAGAGAAAAAAAGGCAAGGAAAGAAGAAAAAGTGAAAAAATAAGAGGGGGATGGAAGGGAAGGGGAGTACAGGGGAAGAAGGGAGTTGGATGGAAAGAAAGGGAAAGGGGAGGATTTATACAGGTGTATTACCCCGTGCTGTCAAAGATGAATGGAATGATGTCCAAGATATATAATGTGTCAAATGTTGTAGGCGCCGTATTTCCAGAGGGAGATCAAACATTTGTTGGATTGCAGAAGCGGGTTTAAGACCCAACCAATAGAGTCCTGCGTTAAGAAGCTGTCTGAAGCTTTCTTCAGGTGGAAATTCTATGTTATTCATTGCTGGAGACAGCCAGAAGGTTTCAGAATTGGAGCCAATCAACCCCTGTCCCGGCACAAGAGCCTTGAGAGTCGGACCTATAGTGTCTCTTGAAATCTGTGAAAAATTCTGGTCCCACCAAAGGAAGGCACCATAAATGAATATCAGAACAGGACTGAGAAAGATATAGCACCCTAAAATAACATTCATTTTTAATATGGTGTTTCTGCCTAACCAGGTTTATGTATTTCTATGCCAATTCCTGGGGTCACCTTTAATAGAATTGAACAGTGGCGGAACATTTGTTGCAAAATTCTTGCCAATGGTCTGGGTCATTTTGGTTTCAAGATAGGTAATGTGAGCAGTCACCCAGTGAAATAGGAAGGTCAAGCACAGTGTGTTCATATGAGAGGGGGTTAAGGTGATATTCAGAGCCTCTAACTTATGGAGATTGATTTTAAAACTGGACAATTCCCCACAGCTGTTACATTAACTTAAACGATTGGTAAGAGTTGCTTCTGAAGAGGTGATGAATAACAGAAAGTAATCTGCAAAAAGCAGTCACCTTCTGATTCACAAGTCTCGTGGGAAAGGTTCTGTTTCTGATAAATGCACTCACCTACATGTTGTCTGCCTTCTACAGTAATAAGTATTTTCACATGCAAAAATGACCTTATCGTTTGGACACAGAGGTTTACCAATTGTTAAATTTGAGTGTGAACATAAAAATTCTGAATTTATATCTCCATTTGTCGCTGTCAAGGGTCAGGCTCAGAGACCAGTAGCTATAGCAGTAGAGAGCCTCCCACCGACCAGCAGGAGAGGTATACAAGCAGGTCACCCTGGCAGATGACGCAAGCTCATCTGAGGTTCGGGGTCTAAGTACTAACCGGTATTCACCAGAGCTCCTGATGGTGGAGATGGGTTTTGCTGCATCTTAGTACCGCGTCGCAGTCCTCAGGATTGCCCTACCAGGAGGTGAGTAAGCCAGGGTCCAGTAGCAGATATAGCAAGTAGGGATCAAACAGAAATGTAGTCAGTTAACAAGCCAAAGGTCGGTAACAAGTGGTTGCAGGTTGGGATCAATCAGCCAAAGGTCGGTAACAAGTGGTTGCAGGTTGGGATCAAGCAGAAACAAGCAAGTGACAAGAGCAAGATACTGGCTGAAGAGAGCACAAATCTGGCAAACAGGAAGTGCAAAGGCATGGCTAAAATGTGAAGTTTGTGGGAGGAGCAAAAGGTTCAAGGTTCAAAAGAAAAGACATAATGCAAGGTTGTCAGACAGGGAGCTGTCCAGCATCTCAGGTGGCTCAGCAAGAAGAGTTACTGTCAGAAAAGCAAAGATCTGGGGTTCAGATCCAGGCCCTGACACTAGTGTTCAATATGTGTCAAAGAAAAGTTCTTTTTTTTCATTCCTATCACTCAGCAGTAGCAGGATGCTATATAAGGAAGAAGTTATTTATTCAGTATTCATGTGCCAGATTTGCTTTAGCAACCACTACAAGACTATACTGTACATACTGTTCTCCATACAGCTACTGTTGCAGTAATATTAGGAGAAAGGAGTTAAACATCAGGGGTTGGTTGGGGGGTGGAGGGGGGGGGGGGGTTAGAGGCCTGCTATATGGCTGTCATTTGCTAGGGAACACTTGGCTGTACACTATTCATACTTTGTAATCATTCTTGTTTCTAAATTGAAGAGCTGGAGTTATAAGGTAAATATTAATAATACCACTGTGTTTATTAGGGAGCAGAAATCCAGTATTAGAATGGTGGTCTCTGAAGTAAGAGAAATTTGGAGTATAGAAAGAGTTACATAGTACTGGATTAGTGATCTTTTATTGGTCTCAGTGTGATACTCCTACTCTCAATGTTCCCCAACAGTCATATAATTGTCAGAACAACCACAGAGATTCTCTATAACCTTAGGGCGGCGAGGAAGCTTCCAACTCAACAATACAAATTAATAGGGAAAAGATTATTCATTGATGCACAAATGCTTACCTAATTGATTAAACAATGAAACTATGCCAAAGCCTTGGAAGTAGCTAGTGAAACACTCACACCTGCAAGTTATTATCAAGTAGCTAAAAATTGAATAATGTTGTAAACATCAAACACAGAGGGGAATAAAAAAAAAAAGTTGGCAACATAATGAAATTCGTATGTAATGGAAACCAGGCTACTTGTCATTTAGCAGGATTTGCATCAGTTTTTCTACCTTTGTACCACTTTGGCTGCAATTTCAGTAACAGTTTTGTAGCTGTTCCCAACAGATTTATCATATGTGTCATATGTCATTAGTGCTTAAAAATAAAAATATGAATTGGATTGTTATGAATTGTAAACTTATGTGACAGTCCATCTGCCTAAATCATACATTGTTGGTAGCAGATACAGTATATTTGAGCAGTGACAGTGCGTCCATAAGGGGCGCACGGGCGCCGCCCCCTCTCTTCTGCCACCCTCTCTATCATTAATTGATAGATTCATGCATTGCATGAATCTATCCATGGCCACCGCTGCCACCCCCTATTTAGGCGCCAGGCCCCTTTTCGGGCGCAGGGCGTCTGATTTACAGTGGCGCGCATGGGGGGGTGTTTTTGAAGCACCTGATTAGAGCCATAGGCTCTAATAGGCATCAAAAAAGGTGACCTGCGAGCGCCATGCTGGGCGCTTGCAGGTTACTCAACTGTGTTAGGAAAGCGAATGAATATTTGCTTTCCTAACACTAAACAGCCTCTCCGCCAATCAGGTGCTCGGATCTGTTACCTGTCGTCTGGTTGGCTGAAACGACAGGCGCGTAGTGATTGGACGCCAGCAGAGGACGGGAAGAGAGGACGGGAGAAGACATCGAGGAGCTGTCCCACCGAGACAGGTAAGTGTAGACGGCGGGCCGGCAGGGGGCACACTGGCAGCATTTGATATGGCACAGTGGCTGCTTTTGATGGGGCACAGTGGGAGCAATTGATGGGCACAGTGGCGGCAACTGATGTGCACAGTGGCAGCAATTGATGGGCACAGTGTCGGCAATTGATGGGCACAGTGGCAGCAATTGATGGGCACAGTGGCTGCGTTTAATGGTACAGTGGCGGCAATTGATGGGCACAGTGGCTGCATTTTATGGGGCACAGTGGCTGCATTTTATGGGGCACAGTGGCTGCATTTGATGGCACAGTGGCTGCATTTGATGGCACAGTGGTGGCAATTGATGGGCACAGTGGCGGCAATTGATGGGCACAGTGGCTGCGTTTAATGGCACAGTGGCGGCAATTGATGGGCACAGTGGCTGCATTTTACGGGACACAGTGGCTGCATTTTATGGGGCACAGTGGCTGCATTTGATGGCACAGTGGCTGCGTTTGATGGCACAGTGGTGGAAATTGATGGGCACAGTGGCTGTGTTTGATGGCCCAGTGGCTGCATTTGATGGGCGCAGTGGCTGCATTTTTTGGGGCACAGTGGCTGCATTTTATGAGGCACAGTGGCTGCATTTTATGAGGCACGGTGGCTGCATTTGATGGCACAGTGGCTGCGTTGGATGGCACAGTGGCGGCAATTGATGGGCACAGTGGCTGTATTTGATGGCACAGTGGCTGGGTTTGAAGGGCACAGTGGTGGCAATTGATGGGCACAGTGGCTGCGTTTGATGGCACAGTGGCTGTGTTTGATAGCACAGTGGTGGCAATTGATGGGCACAGTGGTGGCAATTGATGGGCACAGTGGCTGCAATTGATGGTACAGTGAGGCCGCAATTGATGTGATTTTTTTCAGTATTTTTCAGTTTGTTTGCGCCCCCCCAAAAAATTTTGAGCACCAGCTGTCACTGTATGTGAGAGGAAGTAAACCCTTTCCATAAAGTAAAGAGAAATATTATACTCCATTTCAAAGATTTTCCAACAAGCTGGACAGCAATTGTAATGCTCAGTTTTTTTTTATCAGGTAACCATTCTGGCTACTTGCTTCCCATTAGCTTTATTATCTCAGGAGTAGGTAGTGAAATTTCAGAAAACATAGTCATTTTCACTTCTTGACATCAGGCTGTAGAGCTCACCTTTGGGTTAAAAAACTTGGCTCCTGAACTACACATAGATAACTTTTCTATGAATGCTCGTTCCATAAACATACACATTCAGATAATCTTTATTCCAATAAAGGAGCAAGTGAAAAGGTTAGGAGACTCCCCCTTGCTGGCTTATTCTGGGGAAAAGAAAAACCATTGCCCAGGAAATTCACCTGACTCCTTACCTGATTTGTCAGCCATAGGTTGTCGGCAGAAGCCACAGATTACACAAATACATATAACTGTTTAAAGGTCTGGCCATAACTTTATAGTTGGAACAGCTATTGTTTTATAGCCTAATTTGCCCATTAATTGGGCCATATATGGGTACTGTTATTTGTTGAATAAGCAGCCCTCAAGAGGGTGTTTTTTTTTGCATTAATATTTCATGCATCAGAACTGCAAGGCCTAAGTTGGCTTCATATTAGAGAAACTTAATTGGAACAGTATAAAATAGGAACTAGGAAGGGTCTGAGCCAGAAGTATAAATCCTTTAGTAACTAATATGTGAAACCACCCACACACACACACACACAAGTAATATTAATCTCCCAGACACGGTAGGGTCACACGTCAAATAGAATATAAGGGTAGCAGAGCTACCGGAAAGTGACACATATGTGACCTTTTAAAAGTCACCCTATCTCCGGCTTCTTGAGGACAGTTCTTAAATTAGACCATCTCATATTTAAACATTACTACAGATAGGACAAATAATGAAAGAGTTTTATCTATCTGTTCAATGAATTATTTTCTAACCTTTGTCAGTAAGAAATATGGGTGCATAGAAACTTTGTGGTTATTAATCTCATCATCTTTGCACTGGCATTAGTTTAGCCCACTGTTTTTAAAGAATCAGCTGAAGATTGTGTCCTTGGGCTATAAGATACATGGTGTGCTTGGTCAGGGTAAGACATCTATCTGTACACAGTCTGCATAGACCTGTGTTCTTATGTGTAGTGAGTTTAGATGCTGTGAGTTGCTCTGAGTAGTCCACAGCCTGCGTTATCCATGGAAGTGAATGCACAAGTTTATGGGCATGTTTGTAAAGAAGCCTCTATTTAGAGTATTTTAGCCCCCTTCCAGTGCCTAAGAAGATGTGATGGTAGAACAAGTCTGCTTTTGAGATGGAGGTTTATAGGTCATTGTGTCTATTTAGCAAGTGCAATTGAAAATACATTTTCATTAGCAATAGAGAGTTGTTCATGATGAGGCAAGTTGTGAACTTCAATTAGCTATGTGTAATATGCCCATTGCACATGTTCCTGGATAGGCAAAAATTGAGCAGGTTCTACAGCAACTGTCAGATGAAAAATGGAACCATAAACCAAAGTATATGTCTCCAGGACTCCAAGGATCCTTGAAATAAAGTCCAAGCCTTTATTCAGTAATCACATCCCTGTGTTCAATGCAACATTACAGGGCTACACAGGATCCCTTCATCAGGTCTATGATCACATGCATGATGAAGGGATCCTGAGTGGCCCAGAAACATTGCACTTAACACTGTGATGTGATCACTGAACAAATGCTTGGGCTTTATTTCAACGCTCCTTGGTGAGCTGGCAACATTTACTTTGGCTTCATCTAAATATTTCATGTTCTGAGCATTTAACTTTACATTGAGTATCTAAAGCATGGGCTGTTGGAGCTGTTGTTGGAGCTGTTATCGATCACCAAGCTGGACTACCCTGTTTCCCCGAAAATAAGACCTAGGGTGATTGTCGGTGATGGCTGCAATATAAGCCCTACCCCCCAAATAAGCCCTAGTTAAAGTCCTTGTAGGTCTTATTTTCAGGGTAGGGCTTATTTTTGGGGAAACATGGTAGGGCTTATTTGGGGGGTAGGGCTTATATTGCAGCCATCACCGACAATCACGCTAGGTCTTATTTTTGGGAAACAGGGTATCTTTGGACTAAAGAGACAAATCTTTTTTTAACATTCGGATAGAGCGTTAAGAGATAGGAACCACTGTCGTCAGGTTTTCATTGCTGTCTTTGTCCCTGTTAGGCAAATTGTCTCTCTTTAATTGTCCTGATCACCAATGCCACCAGTAAGGAAAGTGAGGACAAATACAAATTTTTGCATTGCCACAAGAACAGGAACAGATAGGACATGTTTTAAAGGAGACACTTTTTTGTGACATCTGGCTAAGAAAGGATATCCCTCACATTGGAACTATACCCTCTCACTTTCTGAGGCACTCTGTTCAGAATAGAATTACAAAGAAGTAAACAATTAAATATATCATCAAATATACTTTAACTCATACATTGCTTGCCTACTATAAAAGATGCCTACTAGTTCTGTGTCTTGTGTACCAAAGTTCTTTATCTAAAAAATCTATGAAGATGATCCTGTCTACTGGGATGCTATTATGAATACTTAAAATGGATGTAAATCCTCTCATATATCCAGTGAAGTGAAACGCTTCAGATGATACACATAGAATAAACAAATCACCCTACATAAGTTTTACCTGTATATCTGCAGTCTTTACTTTTCTACATTGTTTATAAAGTGCACATCGTGTTAGAAATCTTTCTACCTGTTTCAGCAGTGAGAGTGGAGTCTGGGCATACACTGTGTGTGAGCTGATTGGAGGAAAGGCACACCCCCCCCTCCACATAGGCAAGCTCTCTGCTAATCTATCTCCCTCCCCAACAGTTCCCTACCCGACATAAATTTCCAGCTGCTTTTATCTCCTGTGTAGGAGAGCTTGTCAGAAGTTATCATGCTGATAACAGAGGAACGGAGCAGCAGAAAGACACAGGACTTAGAGCTGTGGAGAGAGATAAGTAAACACTACAAATATATGTGCCCAGGTTAGATTTCATGAATGGTGTTTACATCCACGTTAAGATTAAAAAAAAAAAAATTAGGTATATCACATATATTATTGTGAAATAGTTTTGGTGGCATAGCAATGGTTGTAGGGACCTAGTTGCAATTGTTAGACTGTCTCTATACTATCATTCCACTTTGTTGGTATCCATACCTCTCTGGTTAGCCCCTTCCCCTGACTCCCACTTAGTAGCACTTACAAGAAACCTTAGTGTACTGGGTGAAGAGTGCTGTAACAGGCAGAGCTGCACAGGTAATTTTCTGATAAAGTTTCAGATGACCTGCACAGAG
This sequence comes from Lithobates clamitans, assembly GCA_037952925.1. Lineage (NCBI taxonomy): Eukaryota > Metazoa > Chordata > Amphibia > Anura > Ranidae > Lithobates > Lithobates clamitans. Next base: position 994,035 of record JBBGZY010000527.1, read on the forward strand.
TAGGGAGGCATCTCTCATGTGTCCTCTGTAGTGCTACCCCACAGAAGCGGTTTGGTAATTTGGGTTCTCTGTTCCGTGTCTAAATTCTATGAACATACTCAGCCCTTCTGACACACCTGGTTGAATGAAAGTTACTGTGAGCACTTAAAAGAACACAAATATAGATACCTTTAACTCAACTGTGAATTAGCACCTGGAAATAAACATAAGACCATTTAGTACAGCTTAGAATAAATGGTGGTTTGCGCTTAAAGCGGAGTTCCACCAACATTTTTTTTTTTAAAAGCTAAACTTTGGATCCTAACATACATTAATGCCGCTCACTTTTTAAAGAAAATTTGCTGCTCTGATACACATATTTGATCAAAAAATACCTTATATTCTGCTGTGTATGAAGTTCCCATATTGCTTGTGGGCATGTGAAGCCCACAAGCATTTATTTCCAGGATACGGTGCAGCTGAATGTCCAGCATGCACCGCCTGTTCTCGCGCATGCGCAGTGTGAGACGCTCGCATCGCAGGAAACGTATCATGTTGCCATCACAACGGGCGGCGTCATTGGAAGTGCCCACCCCGTTGTGATGGCAACCATCAACACGTGATGTCCTGGCGTCATCGCATCACTTCCGGTTTCGGAATATCGCGATAACGAGCAGCGGCCATCCACACTGATTCCTGGGAATTATGACACATAGCTCCCAGGAGACAGTGCGCCGCCGGATATGACGGACATATCCACATGTGACAGAGACAGGGAACTCGATTGTAAACTGTACTATCCAGGTAAGCTGTCATAAAAAAATAAATTCCATTGCACTATCTATATGCTGCTAGAATGCTTTTGATGATAAGTTCTAAAAGTGGGTGGAACTCCGCTTTAAATAAACACATAGAAGGTAGGTTCAGACACAGCCTGCTAGACAGTGCAATCACTCTGCCAAGGTAACTTAGAACAGATCTCTGTACCACTAGACTGGGATTAAATCAGCAAAGTCTGTAATAAACAGTGCATATAAGCATTAACTGCAATGAGAATAATAAACCTATAAATAGTCTTTCTAGAGTTCATTCTAGAAGAATGGCTAAGATATGGTGCAATGTCCCCTGAGAGGTATCTCTTAGCATGAGCAATAGGTAAAGGTCTCTGTGTGGCAGCTGTAAAGGGACAGCATTTAGTCCTCTAACTCTTCAGTGGGCTAGAATTGGGGCCCAACTGTGCCATTGGTGCACATTAGAATAGTCTCAGTCAAGCAATAAAGCTACTAGATGGCTGTATGGTCAGTACCTAAGGGGCTCAGTCTCTCTAACAACAGATAGTAAATCTCCTCAGCAGCAGCTCACCAGTCTCAGCGATATTGCAGCTCACCATTCGGTCATACTCAGTCCTCTCTCTGCTCTACACCCAGGTAACTCTGGCTGTCAGCATTCCCAAACTCGGTGTTCTGGATCCCGCTCAGGCCACTGATATGGAGCAGTTATGGTGCACACTTCACAACCATGTGCACTCTGCAGTCTCCTTCACAGCAAGAGGAAGCTGTGTCTTGTACAGCGTGAGAAAATACTGGTCTTTCCCCTTCTCCTAGCAATCTCTCTCTGAAAAATGCATTTCAAAAGCTGTTGATTACAGTAGAGTCTCTTTCCTCATGTCACGTACATGGCGGTAGAGCCTGATGTGCAGGGAACGGCCTCTCTTGCTCCTCTGATTCTGGCCCCCTGATAGAGTAGACAGGAGGAGCAGAAGTGCAGAGTCGCACAAGTGCCAAACAGTTCGTCTTCACTGTAATGTGGAACAGCGGCAGGTGGCACGGTGCTGGAGCAGGGTTCTCCAATGAGCGGAAGATGCAGGTCGGGAAAGCCGGGTCAAACACTGGCAGGAACGTCAGGAACAGAAGCGGAGGCAGGTGCGTAGTCTGGATGCAGGCAGGGTCGGCAACGGGCTGGCAGCGTGGTAGTAGAAGGAGCAGGCAGATGCGGAGTCAGAACAAGCCGGGTCAGATGCAGGCAGCAGGTAGCAGAGTCAGAGGCAAGCCGGGTCGGTAAACAGGTGCAGGTCTCACGGGTAAAGCAGGCAGGAACACACGGGAACGCTGTAGAACGGACAGCACTGGATGCAAGCACAGACCAGGTTTAAATAGCCCCTTGGTAATGTGCACACAGGTGAACCGAAGGTGTTCTGACAGAGGCTGAGGTCACAGGTCGACTTCTCCGTCGGCCATCTTGAGTACTGGCTAGTCTTCCCTGACAGGCTGAGGTCACAGGTCGACCTCTCCTTCGGCCATCTTGAGTACTGGCTAGTCTTCCCTGACAGGCTGAGGTCACAGGTCGACTTCTCCTTCGGCCATTTTGAGTACTGGCTGGTCTTCCCTGACATTGCCCCCCCCTAACGGGCAGCCTCCGGATGCCCAATCTGGCTACTTTGTCAGGATAGGTCCTCTTAAAGGTTCGGATCAGTTCTTGGGCATGAATGTTGGTTTCAGGTTCCCACGAATTGTCTTCAGGACCGTAACCCCTCCACTTAATAAGATATTGAACTTGACCTCTCCTTCTCCTGCAATCTAAAATCGCCTCTATTTCAAATTCCTCTTCGCCATCTACCACCACAGGTTCGGGTGGCTCTGTATTCCGATCCGGAAAAGAGTTGGGGATGGCAGGCTTCAGTAAGGTTATATGAAACACCGGGTGAATCCTGAAGGTCTCCGGTAACTCCAGCTCATAGGCAACATCGTTAATTCGTCTCTTTACAGGAAACGGTCCCACGAATCTGGGGCCTAATTTCCTTGAAGGACAGGTTAGTCTCAGATTTGTTGTGGCTAACCAGACTTGGTCCCCCGGGTTCAGGATCAGGTCCCCTCTTCTTTTCTTATCAAAGATCTGTTTGTTATAAGCCTGAGTCTTGGCTCTTGTAGCAGCTTGTTGTTGGATCTAAAGAAATCCAATGTTTCAAGTACAGCGGGTACCGGGCATTCAGGAATGTTATTAAACAGAAAGGACGGGTGAAAACCGTAGTTTGCGAAGAAGGGAGATTGTTTCGTGGCTGAATGAGAAGAATTATTGTAGGCAAACTCGGCTAAGGGAAGTAAGGACACCCAATCGTCTTGTGAAAAGGAGGAGAAACAACGCAGATATTGTTCCAGTGTCTGGTTGGTCCTTTCTGTCTGACCATTAGTCTGCGGATGATAGGCTGAAGAGAATGAAAGTTCAATACCCAAGGATTCACACAAGGATCTCCAGAATCTGGAGGTGAACTGGACCCCTCTGTCTGAGACGATGTTAGCTGGAACCCCATGGAGTCTTATAACCTCTCTGATGAAGATCCGTGCCGTCTCTTGTGCAGAAGGGGTGCCCTTCATAGGAATGAAGTGGGCCATCTTGGACAATCGATCAACGATTACAAAGATAGTACTGTATCCCTCGGATGGGGGCAGTTCCACAATGAAGTCAATTGAAATCATTCTCCATGGTCTGTTCGGGATAGGTAATGGCTTCAACAGACCCCAGGCCCTGGATTTGCTGTTCTTATTACGGATGCAGGTGGTGCACGATTCCACATATCTCCTACAGTCTCTTGCCACCCCCGGCCACCAGAAGGTTCGCTGCACCAATTCAGCAGTCTTGCTGACCCCAAAGTGTCCTGCCAGCATGTGGTCGTGGCACATGCTCAACGTGGTAGTTCGGAGATCCTCTGGCACGAAGACCTTATCATTATGCCAGAGTAGCCCTTCCTGTGTCCGTAAAGTGATCCCAGATGGTGTAGAACTCCTCACAGAGGCTTGTTTAATCTGCGTCATTAAGTCCCCTTGTAGGAGAAGGAAATTTCCCGAGGACAGGATCGTATCCGGGGGTGAGATGTCTTGGGATTTACTGAACATGCGTGATAGCGCATCTGGCTTTATGTTCTTGGATCCAGGTCTGTATGTCAGGTGGAAGGTAAATCTCGAAAAGAAAAGTGCCCACCTGGCCTGGCGAGGTCTCAATCTCTTTGCTGTTCTTAGATATTCGAGATTCTTGTGATCTGTGTAGATTAAGATTGGATGTGCTGCTCCCTCGAGAAGGTATCTCCATTCTTCTAATGCTGCCTTAATTGCTAAAAGTTCACGATCCCCAACGTCGTAATTCTTCTCCGCGCTAGACAGTTTACGCGAGAAGAACGCAACTGGGTGCAACAGGGCCTTGGGGCCCTGTCTTTGGGACAAGATAGCTCCCACCGCAGTTTCCGAGGCATCCACTTCTAAGACATACGGTAAGGCCGAGTCTGGGTGCTTCAAGACGGGTGCGGATGTGAAAAACCTCTTCAGCGTTTCAAAGGCCGACTGAGCCTCTGGAGACCAGCGGAATCGGGACCCCTGTTTGGTAAGCTGTGTAATGGTAATGGCAATGATTGCTGAGAACCCCCGAATAAATTTTCGATAAAAGTTTGCAAAGCCTATGAAACGTTGAATACCTTTCTTGTCACATGGAGTAGGCCAGTCCAGGATAGCCGTTACCTTCTGGGGATCCATCCGGATACCTTCGGTGGAAATGATCAGCCCCAGAAATTGGATACTCTGGCGTTCAAACTCGCACTTCTCGGGTTTGGCATATAATCCGTGTTGTCGAAGGCGGGTTAATACACTTCTCACGTGTCTGCGGTGGTGTTCTAGGGAGGAAGAAAAAATTAGCATATCATCAAGGTATACAATGACAAATAAGTCCAGGAAGTCTCTGAGAACATCATTAATGAAATGCTGGAAGGTAGCCGGAGAGTTGCAGAGCCCGAAGGGCATCACGAGATACTCGTAATGCCCAAATCGTGTGCGGAAAGCAGTCTTCCACTCGTCTCCCTCCCGAATGCGCACTAAATTATAGGCGCCCTGAAGATCCAATTTTGTAAATATGGTAGCGGAACCAAGTCTTTGAAAAAGTTCAGGAACTAATGGAAGTGGGTAACGGTTCTTCACCGTCACCTTGTTAAGTTCACGGTAGTCCACACAGGGCCTTAACGACTGATCCTTCTTCTGGACAAAGAAAATCCCTGCCCCAGCTGGAGACGTGGAAGGGCGGATGAAGCCTTTCCTGAGATTGTCATTGATATAGTCCTTCAGTGCCACCAGCTCGCTTTCAGACAGAGGGAAAATCCTCCCAAAGGGGACTTCGGCTCCGGGGAGTAGCTCTATAGGGCAGTCATAGGGCCGATGAGGTGGGAGGATCTCTGCCCCCTTCTTGCTAAACACATCTAGGAAGCTGTGGTAGGCTGGAGGCACAAGCTGACTGGTTTCAGAGTCCCTATCTAGACACAGCAGAGCGGGAACATCACAGGAGGTCTGTAGGCAGTGCTGGGTGCAGTAAGAGGAGACAAAGTTAATGCTTCCTTTAGACCAGTCGATATGGGGATCGTGAGCCTTCAACCAAGGTATACCGAGGATAACTGGGAACAGAGGGGAAGCAATGGCGTCTAGTCGTAGCAGTTCTCGGTGGTCCTGGGACATGATGGTCAGCAGAGGAATGGTTTCGTGTGTGACTGCTCCGGACTTAATGGTGGAACCATCGGCCAAGTGAACCGAGAGCTTCTGTGCTTTAGGCTGCAGGGGGATATGATGTTCAGCAGCAAAGGACAAGTCCACAAAGCAGCTGCAGGCTCCGGAATCAATTATCGCAGTAGTCTGAAGAGTCCTTCCTGGCAGCTGTAGAGAAATGGGAATAGTAAAGTGAGCGGAGTTGCTAAGCGAGCTTGGGGTTAGTGAGGCAGAAGTAGTGAAGAGAGACTTATGAGGTTTCACTGGGCAGGACCTCACGTAATGTCCGGATCCCCCGCAGTATAAGCATAAGTTCTGTTGGCGGCGGCGTTGTCGTTCTTCAACAGTAAGAGAGGGCCGCAGCAGGCCGAGTTGCATAGGTTCCGGGGCGTCAGGAGCTGGAGTGGCTGGAGCAGGTGGAGCGGGATAGGACGAGCTGGGTACCCGAGGTAACATCCACACTGGACGGGATGGAGTGGACGCTCTCTCTAGTCTTCGTTCTCTCAGCCGGCGATCGATCTGGATGGATAGATCAATCAGAGTTTCTAAGGTAGGGGGTACCCCTACCCGCGCTAACTCATCTTTGAGTGGTTCAGAGAGGCCCATACGAAATTGGTATCGTAGGGCGGCGTCGTTCCAGTTTGTGTCAAATGCCCATCGTCGAAATTCAGAGACGTAGTCTTCCACCGCCCTACGACCCTGTTGAAGTGCATGAAGGGTCGCTTCGGCTGAAGCTGTCTGCTGAGGATCTTCGTACAGCTGGGCCATGGCACTGAAGAAAGAGGTTAAGTCGGATAAGCATTCGGCCTTCTGTTCCAGAAGGCGGTGGGCCCAGGACTGTGGCTCCCCTTGTAGTAGGGAGATTACAAAGCCGACCTTGGTAGCTTCTAAGGAGAATGTGCGGGGTTGAAGGGCAAAATACAGTTCACATGCGTTCCGAAACGCTCTAAACTTGCTGCGTTCACCCAGGAACCGGTCTGGGGTAGGTACCCTGGGCTCAGGTGGGAGCATGACCACGGCAGGAGCAGGAGAAGATCCCTGAGAGGAGGCTGATGCTGAAGGTGGACCCTGTGAAGTTGCAGCGCCTGTCAGGGTCTGTAGGCGTCCCTCTAGCTGAGTGTAGCCCTGCTGTAGACCTTTGACGGCCTGTGCCAAGCCGGCCAGGTGCTGGCAAAGTTCATCCATAGGAGAGGGTCCCTGCGCAGGCTCAGACATGGCTGTCCGTTACTGTCACGTACCTGGCGGTAGAGCCTGATGTGCAGGGAACGGCCTCTCTTGCTCCTCTGATTCTGGCCCCCTGATAGAGTAGACAGGAGGAGCAGAAGTGCAGAGTCGCACAAGTGCCAAACAGTTCGTCTTCACTGTAATGTGGAACAGCGGCAGGTGGCACGGTGCTGGAGCAGGGTTCTCCAATGAGCGGAAGATGCAGGTCGGGAAAGCCGGGTCAAACACTGGCAGGAACGTCAGGAACAGAAGCGGAGGCAGGTGCGTAGTCTGGATGCAGGCAGGGTCGGCAACGGGCTGGCAGCGTGGTAGTAGAAGGAGCAGGCAGATGCGGAGTCAGAACAAGCCGGGTCAGATGCAGGCAGCAGGTAGCAGAGTCAGAGGCAAGCCGGGTCGGTAAACAGGTGCAGGTCTCACGGGTAAAGCAGGCAGGAACACACGGGAACGCTGTAGAACGGACAGCACTGGATGCAAGCACAGACCAGGTTTAAATAGCCCCTTGGTAATGTGCACACAGGTGAACCGAAGGTGTTCTGACAGAGGCTGAGGTCACAGGTCGACTTCTCCGTCGGCCATCTTGAGTACTGGCTAGTCTTCCCTGACAGGCTGAGGTCACAGGTCGACCTCTCCTTCGGCCATCTTGAGTACTGGCTAGTCTTCCCTGACAGGCTGAGGTCACAGGTCGACTTCTCCTTCGGCCATTTTGAGTACTGGCTGGTCTTCCCTGACACCTCAGGACTACAATTCCCACAGTGCAATGCTGCCTGACTCAGTCTGTTGAACACTTCCTGCTCAACAGCTTCCTCCTTTTGCTGATACAGCTGTTCAGTTCAGCACCACAGGGCAGGCAGTGTTTCTCTCACTCTCCATTCTTAAGCCAGTACACACTAATAGATTTGTTTCATTCAACCCAACAAGGCTGAACGAAAAAAAAACTGACAGCTCCGGAGGAGACGCTGTACTAACAATCTGATGTCAGTACAGTGATCTCCCCTGCTGTGCTATTGTGTTCTGACAGGGGGACAGCAGACCTTTTTCGGTCATGCCCCATCGACAGAAGTCGGCCGACCAGCTGCAGTACACAGGAGCCAAATGTCGGGCGGTTCCTATTGAACCGGTGGATGCTGCCCGGCGGCCCGTGTGTACTAGGCTTTAGCCAAGCACCTGGTTACTCCTCTGTCTTTGGTCACCTGACATCACAGATCACGTCTCAAGACCAAATGCACAGGGAAGCCTCCCTGTATTCAGCACTGGAATTCAGCAGCCCTGCTATAGAGGATCTTTCTATTACTGCACCTTTTCACCCACCACACTTTACTTTCTTGTGTTATTAAGGAGCAGTAACAGGCAAAGCCAACCTCTGGAGAAAAGACCTGGTCACAGCCTCAACTGATGTGCTAGACTTGCAAAATATTAACACATTGGTGACAGTTGCCCTAAATTAAATAAATCTAACTAATCTTAAAAATTCTCCCTCCCACTCCTAATTATTTTCACTAACTTCAGTAAGAAACATCTGCGCAAGAGCTGGTCATGTGATCTTCCCTGTGTCAGCCAGCGCCAGATGCGGGAGAGAGGAGAAAGTGCTTGACAATGGCTGTTGCCAGAGCACATAGGCTTACTATGGCCATCCATTGTTGGTGCTCCCTCCTCTCCCCTGAAGCCACTGCTAGCTCACACAAGGGAGTCAATCACGTGACTGGACCAGAGCAGCCTGAAAAAAGGTAAGTATACAGATCTTTCTTACACAGGTTAGTTAGAATAGGTATTAGGAGGAGGAAGGGAGCGTTTTTAAGATTAGTTAGCTTTATACTGGAATTCTACTTTAAGCCTGACATGTATGGTTCAAATTTCTGACAATTCTTGCTGATCTATCTCCACTTTTCTGAACAAATTAATTGAAAATTAATTAGGAGGGAATAAACAGGAGCAGACATTTAGGCTTTAAAACTACATCTTTTTATAAATATCAAAAATATTTTTTAACATTTTTTTATTTATTTTCTGTCAGGTACTATAAAAATATTTTATGCTACATTTTTTTGTCCAAGCAGGTACAACTTTCTGCCCCTTTTCCAATATTCACTTATCTCTTTACAGATCTTAGTAGCTCAAGCTGAAATGTACAGAAGAGCTACATAGCTACATAGTTACATAGTAGATGAGGTTGAAAAAGACACAAGTCCATCAAGTCCAACCTATGTGTGTGATTATGTGTCAGTATTACATTGTATATCACTGTATGTTGCGGTCGTTCAGGTGCTTATCTAATAGTTTCTTGAAACTATCGATGCTCCCCGCTGAGACCACCGCCTGTGGAAGGGAATTCCATATCTTTGCCACTCTTATGCCCCGTACACACGGTTGGACTTTGTTCGGACATTCCGACAACAAAATCCTAGGATTTTTTCCGACGGATGTTGGCTCAAACTTGTCTTGCATACACACAGTCACACAAAGTTGTCGGAAAATCCGATCGTTTTAAACGCGGTGACGTAAAACACGTACGTCGGGACTATAAACGGGGCAGTGGCCAATAGCTTTCATCTCTTTATTTATTCTGCGCATGCGTGGCACTTTGCCTGTCGGATTTGTGTACACACGATCGGAATTTCCGACAACAGATTTTGTTGTCGGAAAATTTTATATCCTGCTCTCAAACTTTGTGTGTCGGAAAATCCGATGGAAAATGTCCGATGGAGCCCACACACGGTCGGAATTTCCGACAACACGCTCCGATCGGACATTTTCCATCGGAAAATCCAACCGTGTGTACGGGGCATTACAGTAAAGAACCCTCTACGTAGTTTAAGGTTAAACCTCTTTTCTTCTAATTTTAATGAGTGGCCACGAGTCTTGTTAAAGTGCCATCTGCGAAAAAGTTTTTTTTTGTGGGGTCACCAGTACAGTATTTATAAATTGAAATCATATCCCCTCTCAAGCGTCTCTTCTCCAGAGAGAATACGTTCAGTGTTCCCAACCTTTCCTCATAACTAATATCCTCCAGACCCTTTATTAGCTTTGTTGCCCTTCTTTGTACTCGCTCCATTTCCAGTACATCCTTCCTGAGGACTGGTGCCCAGAATTGGACAGCATACTCCAGGTGCGGCCGGACCAGAGTCTTGTAGAGCCAGAGAATTATCGTTTTATCTCTGGAGTTAATCTCCTTTTTAATGCCAATATTCTGTTTGCTTTGTTAGCAGCAGCTTGGCATTTCATGCCATTGCTGAGCCTATCATCTACTAGGACCCCCCCCTTCCATCCTAGATTCCCCCAGAGGTTCTCTCCCCAGTGTATAGATTGCATTCATATTTTTGCAACCCAAATGCATTATTTTACATTTTTCTACAATAAACCTCATTTGTCATTTAGTTGCCCATCCCATTAATTTGTTCAGATCTTTTTGTAAGGTTTCCACGTCCTGCGGAGACGTTATTGCCCTGCTTAGCTTAGTATCATCTGAAAATACAGAGATTGAACTATTTACCCCATCCCCCAGGTCGTTTATGAACAAAAAATAAATAGGATTGGTCCCTGGGGAACCCCACTACCCACCCCTGACCATTCTGAGTACTCCCCATTTATCACCACCCTCTGAACTCGCCCTTGTAGCCAGTTTTCAATCCATGTACTCACCCTATGGTCCATGCCAACGGACCTTAATTTGTACAGTAAACGTTTATGGGGAACTGTGTCAAATGCTTTTGCAAAATCCAGATACACCACATATACGGGCCTTCCTTTATCTAGGTGGCAACTCACCTCCTCATAGAAGGTTAATAGATTGGTTTGGCAAGAACAGTTCTTCATGAATCCATGCTGATTACTGCTAATGATACCGTTTTCATTACTAAAATCTTGTATATAGTCCCTTATCATCCCCTCCAAGAGCTTGCATACTATTGATGCTAAATGACTCACAGCAGTGACTCATCTCTTCAGCTTAGTCCAAAGTTTCAGTCAGACAATATAAGCCTCAAGGCAGGCAGCTACTGGTGTGCTGTATCTTTAGATAGCACACAGTGCTTTGGGAATCATTTGTCATGTTGTAAATGTTTATTTATGAAACACAGAATGTATACATTTAATTAAAAAAAGTAAAAAAACAACACAAATTTAGAAACGTAAAAAACTAAAGTAAAGGTAATTCCAAAACCATTATAGTTTCCTTGTAAAATTACTCTAAAATTAAAGCCGTTCGTAGTGTTATAGAGCTGAATATACTAAACTATATGAATGCACATTAGAAAAAAAACATACATTCATCAGGGCAGGAAAGAATATGTAAATGTAACTCTAGTGTCCTGTCTTATCTAGTAAGTATTTACTGCTGGTTTATGTGGATAGAAAGGAGTTAAGGCCTTCTGTTTTCCAGCTTTGCAGTCTGGATGATGGCCATGTGCCAACACAATCTGAAATGTCCACCAAAGTGTTGGGCATCCTGACTCAAGACATTCTGCAGATAGTGTTGAACATTTAAACCTTAAGATAATATTACTCTGCAGGTGTCCCATGAAAATGTGCAAGGGTTGGCACTTTCACTGACACCGTGCTGTCACACCAGCTTTGGGATTAATGCTCTGCCACATGTATCTGTCAGAAAGGGCACAGTGGCAGGTTTTATGTTACTGCTACAGATATGTGAGTAGCCAGCATCTGCTCAGGGGCAACGTGTGTGCGTGCTGCACAGACCCCGGACATGTAACTAGAAACGCTGTGTTCATTCTTGAGAAGGGCTCTGCACGCTCTCACTCGCCCTCTGCTCTATTTACCACCATTTTTCTGTAAGAGATCTCTCTGAAGTTTAACACTGATGTAAACAGACGTTACAGGGATTTCAACTTTTAACACTTAGATCTACAATATAACAGCTACTAACTGCTTTTTTTTACCTATTATAGTGCTGTTATGGTGTTCGAAAGTCATAAATCTGACCTAAGGCAAATAGTAATGTAAAAAGCACAACAGCCTATAGCAATGAGATTTTGTCTGTCTGACTTCAGGAAAATGATATCTGGTTATTTTATATAGTTTACACTGTAGTGGCCTCAATATAAAAAGAAAAGCATATCTTTACTTTGAAAAATAGTAACATAGCTATTACTGGCTTCCCTTACATCACAAAGGGCAGTTATTAAATGTGACAGTATATGTACTTTCTATTGGCACCAACAGTGTGACATCCGCTGACTCTCTTTGAAAAAGCAGAACTAAACCTTTACTATTGGTGTAAAATTAAACCACAACTCACAGAACAACTTTTCTTAAATATTATATATAAAGAAAAATAGACCATATCATGGCCGGCGTATAAGTAATATAAATAACCATAACTCAGCCATACAGCTCGAGTTTAAACAAACTTTACAACTTTCCTCGGAAAGGGACAAAGACCACATAAAAATGACCCGCGACAAAGGGGCGGGAGAACGGGAAGCTCTATTCCTCTAGATGTCCAGCGCTGACTGAAAGGTTTAACACGCAGTTTCTTTTGTTTTACAGGTACAGCTCGTGCAAGAACCCTTATTCAGCAACATGTGACTTTCAAACAGCCAACTACATGTAAGTATGGAAATGAACTCCTAATTGTCCAATCAGATTTGAAAAGGAGCTCCAGTCTGGGCAAAAAAATTTACTTTTGATATAAGGACACTTACCTGTCCAGGGATCTAGCAATGTCAACACCCCGAGCCAGTTCTTCAATCGGCTTCGGGTGCAGGCGCTGGCATCTTCACTAAGGGAAACCAACAGCTGGTTTCGAGTCTTGCTGCGCTTTCTGAATGGTCCCGCCATCTTCTGGGACTTGTATGCGTCCCAGAAGGGAGCAGGGGTAAGGAGGAGGGGCCAGAAATACTCAGAGATCGTAGCGAGTTCACCCGGAAGTGGGACAGGTACCTGCTCCCCCCTCCCCCAAAAAGTGCCAAATGGGGCAGTGGAGGAGGGGAGGGTGCGAACAAGGCACATTTCCCCTTTTGGGTAGAGCTCCACTGTAAGCTCAAGGGTCTGCAACGGCCCCAAAGGTGGGCATGGGGGGCAATTCTTTGCCCCGCCCACCTCAATGGGACTGTACGCAGCACCCTATTTCAAAACAACAAACATAAATAATGATAAGCCATACAAATAATTTATTGGTTTAAAATAACCTTTACTATTGGTGTAAAATTAAACCACAACCATAACTTACAGAACAACTTTTCTTAAATATTATATATAATGAAACATACACTATATCATGACATATAAGTTGTGCTCATAAGTTTACATACCCTGGCAGAATTTATGATTTCATGGCCATTTTTCAGAGAATAAGAATGATAACACAAAAACTTTTTTTGCACTCATGGTTAGTGTTTGGCTGAAACCATTTATTATCAATCAACTGTGTTTACTCTTTTTAAATCATAATGACAACAGAAACTACCCAAATGACCCTGATCAAAAGTTTACACATCCCAGTTCTTTATCCCCTTCCCGCCGACCGTACGCACATATGCGTACTCGGCTTTCCGGGGTTATACCGGGATGATGCCCGCAGCTGCAGGCATCATCCCGGTACCGTTGTTTTCAGCGGGCGATCGGCTACCCATATATAACAACCGATGCGGCTAAAAGCCGCTCGGTTGTTATACCGGAGGAGCGGGAGGGAACATCCCCCCCTCCCGCCGCCTCCCGCCGCTGTAACCGGGCCTCCCGTGCAATCGGGAGTCCCGGTGTCCGTTCGGCTGCCTTCGGCGGCTGGGGGCGGACTGGAACGAAGCTGCGAGCGGCTTCGTTCCAGCCTTCTTGTTGAAAACGCGGAAGCGACGTCATGACGTCACTTCCCGTTTACTCGGCTGCCAATGGCGCCGAATTTAAAAAAGGACACAGTATTCAGAATCGCCGTTTTCGGCGATCTGAATACTTTGAAGTGTAAAGGAGGGATGGGGGGTCTTTTAGACCCCCGATCCCTCCATAAAGAGTACCTGTCACCACCTATTACTGTCACAAGGGATGTTTACATTGCTTGTGACAGCAATAAAAGTTAAAAAAAAAAAAAATTTTTAAAACGCAATTTATAAAAGTACAAAAATAAATAAAATAAATAAAAAAAAAAAAAAAAATTTTTAAAGTGCCCCCGTCCCCGCGAGCTCGCGTAGCGAAGAAAACGCATACGGAAGTCGCGCCCGCATATGTAAACGGTGTTCAAATCACACATGTGAGGTATCGCCGCGATCGTCAGAGCGAGAGCAATAATTCTAGCCCTAGATCTCCTCTGTAGCTCAAACCTGGTAACCGTAAAAAATTTTTAAAGCGTCGCCTATGGAAATTCATAGGTACCGTAGTTCGTCGCCATTCCACGAGTGCGTGCAATTATAAAGGGTGACATGTTTGGTATCTATTTACTCGGCGTAACATCATCTTTCACGTTATACAAAAAAATTGGGGTAACTTTACTGTTTGGATTTTTTAAAATTCATGAAAGTGTCACAAAAATTTGCGTTTAAAACACCGCTGCACAAATACCGTGTGCTAAAAAATATTGCAACAATTGCCATTTTATTCTCTAGATTCTCTTCTAAAAAAATATATATAATGTTTGGGGGTTCTAAGTAATTTTCTAGCAAAAAATACGGATTTTAACTTGTAAACACCAAATTTCAAAAATAGGCTTAGTCATGAAAGGGTTAAACCGTGCATTGCCCCCTTTAACATCAATAACAGCTTGAAGTCTTTTATGGTATTTGTGGGTGAGGCGCTTTATCTTCTCAGATGGTAAAGCTGCCCATTCCTCTTGGCAAAAAGCCTCCAGTTCCTTTAAATTCTTGGGCTGTCTTGCTTGAACTGCACGTTTGAGATCTCCCCAGAGTGGATCAATGATATTGAGGTCAGGAGACAGAGATGGCCACTCCAGAACCTTCACTTTATTCTGCTGTAGCCAATGACAGGTTGACTTGGCTTTATGTTTTGGATCATTGTCATGTTGGAATGTCCAGGTACGTCCCATGCGCAGCTTCCTGGCTGATGGATGCAAATGTTCCTCCAGTATTTTTTGGTAACATACTGCATTCATCTTGCCAACAATTTTGACCAAATTTCCTGTGCCTTTGTAGCTCACACATCCCCAAAACATCAGCGATCCACCTTCGTACCTTTCATCATAGGCCTTGCTGACTCGTCTCCAAATGTAGCGTTTATGGTAGAGGCCAAAAAGCTCAATTTTGGTCTCATAACTCCAAATAACTTTGTGCCAGAAGATTTGAGGCTTGTCTCTGTGCTGTTTGGCATATTGTAAGCGGGATACTTTGTGGCATTTGCGTAGTAATGGCTTTCTTCTGGCGACCATGCAGCCCATTTTTCTTCATGTGCCTCCTTATTGTACATCTTGAAACAGAAACACCACGTGTTTTCAAAGAGTCCTGTATTTCATCTGAAGTTATTTGTGTGTTTTTCTTTGCATCCCGAACAATTTTCTTGGCAGTTGTAGCTGAAATTTTAGTTGGTCTACCTGACCGTGGTTTGGTCTTAACAGAACCCCTCATTTTCCACTTCTTGATTAGAGTTTGAAAACTGCTGATTGGCATTCTCAATTACTTGGATATCTTTTTATATCCCTTTCCTGTTTTATACAGTTCAACTACCTTTTCCGCCAATCCTTTGACAATTCTTTTGCTTTCCCCAGCAAAATTCCTGGATCCAGGAATTTTAACGAGAGGGGGTCAACTTAGGGATTAACCTCTTCATTACCTGACAAATTTCCAGTTTCATTTTATAAATATTGTTTCTTGGTAAGGCTACAGTTTACTTCATTTCATTTCATTTTATTTTTATTTTTATTTTATTTTCTATACATTTTTGTTTAAATAATTTCTTAATTAAACATCAATTTAATGTAAATTAAATAAATAATGACCTCTATAAATTTAAATGTAATATTTTACCAAATTGATATTTTGATCTGCAAGACTTATCTCTATTATAAATATGCGTTTACATGTTATTTTGTACTGATGTTTTCTTTCTTTATATAAATTTCAGTCTTAAAAATGGTGCCACATGATCTCCCGAAGAAGCTCCACTGAGCGAAACATGTCAAGAAAATACGTGATATCTGTATCATAAATTGTTGTTTGCACTTTATGGAAAAAAATTTTTGGACAGTGTTGTACTATGTATGGCCTACCGATAGGCTCTTTTTAAATATAAATTGTAATAAAAATTATTTTTTTATTTCCAACATAGTTCGAATTGGTTGTTATAATTTTTGATATTGACACATTTAAAATCCCCAGGCTCTATGCCTACAGCCCCTTCTCCCTATTTCTACCAGCTATTTGATAGCCTGACAGTTTGCTTGAGAGCACGAGCAACATTAGTGGTCAGTGGAGTAGTGCACTCCTATTCCACCTAAAACTGATAAATAATAAGGGCGAATTACTGCTCCAGAATTAATGGTCAGTAGGGAGAAGAATTACTCTTCACACTGGTGGTCGCTGGGAGAAAGAATGTCCCAGCATTGGTGGACATTGAGCGGAAGATTGCATAAGTCTTGTGTGACGAAGTATGACCCAGCATAGGTGTCAGTCAGAGGATAAATGGCCCTGAATATTTGTTACTGTGGAGAAAAGTCTTCTCCCATGCTGCTCTGGTTCTGACATTGGTGCCAATACTATGCAGTTACTGTCTGGCAGCCAATCAGACAAGGTGCCCAAGTGCAGCAACACCCATGCATGCGCTTCCCTGCTGGCACCTGTATAAGAATGCTTCTATTGCCCTGATTTTTGGTATGATGCTGTGCTAATTCACCATTTAATGAGCAGGAGCAAGACAGGTGGCAGTTGATTTGCTGAACTAGAAAGGATTTATTGATTATTCAGGAACAATGTGTGTCATTTTTCAATATGGAAAACTGTACATATGTATGTACTATATCTCCATTGTGTATATATACCTGCTTGCATGAACAAAGTTAGGTGAAACATATCCAAGAGTTTTATTATTGCTGAGAGATTGCCTTTTATTTTTTGAATAAGCAGGTAAAACCTGCAGACATGCAAACTTTGGTTTATTCACCTTGCATTACCCAAAGAGCGAGGACAAATTGTGTTATTAGCATAGGCGTACGCACAGGGTGTGCGAGGTGTGCCTGGGCTCACCCTAATTACCCCGTGCACATTAGCATTATCGCTCTGTTGTCGACAGGCAGAAGTGAAAGATCTCCTTATTACTGGCTCTGTCATAAGAGAAGTGTTTACGCACTTCTCTTTCAATTTGCCAGCAAGGAGATCAATGTGGTGGGGTCATATATATGTAGACACACATACATGTGTTTGAGCTTTAGGGTGAACATCCTAATTCAATAGGCTGCGCACACCTATGTTTATTAGAGTCATCTCATGTGAACATTTATGCATACCTCCCAACATTTTGAGATGGGAATAAGGGACACCTACTGGCAAACTTATGTAAGCATAGGACACGCCCCCTGCCACACCCCCTTAAAGGAGAATTAACCAAGAAAAAGTTTAGCGCTTGCCGACCGCCGCACGAACATTTACGTTGGCACTATGGCACGGACAGGCAAATGGGCGTACAGGTACGTGCCTTTAAATTTGCCGCTGTGTGGTCATGCGCACACGACCCTGCCACGAGCTCTGTGAGTGTGATCGCGGGTCTCGCGGACTCGATGTCTGCGGGGATACCAGCGATCGTCTCACGGAGAGGAAGAACGGGGAAATGCTAATGTAAACAAGCATTTCTCCGTTCTGCCTAGTGACACTAACACTGATCACGGCTCCCTGTGATCGGGAATGGTAATCAGTGTCATGTCACATGTAGCCCCTCCCCCCCAGTTAGAATCACTCCCTAGGACACACTTAACCCCTGCAGCACCATCCCTGTTTAACCCCTTCACTGCCAGTCACATTTACACAGCAATCAATGCATTTTTAATCGCACTGATCGCTGTATAAATGTGAATGGTCCCAAAATAGGGCCAAAAGTGTCTGATCTGTCCGCAATAATGTCGCAGTCACAATAAAAATCGCAGATCGCCACCATTACTAATAAAAAAAAATATTAATAAAGATGCCACAAAACTATCCCCTATTTTGTAGACGCTATAACTTTTGTGCAAACCAATCAATAAACACTTATTGCGATTTTTATTTACAAATAATATGTAGAAGAATATGTATCGGCCTAAACTGAGAAAAAAATGTTTTTTATATATTTTTGGAGGATTTTTATTATAGCAAAAAAGTTTTAAAAAATTGCGTTTTTTTCAAAATTGTCGCTCTTTTTTTGTTTATAGCGCAAAAAATAAAAACCGCAGATATGATCAAATACCACCAAAAGAAAGCTCTATTTGTGGGGAAAAAAGGATGTCAATTTTGTTTGGGAGCCACGTCGCATTTGTCAATTAAAGTGACGCAGTGCCGTATCACAAAAAACGCTCTGGTCTTTGGCCAGCCAAATGGTCCGGGGCTTAAGTGGTTAATTAAATCTACAAGGGCTTTTTTTTTACCACTACTATTCCTTTATTTTGGCTTTTAAAATTTACAAATGCAGCAATTTAGAATTTGGATGAAAGGTTTAGCACTGGGAAACTCTTTTTGAAAGATAAAAAGTACATTTTATATACAACCAGGCCCGGACTGGCCATAGGGCACACCGGGCGTTTGCCCGGTGGGCCGCATTTTTTAGAAGGAGCGGCTTCTTGGTGACTGGGCCACACGGCGGGAGGTAAGCGGCGACCATGGTCCGGACAGGGTTAACACAGACCGCGGCTGCCGCTCACCTCCCGCTATACAGGCTTTCCTACAGCAGGGCCGGGCACCAGCATGCTTACGAGGTGCAGAAGGAGGCGGGAGAGAAGGCTCCTGTGACATGCAGGAAGCACCTGCACTGGACAGACACCTCGTGGGCTGGGCACGCTGGAGTTATGGCTGCACTCGAGGAGACAGCGGTAGCCTCTCTCCTAACACTGGCCGGGACACTGATAGCTGCACAGGGAGGAAGGTGAGCACACGGAAAAAAAAAAAAACATGCTCCAGTGCGTTACATCCCGCTCTGTAGTGGCAAGGAAAGGGAGTGGATTGGGGCTTTCTACTTTACTGGTCTGGGGCTGTCTATCACTGATCTGGGGCTGTCTATTACTGGTCTGGGGCTGTCTATTACTGGTCTAGGACTGTGTACTGGTCTGGGGCTGTCTATTACTGGTCTGGGGCTGTCTATTACTGGTCTGGGGCTGTCTGTGTACTGGTCTGGGGCTGTCTGTTACTGGTCTGGGACTGTCTATTACTGGTCTGGGGCTGTCCGTGTACTGATCTGGGGCTGTCCGTGTACTGGTCTGGGGCTGTCCGTGTACTGGTCTGGGGCTGTCTGTGTACTGGTCTGGGGCTGTCTGTGTACTGGTCTGGGGCTGTCCATGTACTGGTCTGGAGCTGTCCGTGTACTGGTCTGGGGCTTTCTGTGTACTGGTCTGGGGCTGTCTGTGTACTGGTCTAGGGCTGTCTCTTTACTGGTCTAATATAATTTTTTATAGTTTAGTTTACATGGTACGGTTTAATTAGCTATCCGGGTAAGCACAGAATTTACCAAACTACACACCTCTCAGAATGAATATCTGGTCACCAACCACCCCGCGAACGCCCGCCCCACATCTCCGCCCTACTTCCCCCAGGTATTGGGCTGCCCAGGCCTATTTTTTGTCCCAGTCTGGGCCTGTATACAACTATATGGATCAAACCAAAATGAGGAAAAAATGAGGGAGAAAGAGGGACAGAGGGACATTGCTCCAAATTAGGGACAGTCCCTCAAAATCAGGGACAGTTAGAAGCTATGATTTATGTCTAAAGACCACAATACATTTATGTCTCAAGACCACCAGCAACAGGATTACAAAAGGGAGCACTCACCCGCTTCCGTGATATCCTTCCCCCAACTGGCAGAAGCACTGCAGAATCTGACCCACCATTGAGGGACAGCAATGGTGCAACTAGAGTTGCCACCTCATCCCTTTAAACCCGAACACATCTGAATTACACAGGTTCTGAGGCTGGTTTAATGCGGATAAGGCACCAAGTAAGTTTAATTACTACCTTAATTAGCCTCAGAACCTGTGTAATTAGTATGTGTTCAGGTTTAAATCGATGAGGTGGCAACCCTAGGTGCAACACTTAGCTGGATGAGCCATTAGGGAAGAAGTGTTTTTAACGTGGCAGGGAAATTGCACCCGGCCACATAATCACAAGCAGGAAATGACCTTAAATATATCATGAATTTAATGGTATGCTGCATACTGATTGGAAAAACAAGAGTTGTAAGGCTATGCTTAATAAGTAATCAACAAAGACTTTACTGTAGGTGGTGCAGTTACTAGGAGGTGATGTAGATAAAAGATAAAAAGGTTGATCCAATCTGATGTCCTGTTTAAAGTCTCCTGGACACACCAGTGCAGCTCAATCAACGATCCTCACTGATCCTTCACTAGTGAATGAGATTTGTAGGAAGTAAACCCCTTTTATTGAATTTTCACTTGCTGGATGACAGATTTACTTAGGAAGCAATGACAGGAAATGATGACAACTACAGATAACAGCTTTTCTCTGACAATTTGTTATCTCCTCCTTGTGGCAAATTACTTTCCACCTTTCACAACAAAGCAATTATTTTGTGACTCTGTCCCCAGGCCACCAAATGCTGAAATTTAAATAAGGAATGGCTTAAAGCAGAATTTGGAATTTTTTGACATTTGTAATGATGCATGATATAGCAAACATTTACTGTAGCTCTCCAATTACAGAGATGTTTTCTGCTTTATGTGTTCTATCATAATCTGTAAATTTACAGTGAGTAGTATATCCAATTGTAAGGTATAGTCCCATGTTACAATTAAAAAAAAAACTGTTGTAAGAGAAACATTAGAGGCTGCCCCCTTCTGCTGAAAATGCTAGTAGACTGGCTGTCATTTGATTATTTGGCTTCAGTAATATAAATATGCTAGCAGATTAGGACTTCTTATTTACTCTTAAAGTGGCTTTAAACCTCAGACATGAAATATGCACAAAGCATATCCCTCTATTATTGTGTACTTATAGTGTGTCTCAATTAAAGCACTCAAGTGTCACTTTTGTCGGCTGCTTAGTTCCTCTGCTATCAGCATGAATCACTTCTGACATGTTTTCCTGACACCAAGAGAAAAATGGTGACAGGGGAGGGACCTTCAGCTTATTGACAGACTTGGCCCTGTTCCTCTGTGCTGTGTGGAGGGAGGTGTGTCCCTTCCTTCCAATCAGCTGTCAGAGCTCTCCTCACTGAACTCTGCAGAGTGTAACTTCAGCTCTCCGCCCCCTTTTTTCTGAACTCTCAGACAAGCTTTCAAATTCAGTACTTTGAATGGATGTAGAGAAGAAAGGCTGCAGATAGATATGTTTTATCTCTGTATATCACCTGAGGCCAGTCACTTATTAGGTATGTTTACCTTAAGGACCAAGCCTCTTTCTGAGATTTGTTGTTTACAAGGTAAAAACATTTTTTTTTTGCTAGAAAATTATTAGGAACCCCCAAACATTATGCATTTTCTTTTTCTAACACCCTAGAGAATAAAATGGCGGTCGTTGCAATACTTTCTGTCACACCGTATTTGCGCAGTGGTCTTACAAGCGCACTTTTTTTTGGAAAAAATACACATTTTTGAATTAAAAAATAAGACAACAGTAAACTTAGCCCAATTTTTTTGTATATTGTGAAAGATAATGTTACACCGAGTAAATTGATACCCAACATGTCACGCTTCAAAATTGCGCCCGCTCATGGAATGGCGACAAACTTTTACCCTTAAAAATCTCCATAAGCGATGTTTAAAAAATTCTGCAAGTTGCATGAGGTCTAGGGCTAGAATTATTGCTCACGCTCTACCGATCGCGGCCATACCTCACATGTGTGGTTTGAACACCGTTTTCATATGCGGGCGCTACTCACGTATGCCTTCGCTTCTGCATGCAAGCTTGTCGAGACGGGTCGCGTTTAAAATGTTTTTTTTTTTCTGTATTTATTTTACCTTTTCTTTTTAATTTTTTCAATGTTTGTTAAAAAAAAAAATTGTCAATTATATTCCTATTACAAGGAATATAAACATCCCTTGTAATATAAAAAAAGCATGACAGGACCTCTTAAATATGAGATCTGGGGTCAAAAAGACCTCAGATCTTATATTTACACTAAAATGCAATAATAAAAAAACAATTTTTAAAATTGTCATTTAACCACTTGACAACTGGGAACTTAAACCCCCTTCCTAACCAGACCAATTTTCAGCTTTTCACATTTTGAATGACAATTACTCAGTCATACAACACTGTACCCATATGAAATTTTTGTCCTTTTTTCACACAAATAGAGCTTTCTTTTGGTGGTATTTAATCACCGTTGGGTTTTTTTATTTTTTGCGTTATAAAAGAAAAAAGACTGAAAATTCGGTAAAAAAATGAATTTTTCTTTGTTTCTGTTATAAAATTTAGCAAATTCGTAATTTTTCTTCGTAAATTTTGGCCAAAATTTATACTGCTACATATCTTTGGTAAAAATAAGTACAAATTGGTGAATATTATTTGGTCTTTGTGAAAGTTATAGCGTCCAAAAGCTATGGTGCCAATATCTGATCACACCTGAAGCACTGACGGCCTATCTAATTTCTTGAGACCCTAACATGCTCTACCATTCTAATGCCGCGTACACACGGTCGGACTTTTCGTCTACAAAAGTCCGACAGCCTGTCCGACAGACTTTCGACGGACTTGCGGCGGACTTTCGACGGACTTGCGGCGGACTTTCTAACGAACAGACTTGCCTACACACGATCACACAAAAGTCCGTCGAATTCTTACGTGATGACGTACACCGGACTAAAATAAGGAAGTTGATAGCCAGTAGCCAATAGCTGCCCTAGCGTGGGTTTTTGTCCGTCGGACTAGCATACAGACGAGCGGATTTTTCGACCGTACTCGAGTCCGTCGGAAAGATTTGAAGCATGTTTCAAATCTAAAGTACGTCGGATTTGAGGCAAAAAAAGTCAGTTGAAAGTCCGGAGAAGCCCACACACGATCGGATTACCAGCCAGCTTTAGTCCGTCAGCGTCCGTTGGACTTTTGTAGACGAAAAGTCCGACCGTGTGTACGCGGCATAAGCCATACTCAGCTGTACTCTGCCTCTGTATGTGGCCAGGCTGTGGAAGTCTCACACATGTGGTATCACCATACCCAGGAGGAGTAGGAGAATCTATTTTGGGGTGTCATTTTTGGTATGTGCATGCCACGTGTTATAAATATTGTATAAATGGACAACTTTGTGTTAAAAAAAAAATGCATTTTAACCACTTTGCAAAATCAAGATTTTTTTTTTTTTTCACAAAATTGTCATATTAGCAGGTTATTTCTCACACACAGCATATGCATACCACAAATTACACCCCAAAACACATTCTGCTATTACTCCCAAGTACGGTGATACCACATGTGTGAGACTTTTACACAGCGTGGCCACACAGAGAGGCCCAACATGCAGAGGAGCACCTTCAGGCGTTCTGGAGCACCCAGGCCAATTCTGACATTTCTCTCCTACATGTAAAAATCATCATTTATTTGCTAGAAAATTACATAGAACCCCATATGACTCCTTGACTTTGTGCGGGGATATCTGAATGATGGGTGCAGCTACAGGCATCATTCAGATATCAGCTTTTTCAGCCAGCGATTCCCTACACCATAAGAATGATGGCTGTTCCACTGCTTGATCGTTCTTACGGAAGGCAAGAAGGGATGTCCCCCCTTCCCGCTGCCCTCTGGTGCTTCTACCGACTCACCGCTACGATCGACAATTTTGTGGAAAAAAAAAAAAATCTTGATTTTGCAAAGTGGTTAAAATGCATTTTTTTTAACACAAAGTTGTCCATTTATACAATATTTATAACACGTGGCATGCACATACCAAAAATGACACCCCAAAATAGATTCTCCTACTCCTCCTGAGTATGGTGATACCACATGTGTGAGACTTCCACAGCCTGGCCACATACAGAGGCTGAGTACAGCTGAGTATGGCTTAGCATGGTAGAGCATGGCCGAGCATGGTCGAGTATGGCTCAGCATGGCAGGGTATTGCAGGGTATCGCCAAGTATGACTGGGTATGGCTGGGTATGACAGAGTATGGCTGGGTATCACCGAGTATTGCAGAGTATGGCTGGGTATGGCTGGGTATTGCAGAGTATGGCAGGGTATTGCAGAGTATTGCTGGATATTGCGGTGTATTGCGGAGTATTGCGGGGTATTGCGGAGTATTGCGGGGTAATGCGGAGTATTGCGGGGTATTGCGGAGTATTGCGGGGTATTGCGGAGTATTGCGGGGTATTGCAGAGTATTTCAGAGTATTGCAGAGTATTGCGGGATATTGCAGAGTATTGCGGAGTATTGCAGGGTATTGCAGAGTAGTGCAGGGTATTTCAGATTATTGCACAGTATTGCAGATTATTGCACAGTATTGCAGAGTATTGCAAAGTATTGCAGGGTATTGCAGAGTAGTGCAGGGCATTGCAGAGTAGTGCAGGGTATTGCAGAGTATTGCAGAGTAGTGCAGAGTAGTGCAGGGTATTGCAGAGTAGTGCAGAGTATTGCAGGGTATTGCGGGGTATTGCAGAGTATTGCTGGGTATTGCGGGGTATTGCAGAGTATTGCAGGGTATTGCAGGGTATTGCAGAGTATTGCAGGGTATTGCAGAGTATTGCACGGTATTGCAGAGTATTGCAGAGTATTGCAGGGTATTGCAGGGTATTGCAGAGTATTGCTCAGTATTGCTGGGTATTGCAGAGTAGTGCAGGGCATTAGAGTATGGAGGGATGGCTGAGCATGGATGGATGGATGTGACTGTATTTGTCACAGAGCAGCGCTGTGGGCACTACAGATCCAGCCCACAGCGCTGCTGCCATCCGCTCTCTCCCTCTCTCCTCTGACACTGTTCCGATCGGTACACAGAGTGGGGAGAGAGGAACTGGCGTCATGACACATTTGTTTATATGTGATCGCTCCGTCATTTGACGAAGCAATCACATGGTAAACAGCCACGATCAGCGGCCGTTTACCGTGATCCGTCTCAGATGTTCTCGGGTGCGCGTCCCAGGGGGCGCGCAAGAGCGGGATTCTGGGAGGACGTCCATGGACACCCTCCCAGAATAAGCCAACAGCGCTGTAGCAGTCTTTTGGCTATGGCCCAGTTGGCAAGTGGTTAAAAAAATAATTTTAAAAAAATGGCCCTTTAAGAGCTGTGGGCGGAAGTGACATTTTGATGTCGCTTATGCCCTGCATTGTTATGGAGACAGTGGTGGCCATTTTCCATTAACTTGGCTCCATGCCTAACAGGAGAGAAGACCCGATCGGCTTTGGTAAGCAGCGGAGGGCACCAGAGCGCGGCAGAAGGGGGGGCCCTCTCCCACCGCCGATAAAAGTGATCTCGCTGCGAATCTGCCGCAGAGACCACTTCTATCTTGTAGCGGACTGCTCGTTTAAGAAGAGGATACAGGGGTTATGGCAGCTAGCTGCTGCCATGACAACGATATCCTCCTTCAAAGTACCAACATAAAACTGTGGCGGGCGGTCCATAAGTGGTTAAGGGTTTACAACCACTTTAAGCTGGCCATAGATGGATCAAACTCAACCAGTCAACTTTTGATCCAGATGACGCCATCCCTGTTCAACAGAAGTTGATCGTTAGATCAACTTCTATCAACCAGACATGCTGGGAAAACCTTCGATCAACAACTACAGTTTAATGGGCTGTAGGCGCTGATCAGTGCACTCTGACAGTGGAGAGCCCCGCTATCAGAATACAATGTCCCAGTATGGGGAAATTACCTCTATCCACCTTGTTTGTGTGGATGGCAGAATATGTTCATTTATTTTTCTTTCAGCCTGCTGGCTGAACAAAAAAATATGGTCCATCTACTGCCAGATTTATACTGACTTTCCTGATCTGCATTCGTGCTTTTAGATCAGCGCATTAAATTTCTGAAACCGGAAGATCAGTAAAGCAGCCAGTCAACTAGCATGTTCAGAAGGTGGTTAGCCCCCTTTTTTCTTTGCCACATTTACAGTTACAGTATTACATTTTGTTCTTCTTTATCAGCTTTATTTTAATGGCACTCTATAAAACAGCAGCAGCTAAGTGACAGAGAATACTTTGCTATTGTATTATAGGCACTATAATTTCCTAGATCCAAATTAACACGTACATTGTAGCTAATGTAACAGCAACATTTTAATCAAAGTAATCTAGCCTTCAATGCTTTATCTTGACAATGTTTTAACATGTGTTACCCCAACATGCTTTGAATGCAAATTCATCACACTAAACCAATGCAACTATGTAGCAGCACACCGTGCTCTGTTGTGGTGTGCTTGCAGCCCATTCGGATCAATAGGTTTCCTTAATGCAACACATGGGGACGCAGGGGCGCTATCCCTAATCCATACGCCCAGCCCCTTATCTACATGCAGGGCACCGGACGCATGTATTTCAACAGGGTTTTTTGTTTTTTAAGCACATGATTAGAGCCTGAGGCTCTAACAGGCTTCAAAAAAGGGTGGGCTCGGGACGCAGAGCACTGCGCCTTAAGCCCACCCAGTTATGTGACAATAGTGAATTAATATTCGCTATTGTCTTCCTGATTCTCCTCCCGGCCAATCAAGAAGCGGGTCCTGAGACCCGATTGGCCAGAGAGTCCTAGGACTCCCAGCCAATCGGGTCTCAGGACCCACTTCCTGTTTGGCCGGGAGGAGAAGCCCCGGCTCTTCCCGGATCCTCATGGAGTGAGGAGCAGCAGCCCTCCGTGTCATCTTCCTCCGTGTCATCTTCCTCCGTGTCATCTTCCTCCGTGTCATCTTCCTCTTCACAGTAAGGCCTCTAAACCCCCTCTCTTCCCGGATCCTCCTGGAGCAAGGAGAAGCAGCCCCTGTGTCATCCTCCTCCATGTCATGTTCCTCCTCACGGTAAGGCCTCTAAACCCCTGCCTTCCCGTCCATCTCCTGCTGGGGGGGGGTATTTGGCAACGATGCAAATGAGGGGGGCAGGTTTGTTTTCTGCCCCTCCCCCCCAAAAAATATTGAGCACCATCCGCCGCTGTGTTAACGTATGGTAAAATGGGTGTTAACTACCTGCATCATAATGAATATCTATGCCGACTGGACCTTCTTCGCCCCAGTATGCCCGGTATGTAGGAGTGGGGGTACCTTGAGCAGAAGATGTAATTGCTAGTTATTGCACTCAGACTTTGAAAATGCTCTTGCTGTGGAGTGAATTTCTGACAACAATGAACATATCATAGCACAGAATGGATTTAATGTACATCTATGTATTTGCACTCTCTGCTGCTTGTGCCCAATTATATACACTCTTCCTGCCAGCGGGAAGGGTCCTTGTGTCCCTCTTATCTTGCCTTCTTGCCTAGCATAGTTTTAAGGCTTGTTCACACTGGCAGGAAAAAACACTGCATTTAGACACAAATTTTCTGTATGAAAAGAAGGTTCTTACTGGCAGAGCTAGATCCCATTCACCCAGGCAGAATGAAATGCTGCTTTTAGATGCATATTTTCTGCATTAAAGAAAGGTTTTTGCTGACAGAGCTACAAGATCCTGCATAAAATACACACCTAAAGTACTCGTGTTTATGTGCAGTTTTA
This sequence comes from Lithobates clamitans, assembly GCA_037952925.1. Taxonomy (NCBI): domain Eukaryota; kingdom Metazoa; phylum Chordata; class Amphibia; order Anura; family Ranidae; genus Lithobates; species Lithobates clamitans. Next base: position 1,021,457 of record JBBGZY010000527.1, read on the forward strand.
TGCGTTTATATCCTCTATTAAACATACTTGTGTGCGTACGTGTGTAAAATCTGCGGATCTATGCACATATAATGTGTAGCTGTGGCTATTTATGTGCTTGGCTAAATGCAGCACACATTTTCATATGTAGACATAGCTGTGTATATGGGGTTATTGATTGCTATAGTGCTGCATTTAGATACACAATAAAACTATACGCTGTACGCATCTAAGCATGCACAGTAAAATCGGCAGTGTTAAATTTAACTCTGTGGGATTAAATATACACTTTCCTGGTGTTTATATAATCCACACTGTTAAGACAGAATTAAATTAACACTCATAAAAGTTGTTCAGCTCTATATTTTCACCGGATAGAGAGGATTGTTTACACTAATAGTGTTAAAGTGATTGTAAAGGATTGTTTTTTATTTTAAAAAAAATAACAAACATATCATACTTACCTCTGCTGTGCAGCTTGTTTTGCACAGAGTGGCCCTGAACATCCGCTTCTGGGGTCCCCTGTCGGCTCTCGTGGGCTCCTCCCTGCATCGGATAACCCCCTAGGAGAAGCGATCTCGCGAGGGGGTTACCGTGCAGCATTTGCGTCCACGACACAAATGCCAGACTCAGCCCCGCCCCCCAGCGCCCACGTCATTGGATTTGATTGACAGCAGCGGGAGCCAATGGCTGCGCTGCTATCAATCTATCCAATCAAGAGCCAGGACCCCGTGGAGAGAGGGACAGCGCATCCCCGCAGAGGAGATGAAGCGGCTCAGGTAAGTAAAACGGGAGGGCTGGGGGGCCGGTGACTGCCAGGTGTTTTTTCACCTTAATGCATAGGATGCATTGGGGTGAAAATTGCCTGTAATTCAACACCATAATGTTAACACTTTACTCTAAACAACTTAAAGCGGAGTTCCACACAAAAATGGAACTTCCGCTTTTCGGAACCCTCCCCCCCTCCGGTGTCACATTTGGCACCTTTCAGGGGGGAGGGGGGTGCAGATACCTGTCTAAGACAGGTATTTGCACCCACTTCCGGCATAGACTCCCATGGGAGTCTATGCCTCTTCCTGTCCCTCCGCGCTGTCTGCTGGGAACACACAGCTCCCAGGAGAGAGCAGGGACCAGTTACGATGCGTATGCGCAGTAGGGAACCGGGAAGTGAAGCCGCAACGCTTCACTTCCTGATTCCCTCACCTAGGATGGCGGCGGCAGCTGCCGAGAACCGAGCGGGTTCTCGGCGTCGGCCGCCGACATCGCTGGACCCTGGGACAGGTAAGTGGCCATTTATTAAAAGTCAGCAGCTGCAGTATTTGTAGCTGCTGGCTTTTAATATTTTTTTTTTTTAGGCGGTTTAGGTGGACTCCCTCTTTAACACCAGGATTTTAACACTGGTGATTTTCCTGTGTGCCATTTTTTATGCCCATGTGCATGCACCCTTAAAATGAGGGTGTTTTCCCCCAAAATATTTACAATAACATTACATTTTTCCTCCAAATCTCCTTGGTAGGCCCAACTCCAGGCCCATTCACACCTGTATTTTTCCACATGGCCACACATTACTGGAAAAAAACCTTCAGCCATTGGCTGGGGTGGATAAATTATCATAACCTATAAATTGTTACCTCTCACACTGACCACTGGAGACAACTCAACATCAGCAGAAATAATCAATGCTCTAAGCTTAGGAAACTTACAGTGTAAACAAAATTTGGTTGGTTACAGCCTAGCTGCAAAACAACACTAAATTTAGCTAGGGACACTCCAGTTCAAAGTGGTTCTAAAGGCAGATGATTTTTTACCTTAAAGCAATATTAGATCCTTTTTTTTATTTTTAAATAACAAACATGTCACAATTACCTCCTCTGTGCAGTTGGTTTTACACAGAGCAGCCCAGATCCTCCTCTTCTCGGGTCCCACACCGGCACGCCTGACTCCTCCCTCCTCCCGAATGCCCCCACAGCAAGCAGCTTGCTGTTAGGGCACCCAAGCTAGTGCGCTTCCGAGCCGCAGCTCTGTGTGTCCATTCACACACAGGGCTATGGCTCGGCCCACCCCTCCATCTCCTGATTGGCTCACTGGCTGTGATTGACAATCAGGAATGTGAGTCCCCACAGAGGCAAGGCTCTCATGGACATCGCTGGATCGAGAGGGGGCTCAGGCAAGTATTTGAGGGGGCTGCTGCACACAGATGTTTTTTTATCTGCATGCATAGAATGCATACAGATAAAAAACCTTGTGCCTTGTGCTTTTACAACCACTTTTATGCATTAGGGTAAAAAATCTTCTGGGTGCAGCTTGCCCCCCCCCCAGCCGCCCTTATACTTACCCGAGCCCCATCTCGATCCAGCGATGTGCATGAGAGAAGCAGCTCTCCCGGGTCTCTCCCAGCTGAGATATGCTCTGTGTGTGAATGGATAATTTCCATTCACAGAAGTGCAGCTTGGGGGCAAGGCTACTTGAGTGCCCCCAGAGCAAGAGGCTTTCTACCGGGGGCACTCGGCAGAGGGAGGGGCCAGGACCACCTGGAGGGAACCCAAAAAAAAGAGAATTGGGGCTGCTCTGTGCAAAACCATTGCACAAAGCAGGTAAGTATAACACAACCTTTAGAATAACTTTAAGGCAGGATCCCTACAATTGAAATTTGATTGGTTGACTTGGGCTACACCGGGTGCACATTGTCATTCTTCTCCCTGTTATTTTTTTAATATTTAACTACTATTGTTGTATTCATTGATTTTAACTATTTATGCCGTAGGCTAATGCTGAATGGCAAAGGGAATTGATTCCCTGTTTCTGTTTACATATTGCAGACACAGAAAATCGATTTCACTTTAAAAGCTATAGATTTCTTGATGTATACAGATGGATGTATTACGCGTTTTATTTTGCCGAAGTACAAACAGATGGGCACTGCCCCCACCTATAACTGGCCTTTGCAGCAAGGAGCACATGGAAGGGTGACGCATGTCTTACAAAACCAAAGAAAATGCCCAGTTCAACTTACCAACCGGTCTGCAACCAACCCAATTATCATGTCTAACAGTAAACTCCAAATTTTGAGAGCCTTCACAGTGGAAGCACATGCATTATAATAGATAGGCAGAGGGGAGGTGAGCCTGGAGGGAGCCCACCCTTGCTGCCATGGTGCTATATGCTGGGTGTCCAGTGCACCCTGTGTCCTTAAGGAGGGGTGGTTTCCCTCCAGGCTCACCTGTCCTCCATTATAATTGCATGTGCTTTCACTGTGGAGGCTCTCAAAATGTGGAGTTAGGACTGCAGATTATACTGGGGTGCTGTGAAGAGATTCTGCAGCTTACGCATGTATTTGCAAATATGTGCAAACAAAACCTCTGTTTTTAATACATACTGTTAGACAGGATAATTCTGTTGGTTGCAGTCTGGTCGGTAAGTTGAGCTGGAAATTTTATTTGGCTTTGTTTGACAGGATACGCTACAGCTAGTTCTTGTATTTTTTTTTAGTCTGACTGGACACAATGTCAGATTTGCACCAGGAGCAGCCCGTCCATTAAGGGCACATGGGCACCAACCCCCCATCCATTGCCGCCCCCCCCCCATCCATGTGTCCGGCCCCTTTCAGGATGCCGGATGCATGGATTCCAATGCGGGGTGGGTGTTTTTTTGAAGCACTGATTAGAGCCAGAGGCTCTTATAGGTTTCAAAATATGGTGGGCTCGGGGCGCAGAGAATGCGCTTACAGCCCACCCAGGTGTGTTACAACAGCGAATCCCTATTGCAACACTGATCCTCCTCCCGGCCATTCAGGAAGCGGGTTTTAACACCTGTTTGGGGGGGCAGGGGGGGCGTCACCCGCCCCCCCCCCCAAAAAAAAAACACCAGCCATCACTGATTTGCACTGAGAGAGGAAGGCAGTAAAATATAATCACTCTGCAGCAGGAAACAGAGCTTGCATATATAATGGGCCAATGTGGCTTCCCTCATATTCGTAAAGCAAGAAGGCTATTTGTAAAGTTGAATTTATTTTTATTTTTTTCGTTTTTTTATCAACAATTTCAGTTTTTCAATTTGAGTGATCTTTAAAGTATATTTGATTTAATTATTACATTTTAGAAATTTCTCTATCCCTTTTATTCAGTTTCAGCTGTTTTCCAGTGTGATTGACTTAAAGTGATGGTAAAGGCTCGCTTTTAAAAAAAATAACAAACATGTTATGCTTACCTCCTCTGTGCAGTTGGTTTTGCACAGAGCAGCCCAGATCCTCCTCTTCTCGGGTCCCTCTTTGCTGCTCCTAGTCCCTCCCTTTGAGTGCCCCTCAGACAGCAGCTTGTTACAGGTTGTCACCCAAGCTGAGTCAGAGCTCCATGTATCCATTCAGACACGGAGCCCCGACCTGGCCCCGGCCCCTCTCTCCCCTGATTGGCTGACTGATTTTGATTGAAAGCCGCTGCTCTGTCTCAGCCAATCTGGAGGAGTGTACTGGATTACTAAGGGGATCATGGACATTGCTGGAGAGAGAAGGAGGTCAAGTAGGTAATTGGAGGATGCTGGGGAGGCTGCTAGACACAGAAGGTTTTTTATCTTAATGCATCATAGAATGCATTAAGATAAAAAAAACCTTCTGCCTTTACAACTCCTTTAATTTATAAAGAGAAGGTTAGATGGTCAAGTAATTATAAATTTATAATGTAAGACCCAAAAATAAAACAAATTTCTGTCCAGAAATGTAAGTTTCTGGTACCTTTAATGGAGGCCGCAGAAGGGCACATTTCATCAAGGGCCGCTCATACTCTGGTCATCCTCACTGGAACTGAGTGCAGCCAATAGTGACCTGTATATGTATGTATGCAACACAAAGATCAGTAATGGAGAGATTTACCGTTTAACTTCTCTTCATGGCCTAATTATCTTAAAACTACCTACAGACATCAAACTGCGATCAGAAATGGAGAAAAAATCTAACTGCCAGAATAATTGAAATGAAATGAAACTATCTAATCGAAGGGATAAGCAGAAGCATATGATTTTTTTTATATCTGGTATCAGATCATTTTAAATCTGTAGTCTCCTTTACTCTGGTGCCAGGTGGCTTAATTTTTTAGAAAACAATAGAACAGTGTTTTTTAAAAACACTTTTCCTTTACTGAGGTTGGGTTTAACTATGCCTAAACACATGCAACTATGGGACAGATTTGGTCATTTTTAATCTGTTAATAATCAGGCTGGTCACACCCAAGCTCAATCTGAGTTAGCTGCCTGATCCGTATGTGTATGGACAACTTTAGGTTTACAGATGTTCAAGCGATTTGCCATAAATCTTTCTGTACTGGAATGAAGAAAGCCATAGTTTACTTAGTATGTAAGTCTCCCAAGGAATTTTCAGGTGGCATGTCCGGTAATCAGAAGCTGAAGAGGCAACACGTGCTCACCTGGCTTAAAGCTGACCCCCTGCCCTCAGTCAACACTTCAGCCCTGGAGCACAAACCTTTCCACAAGCCCTTGTTTATCTTTTAACACTATGATAAAAAGGATTTAGGTATCAGGTAATGAGCACCCGCAGGCAGGGTAGGCAGCCAGCCATTCTCTGCTTGTTTAGTCTTAAAGGAAGATCTTTTTTTTTCTCTAGCTGAACTCTGTCACTCAACACAACTCCACTAAGCCAGGCTAGGATTACACCCACCAGCTAACTGAGCCGACTGAAGGGTCTTCCAAACATTATGGCCTTTTAGCTATTCCCACTGCAAGTCTACTGGCAGCTACTAAAAAAACTCAAGTATTCACTTTCACAACCACACCAGAAAATCATTTATCTGTGCTTACAGCTGTAGAATAATTACACCTATGCCTGAGATTTATTTTACATGGTCTTAAAGCCGAGCAGTATACCTCTTCACTTCATCTATAATTGGAATGTTATATTTATAGGTGTTATCTCCCAGCTGCTATCTTCTCTTTTTCCTAATTATCTCTGAAAAATCCCGATAATCAGACAGCTGATGGGGTTCACTAGAGGGATACAAGTGCTCCTGGATATCTGAAGAGCTCATCGTTGCACACCAAGATTTTGTAATAATTTGTAAAAAGTTTATATAGCGAGACATGAATAATTCCCCTTCCCATGGAGAAAGGAAGCAGGTCTCTTTCCAAGATGCTGCTGAAGCTGTATGTTGACCTAGTCAGGAAAAAATCCCTGCAAATACAAACACACTGGTGATTCCTTAGAAGACAGGCAGATGTCACACCACAATTATTATTATTTATGGCACTTATATAGCACCGTCAATTTACGTAGCACTTTACATATACATTGTACATTCACATCAGTCCCTACCCTCAAGGAGCTTACAATCTAAGGTCCCTAACTCGCATTCATACATACTAGGGACAATTTAGACAGAAGCCAATTAACCTACCAACATGTCTTTGGAGTATGGGAGGAAACCCACGCAGGCACAGGGAGAACATGCAAACTCCAGGCAGGTAGTGTCATGGTTGGGATTCAAACCAGCAACCCTCTTTACTGCTACGTGAGAGTGCTACCCACTACACCACTGTGCCACCTCTCTGTGAGACATATACCTGCCAATTGCTAGGGGAAGTGTGGATAACTATGCCTGAACAAATTAGCATTTAACCTAGCATTTAATCTTTGCAATAATACAGATGTTTTTGTTCAACCAAACAGGCTGAATGAAAAAAAGCTGAGGAGGTCTCTGTACTAACTATGCTATATTGGCTGACATAGAGGCCATTGGCTGAGGGCACTGAGCGGAACTGCTGGTTTTCCAGCATGCTCGTTCAACAAAAGCCGGTCATCAGATCGGTTTGTGTCAGACAAGGACTTGTACACACAGGCCGAACGTTGGCTGGTTTCTACTGTACTAGCTGATTTTGGCCAATATTCGGCCTTTGTGTACTGGGGTTAACAGTACAACTGAACCAGCGCTGTTAAAAGGGAGATTCAGACTTTTTTTTCAATGGGTCTGAAAACAAAAAGTACTGCCTGGACATAAAAGGCCTTTGTTAATATTAGGCACCTAAGTGTTTGCTTGCCTTGTATCTTCGATAACATGTGTATATCTCAAGAGGACCCGCCTGGGGAACATGCAGCAACAGAGGAAGGAGACCTGTACCAAGAGAAATACAGGAGCTGTCACTGCTGAACTTCTACAGAAAATGCTGATGTCCTGGCCGTTTCACTTTGTTACTACATAGAGAAGCCATAGAAGCAATGATCCATAAAAAACCTAACAGTGGAGACAAACAGAGTGGAGGCTGAGGGTATATGCAAAGTGAGCATAACGTCTTGGTCTGGTGAGTGTGGAGGCAAAGGAGGGGAGCGCGGAGTGGTGACCTGCACACAAAACACTGAATGTATTTGAAGTTTACAGCACAGAGCACTTTTAAGCACAATGGATTTGGTTACATAATTTGTTACATATGTGGACTAGTTTGGATGGATACTTCAGCACTTTATGCTATATGAATTTAGATGGACACTTCAGCACTTTATGTTATATGAATTTAGATGGACACTTCAGCACTTTATGTTATATGAATTTAGATGGACACTTCAGCACTTTATGTTATATGAATTTAGATGGACACTTCAGCACTTTATGTTATATGAATTTAGATGGACACTTCAGCACTTTATGTTATATGAATTGATTTACTTATCTATAGCACTATTGAATACATTTTATAGCACTTTCTATGAACTGATTACTTTGGAACACTAAGCAAGTATTTATTCGCACTTTAAGTAGTGCCGCACATATTTGATTTTGATATTTGGATTACTCTTGAGTAGTAGTCACTGCGCAGGCAGCCACTCAAGAATTTAACCCCTAGAGTCTATTGTATATACTAAATAATATTCATGCCCTAAAAGTGACCAGTGTTCAGGTACAGCGAAAGAGGGTGCCATAATTTTCCAAACCCAGAATATGAGCCTCCATCCCTGCCACACCGATTTCCAAAATTAGTACCTGCACTACTTTTGGCGACTTTGGGGGCGATTTCAATAGACATCTGTGCAGGAACCCACACAGATGTCTTTTAAATCACCCCCAAACTCGCACTGAAATGTGGGTTTGAAAGATTTCAAACCTGCCTTCAGTGTGAACAAGGGCTCCAAGTCCCAGTAGCATCTTGTACAATGTCATATTCTTCACAAATGGTATGTCAATTAATACCAAAAGACCCTGGATCGCAGTAACTCTAAAGGCCTCTACACACGATGCGAAAATCAGATGGAAAAATTTTTACGACGAGCTGTCTGCCGATTTTTGGATTGTTAGTACGGGGCTTTAGATTTCGCCTTTACATACATACAAAACTATTCAACACATTACGTTACTTCTGACGTTGTATTCTGTCATACGAAAATTTTCATATTGTGAGTAACCTCTTCACTTTCATCAACTTAGACATGCTATACATGCCCAATTTGGTACCCTAGATGATATCACTGACCTGCCCCCGTTGGAAATAATGCTTAGGCAACCAGAACACACTAAACTAGTATCCACTTACTATGCAGCCCTAATGACTGACTTTAACCCTAGGTTTCATAAAGCACAAGAAAAGTGGGCTTCAATGGGTATTTCCATGATGACTGAGGACTGGTCAGAATTTAGCGACACATATAAAACTTCTGTTATCTCTTCTCGAGGCCGTATCATGCAGGTTAAAATCTTTCATCAGACTCACCTTACTCCAGCTAGACTACATAAGATGGTTCTTTTGCCCTTGGCTGTCTGCTTCCGTGGCTGTAGCCAGGAGGCCGACTTCCTACATTGTTTTTGGTCATGCCCAATAGTTAGGGACTTTTGGGAGGAAGTGGGTGCTTTTATATCGACTGTGTTGGGTCTTCCCAACATAATTCACCCAAAGAATTGCCTGTTAGGCGTTTTTGGTGACTTACACATACCATCCCATGCCAAGAGACTGCTCCATATACTTTATTTTTATGTTAAAAAATCTATTCTACTGTCCTGGAAGGGTGCACAGACCTCTTTGAAATCCCTCTGGTTAAAACTCATTAATGACTCTATTCCACTGTATAAACTGACTTTTGAAATCCAGAAACGGAATAAAACCTTCTATAAAATTTAGGGAAAATGGTTGGCTAGTCCGTTAACCCTTTCTCAACACTGATTATGATTGATCATTGATGGGCCGTGCCCCAGGAACCTCTACTACATGGTCCTTTAATACAGTTATGCCATACAAGTATGCCTATATTCCTTAATCCTTATTATTATAAATATCTCAGGTCTTATGCAATGATTTCTGTCTACTTGATATGCGTGAACAAATTGCATTTTGGTTACCACCTCTATATGACCAGATTGTCAGCGGACTTTTCCAGCCGCAAATCTGACGGACTTTAGATTTGAAACATGCTTCAAATCTTTACGTCGTAACTACGCCGGACCCAGAAATCCACTTGTCTGTATGCTAGTCCGACGGACAAAAACCCAAGCTAGGGCAGCTATTGGCTACTGGCTATCAACTTCCTTATTTTAGTCCGGTGTACGTCATCACGTATGAATCCGTCTGACTTTTGTGTGATCGTATGTAGGCAAGTCCGTTCGTTAGAAAGTCTGCCGCAAGTCCGCCAAAAGTCCGCCAAAAGTCCGTCGAAAGTCTGTAGGACTGGCTGTCAGACTTTTGTAGCTGAAAAGTTCGACCGTGTGTACGCGGCATAAGTGTGTGTACGAGGCTTAAGTCTAGAGAAAAAAATGTGGAGAGGTAGCTTGTGCTCTAGCAAACAAAATTAAAATGTGCAGCTCTCTCGCTGCATTTTTCCTTTTTTTCTTTTTCTTTTTTCAATTGTACATGTTTATGGAATGAACATTCTATCTGTGTGTGTGTAGCATGTTTTACAAGACTTCCTTAGATATTCATTTCAAACTAATTTTACAGACACATTTTAGGGCTGCAATGGTGACTATACACAGATAGCTAATAGCATGGGATGTAAGAAAAATGTGTACTATTTGCTCAGGCTAGGATGTGTAATTTTTGGGGGGTAATAAGAGAATGTTAAGATGTATGTTAGAGTGTTAGAAGTGCTAACTTACTCATATATAACAATATTTTGAAAAATTCTTGTAAGGCACAATCATTCCTTTTTTTCTATGAAGAACAGGGAATTAACTTTTTAACATCTTTGTTCTGCATCAAGTCATCAACCAAGTCAGGTAGATGATTGGACTAGGTCCTAGTTCACATTACTTGGCCAACATGGGATAGGATGGACAAATGCCTTGCTGAAACATCTGTTCATCTGCGGTCAGCCTAACATGGGTGCGCAAAGGAAAGATTGTAAGGTTACGGCTGAAAGGAGCAAGCCATTGCATTTTTGGTTCCTGAACATGGTGATAGTGAGTTCCATTGTAAGAGCAAAGGTAAATACAAAGCATTATTTTTTGTAAGAGCAAGTTGAGGACAGCCCTGGAAATTAGGGGCATCTTAGGCCTATGCATGATTAACCAAGAATGAACCACACTTAAGTCTTCGAAAGGCTGCCACTAGCCCTAATTACGAGACTTTTACAAGACAATGATTTTCCACTTTTGTGCCCTTAACAGATAAGCGCTCATCTGTTTCAGTGATTTTCTATTCACACATGGCTCATGGAACCTGGAACAAAAGATGTTTTTAGAAGAGGAGTGTGTGGAAATGAACAACCACAAAAAGCCCTGTAGCAATGTGAGATGTTTCTTTTCCATATTTGCTGTAAACAGGACAATATACTAAAGTGATGTTTGTTTATTAAAATTATTTTGATAAACTCCCTTTTGATAATATGGATGCTGGGAATGGACAGTATTGGTTTTTGATTACTTGAGGTATAATGTGTTTATGTTTGTTGTTACACATAGGTAAATATTCCACACATTGTTCAGTGTGGTAGGTTCCAAAAATCTGAAACTTTACTAAGAACACCCCTTTAGCCTGATGACTAGGTGCACAATCAGGTCATCTCTCTGTTTCGTCAGTTTTCTTCTCCTGTAAGTATGTTTACTGTCAGCACATGTGCACTGCAGCAATGCTTAAAGTGATAGTAAAGGTTACATTTATTTTTTGCTAAAATAAACAAACATGCCATACTTACCTGCTCTGTGCAGTGGTTTTGCGCAGAGCAGCCCCAATCATCCTCTTGTTGAGTTTCCCCCGCCAGTGCTCCTGGCTCCTCCCCCCTACTGAGTGGCCCTAGGGAAAGCTGCTTGCTCTGAGGGGCACTCATGCATGCTTGCTCCCGAGCTCCCTTTGCGTGTCCAGTAGACACACACAACGCTGTTATGCCCCACTCCCACCTCACTGGCTGTGATTGACAGCAGAGGGAGCCAATGGCTGCCACTGTTGTGTCTCAGCCAAGTAGGAGGGAGAAACTTGGGAGAGGCGCTGCACTTGTGCACATCGCTGGATCGGGATCAGGCTCAGGTAAGTATTAGGGGGGCTGAGAGGGGAGCTGCATACTGAAGGTTTTTAAATGTAAAAAACCTTCAGCCCTTAGAACCACTTTTAGACCCCTTTCACACCGAGGTCATTTTGCAGGCGCTATAGCGTTAAAAATAGCGCCTGCAATCCGCCCTCAAACAGCTACTCCATTGTCTCCAGCGTGAAAGCCTGAGGGCTTTCACACTGGAGCGGTGCGCTGGCAGGACGTCAGGAAAAGTCCTGCCAGCAGCTTCTTTGGAGCGGTGAAGGAGCGGTGTGTTTACCGCTCCTCCATCGCTGCTCCCTATTGAATCAATGGGGCAGCGCTGCAATACCGCCGGCAAAACACCGCTATTGCAGCGCATTGCGGGCGGTTTTAACCCTTTCTCGGTCGCTAGCAGGGGGTAAAAGCGCCCCGCTAGCGGCCGATTTGTGCCACAAATCCGACGGTATAACACTGCTAAAAATAGCAGCGTTTTACCGCCAATGCTATGGGCGGCTCGGTGTGAAAGCCGTCTAAGAGAGAACATTGTTGATTACTTGTCTCTACTTTGTTTCTGAACTATAAATAGAATGGATAAGTGTCTAGACATTTATGTACATAAAACGTTGGATTTCTTTTTTTATTGTTGTGTGGTTTTTTAATGTGTTGTATACCAGAAGCACAGCAACATAGTCATACAGGTGACATTGTATAATGTTATTTAAGCATTTTACAAAGAGCACACAAACAGCATTAGAACAAGAAGTCACGAGGTAAGCATAAACCTGCTTTAGATTTCAGTAAATGGTTTCAATGCTGTTGTGTGTTTGTCCAAGCATCGATCAAAGGGTAAACTTTTCTATCTGGGTATGCATATGTTTGTCAGCCAACTGCCCAGGGATGCAATCCTGGTATACTTCAGTTATATGAAACTATTACTTGTTAGTGCATGTTTGATGCAGATGCATCAAGTTAAGGAAGATCTGCTGAGATGTGTGTTTAGTTATGTGTATTAGGACCTTGAATGGGGAAGAAGGGATTGGGAGTCTAGTGGAGTAATGATGACAGAAGGTGATAGAGAATAAAAGAGAAAAGGGGGATAAGGGAAGGAAGGTTATTTGGGATAGCTCCTAAGAAGGGAGGGGGGGGGGGTCAGCAGTAGTCACTGGAAGGTGAAGATGTATAATCAATAGAAGGATGAAACAAAACATTGCTCGAACAAAGAGTTTCTGAATCTAATTGTCCTTCTTGTCTGTTTTGACAACAGGCCTTAGTTTTTTAAAGTTAGAGTTTTGAATGTTAGAGAACCTTAGTGAACAAACAGCATGGTGAAGGCCAAGGAACACACCAGACAGTTCAGGGATAAAGTTGTGGAGAAGTTTAAAGCAGGGTTAGGTTATAAAAAAACATCTCAAGCTTTGAACATCTTACAGAGCACTGTTCAATCCATCATCCAAAAATGGAAAGAGTATGGCACAAACCTACCAAGACATGGCCGTTCACCTAAACTGACAGGCCGGGCAAGGAGAGCATTAATCAAAGAAGCAGTCAAGAAGCCCATGGTAACTCTGGAGGAGCTGCAGAGATCCACAGTTCAGGTGGGAGAATCTGTCCACAGGACAACTATTAGTTGTGCACTCCACAAATCTGGACTTTATGGACGAGTGGCAAGAAGGAAGCCATTGTTGAAAGAAAGCCATAAGAAGTCCATTTGCAGTTTGTGAGGAGCCATGTGGAGGACACAGAAAACATCTGGAAGAAGGTGCTCTGGTCAGATGAGACCAAAATTGAACTTTTTGGCCTAACAGCAAAATGCTATGTGTGGCGGAAAACTAACACTGCACATCACTCTGAACGCATCATCCCCACTGTGAAACATGGTGGTAGCAGCATCATGTTGTGGGGATGCTGTTCTTTAGCAGGAACAGGGAAGCTGGTCAGAGTTGATGGGAAGATGGATGCAGCCAAATACAGGGCAATCTTAGAAGAAAACCTGTTAGAGTCTGCAAAAGACTTGAGACTGGGCAGAGGTTCACCTTCTAGCAGGACAACGACCCTAAACATACAGCCAGAGCTACAATGGAATGGTTTAGATCAAAGCATATTCATGTGTTAAAATAGCCCAGTCAAAGTCCAGACCTAAATCCAATTGAGTATCTGTTGCAAGACTTTAAAAATGCTGTTTGCAGACTTTCTCCATCCAATCTGACAGAGCTTGAGCTATTTTGCAAAGGGAAATGGGTAAAAAGGTCACTCTCTAGATGTGCAAGGCTGGTAGAGACATCCCCAAGAAGACTTGCAGCTGTAATTGCAGTGAAAGGTGTTTCTACAAAGTATTGACTTAGGGGGCTGAATCCAGCTCTTTCCCTTCACAAAACTACAGCATCAAAGTTTGGCCTCTTTTATAGGTGTCATAATGAGCTGATGTATTGGTTAATTCTCTTGGACAGTAGCAAAGATTGTGTTACTTGGGATCAGAGCAATATGAGTAAACTGAAGGCAAACTGTGTGTATATGTTGTAAATCAGAAAATAGCTTGAGATTGTTGTGCAGAGTAGACACATAAAGCAAGGACAAAAGTATTGTTGTTGTATTACAGTGTACTTACACCCACGCAAACAAATTAGTAAATAATATGGATGAATATTCAAATTAACAAATTATAAAACAAAGGAGCTGCTTGTCATCGGACCTTTAACAAAGTCCAAAGATGTATAATCAAAATATCTCAAAGGATATTATTATTATCTCATGTATTTTTTTCCAATAAAAAATCAATACTGTGCCATCAAATACATCAACCCAGATAGCAAGCAATTGTGCTGTAAGTTTGAAAATGACTTGCTAAGCCTTTTGCTAGACTTGCCAGGCTTCACAAGTTTGTTGTACAATTGCAGCAAGCTCACATTGCATGACTCCAGATCAACTTTATTTGCAAACATTCTGTAAGTTTGCTGCAAGTTTTGGTTCAGTTATTTTGTGCAATAGTCATTCCACCACAGGGGTCACTGTGGCTGAATTTTCATGCTGTAGACTTACAGAACTCTTGCTGTAGACTCACCACTGCAACTTTGCTCTTGCTAGAGACTTGCCGCACAAATTTGATACACATTGGAAAAGTGTCAACTAGAACTTGTGCTTCAAGTGCTTTACAAGTGTACAACTTGCCAGTTAAAATGGCAAGTTAACAGAATGACAATTCAACACTGCCACAAATTTGTGGCACGTTATCCTTGCTATCTGGGAAAATATCATGCAGTGCAAAGAGAAAAAAAAAAAGAAAAATATAAAAAATATAATATAAAATAAATCTGTCCATGCAATGCAATCAGTGCAGTAATATTTTAAAAAAGTGCTCAGTGATATAACAGATGATAATTTGTGACAATGGGGGTTATTTACGAAAGGCAAATCCATAAACATATATGTACGGTGTAAGTAGTGGAAGCAAGGAGCATGTCCAGAAAACATAGCCCATGGGGGGTGAAAAAAATCACATTTGACCTTGATTCATCATTAAAGTCAAAAATTGGAGGTGAGCATTCACTGTTTACATGAGGTGCAAGCATGCAGAGCATGGGTGGTGTGTGACAATTTGGAAGATATTTGCATACGCCATATATGCTGGTGGTTGGCAGCATGATATCATATGGTCTCTGTGTTATTTGGATTTTTGTTGATACTAATTGTGAAATGAAGTTGAGCTACATCATAATTTATTACTCCATTAGTAAAGCCAGTGGTGGCCTGTTCATTAGCGCACAGGCACCGCTCCCCCTATCTGTGCGTCTCGCTCCCTAATCTACATGCGGGGTGCCGGGCGCATGGATTACAAAAGGGTTTTTTGAAGCATGTGTTTAGAGCCAGAGGCCGAATATGGGCAGAGAGGAGTGACAGTCTCCCCCCAAAAAAAGATATCACCAGCCACCAGTGAGTAAAGCCCATTGTTTACAGAACTCAATAGTTCAAGCTAAAATCTACATACAAAAATGAATTCCTCATCATTGGTAACTCATCCTTTATCGGAAATCTCAGCTGATGTTCCAATCAAGTAGGCAGCTACTCTGTTCTTTGGAAATTCTTTGTCATGCATCACACATACACTGTATATAAGTTGAAAAATAAATATAATACAACAGTTAAAACTTGTATAAACTTTAAAAACCTAAATATAGACCACAAATAATTGTAGTGTGCTTTGCAGAGCTTGGGCTGTTTGCAGATTTGTTCATGAAGATATCAGAAAACAACCATGGCCAACAACTAATGGTGTCCTATTATGGCCAGGGCCGTTTTTAAAGGTTTGAACCCTGGGCAAACATTTTCTTGCCCCCCTCCCCCTCGTGCAATTTTGTTCTCTACCTGCTCTGAGACATACAAAAAAATAGCAGTTTACTGTATCAGATCACTCCTGGGATCAGTGGCAATGTTGGGGTGGGGGTGATCAGTTGCAATGCTGGGGGGTTGATGGGATCAGTGGCAGTGGTGGGGGGATGGGATTAGTTAGGAGGCAGTACACTGTGGCAAATTCTGAATCATGTAGAGCAAAGCTGGAAATCTTTGGCAAGTATATAGTGGGGGATTTTACACTGACCACCAATGTAATGGGGAATTTACAATGACCAGCAATGTGAGGGAGGATTTACACTGACCACCAATGTAATGGGGAATTTACAATGACCAGCAATGTGAGGGAGGATTTACACTGACCACCAATGTAATGGGGAATTTACAATGACCAGCAATGTGAGGGAGGATTTACACTGACCACCAATGTGAGGTGGGATTTGTACTGACCACCATGTAACGAGGGATTTTATGCCACCCACCAATATAAGGAGGGATTTCTACACTGACACTGATTTAATAGGAACATTTACACCAACCACCAGTGTAAGGAGGAATATACAATGAACCCAGCGTAAGGGGGAATTTACACTGACAACCATTGTCAAGGAGATTTGTACTGACCACTAATGTAAGGTGACACTACACCGACCACCAATGTTAGGGGGGATTTACACTGACCACCAATGTAAAGGGGGATTTACAGTGATCACCAGTGTAAGGGCAATTATGCACTTAACACCAATTTAAAGGGAAATATACACTGATCACCAATGTAATGAAGAATTTACACTGACAATCAATGTAATGGGGGATTTTACGTCAACAACCAATAAAGGGGGATTTCTTCACTGGCCACCAATGTAAGGGGAGATTTGCACTCGCCACCAATGTAAGGGGAGATTTACACTCGCCACCAATTTAAAGGGGGCTTCTACATGGATCACCAATGTAAGGCAGGATTCGAAACTGACCACAAATGCAAGTTTGGATTTTTTATTTATTTTTTTCACAATTTTTTTATTGGGTTTTACATAAATACAGCAATATGGCACAAAAGGAGGGCATGAGAACAATATAACATAGCATAAGTAGTACAAAAGTCGCAGTTTTGACATTGTGGAATATCTAGTAAATATGTAGTCGAAACAGACCGGCATAGGGAGATATAGGCATAATCTAGTCACCCCCAGGCACGATATTTAAAGGAATATTACATTTTTATTGTTTCACTTTAAGCATTTTTCAAATCACTGCTTCCGAAAAAAACAGACGTTTTTAAAACTTTTTTTGCATTGATACATGTCCCCTGGGACAGGACCCAGGTCCCCAAACACTTTTTATGACAATAACTTGCACATAAGCCTTGAAATGAGCACTTTTGGTTTTTCATGTTAGTGTCCTATAGACTTTAACAGGGTTCCGCGGCTTTCACATTTGTCGCAAACACAGCATGACAGGAAAAAGGGGTAAAAGGTTTCAATAACCCCTTTTTCCTCATGGGAGAGTGGCAGGATGGGGCAGTTTCAAGGCTCCCCCAAGGGGAGCCAGCTGAGGCTCCCAGGTGGACACCTGGTGCTCACATGGCCTTGAGGAGTAGTACATGTGACTCTCCCGGGCTTTTTTGAAGTACTAGGGATAGAACTGGTTAAATCCGGTTGAATCCAGTAAGAATAGGGCTATATAAACAGGGTTCCGTCCAGTCAGGGTCATTCGCCTCAGAAGACAGGAGCTGTGGTGTTCTAGGAGTTTACTCCATTGAGCAAACAGAGTCTTCTGAGGCCGGAAGATGAGCCTGATGCGGCGGCTGATCGAGAGGGCTGGAGAAGAAGGAGGAGAAGCCTGGATCCGGCAATGCCTAGACCTACCTCGGGCTCCGTGTCAAGAGGCTCCGGTGGGAGCCACAACGGCCATAGGAGGTCCGGGGAGCTCGGCGGCTGAAGTCCGGATGGCGGTGGCGGAACCCATCCCCAATGAGCCGGCGTCGCGTCAAGAGGAAGAAGACGCTGGACAGAGGGAGGAAGATCCGTGTCACATGATTCGTGACCCTTCAGCATCCAGGAGCGGAGCGAAGAGGCGGCGCATCCCTCGCCGACGTCACTCCCCTCCACCACCAGCGGCCAGCAGCATGGAGAGAGCGGCTTCGGGAGGAGGCGGCACATCAAGAGGCGTGGCCAGAGGCGCGGCTAGAGCGTCATCTGACGCCAGAGTAAGTAGGAGCTCGGCAGCAGGTTCGGCCGGAGGACTGACAAGCGGCGTGTCAAGAGGCGGAGCTAGGGGCGGGGCTTCAGCTAGGCAAACCTTCATTCCTCCACAGGAGGATTCATTACTATGGCAACAGTTAGCACAGCCTGAGGTCAGTAATAGAGATACGTTTGAGTTGACTGGCAATCCTTCTACCATTAGTCAAGCACACAGAGAATTTGAGGAAGAAGGCTTAATGATTTCTCAGGATGGTCAGCACACACAGATACAAGGGAAGGGTGAGTTAAATACTGTTCCTAGTTTAGTAAACATAGCTGAGCTTTTGGCTAAATTAGCTAAAGATATTTCTGTAGCTTCCAGTCAGGCTCGAGCTCCTCCAACACAGGAAAATTCTCTTATGGGAGTTTGGGCGCCATCTAGTGGTTTGTTAGCTAATGAGCAGTCTTCAGATTCTAATGCTTTTTATCATTTAGCTAGATCACAGAATTTACCTGAAACGTGCTTAAAAGAACCCATGGCTTGTACAATTTCTCCGTTAGGTTATCATTTGTCTATTACAGTTAAAGATAAAATTTGGAGAGGAGAATTTTTAGATATATTATCTTTACTCCCTTCTGCCAAAGAATTTCTTATTAAAGACAAAAAAGAGGAGGATGACAGAAGGAGGCCAGTAGCACGGTCATTTAATAATTGGTTACAGGCTTTTTGCATTTTTTCGGGAATTATGTGTGAGAAATTTCCGGAAAAAAGCGTTGGCCTTTTTCAACATTTGGACATTGTTTTAGAGGCTTTTAAGAACTTTGGCGGTACTGCATGGTTTAATTATGACGAGGCGTTCCGACAAAAATTGTCAGTACATCCAACATTGAATTGGGGAGTGAAGGACGTGGGCCTTTGGCTCAATCTTTTTCTTCCCCAAAGACCGAGTTCTGTTAGACAGATCCAAGGTTCTCAGCCAACAAACAGTTCCAATTATAGAAAAGGCATCTGTTTCAACTTCAACGATGGTCAGTGCAAATGGCCAAACTCGTGCAAATATCGACACGAGTGTGCTTTTTGCACAGGAACACATCCAATTTCGAAATGTTTCAAGAAGATGTCAGCTAATAACCAGCAATCAGGGATGTTTCAAAAAAGCAATTACACCAGTGAAGCTGCAAAATATGCTCCCTTGGCTCAGAATGTTTCCAGACAAGTTGACGGCTCAGCTGTTAATTGAAGGTTTTAGTGATGGATTCTGGTTACCTAAATTTTCAGGTATGGGGTGTACACTAGTTAATAATCTTAAATCTGTAGATCAATTTTCTGATGTAGTCTATTCAAAGATTTTTAAAGAAATTTCAGAAGGTAGGATTGCAGGTCCTTTTAGTTCTCCTCCTTTTGAGAATTTCAGAATTTCCCCTTTAGGTATTGTACCAAAAAAAGAAAA
Source organism: Lithobates clamitans (assembly GCA_037952925.1). Classification (NCBI taxonomy): domain Eukaryota; kingdom Metazoa; phylum Chordata; class Amphibia; order Anura; family Ranidae; genus Lithobates; species Lithobates clamitans. The sequence goes on from JBBGZY010000527.1 coordinate 1,040,839, forward strand.
AAATTCTTTTAGATTAATACATCATTTGTCATTCCCTAAGGGCCAATCTCTTAATGATCAGATTGATTCTAATCTGTCATCAGTCACCTATGCCTCGTTTGAAGACGCTTTGTCAAAACTGAGATATTTAGGCAAAGGGGCCCTCATGGCAAAAGCTGATATAAAATCGGCATTTCGCCTTCTTCCCATTAACCCAGAATGTTTTAATTCCTTAGGTTTCTTTTTTGATAAACAATTTTATTTTGATAAATGTTTACCAATGGGTTGTTCCTTGTCCTGTTTTTATTTTGAATCGTTTTCATCTTTTTTAGAGTGGGTTGTTAGTGTAAAGTCTGATTCTCAATTTTTACTTCACTATTTAGATGATTTTTTATTTCTAGGTTTAGCTAATTCTTTGAATTGTACGTTTTTATTGGACACATTTTTCAGGATCTGTAGCGATTTTGGTATTCCACTTGCACAGGAAAAAACAGCTGGTCCCTCAACTTGTCTTGAATTTTTAGGTATTACCATTGATACAGAATTAATGGAATTTAGGCTGCCGGAAGAAAAAATTAATAAACTTTCGGCGTTATTATTTATTATAATAAGAAAGAAAAAAGTATGTTTAAAAGAAATGCAGTCGCTATTAGGTTTGTTAGCATTTGCTTCTAGAGTTATGCCAATCGGCAAAGTTTTTTCTAGAAAATTGTATATGTCTATATCAGGGTTAAAATCACCCTTTTCTCATGTCAGAATAACTCATGATATGAGAGAGGATTTACTAGTTTGGTTACAATTCCTTACACATTTTAATGGGAAATCCGTATGGCAAGAGGAGTTTATTTTGGATAAAGACTTTTTTCTGTTCACTGATGCTGCTGGTTCTTGTGGTTTTGCTGCAATTTGGCAAGCTCATTGGTGCGCAGATAGTTGGAATCCAAAATGGCAACAGAAGGGTCTTTTAAAAAATATAGTCCTTTTAGAGTTGTTCCCGATAATTGTAGCACTTGAAATTTGGGGTCACTATTTTAAAAATAAGCGTATTTTAATTAGGACTGATAATAAAGGAGTAATGTATGCGATTAATTGTCTAACATCTAAATCTCCGCCGGTCATTGTCCTATTGCGTTACTTGATTTTCAAATGTCTACATTTGAACATTTGGTTGAAAGCAATTCATGTGTCAGGTAAGGACAATGACTTGGCGGACTCCTTATCTCGATTTCAGATGGATCGATTTTTTCAGCTGCTTCCAGATGCGGACAGAGTAGGAATACGGTGTCCTCCCATATTATGGGATCTGGTTTGAGACCAATATCGGAGTATATAGAAAACTCGATTGCTCCCTCAACGCTGGCTGGATATCAATCGGCCTGGCTGTTTTGGCTCTCTTTCTTAAATTCAATCCGAGCACCTGCTGGTTCTTTTTCGGAAGGTTTAGTTCTGTTATTTTTGAATGGTTTATTTGAAAAGGGTTATTCATGGTCGTATGTGCAAAGAACCCTTTCGGGAATTTCATTTTTTCTTAAACTTCAGAATTTACCTTCTTGCTTGCAATTTTTCTCAGTACGTCAAGCACTGAAGGGTTATAAGAAAAAGAATTTTACTTGGGATAAGCGTAAACCTATTACTCCTAGTGTTTTAAATGACCTTTGTTCAACCACGGAACAAGTTTGTTTTTCCGCCTTTGAGGCAATATTATTTAAAGCGGTTTTTTCTATTTCGTTTTTTGGTGCGTTTAGAGTGTCAGAATTATTTTTTATTCAAGTTAATGACATTATTATCTCTGACTCAATGTTACAAATTTTTATTAGAAGATCTAAAACCGACCAGCTAGGTAAAGGTATTTGGATTACTTTATATGCGTGTAATAGCTCTCCTGTTTGCCCTGTTCGGTTAATGAAAGCATATTGTTGTGTTAGACCTGTCATGTATGACAAATTTTTCATACATGAGTCTGGTTCTCCGTTAACCAAATATCAATTCAATTGGGTGTTTAAACGATGCTTAGAACGATTAAATTTAAAGGATTCACATCTTACTTCACACTCTTTTAGAATAGGAGCAGCTACAGAGGCAGCTAGGTTAGGATTAGATTCTGAATTAATAAAGAAAGTTGGTAGATGGAAATCTAACAGTTACCTTTTATATATTCGTCCTAATCAATCTTTTTGATTCATTTCAGGTAAATGCAGGAGAATATGGATTATTGGACATTCATATGTTTTCTGGGCACATCGGAGAGCTAAGAATAGAGTGTATACTAGTAATTTAGGTTTGGATCCTTCTCAGTATAAAGTTTTTTGGTTTGGTAAAAGAGGTATGGTTTGGGAGAATTTAATGCCTGTAATAGGTAAACTTATTCAGCGTTTTTCTCCTCCAGATGTGTTAATTATTCATCTGGGGGGGAATGATATCGGAAAGCAAAAAACTTTAGACATAATTTTCGGTATTAGAGATGACTTACACAGGATTCAATTGTCTTTTCCCAACACTGTTATTGTTTTTTCAGAAATCGTGCAAAGGTTGAGATGGCTTTCTCCACCTTCTATGCGTCATGGGGAAAAGATCAGAAAAAGAGTGAACAGGGCGGTAGCGAAAATTTTACAGGATTTGGGTATAATTTCATTTAGGCATATGGAGTTGGAAGGAAATATCACAGGTCTATATAGAGAGGATGGAATTCATCTCTCTGACATAGGTTTAGACATTTTTAATACAAATTTAAGCACTTGTGTTGACATGGCCGCGGTGTGGGGTGTTGGTGACAGGTGGTTTTGAATCCACCTGTCTTTTGGATAATGTTGGTTTCTGATAATTTTAATGCAGCCTGAGCCGTAGTAGCTAGGTTGTTTTGAGTTTATTTGAGTTAGTGTTGTTATATTAAATATAACATTGTATTTAAACCAATAATAAAGCAGCCGCGGCCATATTTATCCAATACTTGTCTCAGTTTATTATTATAAAATTATAGTTATTAGTTATTAAGGATTCCTGCCTACTATCCCATGACAGGAAAAAGGGGTAAAAGGTTTCAATAACCCCTTTTTCCTCATGGGAGAGTGGCAGGATGGGGCAGTTTCAAGGCTCCCCCAAGGGGAGCCAGCTGAGGCTCCCAGGTGGACACCTGGTGCTCACATGGCCTTGAGGAGTAGTACATGTGACTCTCCCGGGCTTTTTTGAAGTACTAGGGATAGAACTGGTTAAATCCGGTTGAATCCAGTAAGAATAGGGCTATATAAACAGGGTTCCGTCCAGTCAGGGTCATTCGCCTCAGAAGACAGGAGCTGTGGTGTTCCCCTCCCCCCCCTCCCAAATTTTTTATTTTATGTCGCGGCTGTACATTATGTGGTGGTGTCACCTTTGTAAAAAAAAAAAAAAAAAAAAAAAAAAAAAAAACTAATAAAATAAATGATACAAAGGGGGACTAATCTGTTTTTGAAGTTATTGATGTTGATTTATGATGTGGATAATGTTGGTTTCTGATAATTTTAATGCAGCCTGAGCCGTAGTAGCTAGGTTGTTTTGAGTTTATTTGAGTTAGTGTTGTTATATTAAATATAACATTGTATTTAAACCAATAATAAAGCAGCCGCGGCCATATTTATCCAATACTTGTCTCAGTTTATTATTATAAAATTATAGTTATTAGTTATTAAGGATTCCTGCCTACTATCCCATAATGTTCGTTGTTCGCCGAACGTCCGAACAACCAAAGTTCGGCCCAAACTTATGCTCAGGCCAAACCGTTCGCCCATCCCTATTAGTGAGAAGTGGCATTCTACGGATAGGCCATTGTGACATTGCCTAGGGTCAGTGGGGAGAAGTAGAGGGACAATGTAAGACCCAGGCTGGTTAGTAATTTGTATATAGGCTATGTGAGTTAGGAGAATAGGAGTGACACCTATGCAGTGTCAAGAGGCCACATCCGGGGGGATATACAAGTAACATGACTTACTTTTTATTGATTATCTAAACTCATTGTAAAGCAATGCAATGTTTGTCTCGACTGTGGATAGGCAAGTTTGGATTTTTTTTTACTGATTACCAATATAAAGAGGAGTTTCTACACTGGCCACCAATGTAATAGGGTTTAAACTGATCACTAATGTAATAGGAGCATTCAAAGTAACCACCAATGTAAGGAGGGATTTACACTGACCACCAATGTAAGGGGGACCTTCACATTGGCCACTAGTGTAAATTAAAGGATTGTACACCAAGCCCCAATGTAATGAGAAGATTTACACTGACCACCAATGTAACTGAGACATTTAGCCTGCGTTCACATTTGTGTGTGTCGGGAACGCATGCAAAATTGCTTTCCTGACACCACAGAAACGTGCTGCCCTTTAGCAGATACACATCAGTGCCATTACTTATTAATAACACCCTCACACATCTGCTGAAATGTGCGTATTCACATGCACCAAAATTCACAGTACTGTGGCACCATGTTATCTTGAAAAAGGGTCCTACCTTCAATTTGCTTACCTTTGCAGAACAGGCTGATGTTAGACTTAATGACCACAGTTGTAGGCAGGACTTTCAATCATGCCCCTTTACCTCCGCAGTGATGGTGAATATGACCTCAGGGGGGCATGATATACATATGAATGCCACCTCTATTTACATATCAATACCGCTGGTCAGCGACTACCTACATAATAATGTCGCCGGTATTTACATATAAATGTAGGTTAATTACCTGTAAACAGAGGGTCTGCAGGTGAGTCATCTGTACATGGTAATAGGGCAGAGCTGAGTAGCATTAGTAACAGAACTTCACACCAAGATATTGGGACACAACACGGGACTAAAACTTCAAGGAACAAGGGAATTTAAACTGGGATAGTTGGCAAGTATGAGGCAGCTGCTTTGGGCCCCACAAGAATGATGGGACCCAGGGCAGCTGCCCCTTTTGCCCTGCCTTAAAGACGGCCCTGATTATGTCTCCTGTCATTATTATGTGAGATCAAACTCCATATTACACCCTGTATCATCCTAGCTGTCACCTTTTATATGTTACTCCTCTACACTCTGTATAACGCTAACATTAAGTAAAACACACGTATCCCATATACATACAGAATAACACAGGGTTCAGGCTGACCTGGAAAAGACAGCAGCGACCAATTCAGAAAAAAATGCACACCTGGATGTAGAAAGAGAGAATGTCTATGAGCCCTTCCAGGCATGGATATCATTCTCTAACTGTCCACAAGTTTCAACACAAACACAAAATTCAATTTCCTTTTGTACAGTTAATATTTCCAGCACATTAATCTGTGTTAATTAAATCTCACAAATATGTTGTTGATAACTAAAAGCATACCATACAGAACCATATCAATCACAGCCCAAAAAAGGTAAAAGTGGAACTCTAACTAAAACCTTTATTTCTTTATTTTGGATAGAGTGAAAATCTCAGGGGCTGAATACTAAAGGCGAACAGCCTGTGCACTTTGCAAGTGCTGTTGCAATCTGCAAGGGCATTTGCTCCAAAGCTTAGTAAATGAGGTGAAGCTCCACTTTGCATTTTTTGCTTGCACATGATTGGATGATGGAAATTAGCAGAGTTTCTCCTCGTTTACTAAGCCCTGGAGCAAACGCCCTTGCAAAGTTCACAGTCTATTTGCCTTTGTAAAACAACCTCTTTATATCATTATTTTTATTAAAGTGGATGTAAACCCACTCTCATCTTTTTTAAAGTAATGGCATAGTGCTGATCTATAAGGATATACATGCCTCCTGCATGTATCCTTACCTTTCAAATGTCTCCCCTTTAGCTGTTTGGAGCCCCCAAAAACTCCAGGTTCAGTGGGCGGGTCTGTTGTACGGTGCTCGGTGGGCGGAATCATGACATCACCAGACTCCCCGCCCACCTCTACGAGCCGCCGGAAATAGCCGAAGCTGAATAGCCGAAGCTGAATAGCTGTAAATCAGCTGTACATGGCACCTGTAACAGGGCACCTCGCGGACACTCGCGCCTGGCCGGTGTCTTGCCGAGAAAGTTCCCCCAGCGGATAAGGACCCCCCTGTACTGCGCAGTACGAAGTACTACAGAGATGCTGAAAATAGCCGAAGCTGAAAACCTTGAGTCAGCTGTACATGGCACCTGCGCCCTGAGTCCAGGTTCAAGCCCCACCATCCAAGTGGACATAGAGGTAGAATAAAAAAGTGCAGAGCGAAGCGAGGCCGTGCCCGAAGCGTGGCGAGTGTAGCGAGCCCGCGAGGGGCCCTGTTACAGGTGCCGTGTACAGCTGATTTACAGCTATTCAGCTTCGGCTATTTCCGGCGGCTCGTACTGCGCAAGCGCTGTGCCTGCGCAGTACAGGGGGGTCCTTATCTGCCAAGGGGAACTTTCTCGGCAGAACACCGGAGTGAAAAGTGCGCGCACAGGAAAAGAAGAGCGCACTCATGGCTTCTGTCACGTCATGTGTCACTGTCCAGTGACAGTCTGGGATGATCGGTGCTGCGGGGACAGCTGAATGGCTTTTCCGCTGAAAGCCACGGGAGGCAGAGAAGGTGAAGCGGCTGATCAAACGCCATGCAGGGATATCGGTGCTCACGGCTGTCCCAACGCTGCACCGATTATCCCCGACTGTCTCTTGTGTGTTCCTCTTCCAGCGCCTGATGTCTTCTCCTCCTCAACCACCACCACTTCCCCTTCTTCTCTGGCCCCCCTCCTATCCTCATCCGCCTGCTGTGTCTTCCTCCTCCATGGCCGGCTTTACTGAGAGTTTTGATATATTGGCTGAATCATACTCTTAGTGCTGCATCAAGCTGTTAGAGCTTCTGTTATAATTTATTTGGTTTGCTGGCAGCAAGGGGAATCACATGCTGTCAGGTATCATTTTTATTATTTTTTGAGTATTAGAATGATGGTACCGCTTTATTAAATAAGTTAGCACCCATTGTGGCTGAAGACCAAAGCAATACACTGAGCCCCGTTTCCTCAACCTACCAAGTGACTACAAAGTCATTTTGAGGGAAATCTCTTGAACACTGATTTTCCTCCACTAGTTCTTTACACACATTAAACTTTACACTTTCAACACGAAGGCATGGAGGGAAGCTGCTGTATAATTTGCAAAGCTTTGCACACCCGAGGTCCAAGCTCAGTTCATAGGAAGGGTCTGCTATGCAGCTGAATCTAACATAGAGTCCCTGCCACTTAGAAGGGTAGACCATACAGTCACCAATCCAGTCCTCCAATAGAACCTCCGTCACCGGCAATCACCGCTTCCTTTCCTGAACTGGCTGCTTCTCATTCTCCTCCTTTTTATCCCTTATTCTCCATCACCCAGAAGGTAAATATAAAATATGGGGGGGGGGGGGGATTTTGGGACTTTAAATGAAGCACACAGTATGTGCCTCCATCCCTGGTTCAAGTATAAGGCTTAAAGTTCACGGGACGTTTTTACAACCTCTCCTGAACGATTTAACTTGACAGATAAAAACCCACATTTAAAACGGCCGTTTTTCCGCGTTTACATGCCGCGTTTAGTGGCGTTTTGCCGCGTTTGCGCTTAGAAGCGTTTGAAATTTTTTTTAATTTTACATTTTTTTTCAAAATAGCCAAAAATGAAAAACGCCTGTAAACGAAACGTGGCTAAACGCCGTGCCGCGTTTAGCATCTGAAACGCCGGAAAACTTCGGTGTCTGAACTAATTTTTTTTTGCCTTCAAAGAAAAGCCTATAAACGCAACTGCCTAAAAATGACATTAACTGAACCTGTGTACATGTACACATAAGATAACATTGGATGAGTTCAGAGGCAGCTGAAAAAAGCACCCAACTGCCTCTGAACGTCTGTTTACCAGCAGCAGTGTAGATGAGGCCTCAGAGAAAGGGAATGTGGGACTTTAAATTAGGCTTTTGTGTGGGTAGAGTAGTCTGAAAGTATATTTATTTGGCATATTGAATGTGACAATACATAACAGTAATGCACATGTAACAATGATTTCATATATATACACACATACACACATGGTGTAGACTTCATGAATACATAAAATATCGGCCACAGAGTGACCCCCAGGCTTGTAAAGGACCAAAAGGAATTTCTTATCAGGAATATCCTATAGGATGTTGCAGCATAGGGAATGCTGTGCATGGGCACCCAAATGGCAAGCCAACAGGAATGAATAAATGTATATGACTCCTTTACCAATTGCCTCGCATTCAATTCCTCCACAACATCTGTAAATAGTCCTGTTGGCTTGCCATTTGGGTGCCCACGCACAGCATTCTCTATGCTGCAACATCCTATAGGATATTCCTAATGAGAAATTCCTTTTGGTCCTTTACGTGCCTGGGGGTCACTCTGTGGCCGATAATATTTGGTGAGCGCTTTGACTTATCACTTCGGGTGAAGCACTACTATTTTGCAGCATTTGCATTTTATTATCATATGGTGATTGAAGCACCTTTAAGAAGATTCACTTTTTTTGTTTCTTAGCAATGTGGGATAAAATATGAACTTTTTTTATTGCACTTGTATGCACTTTATATTGATTCATTCAGCACTTTATTTTAATTATTCAGTTGTTTGTATTGCACTACTGATGCGCCCTTCACTGTCTATATTTTGTTTATATTTTGTTTATTAGTTTTATACTAATTTTAGAAGCAGCATCAGATTGTGAGAGTGTTTGATTTTATTTGGCGCCGTGCCCATTTCTTTTCATTTTTCATGAATACATAGACATATACAGATCAATTTAACGGCATATGTAAATGCCAAAAAATTGGTATGGATAAAATAAATAAATATAGGAAGTATAGAGAAGACATTACTGGAAGTGGCAGTAGAGGAGGTGTTTGGCTATACTATGGATAATTCAAAGATTTAAAATCATTCTGGAGTTGTGGAAATCCTGTATACCAAAAACAGAGGATACCTGTTCTGTGGATTGGGTAAAGTGGATGAAGATCCACAAATGACATCCAGGTGATAATCAGGGAAGCCGGCAGGCTAATGCAACAAGCTTGTTTGATCTCCCTAACCAGAGATCCATCTGATCCGGTAAGCGGCCTCTTCTACTATATTTTCTGAATAGGAAGATCATCGCTGTATTCCAGTAGAAGATTCATTTCATCATCAGCATAATATATATTTCTATGAGGACTGAGTTTGAATACATATTTTTTATTGTTTAAATACTTACACAGGATATTCAGGAGGAAGAAGTTCTCACTGACAGACTGTTTTTTTCTAGCACTATTTTTGAGGTGTGGAGTGAATACTACATTGTTGCTGACCAAAGAGTCTTTTTGCCACACTGTGGCTGGTGTCACTATACCACTATATTTCACTATATGATGTTCACAATATTATTTTGAGTAATGAGTGGATGCTACATTGTTGCTGACTAAAAAGTTTTTTTAGCAACATTGTGGCTGGTGTCACTATACCACTATTTTTTACTATATTATTTTCACAATATTGTTTGGAGCATGGTAATTCAATATTTAGCGGAACTATAACAAATTCTTCAAATAAGTTTTTTTCACATAAATTAATTTGGATATTTATTATTCAATATCACACCTATAGGGTTCAAAACACTAAGGATTTGCACACGCTGTATAATACACACTGTGTCCGGATGCGCGCTTGTCACTATATATGTAGGATAAATAAGAAGCCTTTATTGCTCAAGGAAATGAGGTGGGAACACTCTCCGCCATAAAAACACAGTAAAAAAGTAAGCCGGCAAGTTAAAACAATAAAAAACACCCGTGTACAAAGAGAACATGGGGCGTAATAGCGTGATGGCGTATAGGGCGTGGCTCAGCTTGTCTGACTGTCCCCCATTGGTCCAAAAGGGAGGCATATTGCATAGTTGCCAACATTGTAAAAAAAAAGGTAAAATAATGTCTCTCAGAAAAGTTCGCTGAAGTGGTAAAAAAAAATAAAAAAAAATTTAGGGACACTTTTTTGGCTGTAGGCGGAGTCTTGTTATAATTAGGGGGTGGGGCATGCATTTGTAGGCGTGACATAGCAAAAAAGAAAAATACTGTGCGAGCAGCCGAAAAATGGGTGTGGTTTACGTGAATAGTGGGCGTGGCTTATATGGCCATGGTTCAAATGCGGGTGCGGTTAGCGTCTGAGATGAATGAGAGATGGAGAAAGAAAGGGGAAAAGAGGGCGGGGGGGAGGGAGAGAGAAAGAAGGAAAGAAGAAGAGAAGGAGAGAGAAGGAAGGAAAGAGAGATGGAGGGACAGCAGGCCCAGATCCTACACCACAATAGAAATGTGTATTCCAGAGTTTAACAAATCAGCAGATAAAGATACTCCAAACACCTGGTGTTAGCGCTTCAATCATCCCAGCACCATGGTTGTTGTGGTGTCAGGCTGATTGAAGCGCATTATTACTATTATTACATTGTAATATAGAATTAAATCATTCAACTCACCATAACCCAGAATCAGTGGGACCCCTGAGCGTGTCACCTGCTACGTCGCCTGCCACCAGATGCCATCAGGTGCCCCAGCAGAGCCTGTTCTTACATCAGGTGCCCCCAACACAGTCAGTCCTTACACCAGATGCCCCCAGCAGAGTCTGTCCTTACATCAGGTGCCCCCAGAAGCAGAGGCCCTCCTTACAGATCTGTGTCCCTGGCAGCAGAGCCCCTCTTTGCATCCAGTTTCCCAAGCAGCGAAGCCCTTCTTTACATCTGGTGCCCCCAGCAGCGGAGCCTTCTTACAGCTGGTGTCCCCGGCAGCAGAACCCTCCTTTACATCAGGTGTCCCCAGCGGAGTCCATCCTTACATCAGGTGTCCCCAGCGGAGTCCGTCCCTACATCAGGTGTCACTGTCCCCCCCATTGGAGCCCTTCTATATCCCAGCAGCGGTGTCTCCGCCGCCATTAATGAAGTAAGAGGCCAAGGGGGAACAAAATAGAAGCAGAGCCGGCTGACTACAATAGAAATTGAGCTGCGGCACCCCCCACCCCTTTCCACAACAGGTCACAGATGTCAGACAGACCAGGGGAGGGCGGCGCCGCAGCTCTATTTCTATTGTAGCCACTCGGCAGACTCTGCTTCTTGTTTCTAACTCGTCTGGTCTTCTGGAAAATGGCGGCAAAAAATCGGGGAAATAGGGATTTCCCAGGACATTTCCCGGGAAACACTAAAATCATTTCCTGTCATAACATTAGGAACTAGCCCACTTCCTATTGCAACTCTTTCATCTTTTTCATGAGGAGGACAGACTGCAATGGAGCCAGGTTAAATAAATAGTTACTGAGTCATACATAAAACCTGAACAGATCTCCATCTTCTTAAGTGATATATGGATCCCAAGAGTGAAACAATGAAGGACGGAATTATCCCACATTGCTACACAGTGGCACATACTGTGAAAGTGTTTGACCCCAAGAGGGGGTGAAGGATCTGGTGAGTGCAGTCACAATAGGAGCACGAATAAGGCACGCACAGAGTGTTGCTTCACTGGAAAGCTCACTAGAGCATCAAAAGGATCCCTTCACTGGCACAAGAGCACCCTATAATCCATTTTGTTATATAGTAGCTGTTTATATACACCAGCACTTTATATTAGCATCATATTTTTTGCACTATTTATAATACGGTTGTTGTAAACATATGGTGTTAATTTGTGATCTATTGCACTTTAGATGAATTATTTATTTATATTTATATTGCACGGCATTTGTATATCACAGTAATTTAAAGTTTTTTTTGTGGTGTCTGACACATGGTATTTTTAATTGGTATTTCAAATTCACGGATCACCAGTTCACTTATATTTAGATTCAAGGGTTCATGCACACTGGGTCTTTCACATTTATGAACACACACCCAGGTTGTATACCAAATGGTTCTATTAAACTGTGCACACATATTTGGGTAGGACCCAACCATATACCACTCACTAGGAATACCTACCATTGCACACCATCCCTTCTCCTACCTCAATTTCCTCTCCTATCAAAGGGAGTGGTGCCATATCTACTTTGTTTTCCTTCTAAATCCCGGGAATGTCCTGGCAAATTTGGGACTATTGGCAACTATGGTATTGGACAGTGGGAGGGGACTTGGCAAGTGACTGAACTGACATTGTTTCAGTCCTGGCTATTGGCAGAGGAAAAGTGCTGCATTGCATGCTGGAATACTGTATAAATGCCAAGGGCACATGTGCTCAGAGTTAGTTGAGTGGAGGCAGTTGTGTGGCTTTGGGTGGTTGATCCAAGGGCCTGGAGAGAGAGAAGCTGAACCCAGGGGTCCTGCAGGGCTGACTGGAAGGGGGACAGCCGGAAGGATCTGATTCTGCCTACAGCGAGTATAGATCTATGTCTTTGGGGCCAGTCAAGTGAGGGTCACCCCTTCAGCTAGAAGAGTCAGTGGATGGGTGTCAGTAAAGGGGATGCTAGAAAGTATCCTGAAGTTAAGATCAAGTCTACTGCTAGTGAGAGCAAAAATACTTAATTCTTCCATACATGTGGCATTATGATTAAAGCAGTGTGTCTGCTTCTACAAATCTTCTGATGAGGCCAAGTGAGAGTGCCCTTATTCATTGTGAATAGTTCAAGTTGGAGTATCCCACTAATCCCTTCCTCCATCCAACTTCCAAAATAAAATACAAAAACTCAAATACCCTGGATTGGTCATTGAGTAACGAGCAAGCTGGGTGATAAGTGAAAACCCCTAGCAACTAAAGTGAAAACTCTTAGTAACTGGCTGCAGGTAATCAGAGAGAGGCCTAAGAAGTCAACACTCAGCAAGTCATAAATTATAACAATAAATAAATAATAAATCTCAGCTATGACTAAGCACAAGTAAGGGGTGTGAAAACGCATCAGCGCTTTTTTTCCCCCCATTGTTTCCGTATGCTGTATGGACTGATTTTTATTCAATAAAGACATTTTCATTGGATTGTGGTTGGCCGGACTTTCTCGTTTGCATGTGCTCTACACACAGAGCCAGCACCCAGCCTGTCCGGGGGGGGGGTGAGGTCTTGGGACTGCTACCTGGAGCAATCCATCACTTTAAATTATAACAATAGCTTTATATATAGACAGGATTTGCACATAATACATATAGGTTTTAATGAAGGTTCTTTGGATATATTGTTGAAATTTGATCACAATGGGTGACTATATGTAGAGTAGATTGATATATACTGTATTTACCATACTATTTTTATAATGTGTTGTATATAAATATATGTTTGGGGGCTGTGTATGTTTGCTGTGGGAACAGCACGAATGACTTACTTGACTGAGATCATGGTTATTTTTTATTCAATAACTCTGTATAATGTTTTAGTAACTTTGGGTGGATGTATATATAAGCCATCTTTAATTATTCCCTACAAATAGGTTTTTATTAGTCCTTCAAGGCCAACCTGTGTGTGTGTGTTCTTTTATGTCAGTCAGTATTACAGTGTATATCCCTGTATGTTATGGTCGTTCAGGTGCCTAATAATAGTTTTTTGAAATGACCTATGCTCCCTGCTAAAACCACTGCTTGTGAAAGAGAATTCCACATCCTTAGGCCCCTTTCACACGGGCGTTCTGTATGTCTGTTTTTTATCCATCCGCTGCCAAATGAAAAACGGACATACATGTATCTCTATGGGATAGAAGATGTTAGCGGATGATCATCCGCTGACATCCGTCTCCGCTAAGCTCTGTTTTTTATGACGGAAGAAAACCCTATTTTTTCATCCATAAAAAAACCGTAACGGGTGAAAAACGGACGATCCGCTTACATCCGATCCACTGACATCCATTTTTTTTTCTTTTTCATTAAACACACTGTATATAGCTGGTTGCTAAGGAGGGGGCAGGTCAGGAAAAGGAGGGGACGAGCGAGGCCTCTCCTGAACCATACCAGTCCGCATGCCCTCAACATGGGGGAGTGGGTGCTCTGCACCCCCCACCCCAAAGCACCTTGCCCCCATGTTGTTGGGGACAAGGGCCTCTTCCCGACAATGCTGGTGGATGGTTTTCGGGGTCTACGGGGGCCCCCAGAACCAGCCCCCCCTACATCGTACCCCTAACCATTCACCAAAAAAGGCAGTGAAATGTAAAAAAACAAGAGCCGTTTTTTGATAATTCTTTTATTAATAGCTCTGTCTTCTCCCGGTGCTGTCTTCTCCAATGCCGGCTCTTCCCATCACCGTCTATTCATTCCCACTGCCTTCTCTCCCGATGCCTTCTCCTCCAGCTGGCGGGGGGGGGGGGGGGGTTGGGGGGGGATATGAAAACGGATGTAAAAACTATCCGTTTTTGATCAGTTTTTTTACAAAAAGAAACGTGACTGAACTGAACAAAAAAATGGAACATCCATGTGAAAGAACCCTCTACGCAGTTTAAAGAGGGAGTCCCGTGAAAAAAAAAAAATAAAAGTCAGCAGCTACAAATACTGCAGCTGCTGACTTTTAAAATAAGGACACTCACCTGTCCCAGGATCCAGCAATGTTGGCACCCGAGACCAAATCGTCCTTCAGTCCTCGGGTGCTGCCGCCGCCATTCTCTGTAAGGGAATCAGGAAGTGAAGCGCCTGCGGCTTCACTTCCCGGTTCCCTACTGCGCATGCGCGAGTCGCGCTGCGCTTCCTAACTGGTCCCCGCTGTCTCTGGGACCCCTGTGTGTCCCAGCAGACAGCGCGGTGGGGACGGGAAGAGGCATAGACTCCCGTGGGAGTCTATGCCGGAAGTGGGTGCAAATACCTGTCTGAAAGGTGCCAAATGTGACACCGGAGGGGAGGAGAGTTCCGAAAAGCGGAGGTTCAATTTTTGTGTGAACCTCTGCTTTAAGCTTAAACTGCTTCTCTTCTAATTTTAGTGAACGGCCGCGTGTCTTTTGAAATTCCCTATTCCCTGGTCACCACCAGTACGGTATTTGTACATTGAAATCATATCCCCTTCTCAAGTATCTCATCTCTAGAGAGAATAAGTTCAGTGCTTGCAGTCTTTCCCCGTAGCTGAGATCCTCCAGTCCCTTAATTAGCTTTGTTGCCCTTCTCTGGACTCTCTCCAGTTCTAGCACATCCTTCCTGAGGACTGGTGCCCAGAACTGGAGAGAGTCCAGAGAAGGGCAACAAAGAAATTATCATTTTATCTCTTGAGTTAATCCCCTTTTTAACGCATGCCAATATTCTGTTGGCTTTGCTTGCAGCAGCTTGGCATTGCATGCCATTGCTGAGCTTGTCATCTACTAGGACCCCCAGATCCTTTTCCACCCTTAATTCCCCCAGAGGTTCTCCCCCTAGTCAGTAGATTGCATTCATATTTTTGCCACCCATATGCATTATTTTACATTTTTCTACATTAAATCTCATTTCCATGCAGTTGCCCACCCCATTAATTTGTTCAAATCTTCATGCAAGGTTTCCACATCCTGCGGAGAAATTATTGCCCTGCTTAGCTTAGTATCGTCCGCAAATACTGAGATTGAGCTGTTTATCCCATCCTCCAGGTCATTTATGAATAAATTAAATAGGATTGGCCCCAGGACAGAACCCTGGGGGACCCCACTTTCCACACCGGACCATTCTGAGTACTATTTATCACTACTCTCTGAACTCGCCCCTGTAGCTAGTTTTCAATTTGTGTACTTACCCTTTGGTCCATGCTGACAGACCTTAGTTTGTACAATAAACGTTTATGGGGAACTGTGTCAAATGCTTTTGCAAAATCCAGATGCACCATGTCTACGGGCCTTCCTAGATGGCAGCTCACCTCCTCATAGAAGGTTAATATACTGGTTTGGCAAGAACGATTCATCATGAATCCATGCTGATTACTGCTAATGATACCGTTTTCATTACTAAAATCTTTTATATAGTCCCTTATCATCCGCTCCAAGATCTTGCAAACTATTGACATTAGGCTAACTGGTCTGTAATTCCCAGGGATATATCTTGGTCCTTTTTTAAATGTTGGTGCCTACATTGGCTTTTCTCCAATCTGCTGGTACCATACTAGTCAGTAGACTGTTCGAAAAAAATTAGTAACGATGGTCTGGCAATTACTTGACTGAGTTCCTTAAGGTCCCTTGGGTGCAAGCCATCTGGTCCCATTAAGTTTTTCAAGTCTATTCCTAATACTATCTTCTGTTAGCCATGAGGGTGCTTCCCGTGACATGTTATGAGGATAAACATTGCAGTTATGGTTACTGAAGCCCCCCGTTTCCCTCATGAAGACTGAGGAGAAGAATAAATTCAATACCTTTGCCATCTCTCCATCCTTAGTAACCAGATTACCTTCATCATTCTTTATGGGGCCAATATGATCTGACCTCCCTCTTTTACTATTTATATACTTAAAGAATTTCTTTGGATTTTTTTTACTCTCCTCCGCTATGTGCCTTTTGTGTTCTATCTTAGCCGCCCTGATTGCACCCTTACATTTCTTGTTGCATTCTTTGTAAAGTTGGAATGCTGATGATGATCCCTTAGCCTTGTATTTTTTGAAGGCCTTCTCCTTTGCTTTTATATGCATTTTTACGTTGGAATTAGGCCACCCAGGACTTTTATTAGCTCCTTTAAATTTATTTCCCATTGGGGTGCACTGGCTAATACCCTTATTTAATATGCTCTTAAAGCACACCCATTTTTCCGCCGTGATTTTAGTTCCTAGGATTTTATCCAATTTAATATCTTCTAACAAGGAACGTAGTTTATGGAAATTGGCTCTTTTGAAATTCAGTGTCTTTGTATTCCCCTTATTTTTCCTATTTGTGTGATTTATACTGAAACGAATTGACCTGTGGTCGCTGTTTCCTATATTGCCCCATATTTTTACATCAGGTCTGTATTGTTAGTAATCGGTAGGTCTAGTAACGCATTGTTCCTTGTTGGTGCAATTACCATCTGACCCATGAAATTGTCCTGTAAGACATTTAGGAAATGGCGAACCTTATGCCCTGTACACATGACCGGTTTTCCCGTCGGAATAAACTCTGAAGGTTTTTCAGACGGATTTCCAATGGAATTCCGCTCAAGCTGTCTTGCATACACACGGTCACACCAAATTTCGACCGTCCAGAACGCGGTGATGTACAACACGTAGGACGGGACTAGAAAACAGAAGTTCAATAGCCAGTAGCCAATAGCTTCCGTCTCGTACTTGCTTCAGAGCATGCGTCGTTTTTGGTATGTCGGAACAGCATACAGATGGGCGGTTTTCCCGATAGGAATTGCTTCTGTCAGAAAAATGTAGAACATGTTCTCCTAGGTCTGTCAGAATTTTCGACGTAAAAAGTCCAATGGGGCATAACATACACGATCGGAATATATGATGAAAAGCTCCCGTCTGACTTTTTCTGTTGGACATTCCACTCGTGTGTACACGGCATTAGTCGAATGCGCGGTTCCTTCTGCCCAGTCTGGATAATTAAAATCCCCCCTTCCCCTTATAGTGACGCTTCCCATCCTTGCCGCCATTCCAAATTGTGATAGGAGGTCCGCCCCCTCTTCCATTTGGTTAGGGGGTCTATAGCATATCCCAGTATTACTTTTCCCTTGGTTTCCTCCCTTTGTAGCTCTACCCATAAGGATTCTACCTCTTCCCTGTCTCCGTTAGTGATGTCCATCACATTCACATATACATCATTTCTGATATACAGGCATACCCCATCCCCCTTTTTTTTAACCCCCCCTATCTCTGCGATATAGGGAATACCCTTGAATGGTTGCCAGCCAATCATAAGAGCTGTTGAACCAAGTCTATGAAATTCCCACAGAATCAAAATCCTCCTCGTTCAATAGCAGCTCTAGTTCTCCCATCTTGTCCACAGACTCCTGGCATTGGTGAACAAGCCACATAGTTTTGTCCGGCCGCATACTATCTCCTTATTGGGTGTTCTGAGGTTGCAAATAGGACTTGTTATTATACTTACCTCGGGTTTAGGTGCTTTAGTCAACCTACCACTAATGCCCCCCAATACTACCCTCTGAAATTTGTTCCACGCTTGCTATCTCTACAACTGGACCCTCCCCCCATCGCCTAGTTTAAAAGCCCCTCTAACTTATTAGCCATCTTCTCTCCCAGCCGAGCTGCACCCTCCCCATTTAGGTGCAGTCTGTCTCTGCTAAAAAGCTGGTAACCGACTGAGAAGTCGGCCCAGTTCTCTAGGAACCCCTCCTTCCTACACCAGCTCCTCAGCCACTTGTTTACTTCCCTAATCTCCTGCTGCCTATCAGGTGTGGCTCAAGGTACCGGTAGTATTTTTGAGAATACTACCTTGGAGGTCCTATTCCTCAATTTAGCTCCTAGGTCCCTAAAATAGTTTTTTGGGACACTCCATATTCCTCTGACTTTGTCATTGGTGCCAACGTGCACCATGACAGCCGGATCTTCTCCAGCCCCTCCCAGTAATCTGTCCACCAGATCCAAGATGTGCCGAACCCAAGCACCAGGTAAACAACATACAGTTCGGCACTTCAGGTCTTTGTGAGAGATTGCCCTCTCTGTCCTACTGAAAATTGAGTCCCCTACCACCAGAATCTGTCTATCCTTTCCCTTAGTTTTACCCCCAACCTCACAGGAGGAGTTATTACCCTGGTAGCTAATAGCGTCACTCTGCTCCAGCAATGCTGGTCCCTGACTGATTTCACCAATGTCACACAATGGGGCATACTTATTGGGATGTTCCAGCCCAGGATCAGCCTCCCTGACTCTTTCCCCTCTACCCTTCCTAACTGTCACCCATCTAGTCTGCTCTGGTGCCTGCACAACTTTGTCTTTACTTGCCTCTGTGCTTGCCCCTGCCGGCACCTACCGGGTGCGTTCCCAGCTCTCCTTCATTATGGAGATTCTTTTCAGTGTTGACAGTTGCTTCCCTAGATTCAGAATCTGGGCTTCCAGGGAACCAATGTGCTTACATTTTGCACAGCAGTATTTGCCCTCGATCAGATGATCAAGGAACGTATACTTGCCGCAAGATGTATACAGAGTCGCATCTCCACACCCGCTGGAAATCGTACCCACTAATTTAATGGGGATTGGGAATTATACTCTGTCCAAATTAACTTACAACTAGCTTCCTAACAATAATACCCAACAATACATAGGTACTCAACAATACAATACACGGGTACTCACAGCACTCGGGCACTCACAGCACACGGGTACTCACAGCACACGGGCACTCACAGCACACGGGCACTCAAGCACACGGGCGCTCACAGCACTCGGTTGCTTACAGCACACGTGCACTCACAGCACTCGGGAGCTCACAGCAAATGGATGCTCACAGCACTCAGGCGCTCACAGCACTTGGGCAATCACAGCAATCAGGCACTCACAGCACTCAGCTGCTCACAGCACTCGGGTGTTTAAAGCACATGTGCGCTCACAGCACTCGGGGGCTCACAGCACACAGGCACTCACAGCACACAGGTGCTCACGGGCGCTTACAGCACATGGGCACTCACAGCACTCGGGCGCTCACAGCACACGGCGCTCACAGCACCCGTGTGCTCACAGCACTCTGGCGCTCACAGCACTCTGGCGGTCACAGCACTCTGGCGGTCACAGCACACAGTCTCTCACAGCACACGGGCGCTCACAGCACATGGGCGCTCACAGCACTCAGGCACTCACAGCACACAGGCACTCACAACACTTCCCTGATGGAGTTGATGTATCATTGTTGTGTGTTGCTGGGTGTCTTATTCACTACTTTCTGTCTTACTGGCATAACAAGAAGTAAAAAAAAAATCCCTAAGAGGGACAAAAACCCTAAAAGACATTGTAAACCTTCCCAATACATTTGATTGCTCTTAGTGTCTTTGTATGAGCAGTTCTCTTCACTTAAGCTGGCCATAGATGGATCAATATTTTAGGAAATATTAAAATTTTGATCCACATGTGGCCACTGCTGCTTGACAGAAGTTGTTCTAATGATTGACTTCTGTCGAACAGGCATGTTGGGAAATGTTTCTTGATCAGCGGCTGCAGCTGCTGATCAGTGTATTCTAGCAGCAGAAAGCCCCCACTGTCAGAATATAACGTCTCAGCAGGGAGGATTCCTCTATCCACCTCGATTGTGTGAATGGAGGAATCAATTTGTTGTGCACCATGTTGAGCCAGCGGGTTGCACGAAAAAAAACCTGACAGCTCCGGTCAGAGCCTCTGTACTAACCATGCGAGGTTAGTTCAGCGATCTCCACCACTGAGCTGTTGTGTTTTGACAAGGGGACGGCCCCCCAGAACACTCCGATCATTGGCAAAGCATACACGTTCAACAGACCAACATACACACAAGCCAAATGTCGGACGTTTTTTTTTTTCATAACCGGCTGCTGTCTCCCGACATTCGGCCTGCGTGTACGGGGCTTTACTCTTTCAGTGACATAATATGAAAGGAATAGAAATCTCCCCAACAGGAACACAGACAGCAACACAAATTTGACATTTGCTCTAACCATTGATCATCCTATGCAAATATAAGTAATTAAAAGGTAAATGCCATAATCTTTTCACAATGCCTATTAAATTCTCCAGTCATATCTACTTGATGGTAGATTTATAGCAAACCCGTGCTTGTCTGCTAAAAATGAAATATCAGGCACTGTTGCACAATACATGGTAAAAAGCCATGATCTTACATAAAATTGGACTATGTAGAACATAAAAGATTCAAGTTTAGGAATGCAAGGCAAATGGAATACCTTTAAAGCCAACCATACATGTTTCGAATCTCGTCCAGTTCAGAAGGAACAGTGATTGGGGATGTATTCATGGGCATAAATGCTCAAATGTGTGAGAAGATCCATTCAGCCACTGTGTATGTCAGCCTGTCATTGATTTCTAACAGGGCATGCGCTGCACAGAGAATTTGCCGCTCCCAGGTGCATAAATACATGCTGTAAGACCTCTGCACTCATGTGAAAGAGCCTTTAGGTTTATTATTATTAAAGCGCTTACATTGTAAACTTTATGCAGTTGTGGCATAATTTTGCTATACATTAGTTCATTTAATAAATCAAGGTAAAATCATGGATGTGTAATTACAGCAGCTCATAGAAGAATATTATTTATTCCAAGAGTTGCTGGTAGGTTAATTGGTTCCTGTCTAAATCAGGCCCAGCATGTGGGTACATGTATGCATGTGAGATAGTGAACTTAAATTATAAGGCTCTTAGAGGGCAGGGACAGATGTGAATGTACAGTAGGTAACGTGCTGCATAGTATTGTTAGCGCAATATCAATACCTGTAATAAATACATACATATTACATTTCTGTTTAATATAGACAGATTACTATAAAATATTTTAGTTGTTGTGATTTCTTGCATTTTGTATATCTTTGTTGCTTTCTGCATCGGTAAATCACTATAGTCATACTAGCATCTCATTTAAGAAAACCTGTGGGCTTACTGAAGGTAGTAAAGTCCACGTACATTGTAAAGAATGAGAGTACAGGTGACTGTACATTCTTTCCCCTGTCTTGAAGAGCCCAGAAAAGTGGGGAGCTCTGATATGCAAATAGTGACTAGGTCCCACGGTCATTATTTTAGCCCACCCTGCACCTCATTTTTTATACTTGAGGCTGCCAGTGATAGATATGAGCCTATAGTGCAGCACATGGAAGTAGGTTGGTCAGAATGGTGACCACAGGAGCTGGCCTCTGAATGCCCTACCTTCCAGGCACCTGGAGGTACCTTCTTTAAAGTACATATATGTTTAAAAGTTAAAATCATATATTCATTTCTACATTGTATTTCAATTAGGTTGGAAACTTACTTTGTGAAGATCCCCACATATTTACTTGCTTGAATTCTGTGACACATATGCCCTGTGAGTAGGCACTGCTGTGCTACAGAATTCACAGAGCCCGCCTTCTGATTACAGAGGTGCTGAGGGGAGGAGCTTCAGGAGGTGGAGTCAGTACAGGAATGACTGTCTGCAGACAGCAAGGTACCTTGGGATATGTAGTCCATGTAAATTGAAAGTAATCAGCAGAGAAGAACCGGCAAAGCATGCAGGAAATCCTGGAAATTGTGGAAAGAGATGGCCAGCAGACAGGCAGCACTCAAAGCAAAAAAGGAGATTTTTCAAGTGAGCTTATATTGGATTGTCAGAAATAAGTATTTATTGTGATGTTATTACAATGCTTATGTTCTAAAATGAAAGTGTATGCTGTGACCATGGATTTCCTTTAAATAGTGACTTAAAGTAGTTTTAAACCCTTATATATACCAACTAAAGTGACTAGGCTCAGGTGATACACAGAGAGGAAGCAAATCCTCCTACATAAGTCGTACCTGTTTATCTGCAGCCCTCTCTCCTCTACAGCCATTCAAATTATAGTATTTAGACATTATTTCTCAGCTCTAGAAGGTAGGGGTGGGGATCTGATTTCACACACTCCATAGCACAGAACAGAGACTTGAGTGTAATCTGAAACATTAGTGGAGAGAATGGACCCTATACACACTATAGAAGAATATGCTTTGTTAATTTTTCATTTCAGAGGTTTACAACCAATTTTAAATTTACCCCAAACCCCAAACTTTTTTAATTTTGGATATAGAATGAAAGGGTTAAAGCCGCTGTCAGTTTTTTTTTTTACTTCCATCTTTTCCTCATTAGGGAGATTCTCTTTGCACACTCAATGATATGAAAGAGTGTATTTCCATTGTGAGGGATATAGATTCTTAGATACGGGAACAAGTGCCTCCAGTGGCAGATTTCCCCTCTATTCTTGTTCTGGGGACAATTCAAAACTTTGGATTTACCCTCACTTTTATTCCAAGTGACACTAGTGATCAGGTCAATTAGAGGCCACCAATCAGAGGAAGCCCTGTATTCATTGATGAAATACAATACTTCCTGTGAATGGCTGAGCAGCACTCATCCCGGCTTGATTTTGTTCCAGGAGCCAGACAGGAAGTCCCCGTCCCAGTGGCGGCTGGTGCTCAGTTTTCTTGGTGGGACGGCAAACATACCTGGCCCCCTCACTCCCCCCACCTCCTCCCCGTCATACAATTGATTGCTCGCTCGATTGTCGCTTTGCTCCCCCACTCACCCGCCAGGCTGCCCGCCAGCCTTGTCCATCCAAGTCATGGCTTGGGCTGCTTCCCCCTGCATCTCCTCCTGAGTTCCGGCGGTTGCTTCTCCTCCTGGGCAATCAGATCTTAGGACTCCTGGACAATTAGGTCTTAGGACTCCCGGCCAATTGGGTCTCAGGACCCGCTTCCTGATTGGCAGAGAAGCAGGAAGACATTAGCGAATATTAATTCACTAATGTCACACAAGTGGGTGGGCTTTGTGCCCCAAGCCAACCCTGTTTGAAGCCAATTAGAGCTTCAGGCTCTAATCATGTGCTTAAAAAAAAACATTGAAATCCATGCTTCTGGCGCCCCGCATGGAGATTAGGGGTCGGGGCCAATGGATCAGGGGGGCGGCGCCCCTTATGAATGGCCACCACTGCCCCATCCCACTGCCAGAACACAGCTTCGTAGCTGATGCTACATACAGTTTATACAGTGCACCGAGCAGGCACATCTGTTAGTGAAGCAAATAGTTTGTTTGGACCAGTTTGGTCCAAACTAACTATTTAAGTGACAAGAAGCCTAGAGTTAGTCTTTACATTTATGTAAGCATATTCTTGGTGTTCTTTTTACTTATATGATGGTTGAAATTGCATGCAGCAACTATTAAACAAATGAGCTTCTGTTAAACATTTTTCCTGACATTCAATGCATAAAATTCACCACAGTCACAAAAGTGGGGTATTAAGTGACCACCAATTATTTCAGTGGCAGTAATCCAAAAGCAAGACGGATGCTTCTGTAATTCACACTTATTATTGATTTTCAGTATTAGTAACATTCTCCAAGTTTTTGCAACTTCCAGTTTGTTTGGGTCTGTTGAACATGCAAGTGCAAAGCGGGGCCTATATCATTATTTCAATAAACATTTCTGTACTTAATATTCATTCTATAGACCCATATAACTCATTACTGGCTTGCAATTTTCTCAGAATAATAAGCACTGAAGTTTTAGTGAATCTGTAGCATTTTTCATTATGTTCTATTTAAGAAGTCTTGAACTCTTCCATGTCTGAATATATTGTTCCTTTCTTTAAAAAACACTTAAACTCATTCCGGGATTAGCAAAACATGTAATTTGATGGTCGGCATTTAAGGGGCATAACTCTAATAGACTTGGGAGGAATGCGGGACCTAAATGGTTTTGTCCAACAAAGCCTCCCCATGTTAGGAAAAGCAAAAGTCTGCATAACTTTGTACATCACAAAGAAAAGGGGGCTTAGGTTGAAACATGCCAAATTTTCACAAATTATTTTAACACATCTCCTGCATTAGGGTTGCTCTCAATTACAATACTACTGAACATCTGTGCCTCAGAATCAAAGACATTATAACAAAGTGAGTCTTACACTCACATTATATCTGCTTATTTCATAAAAACACTATCTTTAAGAGGATTACATCTATTTCAGCCTTACTGCTGAGCTCTGAGATCAGTTAGGAAGTCTAGATACAATGTATGTCCTGTTTCAGCAAACGGCTCTTTTCCCTGACATCTGTGTGCCGCCTTGTCTCGCTAGTCCAGAGTCTTCCTGAACTTTTGAAGCAAGATTTCTTAATCCATTCATACCACCATTGATTTCCTAATAGACCAATAGGCGAACATTAGTTTTTGGTTCAAGTGCTACAACAGCAGAGGGCAGGGAAACCAGAAAAAAAAATGCACCCCTCTTTGAATTCTTCGGGCAGAGTGTATTCATTAGAGGTCCCATTTGTTTGTAGAGAAAGATCCACAGATGTTGACATTTTTTCAATCACTATGTTAAGATGTCTTCTAAAGGCCATTATTCCTGGTCTGTTATTTCTTTATTATCGAGAAGCTTTTTACTCTAAAAGGGGTTGAGTCAGCTGTATGAAGAGAGCAGCAGTAGAGATCCCATTATTATATTGGTCCTTCTTTTTTATCTCGGAAAGCAGACTGTGGAACTATGTCTTTGTGCTGAGCAGCAGGTAGCTGTTGCTGGCAGGGTCACTGCACTGACCAGCTTCAGCCTGCATTGTGCTTTATCCATTGTAATCGGCATGTGCGTCTACTTGTGTGAAAGGTCACCCTCACACTAAGATACCTACCTGGGCTTTTGTTTCTAATGGTTGCAAAACTTACATACAAATCATTTTCCAGCTTTATAAAATGATAGTGTTAGCACCCAGCAACTCTTCAGCTTGTAACCTTGAAATAGATTTTTGTGTACATTGCTACTTTCACAAGACATCAAATGGACTAAACATTTCTTTCTAGACTAAATCTAAGCTGTCCGAAAACTTCAGGTGGCATTGACAATCTAAACTATCTTTAGAAATTTTTATGGTAATGTTACTGGTAATGTAACTTTAAATTTACTTCAGAACCATTTTTATCAACCTAAATTAGGAACATATTTATTATTAAAAAGGAGATTTATTTGCCATTATGATATGTGGTAGAGAAAGGATAAGGGCGCTTTTGGTTTCTGTTTTTTTCATATCAGAAACTGTGGAGTCAGCAATTTGTACTGCTGTATTCCAACATTGAACTACCCTTATCACCGCTGGTAACCACGACAAATCATAGGGGGTTATTTACTAAAGGCAAATCCACTTTGCACTGCAAGTGCACTTGGAAGTGCAGTCGCTGTAGATCTGAGGGGAAGATCTGAAATGAGGGGAAGATCTGCTGATTTTATCATCTAATAATGTACAAGCAAAAATGTTTTTTATTTTCCTTGCATGTCCCCATCAGATCTACAGCGACTGCACTTCCATGTGCACTTGTAGTGCAAAGTGGATTTGTCTTTAGTAAATAACCCCCATAGCATCACACCACTATCACTATGCTTATCTATATACACACCCTAAAACTGCATATGTGTTATCCTGTCTTTATACTCTGATGAGCAATATTCTCTTCACTCAAATCAGGACGATGCTGTTATTCAAATTTTATACCTATTGCGTTGATAATGTGTGGATGAGTGTAATTTTGGCCCTGAGATCTGTATTTTCTATAACTATATTAAAGTGTTTGTTAACCCAGTGTTTGTGCTGTGTAATCTGCCCCTCTCTAAACTGTAAAAAAAACCTCTCCCCGAACCTGCCACTTCCTGTATGCCCTCTCTGTACAGACCACAAAAATCTCCACCCTGACCACCCTGGTCTTATTGCATCCCTCCGTCATACTCTGCTGTCCCCTCTTTTCTCCTTTCTCCCCCATATCCCCTCCCTCCTGCCATTCTGCTAGTGTCTGTGTGTCTCTGTCTCTGTCCCCCGCGGCTATGAGCAAAATTAAAAATGTGAAATGCTCACTGCCAGCCCCTCTATTATATCCTGGCACATAGCACACTGTACCTGTCTTTTAGAAAAACAAGCGTTGTAAATACTGATTTAGCACTGTCTTCAGGCCAGTCATGTGAATCTCGGCCTGTTTCCAGGGCTACTACAGAAGAGGCTGACCGGCCATGTGATCTCACCAGCTGATGTCAGAGGGAGATCACAGCCCCTCCTGCAGTATTCATCCATCGGAGCTGTACAGGGGCCGCGAGTCATGTGACCGGCCTGAAGACAGCTCTAAATCAGTATTTACAATGCTCGTTTTTCTAAAAGATAGGTACAGTGTGCTATGCCAGGCTCTAATAGAAGGTCTGGCAGTATTTGTGTTATATGGGTTAACAAACCCTTTAAAGTGGACCTTCAGTCATTTTTTTCAACTTTCCACGTATTAAATCTTCTGCCCTTGTTGTTTTAACTTTGGATTGTAAAACATTTTTTCTGCCAGTAAATACCTTATACAGCCCACTTCCTGTTTCTTGTCTGGTCATTAGCCTAGGCTTATATCATGCACGGCTCTCTCTCTGACTCTCCTGAGAGTTTGCCAGGAAGGGAGGGGGGATGAGTCATAAGAGAGCCAATGAGAGCTGCAGGGCTGCAGAGCTGGAGGTGTGCCTCTGTGTGTCCGTGTAAATCCAGGAAGTTAACATGCAGCGGCTTCAGCTGCCCACAGTTGCAATGGATGCAGCCAGACTCAGTGGAGGGAGATTTCTGCAGCATATTTGGCAAGTACAGAATCTCAGTATATATAAAATAATGTGTAAAGTGGTTGGAGGGAAACTTCAGAATGGCAAGGATGTTTTTATTACAAATTATGTGAGCAGACTGCAGTTCCTCTTTAATTAAAAGTATCAAATAGTAGTTTCTGTATCTTAATAAAGTAATAGTCCACCATTTCCAAAAAAATCCTTGTAAATGCATCAAATTTAATCTCATGATCAATGTGCATATAACTATGCTTCATGTTGCATGCTAAATATGGGTGTTACATGAAACGCAGGGGTTGGTTTACCAAATGGAAATAGGCTGATTACTTTGCAAGTGTATTTTCTCTTAGCTTACTTATAAATGAGGTAAGTTCTGCTGATTTCCATCATCCAGTCATGTGCAAGCACGATAGCTGTTTTTTATTCTCCTTCCACGTGATTGAGTATTCTTTGCAAAGTTCATTTTCACTGCATTCACTAAGCTAAGAGAAATTTTCCTTGCAAAGTGAACAGCCTATTTGGCTTTACTAAATGAACCTCATGATTTAAAATCTGGACCAAGCCTTTAAGACTATTCGAGCCGTAGCTTTACCAAAACCATTGAGACCTTTCTGAGAGCTAGTGATGTGCATTATACAAAGTGATTGAGAAGCTTGTCAATTTAGAAGCAACAGTATCAACCCAAGACAGATAGCTACATTGTGCTCTTGTATTTCATGAATTATCTCAAGACAAATAATTGACTCCTCATTCAAAGGGCTGCCTTGTGATTCCCAGGCTTGTGGCAGTGTAGAGAAGCAGCATGGTGCTGGGCTGCAATGAACTCTCAGCATGGGAGATGGAGAAAGGTTGTTGATATTCTTTATGCAGCATCGCAGGAAAACTCTCATGTCCTGCTGCTAGAAATTTGTCTGCAAATTTTCCTCATTGACGAAAGTAAGTGGGCTCCTAAAAGCAGGCCTGATATTATAACTTGATTAAGATAAAAGGAATCCAGTGACAGCTCACAAAATCATTAACCTCTCTTTAGTAGACTATACACTTTGGGAAATAATTGAGTGATTACTTTCCTGCTGACAAAAACAATGCTACTAGTGGAAGTGACCTTTTTCATTTAAGATCCAATACTTTTAACTTGGTCACAATCATTAAAAATTTGCTGAAAGACTAATTTTTATGTTAAATGTATATAAGTATTAGTCAGTGTTGTGAAAAAAGTTTGCCAGGTTCTTCTATTCAATATCTTCAGGTTCAATCAATTACATTTCCACATAATTAGTGTTTTCGGATGTTTGATGTTTTGCACCATCATTTAAATACATTTGACATGTGTCCTGCATTGGGCTGACCTGCGGTCTATGTATCAAAACATTTAGCTGATATGCCAATGCCCATATAAAGTATTGCTGGATTTTGCATTTTTGTTCTGTCAATGCAAATGACTCTATTGCCCCGTACACACGATCGGACATTCCGACAACAAAATCCATGGATTTTTTTACAAAGGATGTTGGCTCAAACTTGTCTTGCATACACACGGTCGCACAAATGTTGTCGGAAATTCCGAACGTCAAGAACGCGGTGACGTACAAGACGTACGACGAGCCAAGAAAAATGAAGTTCAGCCAGTGCGGCTCTTCTGCTTGATTCCGAGCATGCGTGGAACTTTGTGTGTCGGAATTGTATACACACGATTGGAATTTACGACAACGGGTTTTGTTTTTGGAAAATTTGAGATCCAGATCTCAAATTTTGTGTGACAGAAATTCCGATGGAAAATGTCAGATGGAACCTACACACAGTCGGAATTTCCGACAACAAGCTCCCATCGAACATTTTCCGTCGGAAAATCCGACTGTGTGTACGGGGCATTTGAGTGGTCTGATCCAATCTTTTTGGACCTGGATTGTGCTGATTTTTAGCCGCCAATTATCTGGCTCAATTTTTGTTGTTATGCATTTCCGTTACTCTTTTTATTTTTATTATTATACAAGATTTTTTATAACACCAACAGTTTGCACAGAGTTTTACAATATGAGGGC
The DNA here is from genome assembly GCA_037952925.1 of Lithobates clamitans. Taxonomy (NCBI): domain Eukaryota; kingdom Metazoa; phylum Chordata; class Amphibia; order Anura; family Ranidae; genus Lithobates; species Lithobates clamitans. Next base: position 1,069,909 of record JBBGZY010000527.1, read on the forward strand.
AGACGGCACACTTACAATACAATTCAATACAGGGGGAATCAAAGGACCCTGCTCATTAGAGCTTACAATCTAAAACTCTTACTGGGTTATATGATTAAAATTAAGCTGCAATAGTTAACATTTAGTGAATTAGGTAAATAAGAGACTAGACTTTGGGAATCTGCCACAATCTCGGGGTCAAGTATTACTACATCAATGTCTGAATGAGAACCATTCTGTAATGGCACTGAAATTAAAAGCAGAGTGTAAGGTTTTTAGGTTTTTAGTTTTAAGGTGTAAAAGACCTGGCATTAAAGCAAAGCAAACTGAAAATGCTTTTTAATTAAGTTTTAAAATTCACAGCAAATTCCCCCATCCATCCATGTCTCCATGCTTTATTTTGTTGAATAATCACTGTAAACCCCACCCACCACCACCTTTTCTAACTGTGTTTATCTTGCATAGGGGGAAATAATTCATGTAGCATTTACTTTCTGGGATCCATCTGCCCTTAGCTCAGGCAGGAGGGTGTGCTTTGATTAGAAAGTCCCTCCTCCTTTCACCGGATGAAAGAAAAAAAATGCCCATGAAGACTCCTGGGATGTATGACATCAGTTTGGCATAGGCCAGAAACCAAGAAACAAGTGAAAAAATGTAAAAAAAAGTTAAAAATAAACAAGTAAATATAATATACTTTCCTATCTATTTACAAATGCTATCAGCATAAGGATTAAAAATAGTTAATGTTGATTAAGAGAGTAAAGTGCCGCTTTAAATATCAAAACAAGCCCACCACCTCACTCGGAATATCAGCAAAAAGATCTTATTGCCCAAAATACAAGTACTAAAACATCACTTATCTATATTCAAAGCATAATACTTCTATGATACATACGCTTCGAGTTAGCTACTGTTATGCAACACCAGCCACAATTACATCTTATACTCTATGCAGTATGGATATTCAAGATCAGATATATTTCATACTTCTTCTATCCGCACGATGTGTATGCTCTGTAATACAAATATTATCCATATGCTTCATATTGCTGCGAAAAAGACTGCAGGCTCCTTTACCTGACTGAATGATCACTGAGCTTTTACAGCCCAGAAAATCTGTCCCTGAAAAGATGTGCCCGGAGAACAAGGTGAGGCGTTCCCTTGCTATCCACATTGAGTCTAGCTTATTGTCTTCTTCTATGAGGCCTGGATACTGGCTCTCAATGGAGCCAAGACTTTCATAGACTAGCAAGGACAATACATTTAACATAGCTTCATTACACAATCTACTCCAAAGCTTCTAAAAATGACTTTGTGCTAATTATCATAAATAGCAGAAACAGATCTTTCATTCCCAAAACGGGTTCCATCTGTCCACAGTGCTTACCGAACTAAACCTTCAAAGACCTGATCCTCCCCTTACATACTATAAGAAATTTCTATAGTGTGTGCCTCTTTAACGCTATTCTAAAGAAATACAAACAGGGCAAGGATTAACATAACTGCCTCGCACTTTAAACAAACAAGCTACTTTCAGCTTTATTGGTGAGCATAGTCAAGTGTAGTTCTTCATTTAAGAAAGACTTGTCTTACAAAAGTTTATTCTAGACTTTGGAAGTGGAAACAGGTTGCTATCCAGTTAAGAATTTTCTAACTGCTGTGTGTCTAATACATGTATATACTCTTTTTAATTTTATTGCTTAATTGGAAGAATAGTGTATTTTTTTGTGACTGCACAATTTGATCTATTGCTTCAGTGTGTTAGTAAGTTAATTCTTGATATGACTTCCATATTTCTACTTGTATGTGGTTTCTGTTTTTGTATTCAATGTAAAGATTGGTAGGTTGACTGCTATGGGAAGTATTAAATGATTCAGTACAGTTAAAATAGATACAAAGGTAGTACTCATTGGTTTTGCATTGTGGGAAGCAACAGTAAAGCACAACCTTTGTGTTACACTTGCAAAGCAGGAAGCTGAGCCTGCCTATTTAATTGGTAAGTACTGGAAGCCCCAAGCAGGGGCATACCTACAGGGGTCCCAGGAGTCACAATTATGACCCTGCCAGATGCTCCAGGGTGCCTGTGCGGTCCCCTGTACACCTGGATAAGAGGAGCGACGTCATATAGATGAACTGATCCCCTCCCTCCTACAGCTTCTGAATGCCCACTTCTCCTACTCTCCATCCTGCTGGCAGCTGCAGAAGGGGATTGATTCCTTCATATGCCATTGCCCCTGCTGCCCCTCCTATTTAGCTTCTTAATGCCCCCCCCTGCTGCCCCTGTCCTTTCTCCCAGCCCCCCTGTCCCCCCCCCGTTGGCAGCTCTACCGAATTCCACCTCCCTTCTTCCACCAGCTGCAGGATGGAGAGCAGGTAAGGGGCCGGTAAATGTGTCATTTACTGGCCCCTTCCTTGTCTGAATGAATAGAGTCAGTAATAGGTACCGCTTGTGAGTGAATGGGAAGCTTTGTACAGAACTATTACTGTCCATTCATTCTGTACAGCTGAGGCTGCAGAGATGGAGATTGAGGGCTGTGTGCTCAATCTCTTTTCTCTGTCTCAAAGGTGAAACATCAGAGGTCTGTTTAGACCCCTGATATTTCATCAAAGTCCCCCCAACGGGGTTCTTAAAAAAATTGTAAAAATATTAAAAAAAAATAGTATTGTAAAAAAAAAAAAAATAGTAAAAAAATAAATCATTTTTTTTTAAACTACTCACAGTCCAGTGGTGAAACTACAAGGGTCGCAAAGGTCACACTTGCGATTGGTCCCTGGCATTTAGCCATAACTTATTCATTATCCTGCCTCGACTACTGCAACTCTCTCCTTAATGGCCTACCCTTAAGCAGGCAATCCCCCCTTCAGTCTTTTATGAATGCTGCTGCTAGACTAATACACCTCATTAATCGATCCGTGACTGCTGCCCCTCTCTGCCAATCCCTTCACTGGCTTCCCCTCCCCCAACGTATAAAATTCAAAATGCTAACCATAACATACAAGGCCATTCACAACATTGCCCCCATCTACATCACCAACCTCATCTGCAGATATCGCCCAAATCGCCCCCTCCGCTCCTCCCAGGACCTCCTGCTCTCTAGCTCCCTTGTTACCACCTCCCATGCTCGCCTTCAGGACTTCTCCAGAGCCTCTCCCATCCTCTGGATTGCCCTGCCCCAGTATGTCCGATCAGCCCCTACCCTGTCCACCTTTAGGAGATCCCTGAAAACTTATTTATTCAGGGAAGCCTATCCCACACCCACATAACTGTCCCTGAGCCACCCCCATCAAATCATTCTTTGCAGCTATTACCTTTTGTACCACCACCCCCTCCCTTTAGAATGTAAGCTCTACGAGCAGGGCCCTCCTGTACCTTTTGTATTGAACTGTACTGTAATTGTGTTGTCCCCCTTATACATTGTAAAGCGCTGCGTAAACTGTTGGCGCTATATAAATCTCGTATAATAATAATAATAATAATATACAAATCTTTTTAAAACATTAGGGTGCACTGATAAGATTATTTACATTGAATTGAACCTGTGCCTATATTTATGTATTCTGAACAAGCAGTAAAAACACTTTAAAACAAGTCCCCATTAACATTTTTAGCTAGAGGCATTATGGAGAAATTCATCCTCAAATCTCACAACACTAAATCTTCAAGTTGATAAGGAGAAAGGAGGGTGGGACTTTATATGAAGAATGCATCCCTGGAGGAGTCACGATGCATATGAAAATGGGCAGTACTAGGTATATTAAAACTATGGGCATTGATGACAACATTGCAAGGCAACAATTAGTAGTCAGCGGTTTATTGATGTAAAAAATGGTAACAGTAGTGGTAATGATACCATAAAAAATATATAATCATGACATAATAAATTAATGATATAATCAGTTCATAATGTTAATATTATATAAAAACAAAGTACATAGGGTAGATATATGTAACAATAATCATAACAACAACAATAATAACATAATGAATTCATATCATGCACATCATAGAGAGCCATTTCCATAAAAGCGTGTCTCCCTGGTAGAGAGCTATATCTGGATATGTTGGTACAATCCAATTGGTAAGTATGGTAAGTGTTGATAAAGTACAGTATGAGCGAAAGGGCATCTATTGGCTCTACGCGTTTCGTGGCGACTGCCACTCTTCAGGAGCAAGTATGAGGTAGATGTCTGTGTATATTGAAACACATGGTTAATTTGTAAAGTAAGCTAGGATAATCATTGTTTTGAAGAGGAAAAGGAGAGGGGGAATAACCCCAATTTACCACAACTACTTACAGAGATGTCAATAGGACTGGGTGAAGGCATGAAGGGCCGGAAGGCCGACCGGGTGTAGACGTCAGTCCCGGGAGCTGAGGTGGACAAACCCGGGCGTAGGTGTATCGCCAAAAGGAGAAATTGCTCCTTTTGGCGATACACCTACGCCCGGGTTTGTCCACCTCAGCTCCCGGGACTGACGTCTACACCCGGTCGGCCTTCCGGCCCTTCATGCCTTCACCCAGTCCTATTGACATCTCTGTAAGTAGTTGTGGTAAATTGGGGTTATTCCCCCTCTCCTTTTCCTCTTCAAAACAATGATTATCCTAGCTTACTTTACAAATTAACCATGTGTTTCAATATACACAGACATCTACCTCATACTTGCTCCTGAAGAGTGGCAGTCGCCACGAAACGCGTAGAGCCAATAGATGCCCTTTCGCTCATACTGTACTTTATCAACACTTACCATACTTACCAATTGGATTGTACCAACATATCCAGATATAGCTCTCTACCAGGGAGACACGCTTTTATGGAAATGGCTCTCTATGATGTGCATGATATGAATTCATTATGTTATTATTGTTGTTGTTATGATTATTGTTACATATATCTACCCTATGTACTTTGTTTTTATATAATATTAACATTATGAACTGATTATATCATTAATTTATTATGTCATGATTATATATTTTTTATGGTATCATTACCACTACTGTTACCATTTTTTACATCAATAAACCGCTGACTACTAATTGTTGCCTTGCAATGTTGTCATCAATGCCCATAGTTTTAATATACCTAGTACTGCCCATTTTCATATGCATCGTGACTCCTCCAGGGATGCATTCTTCATATAAAGTCCCACCCTCCTTTCTCCTTATCAATTAACAGGGATGGAGGCGCTTGGCGGTGGTAGCCCTGCGTTCTCATATAAAGTCCCATCTGGTTGCTCTTTGTTTTTCATATATACAACAGGGATGGAAGGATGCACCCTACTCTTATACATTTACGCTGGTACTTTCCATTTTCATGGTCACCTAGGTCTTGTATATTCAAACACATTTCCTTTATCTATTATTGAGAGATATATAATACTATAGGTTTTAGGAGCTGAGCTCTGCTGTTTACCATGTTGTTATGGCTACTTGGGGTGCTATGGGTACAGGGCTGGGCTATGTTTAGGGCTGGTGCATTCCGGCCGGGGCTCACCCAGTTCCGGGAGCTGCGATGCGCTCCTGGGGCCCTCCCCCTCCCCCTTCTTCCCTCTCCGGGTCGCTCGGGTATTGGGTGGGCGCCCAATTGCGCATCGGCGTCACGCTTCCCACGCCGCCTGCGCTGCGTCGCACACTTGTGACGTCAGCGCGGCGACGCTGTGTTTACATCCTACGCCCTCCACGAGGTGATTGGCGCCGGACGGGGATGGCGGTTGCCGTTCGCCGTTTTGGCGCCTCCTCCTCTCATTCGGCTGCCTGCGTGACGTTGGTGGACCTTCCCCCCTCATTGGAGTGTATATATACTCCTCTCAGCAGATATTTGCTCCCTTCCAGGGTTGTTTCCCCCATGGTTATGATGTACTTTGGATTTAATTAATCTCACTGCAAACCAGGTATCTTTTTTGTTTTTTCCCCCCCCTGTTTACAACTTAACATATAATATTTTTTCTACCACGTTTTTTTCTACCACGTTTTTGCTCCCAACTGTCTCTATCGTGGGTACCTATACCCCAGTATTGGGGTTCTACTAGCAATTACTCTTTCCTATTCACTTTTGTCACCCAATCATCCCTATACTCTGCACCGTAGATATATTTTTCATGACACCATTATCACTGGATGGTTCTTGTCATATAACTTATTCTATTATTATCTTTTTCATTACTGGTCTCTTTTTTAGCTACACATCCATTGTCATACCCCTCTTTCATTTCATTTTATATATTCCCTCTTCACAGACAGCTACACTCCCGTGCTACACTATCTCCTCTCTACCCAGGGGGGCCCCTCCCTGGGGAGCAATTTCTCCTTTTGGCGATACACCTACGCCCGGGTTTGTCCACCTCAGCTCCCGGGACTGACGTCTACACCCGGTCGGCCTTCCGGCCCTTCATGCCTTCACCCAGTCCTATTGACATCTCTGTAAGTAGTTGTGGTAAATTGGGGTTATTCCCCCTCTCCTTTTCCTCTTCAAAACAATGATTATCCTAGCTTACTTTACAAATTAACCATGTGTTTCAATATACACAGACATCTACCTCATACTTGCTCCTGAAGAGTGGCAGTCGCCACGAAACGCGTAGAGCCAATAGATGCCCTTTCGCTCATACTGTACTTTATCAACACTTACCATACTTACCAATTGGATTGTACCAACATATCCAGATATAGCTCTCTACCAGGGAGACACGCTTTTATGGAAATGGCTCTCTATGATGTGCATGATATGAATTCATTATGTTATTATTGTTGTTGTTATGATTATTGTTACATATATCTACCCTATGTACTTTGTTTTTATATAATATTAACATTATGAACTGATTATATCATTAATTTATTATGTCATGATTATATATTTTTTATGGTATCATTACCACTACTGTTACCATTTTTTACATCAATAAACCGCTGACTACTAATTGTTGCCTTGCAATGTTGTCATCAATGCCCATAGTTTTAATATACCTAGTACTGCCCATTTTCATATGCATCGTGACTCCTCCAGGGATGCATTCTTCATATAAAGTCCCACCCTCCTTTCTCCTTATCAATTAACAGGGATGGAGGCGCTTGGCGGTGGTAGCCCTGCGTTCTCATATAAAGTCCCATCTGGTTGCTCTTTGTTTTTCATAAATCTTCAAGTTGTTAGTAACCAATAAATTCTGATTTTAGAGTCTCTGTTGCGATCTTTGAAAGGGTGATTCTCCCTATTGGGGATGTAGAAGTATATTGAAACCTGATAAGGTTTTAATACTGTTCCACTCTATCCAAAATGTATGGCTTTAAATACACATTAAGCTGACATTTTCTGCATATCGATCTAAAACAAATTATTTACTAGAATATACTGTATAATACAAATCAAGATTATACATTTCTTTAAAAAAAATGTTGTGAATTTTATATACAACACAATTTTCAACCCTTGGGGTCTCCGGTAGTGTGATGATTACCAGCTGGGTCAAGGTCTGATAAAATGGTGCGAAACAGTTAACTCTAATAGATTCAACGGTTTTATATTGCAGTACTTTATGCTCAAGTGAAGCCGGATGAAGACTTTCTCTGTTTGATCTTAAAAGCAGGAAAAGTGAACAGCAGGAATAACAAAATGATAGGATTCCCATGTGACTATACTGGAGCCCAATAAGAAAGATATTAGTCATTAGGAAATGTCGTCTTTATCTGTGTGCATTAAAGCCCAGGTTCCTGCCAGAAGTGGCCCACAATCTTTTTGTAACAGCCAGGAGTAGGACTGGAAGTAATTGAGACACTGCACAAACATAGCTAATTAGGACTTCAAGGCTAATGCTGATAATTGACAGCCTACCAAGTCTGCTCCTTCCTCTGACCACCCACTCGTACAGCACCTGTTTTATCCCTAAGCACTGGATCATGCTAACCTGCTTTCCACATCAGAATGCCTGTATCCTGCTTTGGGTACCACATGGTGAGATGTTAGATGATTTCAACAATTAAACTGCCAAAACAAATTGTTTAACATCTTTAAAGAAGCAAATATAAGGATTCCAGTCTTTTCTATACCTGCCTTGGTTTTTATTTTATTTTCTGTGACAATTTTTTATTTTATTTTCTGTGACAAATTTAGTTGGACAGGTATATCAGGAACTACTGTAATGATCATACATAAAATAATTCCCTCTTAATACTTCAAAGTTGCACCCCACCAGTAAAGACGAACCTCTGCCTCCAACTGACAAAATCAGCATAGAAGAAATGAAGCCTCAAAGAGATCTGCACACAATGCTGTAACTGTTCATAATTAAGGGATTCCTACAACTGTACACAGTAATCTAGAGCAGGGGTCTCCAAACTATGGCCCTCCAATTGTTCAGGAACTACAATTCCCATCATACCTAGCAGGGGCGTTGCTAGGTCTACAAAAGATCTGGGGCTAGAGCCCATAGCATCATAGTAAAGAAAGTCATATCCTTGGGCGGGCATACACATGTATACACAGTAGAATATTTGTGTGTATATATCCCCAGAGAGCCCCCCATACTTACATCAGGGTCCCCAGAGAGCCTCCCCCCTTGCATCAGGGTCCCCAGAGAGCCTCCCCCTTGCATCAGGGTCCCCAGAGAGCCTCCCCCTTGCAACAGGGTCCCCAGAGAGGCCCCCTTACATCAGGGTCCCCAGAGAGCCTCCCCCTTGCATCAGGGTCCCCAGAGAGCCTCCCCCTTGCATCAGGGTCCCCAGAGAGCCTCCCCCTTGCAACAGGGTCCCCAGAGAGGCCCCCTTACATCAGGGTCCCCAGAGAGCCCCCACTTACATTAGGGTTCCCAGAGAGCCCCCACTTACATTAGGGTTCTCAGAGAGCCCCCCTTACATCAGGGTCCCCAGAGAGCCTCCCCCTTAATATCAGGGTCCCCGGAGAGCCTCCCTCTTAATATCAGGGTCCCCAGAGAGCCTCCCACTTACATCGGGGTCCCCAGAGAACCTCCCCTCCCCTTGGGGACCCCTGCAGAGACTCGGGGCTATGGGCCCCCAGATTCGGGGCTGCAGCCCCAAAAGCCACCCCCTAGCGACGCAACTGATACCTAGTCATGTCTGTGAATGTCAGAGTTTTACAATGCCTCATGGGACGTGTAGTTCCACAACAGCTGGAGGGCCGTAGTTTGGAGATCCCTGATCTAGAACAATGTTTCTCAACTCCAGTCCTCAAGGCACCCCAACAGATTTCCCTCAGATGAGTAATTTGGCAATTATTAAGGCTGTGAAACTGATCAAATCACCTGTGCAAAATAATGGAAGGCCTGAAAACAGGACCTGTTGGGGTGCCTTGAGGACTGGAGTTGAGAAACACTGATCTAGAGATTGCTGTGGCAAGTGTGAGTAACTTCTGTAGTCCTCTGGCCTCTCTGGCCTTCCAGCACCCTTCCCCATGTAAAGATAATGTATAGGTGCGAAAAGAGGCTAAGAAAAATACTGGTGTCCGTACATGCTGGAATTTAAAAAAAAGCACAGTGGTGGACACATTTGTTTTATTGTTTTTATGAATCATTATCATAACTAAATCAGCATGCTGTCAAGGTCGAAAATTGCATAAGCAGTCCATCAACTTAGAATCTGAATTTTGTTTGCATCAAAAAAAAAATGAACATTGTAACAAAAACTGGATATAGTATTTACAACAATCTGCCTTGCAAGCCGTTAAAGCAGCCTTTCTCACCTAGGGCTCCTCCAGACGTTGTCAGTGGCTCCTCAAACAATGAGCAATTTCTGCCCCAGAAAAGCCACCATGAACACCAATAATCTTTTTAGTTACTTTTAAGAGTCTCATTCATCTCACCAGTGTACTAAAGTTCTTTATTGACCACCAGTGTAAGGGGAAAATTCTCCACTGACCATCAACGTAAGGAGTCCCTTTTCCACTTATAGTGGTTATGAAGGCAGAAGGTTTTTTATCTTAACCACTTCAGCCCTGGAAGGATTTCCCCCTTAATGACCAGGCCATTTTTTTTTCAATACGGCACTGCGTTGCTTTAACTGACAATTGCACTGTCATGCGATGTTGTACCCAAACAAAATTGATGTCCCTTTTTCCCCACAAATAGAGCTTTCTTTTGGTGGTATTTGATCACCTCTGCAATTTTTATTTTTTGCGCTATAAACAAAAAAAGAGTGACAATATTGAAAAAAAAAATAATATTTTTTACTTTTTGCTATAATAAATATCCCACCGCAAAAAAAAAAAAAAAAATTTAACAGTTTAGGCCAATATGTATTCTTCTATATATTTGAGGTTAAAAAAATCGCAATAAGCATATATTGATTGGTTTGCACAAAAGCTATAGCATCTACAGAATAGGGGATAGATTTATGGCATTTTTAATTTTTTAATTTTTTTTTTTACTAGTAATGGCAGCGATCTGCGATTTTTAGCAGGACTGCGACATTGCGGTGGACAGATCGGACACTTTTGACACTATTTTACACATTTATACAGCGATCAGTGTTATAAAAATGCACTGATTACTGTGTAAATGTCACTGGCAGGGAAGGCGTTAACACTAGGGGGAGCTGAAGGGGTTAAATGTGTTCCCTAGGTGTGTTTCTAACTGTAAGGGGATGGGACTGACTAGAGGAGGAGCCAGATCGCTGTTTCTACTTAGTAGGAACAGACGATCTGTCTCTCCTCCCCTGAGGAGGCGCTTTGCCGGCAGTATAGCCGCGCTATCCCATTGATTTCAATGGACAGGAGCAGTGAAGGAGCGGTGTACACACCGCTCCTTCACCGCTCCGAAGATGCTGCTGGCAGGACTTTTTTTCCCGTCCTGCTAGCGCACCGCTCCAGTGTGAAAGCCCTCGGGGCTTTCACACTGGAGACACAGCAGCGGCTGTTTCGGGTCGGTTTGCAGGCGCTATTATTAGCGCAATAGCTTCTGCAAATCGCCCCAGTGTGAAAGGGGCCTTAGTGTGTTTACACACATAAATCCCCGATCTGGCTCTCGTGCCCGCGATTGCAGGTGGCCGGCTGCGATCGCGCCCTGCTGGCCAGGCACATCGGGTCCTCCAACATGCAGCGCGCCTTCTATGGCTCTTAAAGGAGCCGCCGTATGGATACGTCGATTCGTGCAGTGTTGTCACTCTGCCTCCGTATATCGGCATGAGCCGGTCGGCAAGTGGTTAAACATATACAAAAGAGACTGAAGAAAACAACAAGTGTGTCTTATGATATAGTACAGCACTGTTGTGAAAATACCAGGTAAAATAGCTGCAGTTATATTACAGCATCATATTCTGTCCTATAATCCTCATCAAATTCCTAAATAGTAGATGCTGACACAATTAAATTATCAGCACCTAATTTTCATAGGACCACTCAGTAATTACATCTTCCTGTACTTAAAGCATTTGTTACCCCAAAAACTTCCTATTCCTGATCTGTGCCTGCTGTACTATGTACTTGTATGAGAAAGTCTCCTGTTCTCTTTGTATTGCTTTCTTTGTGTGAAGTCTCTGGTGTTCCTACCAGTCCCTCTGCTTTCCTATTAAAAACTGACCACACTAATTAGGAGAACACACCATGGTCAGTTCTCTAGCTTTGTTGGGAACTCAGCCTGCTCTCCTCCAATGATCAGACTTGTCCTGACATGTCCACGCTGCACAGCCATTCACTGGGAGGCTCAGAGTGCTGCTGCTTCTCCTCTACCCAGCTCTTATGCAGCTGAGAACAGAGGGAATGCGATCACTTATAAAATAAGGGGGAAAAAGTATTTATAATGTATTTTTATATCTATACAAAAATGTTTTGCCCTACTATTTTAACCACTTGCTCACGCAGATATACAATGGGGACGGAAAGTATTCAGACCCCCTTAAATTTTTCACTCTTTGTTATATTGCAGCCATTTGCTAAAATCATTTAAGTTTATTTTTTTACTCATTAATGTACACACAGCACCCCATATTGACAGAAAAACACAGAATTGTTGACATTTTTGCAGATTTATTAAAAAAGAAAAACTGAAATATCACATGGTCCTAATGCCCTGTACACACGGTCGGATTTTCCGATGGAAAATGTCCGATCAGAGCGTGTTGTCGGAAATTCCGACCATGTGTGGGCCCCATCGGACATTTTCCATCGGATTTTCCGACACACAAAGTTGGAGAGCAGGAAATAAATTTTTCTGACAACAAAATCCGTTGTCGGAAATTCCGATCGTGTGTACACAAATCCGACGGACAAAGTGCCATGCATGCTCAGAATAAATAAAGAGATGAAAGCTATTGGCCACTGCCCTGTTTATAGTCCCGACGTACGTGTTTTACGTCACCGCGTTCAGAACGATCGGATTTTCCGACAACTTTGTGTGACCGTGTGTATGCAAGACAAGTTTGAGCCAACAGCCGTCGGAAAAAATCCATGGATTTTGTTGTCGGAATGTCCGAACAAAGTCCGACCGCGTGTACGTCCTATAAGTATTCAGACCCTTTGCTGTGACACTCATATATTTAACTCAGGTGCTGTCCATTTCTTCTGATCATCCTTGAGATGGTTCTACACCTTCATTTGAGCCCAGCTGTGTTTGATTATACTGATTGGACTTGATTAGGAAAGCCACACACCTGTCTATATAAGACCTTACAGCTCACAGTGCATGTCAGAGCAAATGAGAATCATGAGGTCAAAGGAACTGCCTGAAAAGCTCAGAGACAGAATTGTGGCAAGGCACAGATCTGGCCAAGCTTACAAAAAATTTCTGCTGCACTTAAGGTTCCTAAGAGCACAGTGGCCTCCATAATCCTTAAATGGAAGACGTTTGGGACGACCAGAACCCTTCCTAGAGCTGGCCGTCCAGCCAAACTGAGCTATTGGGGGAGAAGAGCCTTGGTGAGAGAGGTAAAGAAGAACCCAAAGATCACTGTGGCTGAGCTCCAGAGATGCAGTCGGGAGATGAGAGAAAGTTGTAGAAAGTCAACCATCACTGCAGCCCTCCACCAGTCGGAGCTTTATGGCAGAGTGGCCCGACGGAAGCCTCTCCTCAGTGCAAGACACATGAAAGCCCACATGGAGTTTGCTAAAAAAACACCTGAAGGACTCCAAGATGGTGAGAGATAAGATTCTTTGGTCTGATGAGACCAAGATAGAACTTTTTGGCCTTAATTCTAAGTGGTATGTGTGGAGAAAACCAGGCACTGCTCATCACCTGTCCAATACAGTCCCAACAGTGAAGCATGGTAGTGGCAGCATCATGCTGTGGGGGGGGTTTTCAGCTGCAGGGACAGGATGACTGGTTGCAATTGAGGGAAAGATGAATGCGGCCAAGTACAGGGATATCCTGGACGAAAACCTTCTCCAGAGTGCTCAGGACCTCAGACTGGGCCGAAGGTTTACCTACCAACAAGACAATGACCCTAAGCACACAGCTAAAATAACGAAGGAGTGGCTTCACAACAACTCCGTGACTGTTCTTGAATGGCCCAGCCAGAGCCCTGACTTAAACCCAATTGAGCATCTCTGGAGAGACCTAAAGATGGCTGTCCACCAACGTTTACCATCCAAACTGACAGAACTGGAGAGGATCTGCAAGGAGGAATGGCAGAGGATCCCCAAATCCAGGAGTGAAAAACTTGTTGCATCTTTCCCAAAAAGACTCATGGCTGTATTAGATCAAAAGGGTGCTTCTACTAAATACTGAGCAAAGGGTCTGAATACTTAGGACCATGTGATATTTCAGTTTTTCTATTTTAATAAATCTGCAAATATGTCAACAATTCTGTGTTTTTCTGTCAATATGGGGTGCTGTGTGTACATTAATGAGGAAAAAAATGAACTGAAATGATTTTAGCAAATGGCTGCAATATAACAAAGAGTGAAAAATTTAAGGGGGTCTGAATACTTTCCGTCCCCACTGTACGTCGGCAGAATGGCTCTGCTGGGCGAAACCCTGTATGGGTACGGTGTACCCTTTAAGAGCCACCAGGGTGCGGGGGACCTGATGCGTGTGGCCGGTGGGCATGATCGCTTTCAGCTACCCGCGATCGCGGGCATGTGTGACAGCACGGGGATTTGTGTGTGTAAACACACAAATCCCTGTTTTGTCAGGGGAGAGGAGACATATCATTTGTTCCTACTAAGTAGGAACAATGATATGTCTCCTCCCCCAGTCAGTCCTATCCACTTACAGTTAGAGACACTAACTAGGAAACACAGTTAACCACTTGATCGCCCCCTAGTGTTAAACCCTTCCCTGCCAGTGACATTTACACAGTAATCAGTGCATTTTTATAACACTGATCACTGTATAAATATCAATGGTCCCAAAAATGTGTCAACAGTGTCCCATCTGTCTGCCGCAATGTCGCAGTACCACTAAAAATTGCAGATCACCACCATTACTAGTTAAAAAAAAAAAAATTATAAAAATGCCATAGAAATGCCATAAATCTTTCCCATAGTTTGTAGACGCTATAACTTTTGCGCAAACCAATCAATACACGCTTATTGCAATTTTTTTTACCAAAAATATGTAGAAGAATATGCATTGGCCTAAACTGATGAAGAAAAAAAACGCAGAGGTGATCAAATACCACCAAAAGAAAGCTCTATTTTTGGGGAAAAAAAGGACGCAAATTCGTTTGGGTACAGCATTGCATGACTGCGCAATTGTCAGTTAAAGCGACGCAGTGCCAAATTGTAAAAAGTGCTCTGGTCAGGAAGGGGGTAACGTTTTCCGGGGCTGAAGCGATTAAATTGAATGGGTTGTTTTACAAGGTCGTTTACAATCACTTTAAGTGACCTCTCTAGTTGTCCTGTATGCACTAGGCCCACCATAGGAAATACTATGTGCTTTCAGCCATTACTCTCTAGGGTTGCACCTTATCAAGATGCCAAAATATTGTTGGTTAAAGGCACACTGAAAACAAATGAGCATATAAAGCCAAAAAAGGTCTCACAATAGCTTTATCTGTTTTTGATTTCTGTTCTACATTATATGCTATATACAGTGCCTTGAAAAAGTATTCACACCCCTTGAAATTGTCCACATTTTGTCATGTTACAACCAAAAACGTAAATTTATTTTAATGGGATTTTATGTGATAGGCCAACACAAAGTGGCACACAATAAAGTGGAAGGAAAATGATAAATGGTTTTCAATTTTTTTTACAAATAAATATGTGAAAAGCATGGCGTGCATTTGTATTCAGCCCCCCTGAATCTATACTTTGTAGAATCACCTTTCACTGCAATTATAGCTGCAAGTCTTTTTGGGGATGTCTCTACCAGCTTTGCACATCTAGAGAGTGAAATGTTTGCCCATTCTTCTTTGCAAAATAGCTCAAGCTCTGTCAGATTGGATGGAGAGCGCCTGCGAACAGCAATTTATAAGTCTCGCCACAGATTCTCAATTGGATTTAGGTCTGGACTTTGACTGGGCCATTCTAACACATGAATATGCTTTCATCTAAACCATTCCATTGTAGCTCCTGCTGTATGTTTAAGATCGTTGTCCTGCTGGAAGGTGAACCTCTGCCCCGTCTCAAGTCTTTTACAGATTCTAACAGGTTTTCTTCTAAGATTGCCCTGTATTTGGCTCCATCCATCTTCCCATTAACTCTGACCAGCTTCCCTGTCTTTGCTGGTATATGCCAAAAACATCAATTTTGGTCTCATCTGACCAGAGTACCTTCTTCCACATGTTTGCTGTGTCCCCCACATGGCTTCTCGTAAACTGCAAATGGGACTCTTATGGCCTTCTTTCAACAATGGCTTTCTTCTTGCCACTCTTTCATAAAGGCCAGATTTGTAGAGTGAACAACTAATAGTTGTCCTGTGAACAGATTCTCTCACCTGATCAGTGGATCTCTGCAGCTCCTCCAGAATTACCATGGGCCTCTTGGCTGCTCTCTGAGTAATGCTCTCCTTGCCCGGCCTGTCAGTTTAGGTGGACGGCTATATCTTGGTAGGTTTGCAGTTGTGCCATACTCTTTCCATTTTCGGATGATGGATTGAACAGAGCTCCGTGAGATGTTCAAAGCTTGGGATATTTTTTAATAACATAACCCTGCTTTAAACTTCTCCACAACGTTATCCCTGACCTGTCTGGTGTGTTCCTTGGCCTTCGTGATTCTGTTTGTTCACTAAGGTTCTCTAACAGTCCTCTGAGGACTTCACAGAACAGCTGTATTTATACAGAGATTAAATTACACACAGGTGGGCTCTATTTACTAATTAGGTGACTTCTGAAGGCAATTGGTTCCACTAGATTTTAGTTAGGGGTATCAGAGTAAAAGGGGCTGAATACAAATGCACGCCACACTTTTCAGATATTTATTGGTAAAGAATTTTGAAAACCATTTATCATTTTCCTTCCACTTCACAATTATGTGCCACTTTGTGTTGGTCTATCATATAAAATCCCAATAAAATACATTTACATTTTTGGTTGCAACATGACAAAATGTGGAACATTTCAAATGGTATGAATACTTTTTCAAGACACTGTAGTGCGTATTTATAAAGCAGTGAATGTGACTTACACTAATCTTTCACTGTTGGTGAATGAATCACTGTCAAACACATGCACTAAGAAGATTTACCTGCAGTGACTGCATTGTAAATGTCAGATAGACCCCTTAGGAAACACTGTGTGGTCAATTCACAAAACACATGCAGTAGTTTCCTTATGTTGCTTTTTTATTCATATACAGTATTATTAAGTTTTAAGATAGAAAACTGAGTTTTCAATTCACTAAAGCCAGTGTTGCACAGATGTACAAGATTTAGCTATTGCATCAACGTTTAAGGTATTTTCAATGCAAAACTCAGGTCATGAACATGAATTGGATGAAGAATAAAAACCATAAGCATGGGTGGTAGATGCCATCTAAGAAAATATTTCAATTACAGACTTATTCTATTCTGGATCGTGATCATCTCTTCCACAAGGATAAACTAAATGATCTTTTTCTAAATGAGAATCTCCTTTGCTACAACAGAAATG
Organism: Lithobates clamitans; assembly: GCA_037952925.1. Lineage (NCBI taxonomy): Eukaryota > Metazoa > Chordata > Amphibia > Anura > Ranidae > Lithobates > Lithobates clamitans. The sequence continues at coordinate 1,086,861 of JBBGZY010000527.1, forward strand.
CTTTACCCAGTGTTAGGTACAGACTAAAATACATTTTGTCCCCAATGTTAAAACTTTCTTTGAGACTTTTTTTCCAAACAGTATATTACAGAGTAGGACAGAATAACATACATCTCATAGTATACATCTCATAGTATTTGGGCCAATAAATCTCATAGACTAAATCAATTCCTTCTAACACAGCCTAAAACGAGGGGTGGTATAGGCCTTCCAGATGTAATTAAATATCAGAACACTTGAATAAAAAGTTAGAGTGGTGTAAACTCAACACTGGAAAACGCTTGGTACAGTTGGAACAGACGTTTTCAGATAACCCACTTGGGGGTCTTGATTGGCTCTTCCCTAAAATCCATTTACAACCATCTAGTAATTGTTATAACTCTAAATTTATTTAAGAATGATAGACAATTAATCCTAGCGAAACAAACACCATCGTATATGGCCCAGCAATGGCCACTCACATTTCCAGCCAGGACTGAAAGACAGAGTGTTCCACTCTAATATTCAAGCAGAAAGTTTCATTCCTGGGCAGAGGAACACTTGCATCCCCTATCAAAAATATGGAGTGTATATGCTCCCCCCTTCCTCTGTGGAAGACGTGCCATTTCTGATCTCATAATTGGGACAAACCCCAAGCTTTACCTTCCCTCCCCTCAGAGTATGAGACAATCTGTATGGTCTCAGAACTGATTTAACATGGCTTAACCCGGTCTTGTCACATTTTCACATATTCTCCGGAACCTTCCACCATCCATAGACAGACATGTTTTTTCTTTTCTGTACACTGATCACATTCTCTGTATGACTGTGAAAATAAAAAATAATAAAATAGATTATTCTTGCAGTAATAGGAATCCATTATAGGCAGTAACACTGTCCTAATGGTTACCACAACTATTCACAATACAGTAATAACTCTAAAGTTTCCTAAATATATGATAGAGATGTTTCAGGCTAATTGGAATTTAGTATATTTAGTATATTTAGTATATTTAGTTTAGTATATTTTTTCAACAAGTCTAGTGGACTGCTAAGTAGATAAATATTAGGATTCAAAGGAATTTCAAACTGTACAATGTCTTCGAAATTTCTATTAACCGGTCCAAGAATGAAATAAACTGCCCTTCTCACCAAAGAGATTTGGTTGCAAAAATAGATTTTCACTTTTTCAACCAAATTGAGATAAGGCTTACTTTATATTTAATACATGTCCACATGAAACTTAAAAAAATATACATAGAAAATTGTAGCTTACCTTTTTCAGATGATCTATTTTGGACCCCCTAGCAAGAAAAAAAAATCCTACAGGGTTCTCTTTGTTTATGAGGAGGCTGGGCAGCTGTACTTGCCATAATTAACCCTGTCCATACTATGCAGGCAGATCTTCATTATCAGTTGTAACTAGAATTGAACAGCATCTGTCCTAGCAAAGGGTTAAAGGTTTAGGGGCTGGGCTTCTTGAATTGTATGTTAATGGGGACAGTCTTGGGACAGGTGAAGTCTGACATTGTTTTAAAAAACCTTACAGTCAGCCATGAAACCTCCCCCTCTAAAAGGTAAGAAATATTGAAAAAATAATTTTAGGCATATTGCGTGAATGGGAACATCTAACACACATAGAGGGGCTTACCCAAATTTGACTGCAAATTGGAATACAGTTAAGAACCAACCAGAACAGCCAAAACCTGACAGGGGTCATGTGGCATTTTGTATAGGTTTTCTTTCAGGAAGACCACAAACAAGCTTTTAGGATGGCCATACATGCTGAGTTTTCTTTTGTACAATCTGCAGTCTGAATGAAAGAATTCGGATTCCTCTATCCATGCCAAGCTGTAATGATAGCGGAATCTTCCCAACTTTCTGCGGCAGCTGATTGGCTGCAGTCACTGTTTGTCAGACAGTTTCTCACCTGGCTCCTTCGATCTTCAGATCAAAATTTGTTAAGATAAGTGGTGCTGGCAGGGCCGCCCACAGAGCAAACTTCAGTCAATTCAGCAGAAATCGGACTAAATTTGACCCATACGTGGCCAGCTTTAGAGGCTTCCTCTCTTATTTTATATAGGATTCACATATTTGTGGTGTGCAGTAAAATGCATACAAATATGTGACTCTATTCTTGTGAGGAAGTAAAGACACAGTATTCCTTTCCTATACATAGGACACATAGGATAGATATCTCTGAGATAATTAATGTGTTGCTATATTAAAGAGATCATACTCTAAGGTGAGTTTCCATCCTTACAAACTTTAAAAAAAGAAATGTCTTAAAAGGAGTCATATTATAGGAGTTTTTGTACAAAAATATATCTAAAGGGGAATTTTGAAATCCATCTCTTAGCTCAGAAAAGGGTTTTTTGTTGTCAGCAAGATATGAAAGATATCTAATTCCCTTATTTCTCCATGAATTCATTTTACCCGACTCCAGGCCCCGAGGAAAATCTTGCTTATCTACAGGAAGAAAATGAGGAACACCAAGGTTACATTTTGTTTAATTTATTTTAAAACGAAGAAAATAAAGAGGTAGTGGGTAGGGCGCTGCTCTTCTAAAGTGTATATTACATTGTTACATAGTTACATAGTAGGTAAGGTTGAAAAAGACACAAATCCATCAAGTCCAACCTATGTGTGTGATTATATGTCAGTATTACATTATATATCCCTGTATGTTGCGGTCATTCAGGTGCTTATCTAATAGTTTCTTGAAGCTATCAATGCTCCCCGCTGAGACCACCACTTGTGGAAGGGAATTCCACATCCTTGCCGCTCTTACAGTAAAGAACCCTCTACGTAGTTTAAGGTTAAACCTCTTTTTTTCTCATTTTAATGAGTGGCCACGTGTCTTGTTAAAATCCCTTCTGCGAAAAAGTTTTATCCCTATTGTGGGGTCACCAGTATGGTATTTGTATATTGAAATCATATCCCCTCTCAAGCGTCTCTTCTCCAGAGAGAATAAGTTCAGTGCTCGCAACCTTTCCTCATAACTAAGATCCTCCAGACCCTTTATTAGCTTTGTTGCCCTTCTTTGTACTCGTTCCATTTCCAGTACATCCTTCCTGAGGACTGGTACCCAGAACTGGACAGCATACTCTAGGTGCGGCCGGACCAGAGTCTTGTAGAGCGGGAGAATTATTGTTTTATCTCTGGAGTTGATCCCCTTTTTAATGCATGCTGATATTCTGTTTGTTTTGTTAGCAGCAGCTTGGCATTGCATGCCATTGCCGAGTCTATCATCTACTAGGACCCCCAGGTCCTTTTCCATCCTACATTCCCCCAGAGGTTCTCCCCCAGTGTATAGATTGCATTCATATTTTTACCACCCAAATGCAATACTTTACATTTTTCTACATTAAACCTCATTTGCCATGTAGTTGCCCACCCCATTAATTTGTTCAGGTCTTTTTGCAAGGTTTCCACATCCTGCGGAGAAGTTATTTCCCTGATTAGCTTAGTATTGTCAGCAAATACAGAGATTGAACTGTTTACCCCATCCTCCATGTCATTTGTGAACAAATTAAATAGGATTGGTCCCAGCACAGAACCCTGGGGGACCCCACTACCCATCCCTGACCATTCTGAGTACTCCCCATTTATCACTACACTCTAAACTCGCCATTGTAGCCAGTTTTCAATCCATGTACTCACCCTATGGTCCATGACAACGGACCTTATTTTGGGTATATGGGTGTGTGTTTCCCTTTAAATCAAAATGGATAAAAATAGGTAAAGAAAAGTGCTTAGTGTTCTGTGTTTTCCCATGTGTCAGACCATTATTTGGTGAAAATTAGATATAATCAGTTATTACCGGTAAGTTGATTAATTTACAAATATAATATTACTCAAAAAATATGTAAATATTAAACTTTGTTTAAACCACTTCTTAATATGTGCAAAAAGCCCACAGTTAGATTACAAACACATACAATTAAACAATTAAAATAAAGTGACAAGTGCTTATATGGCACAAAAATTAGTGACCAATAAATTCTGTGGTTGTAAATATAGCCACCCAATCTGTAAAAAATAAAGTCCCAGTGCGAATAATTAGTCCATAAATATTAAAAAAAAGTTTCCAAAGTAAAGTGCCAGGTGTTCTTTATCCATGCTTGTAACATATCCAGTGCAGGTGCTCCACTCTGTGCTCCCCTTATGCTATTGCATCCATCGGGCGGTTCTCTCCTCAAGGGAGTATCTCGCTTTCAGAGACAAATGCTGTATGAAAGGACCCAGATCCACATGTCTATTCCTCTCCTTTCTCCTTTAACCAGTTTGCCCCTTCTCCTCAGTCATTTCTTATTAACAACAGGTTCCTGTGGTTGACTCCGGGTTACCTTCACCCAAGATGACATAGTAAAGCACCGGAGGAGACCTCCTATTCCCCTGCACCGACAAACACAACCAGCCCACCCATGTGTCCTGCTTGTTGTGTTTGTTGGTGCGGCGGAATGGGATAAGGGGAGCACAAAGTGGAGCACCCGCACTGGATGTGTTACAAGCACCGGTAAAGAGCACCTGTCACTTTTTTTCAATATTTATGGACTAATTATTCACACTTGAACTGGATTGTTTACAGATTAAGTGGCTATATTTACCACCACAGAATTTATTGGTCACAAATTTTTGTGTCATATATGCACTTGTCACTTTATTTAATTTTTTTAATTGTATGTGTTGGTAATCTAACTGTGGGATTTTGCACATATTAAGAAGTGGTTTAAACAAAGTTTAATATTTACATATTTTTTGAGTATTAGTATATTTGTAAATTCATCAACTTAATAACTGATTATATCTAATTTTCACCAAATAATGGTCTGACACATGGGAAAACACTGAACACTAATCCCTTTTCTTTACCTATTTTTATCTATTTTTATTCAAAGTGAAACACACACCCATATACACTTTAGAAGCGCAGCGCCATACCCACTACCTCTTTATTTTCTTATATATAGACCCTACCTGGGTAGTTTTCTTAGTGGAGGCAGCAACTCCCACAAAAGTACATAACCAACCCTCTGCGTTGAACACCCCCAAACTTCTATTATTTTAAAATAAATCCAATACCTAGTTAAATTAATAGTATATACTACAGACTGCCTTAGGCATATGGCAGCGTTGCTAATTTTACACTTATGACAGGGAATAAAGGTGTGGAATACCTGAAAGGGCTTTCTCCCTAAGAATCCATAATATATTGCGGTGGGCTGAGTGTAAGTAAACAATGTGGAAAATCTGGAAGACCAGGTAATATTTTCATATGTCAAGCAGAGTATCTGCAGATAAATTTGAATGATTTCATGTGAACGCATACTAGCTCATTATGAAATACTTACCTTAGAACAATGCCCTGGATCAGCGTCGGCCCTCCTAATGCAGCGCGGATATCTTCCACCGGAGTTACTTCTGGGTTTGCGCTGTGATTGGCCGGAGCCGCGATGATGTCACTCCCACGCATGCGCACGGGATCCGCCAGTCACTGCACAGCTACTGAAGAAAGGGCACGAACGAGCCGTTTCTTCAGTGCGCATGTGCCAATGACATCGGCACATGCTGATATAGTGAATATCTCCTAAACGGTGCAAGTTTAGGAGATATTCACGGTACCTACAGGTAAGCCTTATTACAGGCTTACCTGTAGGTAAAAGTGGTAGTAAAGGGTTTGCAACCACTTTAATGCAGCTCTGTAATTAATACATTAATAAATATAGTTCAAATTGTTAAATGCTTGCAGTGCAATTACCTGAATTTGGCCTGTTATGTTTCATAGGTGTGCGCAGTCTATTGCATTAGGGGCGCCCCCCAAAGTTCAAACACACATGCATGTGTGTGTGTATGTAGGTGGGAATCTGCGCCGCACAGGGTGATTAGGGTGTGCAGTTCATTCATTTATGTGCAGGCTAGAACTGATAGGGGGAGGAAAACACCATGATAAAGATGACATCATCACTGTGATGCTTCTTCTTTCGCTGTCTAGAATGGGCAGCTCCAGAGCAACATGGTCCCTGGAGTGGGTTGAATGATGCTGGCTATCAGACTGAGGACACCTAATGGAAGAAAAATACTGTGAGGGGAAATCTCTGGACTGGAAGTGAATATTGCAGCAAACTCTGATTTACTTGTCATTTTTATCTTGCTATGTTTTACTTAAAGAGGAGGGCCAGTCAAAAAAAATAAAATAAATAAAAGTCAGCAGCTACAAATACTGCAGCTGCTGACTTTTAATTGGACACTTACCTGTCCCAGGGTCCAGCGATGCGGGGGATCGAGGCCCCGCTCGTCTCCCCCTCCGTTCAGCGGCGCCGGCATTGCAACTGTGGGTGCCGGGCTGTGGCTTCACAGCCTGGCACCCACTGCGCATGCGCGAGGGGCGCCGCGCGCCGTGATTGGCCGCTCAGTCACCTGGGACCTGTAATGTGTCCCAGATGATTGACAGGAGGGAGGGAGCAGAGCTGAGCCCTTCCTGTGCCGAGACGGAAATGATATCACCAGCCCAGGCACTGAAAGAGGCAGACTACGAGGGACCCCCTAGCAACAGGCATTTAGAGGTGAGTAAAAAAAAAAAAAATATCCAAATTTTTTTTGTATTTTTTTTTTAGGATTTTTCATGTTGTTTTTTTTTTTTGGGTGGAACCCCACTTTAAGCTCTGTTTTAAGAACAGATTCTTGTGTTCTGCTAGATTTGCAATAGATCCTAATCACCAGCAAGTACCTTGATTTTGACCAAAGTGGAGATAAAATTCTACCTCCATCCTCGGGAACTATACGGGGACACAGTTATCAGTTTAAAAACTAAAACAACACATAGATTATGCAATTTTCTTTCCTTCCACCAGTGACAGCCCGTAATGCAGGGGCGCACCCCCCCTAATCCATGCCCCGGCCCCTAATCTACATGCAGGGCGCTGGATGCATGGATTCCAATGGGGTTTTTTTTTGGAAGCATGTGATTAGAGCCTGAGGTTCTATTTGGCTTCAAAAAAAGGGTGGGCTTGGGGTGCAGAAGACTGATCTCCGCCGTTCTTCTCTTGCGGGGGGGGGGGTGTGGTGTTGTTAGTTTGACGCCCAGCCATCACTTCCTTCCACCAAGGGTGGAATGCAAAAATATTGCTTGATTCCCCCATCATCACAGTCAGCGTTGATGGAGTAATCACTCCCACAATGCTATTGTGTTCTGCCAACAAGGAGCCTTCCCTAATGGCAGAACACAATGGTGACTGCTGGTGGCTATAGCTGCTGGCAGTGATCGCATGAAAAAACAATAGTAGATCAAAACAAACTTTCTTACAAACATTCCTACAAAAATTTGTACACAAATTCTCAGTACATTTGATGGCTTGATGAATGTCATTTGAAAGTATTTGCTTTTAACATTTACATTTTGGAACAAAACAACTTTTCCAAACTAAAACTACATACATTATTAGAAGTTCATTTGTTTTTTCGATCCTGCTCATTGAAATTTTTCGATGTGACCCCACTAATGATTAGAATATTGAAGGAGTATTCCTAAAACAAAATAAATTTAGAATGAAACTGCTGCTACCTTATGGTAGCTATACATCTGTAAAATTTTGTTTGAACGTTCGTACAAAATTTCTAAAAGCTTCTAATGCCGTGTACACACGACCGGACTTTTCGTCGGACTGAACTCCGAAGGACTTTTCAACTGAGTTCCGACGGAGTTCCAACGAAACGGACTTGCCTACACACGATCACACCAAAGTCCGATCATTTCGAACGTGATGACGTACGACTGGACTAGAATAAGGAAGTTTATAGCCAGTACCAATAGCTGCCCTTACGTCCTTTTTTGTCCATCAGACTAGCATACAGACGAATGGATTTTTTTTGATCGGACTCGAGTCCGTCAGAAAGATTTGAAACATGTTCTATATCTAAAGTTTGACAGATTTTTCGACAGAAAAGGTCCGATGAAGCCCACACACGATCAAATTGTCAGAGGGATTCGTTCCGTCGGACCAGTTCGGTCGAAAAGTCCGGTCGTGTGTACACGGCATAAGAGCATAATATTGTACCATCAGCAACTCAGCAAATTTAATTTGAAAGCCCTTAAAATTTTTGTTTAATTGCCATGCGAATGATTAAAATGTTAACATTTGATTTTGAAATCCACAGAAGTCATAAAATGTTAGTTCCTGAGATCCTACCACATACCATATATAAAATGAACAAGTGTTTGTGATAGACAAAAAAGTTCTACTTCTGGTCCTTTTGATACCTACCGAAGGCAAGTTTTTCTACTTATGTTAGTTTAATTTTATTTGAATTCATATGGTAACTATTGTTTTACTGTATGTGTTATATAATCACTTCACCCAAGCAGTGGAGCCGTATCGAAGATACTATGTTGATGATGTATTTTTCTTCTTACATTAAGCCTAGTGCTATTTGACCTTCTTGTACTGTGCACGATAAGTCCCGGTTCACACTTGTGCGATGCCAGACATCGCATGTAATTCGCAGCGCACTGCTGTTCTTATTACACGCGATGTCTGTGCGGTGCGATATCAGCCATACAGATAGTATGGCTGATATCGCACCGCATTCAGTCCAAACATGCACAGGACCCTTTTTTCTGTTCGGACCAGAATCGGATCACATGTGTGTTCACACATATGCGTCCTGATTCATGTCCCAACTGTCAGTTCGCAGTGCGATATCCAAGCTGAACTGAGGGTGTCGTTAACAATGTATTGACACTCCCAAGCGATTCGCATGTGGCAGTGTGAACTGACATGCGAGTAGGTGCGATGCGGGAACCCGCAGTGGATTTGCGGTGTTCTCGCATTGCACAAGTGTGAACCGGGCCTTACACATAGCACACATAGGCACACTTTTTCCCTTACAGAAACCACATTCAAAATTCCATGTTTGTTTGTTCAGATAAGAAACAAACATACATTTTCTATCCATTGTCTTTGTAGCACTGTCCCCGTAGGACTTGATGAGTGTTGACTTCAGAGGTCTCTCTCTGGTTACCTGCAGCTTATTGCTAATAGTTCCCACTTAATGGCTGAGGGTTCCCACCTGATTCTTGAGGGTTTTCCCACTTTGTTGCTGGGGGTTCCCATTTGGTTACTAGGGGTTCCCCCTTGGTAGCTAGGGGTTCCCATTTGTCCCACCCTTACTCCCACTTGCTCATTACTCAGTGACCAGTCCAGGGTATTTGTGTTTTTGTATTTTATTTGGAACTTGGATGGGGAAAGAGATGAGTGGGATACTCCAACTGGAACTATTTACAATGGATAAGTAAAACTCTCACTTGACCTCACCGGATTACTTGCTGAAGCAATAACACTGCTTTAACCATACAGCCACATGTATGGAGGAATGAAGTCTTCTTGCTCTCACTAGCAACAGACTTGATACAATACATTACCTTCAGGATACCCTCTCAGGGCCGTTTTTAAGGCAGGGCAAAAGGGGCAGCTGCCCTGGGCCCTGTCATTGTTGTGGGGCCCAAAGCAGCTGACTCATACTTGCCAACTATCCTGGCTTAATTTCCCTCGTCCCTTAAGGTTTTAGTTCTGTGCTGTGTCCCAATATCTTAGTGTGAAGTGCTGCTACTAATGCTGCCCAGCTTTGCCCTTTTGTTGCGTAAAGATGACTCACCTGCAGACCTTGTGTTTACATGTAAATTACTGACATTCATATGTAAACAGCGACATTATTCATATGTAAATAGGGACGGCCAGCGGCATTGATATGTATATCATGCCCCCCTCAGGTCATATCCATAGTAATCTCTAGCAACCAATCAACAAGCAGAAATCATGTGCTGTAACCTCTAGCAACTAATCAGTGAGCAGTAATGTGTGCTGTAACCTCTAGCAACCAGTCAGTGAGTGGTAATGATACACTGTAACCTCTGGCAACCAATCGCAATAGCTGCCTGATCTGATTCAGTAAACTCATTTTGAGTCTAGCTGCTATTTATTGTATGTCTCAGAGCAGGTGGAGAGCAAAACTGCATGGGAGCGGGCCCAAGAAAAGCTTTGCCCAGGGTCCAATCAATATTAAAGACGGCCCTGTACTCTCTAGCATCCCCTTTACTGATACCCGTCCATGAACTCTTCGAGCTGAAGGGGGCGGCCCTCACTCGACAGGCTCCAAAGACACAGATCTGTACTCGCAGTAGGCAGAATCAGATCCTTCCTGGTGCTTCCCTTCCAGTCAGCTCTGCAGGACCTCTGGGTTCAGCTTCTCTCTCTCTAGGCCCTTAGATCTACTACCCAGGGCCTCAAGGCCTCCTCCGCGGAGGAGAGAGCAGCCGCTCCTCCCTCCTGGACTCTGTTCCGCGGCTCAACTAACTCTAAACACATGTACTCTGGCTTTTTATACAGTATATATAGGAGCAAGGTTTGGGACTTTCTATGAAACATGCAGCCAGGGAGGCAACACAACACAATGATGTCTGGTAGTTAAAGCGGAGTTCCACACAAAAATGGAACGTCCGCTTTTCTGAACCCTCCCCCCCTCCGGTGTCACATTTGGCACCTTTCAGGGGGGAGGGGGGTGCAGATACCTGTCTAAGACAGGTATTTGCACCCACTTCCGGCATAGACTCCCATGGGAGTCTATGCCTCTTCCCGTCCCCACCGCGCTGTCTGCTGGGAACACACAGCTCCCAGGAGAGAGCGGGGACCACTTGGGACGCGCAGCGCGACTCGCGCATGCGCAGTAGGGAACCGGGAAGTGAAGCCGCAACGCTTCACTTCCTGATTCCCCCACCTAGGATGGCGGCGGCAGCTGCCGAGAACCGAGCGGGTTCTCAGCGTCCCCTGCCGACATCGCTGGACCCCGGGACAGGTAAGTGGCCATGTATTAAAAGTCAGCAGCTGCAGTATTTGTAGCTGCTGGCTTTTAATATTTAATTTTTTTTGGCGGTGTGGGTGAACCCCCGCTTTAAACCATAATAATAACTACCATATATCTTGCATAATAAAAAAACATCCAATATAATAAAATACAGAAACATTTTATTCCATATCATAGTAACTAGGTTATGGATATGGAATAAAATGTTTCTGTATTTTATCATATTGGATGTTTTTTTATTATGCAAGATATATGGTGGCTATTATTATGGTTTACCTACCAGACATCATTGTGTTGTGTTGCCTCCCTGGCTGCATGTTTCATAGAAAGTCCCAAACCTTGTTCCTATATATCTCAATTATCGGGGATGGAGGTACAGTCCAATGTCCTCATATAAAGTCCCAAACCCGCCTTTTTTTCTTAATTTTTTTATACAGTATCCCAGTATGTAATGCAGCACTTTCTCTCTGACAATTGCCAGGGCTGTAACCAAGCCTGTGTACTCACTTGTCAGGTTCCCTCCCACTGTCCAACATGCCTCCCTATTGAACCAGTGGAGGACAGTCAGAACAAGCTGAGCTGCACCAGAGTACAATGAGCAGACTTAACCAATAAATCCTGCTCCCTGGTAGGCAGAGAGCCCTCTAAGCCTTAAAATTGGGCTTGTGTGCTAAGGTTCATTTACTAACACCAGAGAGTGCAAAATCTGGTACAGCTCTGCATAGAAACCAACCAGCTTCCATTTTTTTTTGTCTGAGCGTAATTGAACAAGCTGAAGTTAGAACCTGATTGGCTACCATGCACGCTGCACCAGATTTTGCACTCTCTAGTTTTAGTAAATCAGCCCCTATGTTTTGTAGTCTTTTCTCTTCTCTGGTATTAGTCTAGTAAAGTAGGGAACTTTGTGAAAAGCAAGCAGTAATATTATACAAAAAAAAGAAGCAAACTCAAATATGTGTATTCTGTCTCCCTCTACAGAAAATACAGCGGATTGCTAGAACAAGGCAGTAGTTTGAGAGGGCAGGCATTGCTGAGAAATAAACTAGAAATAGAGTTTTCCTGCAAACATGGAATGTGTTCTTCCTCTTTTCTAAGGTTGACCATACACTTTACAGTCTGATTGTAAATCTAAAGAAGATTGTACATTCAGTCAACTATGTAGTGAAAGGGCCTGTCTGATTTGATACTAATTGGATCAGTTATTGAGGTTTGTCCTCTTATTACACTTGCCTCCACTTTACACTGTCCTCTTAGGGCACTTTCACACTGAGCAGCACCAGGCGCCGGTAGTAAAGCGCCGCTATTTTTAGCGGCGCTTTACCGCCATTTTTGCGGCGCTTTTCGGCCGCTAGCGGGGCGCTTTTAACCCCCGCTAACGCCTGAAAAAGGATTAAAAGCGCTGGCAAATTGATTTCAATGGGCAGGGGCGCTTTAGGAGCGGTGTATACACCGCTCCTACAGCACCTCAAAGATGCTGCTTGCAGGACTTTTTTAAGCGTCCTGCCAGCACACCAATCCAGTGTGAAAGGAGAGGCGCTTTACAGGCGCTTTGCAGGCGCTATTTTTAGCGATATAGCGCCTGTAAAGCACCTCAGCGTGAAAGGGGTCTAAAGGAGCTTGTACAGAAAATGTACAATTAGATTGTATAGCTTATGGTCAAGTTTAGACTTGTCAGTGACTGCTTCATAATAACTATGGCATCTCAAGTACCTTGTTAGCAGCAAAAGTAGAACTAACCTCACAGTGCAGATTTCTATATATAGTACTATTCAATAAATTATCTGTAGGGTCAGCAGATACATACTAAAGAAAAAAAGGGCATTTTAACCCCTGAAGTAGAAAAACAGATTAGAGTAAAAAAATACTGCTCAAGAGGGAACAAAAAGTCGGTAGGAATTTAACACACAGCTTATACCAAACCATATAAATATGAAAAAAATATTGAAACCTATTTATGGTAAATTTAATAGAAAAAAAAGAGCCATTGGCTAAAACAGTGATAATACCCAACCCCAACACCACATACAGTATAGGCAGGCTTTTTATAATCCCACTTGACTAATCATAATGAGGATAAAACCTGCATGGATGTTATCCACAATATACGGTTATCCTCAATATATGGGATGATAAGAAACTATCCTATAATTTGCATACATGGTACAACCATATTCCTAATGCCATCGAACTACAGAAAATACTGTAGTAGAACCTAATTCCCATTCCTTCCAATGGATCGAATCCATACAGTATATCAAATAGGCTCATGGACTTATTGAGTCCATGCTATACCATGTGCTTAGTGGAATCTGCTCTAATCCTCAAATTCAGTCACCCACCCTGTAAAGGCACACTCAACTATATTGACCCCTAAGTAAATAAGGTTGTCAAATATAACATGCTGAATGAAACATCCAATGACACTTGGACTCTCCAAAACAGCTGTCAGCTTTACAAATGCTCCCCCTATATAACTTGATCAATCACCATAAAATAGAGGATGCAAACACCATTGCACAACATATAAAGTTTTTTAAAAGCAATAAAAGCATAAAAGATATCTACTCAAATTGGTGCTGTCTCCCCACACCCGGGATACAACCTGGGCTGGTGCTAGACTATTTTGCACCTTAGGCGAAACCAGCTACTTGCACCCCCCCCCCCCCCCCAAAAAAATAAATTAAACTTCAACATTTTTAAAGTAAAACAACATGGTTGTTAAGGAACGGGTGGCCACCACGCCCTTAGCAACCGATGAGTCATCAGCTGTCAGTGGACAGCTGAATGTAAACAAAAGAATTGCTGGCACAAAAAAAAGACATGGGTTCCCCCACAAAATCCATACCAAACCCTTATCCAAACATGCAACCCGGCAGGCCAGTAAAGGGAGGGGGCTAAGCGAGTGCCCCCTTCCCTCCCAAACCATACAAACATGGGGGGTGCTTTGAGGCAGAGGGGCTTGGGGACAAGGACCCCCTCCCCACAACCCTGGTCGGTGGTTGTGGGGGTCTGCAGGCGGGGGGCTTATAGGAATCTGGAGGCCCCCTTTAACAGGGGGACCACCAAATCCCAGTCCCCCTATATGAATGAGTATGGGGTACATAGTACCCCACTCATTCACCAAAAAAGTGGTAAAAAATAGTAAAAACGCAACAACAGTTTTTGCAAGTCCTTTATTAAAAAAACTGTCCTCTGGTAGATCTAACATCAATCAGGATGAACGCCGTCCGCCGACCCCAAAAAAAAAAAGCTCAGCTACAGCCGAAGGCTCTCCCCATATGACAGCTCCACTGCCTCCCGTCGCTAAATAAATTAAGGGGCGGGGCCACCAGGTGATGTTTTTTTATTCTCTGGGTTGGCTGCCAGCGTTCATCATGATTGACATTGAATCTACACCGGGGACTATTTATTTTTATTTTTTGTAATAAAGGACTTTTCAAGAAACCTTATGTTTTTATTCACTTTTACAACTTTTTTGGTGAATGAGTAAGGGTACTATGTACCTCATACTCATTCACATGGGGGGGCTAGGATCTGGGGGCCCCTTGTGAAAGGGGGCTTCTAGATTCCGGTAAGCCCCCCGTCGGAAGGCCCCTACAACCACCGGCCAGGGTTGTGGGGAAAAGGCTCTTGGGGACAAGGTGCTTTGGGGGCCCCCTGCACTCACTCGTTCCCCCCCCCTTTCCTGGCATGCTGAGGGTCTGGTATGAATTTTGGGGGGGACTGCATGCCATATTTTTAAAGATTTTGGCATGGGGTGCCCCTCAAAATCTATACCAGACCCAAAGGACCTGTGTGGGGAAGCCAGCAGAGTGTTAGTAAGCCAGTGGAGAGTAGGGAAGCCAGCAGATGTGGCTGCACCCTAGGCAGCAGTGCACCATAGGCGGCTGCCTAGTTCGTTTAGCGGTAGCGCCGACCCCGAATACAATAGCTCAAAAAACACCAGAGAGCAACGCAACACTTCTTAGATCTGCGTCTCAGCGGTCTCTACGTGGGGTCAGACAGGACTATAAGTGAGACAAAATCTCCCTCAACAGGGATAAAGGCACCAAAAAAACACAATTTCTAGTAGAATGGGGAAGGTTTTTGTTAATGTATTGAATAATCAGCCAGTCAGTGCTCACTGCCTCGTGCCCTCCAGGTTCAATCTGGCAACAACTCAGCATATTTACATTCTATAAATATAAGAAAAACTGCACTACTTGAAAAACTGTGAGAAAAAACAGCAGCAAACTCAAGGCGAAATACACACCACAAAAGTAAAGATCATAAAGAAGGAGCTGCACTAATAAATTAATACATATAAGTGAATGTTATAAAAATATTGAAGTGCATATGAACTCAAAATAAATTGTGCATAACCAGTCCATTAACACAGATGCATATAACTTGATGGTTGAATTTATGAACAATCCCAAAAACACCACAACAGACGTGTACACCTCCACCACACAGAGTGCGCGCTTACCAGATGGCAAGCTATTCGTGCTTGCGGCTATCAACCCAGCCAGAGCCTTTATCCTGAGGATATTGGGATACCAGCTCACAGGAGAGTTCTTTGGGTGATGGGACAGGAAATACACCAGGAACCAAGTCAACTCAATGTTCCACCGAGTATACCCAAAAATGAGAGAGGCTCACCACTCTGGACGACGTCAGCTTGTGACGAAACGTACGTCTGGGGGGGTGGCGTGCTGACGTCATCAACAATTATCAACAACTATGTAGTGCAAGGGCTTGCCTGATTGGTTAAAAATTAATTGAATTGTTTAGGTAGGTCCTCATTTTACATAGATTTGGTAATTCTATTGTAATGTGTGGTGACCCTAAACTTATTGCAGTTGACAGTTGAAGGCTGGAGTATGAAAATATATTGCATTTAAGCATGTTACCATGGTTATAACTGTATTAAAAGTGCCTGTAAGTGTCTTTAATATTGTATATTCAGAACTACTTTATCCACCTCTCCCCCACGCTATAACCGAAAAATGGCTACATCGCAGGCTCACATTGCCAAGAGGGCATATATGGACCTCCTCCCATGATCGTGCTTCTTGCACCCCCTGTGGCGCACATTGGCACGGATCTGGAATCGCCGTGGCCTTCGGACATAGCTGATCACAGATCAGGGTAAAGAGACAATCAAAGAGGTGCCTTTTTTCAACCTTACCAACAATGTAACTATGTAAAGAGCGCTTTACCATGTGATTAGCTGTGTTCAATCACAGCTGATCACAGTGTAAACAGGTTTTGCCGGTTATTGGAATTCCTCTCCTTACGCTGACAGCACGTAAGGAGAGCCCATAACAGGCAAATCCACACAGGGGACATCTACACTGATAATCAGGGCACTGATCATCAGTGCAGCCTCAACAGTGCCCACAAGTGCTGCCAATCTGTGCCCACAAGTGCTGCCAATCTGCGCCCATCAGTGCTGCCAATCAGTGCCCATCAGTGATGCCTGTCAGTGCCCATCAGTGCTGCCTGTCAGTGCCCATCAGTGATGCTTATCAGTGCTGCCTATTAGTGTCCATCAGTTCCGCCTATCAGTGCCGCCTATCAGTGCCGCCTATCAGTGCCACATATCAGTGCAGCCTCATCAGTGCCTCCTCATCAGTGCCCACCAGTGCTGCCTGATCATTGCCCATCAGTGCTGCCTATCCGTGATTAAATACCACCAAAAGAAAGCTCTATCTGTCTCAAAAAAATCATGAAACTGTCATTTGGGTACAGTGTTGCATTACCACACAATTGTCATTCAAAGTATGACAGTGCTGAAAACTGAAAATTGGCCTGGGCAAGAAGGGAGTGAAAGTGCCTGATATGGAAGTGGTTAAGGAAAACAACTTTAATGAGAAGGATGATGGAGTCTTGAGGTGCTGAGCAACCTTAAACTATGTTTTCCTATGTTAGCCTGTGAACTTGAAATTAATTGTAATATAAAGTAATTATCTACATTCGGTCTTGCCCATCTAAAGCTGACTATCCATGGCTCAGTTTTCTTTTACTTGAAACTAAAAAAACTGACCTAATTCCCATACAAACATGAAATCCTCCATGCTGTGTCATTATATTCTGATAGCGGAGGAGTCAGCTGGACTCCACCACTGTCAGAATACTCTGTTTAAACCAAGGTTTTTCAGCAAGCCTGTTTGTGAGCAGTCAATCAGTAGACTGACTGCTTTCAAACAGGACGAGCCATAGATGGATCGAAATTTGTCCAGTCTCTGCTGAACCGGCCGAATTTTGATCCATCTATTGCCAGCTTTACCATCACTGCTGTATTAGCAGAATGAATTTCATTGTTGACTTGCTTTGCTTCAAAAAGTTGTGTGCAACTGCAAGCGTGTGTGCATCTCTAACTAGCTCAGTAATTGGAAATTAGAATAACGATCCTTTGAAGGAAAACTTTACTATTTTTAAAAGCTAGAAGGCCATTGGAAGGGCGTTCAACAGTGCAATGTTAAAAGTTTCTCACTGACTAGATGGGGTACTCTTTCAGTAGCACATAATGGGTCTTTGCCAGGATACGCTTTGTTTTATATTTATGCCAGTTATTAGCCTGTGAGCCTCTGTCTACCTATATGCAGGTGTTCCTCTTGCTGTCATTGACCACAATAGAAGGTGTGCAACTCACAATGTGGTTTGGGTGCTGGGAGCTTGCAGCAGCAGGTCTGAAGCAGGCAGGATGCAGGTGTTGTGAAAACACACTGGCAACTACTTCTTCTTTCATCTTTCATCCATTATTAGGGGACATCTATCTCAGATGTAATAACCACTGCTTGCGATCTGCAGCTTGGTTAACTCTAAACCAACCACGCGTATGAAATAAATTCCAACCAACATCACTAGTCCTGTGTCAGCTTGTCTGCAGATAACAGTTTTAACTCTGTGATGCCAGGTGTACACAACAGTTTGTAAAATTAAGATTAACAGAAGACCTAAGTGTTCTCTAGAAAATCAGAGCAGGTATATTGTTTATAAACTTTGTAGAAATATATGGCGGTTTTGTGCATATTTTGTTTTTATTTTGTGTGCAAATATAAAAAATATTTCATATGAATATTTTGCATTTTCGTTTTTAGCCAGCAGGTGGAGTGCAGGGTTATTTTTCCTGTTTTCCAGGCTAAACCTGTCTGTTATGCAGAAAGAAACCAGTTGTTTACAGCACCCAATAGATCAAGCTAGAATTTACACACAATTGAATGATTTAGAGCAGTGAATCCTCTCTTCTTTTTTTTCAGACAGCTCTGAAAATTGTTTCATAGGTGCACCTGCTAATTTGAAAAATAAAGATTATGAGGGGATTATCGAAGAGTGGTGCAGGATTTCTTATCTAGAGTGCCTTTGGTAATCAGGAACGATCTGCTCTAATTTCAGACAATGTTATTTACCTGGCTGTCAGGCTCATTTAAAAGCTTCGGTGCTTTCTGAGGCACAGACCTGGAGCAGGTATGTTCCAGTACTGCTAATAATGCTGTAGTAGATGACTGTTTCAAATCTATATGATTGTTCAGGATAAATTATTGTAGTTACAATAGGAGAAATGGCACCCCCTATCAATGGCAGCCCCATATTTCTATCTGAACAGTTTTTTTAATATTATAATGCAGTTAGAAAATAAGTCTTATGCCGCATACACAAGGTCGGACTTGCCAACGGGATAACCTCCGTTGGCATTTCCAACGGAAAAATTTAAAACATGTTCTCTATCTAAGTCCGTCGGAAATTCCGACAGAGAAAGTCCAATGGGGCATACCCACGGTCGGCATATCCGATCAAAAGCTCCCATCGGACTTTTTCTGTTGGAAATTCCGACCATGTGTACGCGGCATAACATATGCAGTATCCAGGTACAAAAAACAAAACAAAAAAAACAAAGACAAACAAAACATAAAGTCAGGGTGCTTAGTGCATTGGCAACCCAGTAATTGGAATGTAACAAATAATTATCGTTGACAGTTTCTTTATGCTCCAGCGAATAGAAGCATTTTGTTTTGTGAGAAGGCAGGTTTTAAAGGGTAAGTACAACTAATAAAATGATTTCAGTTTTAGGTGGAGGTGGTTTTGTATACTCTGTAGTGAGGTCAGTCCTTGGTTCTGCGGTTTTATCCAACTGCTAAAGCCAAAAACCATTTTGTAGCTCTTGAACATCAGTGGGTGTTTATTGATGGGGTCCAATGGATAAAATATGCCACTGGGTGATTCATCCCAAAAGTATAGACCCTAACCTGTCATCTCATCATAGATAGCTTGCAATACTCATAATGTATTACATTTCAATTGGTCCTATGCAGCCAGGTGTACGGTCTGCTCTTCCTGTGCCTGTAGGTATTAAGGTATCGCTGTTACGAAATTCTTTGATTTATTATTAACTCTAACTGGGGGAAAAACTGTTCACCAACCATGGAAGTGACTAAGTACTTATTACATGATCTCGCTTCTCTAGCTGCAGAAGGGCCAGACACCCTTGAGAGTACACGTGTATAGCAGCAGATGAACCATACAATTCCACCAGGATGTATGCACAGAGGGGAATCCTGCTCTCAACGCTCAAGGGCTGCAAGGCGAGGAGGAGGTCAGGAAGTAAACAAGATCAAACCACATTTACAGTTTTTTTTTTCCTTTCCTACTTGCTCATAATACATTTTATGACTTGTTTAAACACTCGGCTATAATATAGGAATTCGTTGGCCCCTGTGGTGTAAATAAGAAGCTTCTTCATATAATTTAGAGGTTGGTTCCACAAATATGGTGCTTGTAACTTCCCAGTATCCTCTGTGCCCTGCTATCCATGTGCTGTCCCCAGCCATCACCTCCCTGTTTGCATACATCCTGGAGCCTTGTGTCTGTCTTCTTCATGGGCAACATCTGGTACTTATTGATTTAAGAGCAATTAAAATGTTTCCTTTTCCTTAAGAATACACAAGTGATAAAATCAATTTGCATAAACATAAAGCCCTTTCAGAATTACATATACAATATATCACTAAAAGTATTGGGACACCTGCCTTTACAGGACTCTCATGAACTTTAATGGCATCCCAGTCTAATGCCCCATACACACGGTCGGACATTGATCGGACATTCCGACAACAAAATCCTAGGATTTTTTCCGACGGATGTTGGCTCAAACTTGTCTTGCATACACACGGTCACACAAAGTTGTCGGAAAATCCGATCATTCTGAACGCGGTGACGTAAAACCCGTACGTCGGGACTATAAACGGGGCAGTAGCCAATAGCTTTCATCTCTTTATTTATTCTGAGCATGCATGGCACGTTGTGCTTCGGATTTGTGTACACAGGATCGGAAATTCCGACAACGGATTTTGTTGTCGGAAAATTTTATAGCCTGCTCTCAAACTTTGTGTGTCGGAAAATCCGATGGAAAATGTGTGATGGAGCCTACACACGGTCGGAATTTCCGACAACAAGGTCCTATCACACATTTTCCGTCGTGTGTACAGGGCATTAGTCCGTAGGGTTCAATATTGAGTTGGCCCTCCGTTTTCAGCTATAACAGGTTCAACTCTTCTGGGAAGGCTGTCCACAAGGTTTAGGAGTGTGTCTATGGGAATGTTTGCCCATTCTTCCAGAAGCACATTTGTGAGGTCAGGCACTGATGTAGACGAGAAGGCCTGGCTCGCAGTCTCCGCTCTAATTCATCCCAAAGGTCTCCTATCAGGTTAATGTCAGGACTCAGCTGGCAAAACAACACATAGAATTTGTACACACGGTCAGATTTTCCGAGGGGTATTGTGTGATGAC
Organism: Lithobates clamitans; assembly: GCA_037952925.1. NCBI lineage: Eukaryota > Metazoa > Chordata > Amphibia > Anura > Ranidae > Lithobates > Lithobates clamitans. The sequence continues at coordinate 1,107,471 of JBBGZY010000527.1, forward strand.
AGGCTGTTGGCAGAAAATCCGACCGTTTGTACGCTCCATTGGACAATTATTATCGGATTTTCCATGGACAAATGTTGGATAGCAGGCTTATAAATTTTCCGTGAATAAATGTCTGTTGTCAGATTTTCCACTTGTTTGTACACAAGTCCGTTGGACAAAAGTCTTTGTACAAACACGCATGCTCGGAAGCAAGGACGAGCCAGAAGCGGTCGGTCTTGTAAACTAGCGTTCATAATGGAGAAATAACATTCGTGACGCGGCAAATGATAAAATCTTGAAATGCAGCGCACATTCTCTTCTTCTATTTTTTTTTTTTTTGGTGCAAGTTACCACAACACCATTATCCCATACTTTTTAAGATCAAAGATACAACTATGTTGGTGTCCCTTGTTAATTTTACATTGTATTTTTTAAAATGTAACTGCCTACTGTCATTTGAAGTAAAACACATAGCCAAGTATTTTGCTCCACAATTTTTTGGTACAATTGTGCATTAAAAAAAGAAAACAAATAAAATTAGACATGCTATCTGCCAATAGAACTTAACCAAAAAGTGCATTCTATGCATACAATAATATAGAAAATATACCAAATCAAATCATTATTCAACCAAAAAATAAAATAAAAGCCTCATGCATGTGTCCTGCTTCTTAATATAGGGGGTCAGCAATGCCAAGAGTTGCTGAAAGCAGGGGTCCGTCCTCCGGAGATAATTCCGAAAATCAACTGGATTATTTTCCTGGAGCTCCCGCAGCAAAGGCATATGACATAATTGGTCACGATTAATAAAGCAACCAATTTTTGGTACAAGAAATCCTCCTGTTCCTGGACTGGACTTGGGTCAAAGAAATAACTCCAAGGCCAATAATAAATAACATGCTATCCTCTCCGATTCTGCAACATGGCTGGTTGACGAAAGGCCATTCAGAAACATACTGAAAAGCGCAAATTGAAAAGCGTGAAATGAAAAGTGCGAAATGAAAAGCGCAAATTGACGCTCAGCCATCTTCTTCTAACACAAAACTAGCAGAAAAAGCCCAAAGGGTGGCACTAAAGAGCTGAAAAACCAAGCAGTATGTCACTACGTTCGTGTTTGTTGGCCGACAATTGTGTGCCATTTGTATGCAAGACAAGTTTGGGGCCAACGCCCTTCGGACAAAAGTCTGCGGTTTTGTCTGCGGAAAAGTATCAGGGTTTCCAACCATCAGTACAATTACTGACAATTTGTAAAAATTAGTCATTTTTAAGCCTGGTACACACTACAAGTGTTCTTTTCGTTCAACCCAGTGAGTTGAACAAAAAAAAACTGATTTTGGAGCCAGTTTGGGTTATTTTTAAATAGGAGCAAACTGGAGCCAATGGCCGCATTTGCTGCATAGGTAGTTGGAACCCAGTGCTTGTCTGGTGGCAACAGCTCCTGAAGCCTGTGCCCACGGCCCCACATGCCCTGCAGCTACACTACACTCTCCTCCTAAATAACCTATCCTGCTCTTCTGCAGCCTGAAGTTCTCTATCAGGTACTGTCAAAGAGGGGGATTTGGGGGTGGGAGTAAAGCACTGTACTGGGGGAGGTGGCAATTTGGGGGAAAAGGGGGCTCCCCTGTACTCTGCACTCTGTACGCAGTGCACCTCCTGAACCCTGCAGTCTGTACACAGCACACACCTGAACCCTGCATTCATTATGTAGCGCACCCCTGAACCCTGCACTCTGCATGTAGTGCACATAAGCCCAGTGGGCGAAACATGTCAGGATTCACCACCTTAATACCGCTTTGAATTCAAGGACCATTCGTAATGGGTTATGACTATATATTTTTTATATGGATATATTATTTTAACATATTCATCAATAAATATTGAAGTTTTGTTAAGTTAAGTTTTGTTACTTTGATTTTGTACCTGAAAAGTCATGCCAATTTCTCTCTTCACCTTTTCAAATTATCAAGGGATGTGGTGCTATACCTAATATGGCGATTCACCTATAATACTCTATATTGACTTTATAAATGTAAACCAGACCAATTACCTGTTATGGGTATTTTCAGCATTTACAGATTGTGTTTATACTGTTTAAATATAGATTGTTTTAGTTTCTAAGGCCTGGTTCATGCCTATGCATTTTTTAGTGTGTTTTCAGTTTTGCAGAAACACACTAAAGTCCATTTAACATGTTTCCTATGGATGTAGTTCACATCTGTGCATTTTATGGAAAGGACCAGGGACAAAATGCACCTGGAATTTGCAAACTGCAACCTGCATAGGTATGAACCAGGCCTTAAAGGAGTTCTGACATTTTTTTTCAGGTTGTTAGTAAAAAATGTGCTCTGTCAGTAAATTTCCCACATTCTTTCAGTAAAAAAAATGTCACGAGGTTGGCAACCCTGCTAAGTATTAAGGTGACTTGTATGATAAGCCTTCCAAGAGTTTCAAGACCAGGAGTGATTATTGTGCTCCTGCAGTAAAACGTTGTTATATCGCATACAACACCACCCTCTGGTGGTAGCTTGAAAAAGCACAAGTAGTTGTTCCAGCTATTTTCAAGCACTTTATCCTCTGGTCTGACCAGAGGAGAGTACAGAGTTCTGTATTGAATGTTAAAGATTATTTGCAAAAATAATACTCTAACATTTTGTAAATTTGTCTATGATTCATTTTTTTTATTATAAAGTGCATGTGAACTAGGAATGGGCATCATAACCTTTTAGCTGGACTTTTTAGTGCCTTTTCTCAGAAGCTCAATGTGATGGATGGCCACACTGATCAAGAGTGGGATACAGGTGATAGGAGAGGGTAGATTAAGGCAACAATTTCCCAACGGATAGTTTTTGTTTAGTAGATCGCCACTTTTTTTTTTTTAAGAGAAAATGTCCAGCTGACGGTTTATGATTCTCAGTGCCAGCACAGGTCCTCTTTAAATTGAATGTGGAATTAATCATACAGCACTTTACACAGTTTGGGATTATTATTTCAGATTTTCTTTAGCATCAAACAGGGAAATGAATGCATCAGGCAAAATCTTTTAACGGATATTTTATTTTCTGATAAAGGGCATTCTAATTTGTAAGATAATTGTAGAAAAGCATCATGGGTGCCTGAAAAATACATCTGGTGTGCACTTATCTGAAATGAGATATTATATAACATCTAGCTTCTTTAGTATGTTTCCTTCTTTTTTTTCTGCTGTGATCCAACTTCCACCTAGAGGGTATCTATGTCCATTCTCCATGGTCTCACTGTATGTAGGAATGTAGCCACCCTCTCTTGCTGCTCCTGAGATGGACTTTGCGATTTGAAGTGTGCACAGAGCAGTGCACATGATCACAACTAACATAGACTGCTCATTCCAAACAAACAGAAGTGAGGACGAAATGGAGAGGTTCAAGAGCAGGAAATTACAAGGTGGTGAAAAAACACAGTAAGAAACAATTTCATGAAAAATAGATAACAAAGCCATTAACCACCTGTCGACTGCACTATAGCCAAAAGACGGCTACAGCACGGTCATCCAGTTCTGGGAGGGCATCCCATTTTATAATGTGGTAGCATACACTTATTGTTTGTTCCCCCGTGCTGCAGGTGGTAAATCTTTGTTCCCTGGCTGGGCCGGGGGGGACCATGGTCATCCTGAGGGGCCTCCGAGGTTGTAGGATAAGGGACTTTTGTTTTATTATGTGGCACACAGGCAGATTAACACATCATGCCAGCACCGCATTTGCCGATGGTAGAATTCAATACTGGGTTCAGAAACCCTGCTTGTGTTGGCAGAGTGATATCATCAGCCTCCTCACTGCCTAATAGGGGTGAGCCGAACACCCCCCGGTTCGGTTCGCACCAGGACTTGCGAATGGATGGATAGTTCGCGCGAACTTTCAAACCCCGTTAAAGTCTATAGGACTCGAACGTGAGAAATCAAAAGTGCGAATTTTAAAGGCTAATATGCAAGGTATTGTCCTAAAAAGGGTTTGGGGACCTGGGTCCTGCCCCAGGGTACATGTATTAATGCAAAAAGGGTTTTAAAAACGGCCGTTTTTTCAGGAGCAGTGATTTTAATAATGCTTAAAGTGAAAAAATAAAAGTGAAATATTCCTTTAAATATCGTACCTGGGGGTGTCTATAGTATGCCTGTAAAGTGGCGCGTGTTTCCCGTGTTTAGAACAGTCCCTGCACAAAATGACATTTCTAAAGGAATAAAAGTCATTTAAAACTGCTTGAGGCTTTAATGTAATGTCTGGTCCCCAGCCCATTACCAGCCCCTTTGGGTCTTGTATGGATATTAAGGGGAACCCCGCACCCAAATTAAAAAAAGGAAAGGCGTGGGGCCCCCAGGCCCTATATACTCTAAACAGCAGTATACAGGTGGTCCAAACAAGACAGGGACTGTAGATTTGTTCTTAAGTAGAATCTGTTTGTAATTTTGAACTGGTACATTTTTAAAGTGTAGCTCCAGCCTATTTTTAAACTTTTTGGAAAACATAGGGAAGGGTTATCACCCCTGTAACCTTTGTTTTGCTGTCTGTGCACCTGTTCAGAAGATTTCACCTCACTTTCTGTCCCAATGACAATTGGATTTTGAAAATTTGGGGTTTTTAGTGAAACACGGAACGTTTACAGGAGAGAATTTCCCTTCCTAGAGGTAGATATCCTCTCACTTCCTGTTGTCTCCTTCTGTTTGAAAGTAGGATTCGTTTGTAAGTTTGATATTTGAAAGTAGGGGCCTGCCCTATATACTGTGCAGAAATTTGGGCTTTAGGTGTTGCCATAACACTGTAAGCCCTCACAGTTACTCTTGGTGGGCGCAGGAACGGGCCCTGCTGTGAAATATTAGATCAAGAATTGTAATTACATGCACCTGTTGAACAGGGTCGGAAAAATTGGGCCTTTGGTGTTGAACGGTGTGGTGGTGTTGCCACAACACTGTAAGGCCTCATAGTTACTCTTGGTGGGCGCAGGAATGGGCCCTGCTGTGAAATATTAGATCAAGAATTGTAATTACATGCACCTGTTGAACAGGGGGAAAAAAATTGGGCCTTAGGCACTGGTGCTGGTGCCACAACACTGCAACTCCTCACAGAAACTCTAGTCGGAGCGCATGAATGAGCCCTGCTGCAAATTATTGCAGCAAAAATTGTAATTACATGCCCCTGTTAAACAGAGGCAGAAAAATTGGGCCTTAGCCACTGGTGCCACAACACTGCAACCCCTCACAGATACTCTAGTTGGAGCGCAGGAATGAGCCCTTCTGCAAAGTATTGCATTAAAAATTGTAATTACACTCCCCTGTTAAAAAGGGGCTGAAAAATTGGGCCTTGGGCACTGGTGCTGGTGCCACAACACTGCAACCCCTCACAGATACTCTAGTTGGAGAGCAGGAATGAGCCCTGCTGCAAAGTATTGCATCAAAAATTATAATTACAGGGGCAGAAAAATTGGGCCTTAGCCACTGGTGGCAGTGCCCAGAACCAAAAATGTTCTTACAAGCTATCAGCATGAAAATTGAGGAGGAAGAAGATAGTCACTCAGCATAACAGGATAGTCACTCAGCATCAGCATAGGCAGTCTTGAAGGGATCTCACATTAAAAAAAAATTATTTGGTTACATCAGCATCAGGTGCTTGGTAGCTGGTGATCCAAGACTGATTCATTTTTATGAAGGTCAGCTGATCGACCGATTCGGTGGACAGGCGCACCCTGTGATCGGTTACAAAGCCTCCAGCAGCACTGAATGTGCGTTCCGAAAGAACGCTGGATGCAGGACAGGCCAGTAGCTCAATTGCATACTGTGCAAGCTCTGGCCAGTGATCCATCCTCAAGACCCAGTAACCCAGATTATTTTCGGTAGGAAAGGTGTCCAAGTCTGATCTTGCTCCTAGGTATTCCTGCACCATGTAAATCAGACGCTGGCGATGGTTGCTGGAACCGATCATACCTTGGGGCTGCGGACTAAAACATTGTCTGAACGCATCGGTCAGATGGCCACCTTCTCCACCACTCCTTCTGTGACTGACCGAAGCCTTAGCAACACGTTGTCCAGGACCAGGAATTTGTAACCTTCCAGGCTCTGGAAACGCGTTGAACAAACCTTTCTGCATGGCCTCCCGAAGATGTTTCATCCTCTGCTCCCTCTGCGATGGCAAGATAAAGTCCGCAACCTTACCTTTGTAACGTGGATCAAGGAGGTTTGCCAGCCAGTAATGATCCCTTTCCTTGATACCACAAATACGAGGATCCTTCTGCAGGCTTTGCAGGATCAGGGAGGCCATGCAGCGTAGGTTTGGTGAGGCATTCGGTCCAGAGTCCTCTGGGTCACTAAGGACGACATGATCCACAGCCACCTCTTCCCTGCCACGTACAAGTCCATGGGTTTCTTGGGACTGTAAATGATCCCTTGAAGACTGCTGCTGATGCTGAGTGCTAGGCTCCACCTCCATGCTGACACGATCATCCTCCTCCTCCTCCTCTTCCTGTGTGATCGGCGGGCCAGCAGGAACACTGTCTGGATAAAGGGGGCCTTGAGAGGTAAGGAAGTCCTCCTTATCCTCCCTCTGTTCTGCCTCAAGTGCCCTGTCCATTATTCCATGCAGCGTGTGCTCCAACAGGTGGACAAGAGGGATAGTGTCACTGATGCATGCACTGTCACTGCTCACCATCCTCGTGGCCTCCTCAAATGGTGACAGGACAGTGCATGCATCCCTGATCATGACCCACTGGCGTGGGGGGAAAAAAACAAGCTCCCCTGACCCCGTCCTGGCGCCATAGTCGCACAGGTACTCATTAATGAGCCTCTGCTGCATGTGCAGCCACTGCAGCATGGCCCACCTGGTGGGCATGTCACAGATTAGGCGGTTCTTCGGCTGGTTAAATTCCTTTTGGAGGTCAGCCAGCCGAGCACTAGCATTATATGACCGGTGGATATGCACACAGACTTTCCTGGCCTGCCTCAGGAGATGCTGTAAGCCCGGGTACTTGCCTAAGAACCGCTGCTCCACCAAGTTAAGGACATGAGCCAAACAAGGCACATGGGTCAGGTGTCCCTGTCGGAGGGCAGAGAGGAGGTTAGTGTCATTGTCGCAAACCACCATTCCTGGCTTAAGCTGGCGTGGCGTCAACCACCTCTGAGCCTGCCCCTGCAGAGCTGACAGAATCTCTGCTCAAGTGCGGCTCCTGTCCCCCAAGCACACCAGCTCAAGTATATTTTACCTGGGTACTTACGTCTACGGAGCACCGCTGGTTCTGAGGACAAATCAGCACAGGAAGAGGCCATGGAGGAAGAAGAAGAGGAGGGGTGGAGGAGAGAGGTGTGTCAGAATCACCACAGTAGCATTTTGGAGGCCTGGTGGCGGAACATCCTCCAACACTACTGCACCCTGTCCTGCATCCTTCCCAGCTGCCAGCAGAGTCACTCAGTGGGCCGTGAAAGATAGGTAACGTCCCTGTCCATGCCTGCTGGACCATGAGTCAACGGTAATATGCACACCACCGCTGACTGCCCTGTCCAGTGAGGCCAAGACATTGCCTTCCACATGCCGGTAGAGAGCCGGAATTGCCTTCCATGAAAAAAAGTGGCGTTTGGGAACCTGCCACTGAGGAACCGCACATTCCACAAACTCACGGAATGAGGCAGTCTACCAACTGAAAAGGCAGCAGTTGAAGTCCTAGCAATTTAGCCAAGCTAGCATTCAACCGCTGGGCATGTGGATGGCTGGGAGCAAACTTCTTTCGGCGGTGCAGCAGCTTGGGCAGGGAAATTTGCCTGGTACAGTCGGACATTGATGTGCCGATAGCAGATTGCCCGCAAGTACTTGGCAGTGACACACCTAATTCTACACCTTCATTTCTCTCACTGTAGGTTTCTGAGGGGACTGAAGGTATAGTGGGGTTGTTCCCTACATTCTATCTGGCTTCTGCCCCCGAAAAGCAGAGAGGGGTTCTCATTGCCTTTAGACGCAATCTCCTATTCTCATGCTCCAAGGAAATTGCAGACCCAACTGGTAGATACCTATTACTCCAGGGCACGTTAAATGGCCAAAATGTAACCTTGGTTGGGTACTATGCCCCGAACCGATTCCAACATAAATTTTTCTCCCACCTCCTCAAGGTCGTGTCCCAGCACAGCTCCGGGACCCTCATCTTGATGGGGGACACGAACGTAGCCCTGGACTCCTCGATGGACAGGAAATACCCATCTGGATCCCCCCCCTCTCATGATTTAGTTGTAGAGGAACAGATGAGATCCCTTATACAATCCCATGGCTTAGTAGATGCATGGCGGGAGCTCCATCCCCGTGACCGCGATTTCACTTACTATTCTAGCCCACACGACAGCTTTTGTAGGATCGACCACGTCTTCATTCCTCTACACCACATCTCCAATGTCCATAAAATTACGATCCCCCCTTCTGTGTGGTCAGATCATGACCCTATCGTTTTTTTGTTCACTTTCTCAGGCCTGACACGCCCTACCTTCCAATGGCGATTAAACGACTCACTCCTTACATCACAAGATGCCCTTCTTGAAATCCATACGCGACTCCAAACTTTCTTTAAAGAAAATGTGGGCTCTGTGTCTTCGCCCATCTCTCTTTGGGAGGCCCACAAGGCTACCATGAGAGGCCATTGTATACAACTGGCATCCTCCCGCAAACGCCATAGGGAAAAGCGGACCCGGGAACTTACAGTTCTTTTGGCCGCCGCTGATGCAGAGTGGAAATCCCACCCCACGCTAGCAAATAAGAAAGCTAGGGACACCCTTGCAGCCGAATTAGACCTGTTGGCCTCCGACCAAACCGAGAAGGCCCTGCGGTGGGCTAAACATAAATTTTACTCATGCGCGAATAAACCGGGCGCAATGCTGGCTAAGAAACTCAATGCTACATCTCGCAGCCATAAACCTATCCGCCTCCGTACTGCTAACGGAGACCTCACTTCAGATCCGAGCAAAGTCACTGCAGCCCTGGCAGATTTCCTAGCCTCACTTTATAGCAAACCCTCCCCCTTCCCTCTTAACCTCGCGGACGATTTCTTCCGCGATCTTCATCTTCCGCCTCTCTCCTCAGGAGCCTGTGCGACTCTTAATGCTGACATTACTGAACTGGAGGTGGCTCAGGCCATCAAGGGTATTCGTGTTTCGAAGGCCCCGGGCCCAGATGGCTTCACCGGACTATACTACCGTAAGCTTTCTCCCCTCTTGCTCCCCCATCTGACGGCCTATTTCAACTGCATGAAGCAAGGAGCGCTGCCCTCCCCGGACACATTACGAGCTCACATTTCCATGATTCCTAAGACCACAGAGGAGGCGCACGAACCCCAGGCGTTTCGCCCAATCTCTCTATTGAATGAGGATGTGAAGCTCTTGGGGAAAATCCTAAGCTTTCGCATTAACAAATACTTGCGCTCCTTGGTTCATAGAGACCAAGTGGGCTTTGTACCTGGCCGTCAGGCGGGGGACAATGTCCGGAAAGTTGTTCACCTGATCACCTTATTGCAGCAACGCAAAATCCCGGGCTTTCTCCTCTCTCTTGACGTTTATAAAGCTTTCGATACCCTCTCATGGGACTATCTTCGTTACGTGCTACAACGTTGGGGCTTCGGTGACTCAATTCTATCGTGGCTGACGGCCCTTTACTCAACCCCCTCTGCCTCGGTCCGCTACGCTGGTTGCCTCTCGCCCTCTTTCCCTATCTCTAGAGGAACGAGGCAGGGCTGCCCTCTATCTCCGGTCCTTTTTGTCCTTGCCCTTGAGCCGCTAGCTATTGCCCTTAGGGCAGACCCTAATATCACGGGCATCCCTTATGCAGGTGACAATTATAAACTGAATATGTTCGCTGACGATGCCCTCCTAACTCTCACCAACCCCATCGTCACCCTACCAAATCTCCAGGCCCTTCTAACCCGATTTTCATCTATCTCTGGCCTCCGTATTAACCCACACAAAACTACCGCCCTGAACGTCACTCTCCCAGGCCCCCTAGTCTCACATCTCCAATCCTCCTTCCCTTACCGATGGGCAAGTTCTTCCCTGGACTACTTGGGCATTAAGTTGACCCCTTCTTACGCCTCCCTTTTCTCCGCCAACTATTACCCACTCTTGCGTACCATCACGGCCCTCATGGCTTCGTGGCGATTTCCCACCTTATCCTGGATCGGTCGTATCCAGGCGGTCAAGATGACCATTCTCCCAAAGATTCTTTACTTCTTTCGAACCCTTCCTGTCCGAGTCCCTGCCTTCTATCTGCGGCTACTTCAGAACAGACTTCTCTCCTTTATCTGGGCACACAAACGCCCCAGAGTTTCCCGCTCCACTCTCTATGCTCATAGGTTACGGGGTGGACTAGGCGTTCCGGACGTTGCAAAGTACTACCAAGCAGCCCAAATTTCCCAACTCACCATGCTCCACGCGACCTCTGATATCCCCCTATGGGTTCTCCTGGAGGTACCCAATTGCGCGCCTGTCCCTATCTCGGCCTTATTGTGGCTACCCCCTAAAATGCGACCGCCTTCTGCTAGCCCTCTCATGACGCACAGTCTGAAATTGTGGGACTCGATTCGATACTCAGGCAAACTTATGTCCCCATTCGCACCGATGCTCCCTCTCTTGAATAACCCTATGTTCCCACCGGGCCTAGAACAACCCTATATTTTTTCATGGTGGCCTGCACATGGGTTCTCCCTGGTTCGTCACTTTCTTCGTACCCGCGCCTTCCCTGCGTGGTCCTCGTTTCAAGAGACCCATGATGCTCCACCTGCTGAACTTTTCCGCTACATCCAACTGCGACACTGGATAACTTCCCTCCGGCGCCTAGGCTCCTTCCCGTATCAAATGACTGCCTTCGAGCAATTCTGCCAACAATGCCCGGGTGCCCGCGGCACCATTTCCATGATATACTCCTTACTAACTGCTGGCAACACTTCCACTACCCTTTCCTATGTGCTTAAATGGGAACGCGATTTATCCCCCATAGATTTAGCAGATTGGAGTAAGGCCTGGTCCAGCATAGCAAAATGCTCATTCAACACTGCCACCCTGGAGGCGGCCTATAAGGTCCTCCTGCGCTGGTACTGGGTTCCAGCCCGCATCGCCAAATCAAACCCATCTTGCAATGATAGATGCTTCCGAGGTTGTGGTCAAAGAGGAGATGAACTGCACACATGGTGGTCTTGCCCTCGCCTTGTAGGCTTCTGGTCAAGGGTCTTTGGTCTACTTTCCTCCCTATTTCATGTCCATTTTCGCAAAGACCCCAAATTTGCATTACTTCATTGCCCGCTCCCGGGCCTTTTCTCTCATCAACAGAAACTAGCTACATACTTATTTATCGCCGCCAAACGAACAATAGCGAGGGCTTGGAAAAAACCCTCTGTCTCATTCGCAGAGGTGAAGACTTCATTGACGACCCTCATGATTCACGAGAAAATGTCCAGCATCCTTCACGACTCCCATGCAAAATTTATTAAGGTATGGGCCCCGTGGTGGTCCTACACACTCCCCAACCTAAATCCAACTAGCCTAGGTTTGTAAATTCATTTTGAACTAACCTCCAGCCTGGGGGACCCCCTTCCCCCCTCCTCCCATTTCCTCTCTTCCTGGGCCCTTCGCCCGACGTTCTAACCTACACTTAACCCCCCCCCCCGTAATAGTATATGTGTTCTTCCCTTCTTATCCTTTCCCCCTTCTTTTCCCCTTCTCTTTTCTCCCTTTTTTTTTTTTCTCCCCTCGTGTTTGTCTGTCACCCTCTTCCCTGTTTTGCGGACAACTCTGCTCACCCTTGTCTGCCTCAGCTCCTGGGCCCCATGGCCTGGACATAGCGCACTGACCTCCGGCCCTGTCTGGCAGGTCAAAGTCAGTTGATATAATACACTCTTAAAATATGTTTCATTATGTACCGTTATGTAAACCTCTTCTCTATGTTTTTGTACATATCCCCTGCGTGGGAATTCGTTATCTGGGGTTTCTCCCTTCTTTTTTTTTTCTCAATAAAAACATTGTACCAGAAGGTATAGTGGGGTTGGAGATCCCAGCTGATGAGGAGCAAGGAGAGGTCCGCTTTGTTCTTTGGTGTGGGTCTTTTATGTATGCATGGAATGCATGGCAGGTCGACATATGTCTGGTCAAGCATGTGGTGCCCAAGCGGCTGCTGTTTTGGCCATGCGAGATACGCTTCACACATATGTTGCCAATAGCAATGGTGCGATCTGCTGCACATGTCTCAAAAAAAGCCCACACCAAAGAACTTTTGGAATAACACGCAGAGACAGCAGTGCCCTGCACATGCGGAGCTCTGCTGTATGATGCAGTTGGTTGGCTGCCCTTAAGGCATCCTGCCTCGTTGGAGATGTGCCTCCTCCTCTTCCTCCTCCTCCTCTCTCCTATCAGACACCCATGTAGAGTCAGTGACCTCATCATCCCCTCCCTCCTTGTCACTGGAGCAAACCTGGCTGTATGCTGCAGCTGGGGGAACATGACTGCCAGTTTGCTGTCCTTCTTGGGCAACCCCTCTCTCTGGGCTCATGTAACTGCCTTCCTCAAGTTGGGTACCATCATCTTCTACCAACTCTTCTGCATGTTGCGGCTCAACACGGTCAGCTGCCGAAAAAAAGGACAAGCGTGCCCCACGGCCACTTGCTGATGAGGATGCACCGTGTTCAAGACCAGCACTGTTGCCTCTAGACACAGAGCCTGCTTGCCCTCTTTTATTGGCCTGTGTATGTCTGCCTCTCCTTGTTGGCCTTCCAGACATACTGTCTTTGATGTATTGGAATAGGTACACAAGGAATTGTCTGCAGTCAGCTTTAGCTGCACACTGTGCCCAGTATACAGTAGACTGTCTTAATAAACTGCAGCTTAGCTCAATCAACTGCCTGTATTATTAGGAATAGAACAGGAATAGTCTGCAGTCAGCTTTACCTGCACACTGAGCCCAGTATACAGTACACTGACTTAATATACTGCAGCTTAGCTCAATCAACTGCCAGCCTATATTATTAGGAAGAGAACAGGGATGGTCTGCAGTTAGATTTACGTGCACACTGAGCCCAGTGTATAGTACAATGACTTAATAAACTGCAGCTTAGCTCAATCAACTGCCAGCCTATATTATTAGGAAGAGAACGGGGATGGTCTACAGTCAGCTTTACCTGCACACTGAGCTCAGTATACAGTACACTGACTTAATAAACTGCAGCGAGAATAACAGGAACATTCTTAAGTGAGATCTAGCTAAACTGAATACAGTGTGTATGTATATATATATATATATATATATATATATATATATATATATATACTCCTGGGATGCATGTATATACTAAATACACTGACTGCAGCTACCTGAATCACCTACCTGCTCTATCTAACTGAAATGAAATGAAATGACACTCTGACTCTCTATCTCTCTCACATGCCGCAACACACTACACAAGGCCGACACGCAGGTGACCTTATATAGTGTGGGGCATGTACCTACTCCCCTGAGCCATGATTGGCCAAAGGCACTCTTCCTTTGGCCAATTATGGCTCTCTGTGCTAACGGCGCTGTGATTGGCCAAAGCATGCGGGTCATAGTGCATGCTTGGCCAATCATCAGCCAGCAATGCATTGCGATGCCGCAGTGAATTATGGGCCGTGACGTGCCACTTGAATTTGGCGCGAACGGCTCAAAATGTTAGAAATTCGGCGAATGGCCGAACAGCCAATGTTCGAGTCGAACATGAGTTCGACTCAAACGCGAAGCTCATCCCTACTGCCTACCTCTTTCAGCAAGTAAGTGCTGAGGAAAGGATGGCTTCGTCTGAGGGTGACAGCGGTGGAACGGTGGCAGGCTCAGGCTGGCAGCTATCATCATTATCATCAGTGCAGCCAGCAGTGACAGAGCAGAGGCAGGGGTTGACCACTGGCTTCCTCTGTTGGGCTCTGCATTAGATGTGTCATTAGTCAGAGCCCGATAGATAAGTGAGTAGAGGAAAGCCTCGTATACACGATCGGATTTTCCGCAGACAAAACCGCGGACTTTTGTCCGAAGGGCGTTGGCCAGGAACTTGTCTTGCATACAAACGGCACACAATTGTCGGCCAACAAACAGAAACATAGTGACCTACTACATGGTTTTTCACCTCTTTAGTGCCACCCTTTGGGCTCCTTTTGCTAATTTCGTGTTAGAAGAAGTTTGGTGAGTGTTGATTAGCGCTTTTCATTTCGCACTTTTCATTTCGTTTCTGAATGGCCGTTCGTCAACCAGACATGTTGCGGAATCGGAGGAGATAACGTGTTATTTAATATTGGCCTTGGAGTTATTGCTTTGACCCAAGTCCAGTCCAGGAATAGGAGGAGGATTTCTTGGACCAAAAATTGGCTGCCTTATTAATCGTGACCAATTATGTCATATGCCTTTGCTGCGAGAGCTCCAGGAGAATAATCCAGATGATTTTCGGAATTATCTCCAGATGACGGACCCCTGCTTTCACCAACTCTTGGCAATTTGTGCCCCCTATATTAAGAAGCAGGAAACATGTTATTTTTTGGTTGAATAATAATGATTTGATTAGTTATATTTTCTATATTTTTGAATGCATAGAATGCACTTTTTGGTTAAGTTCTATTAGCAGATAGCATGTCTAATTTTATTTGTTTTCTTTTTTTAATGCACAATAAAAAAAATTGTGGAGAATGTGGCTATGTGTTTTACTTCAAATGACAGTTTGGGAGTAGGCAGTTACATTTTAAAAAATACAATGTAATTGTATTAAAATGTAATAAATACAATTGTTAATTAACAAGGGACACCAACATAGTTGTATCTTTGATCTTAAAAACTACGGGATAATGGTGTTGTGGTAACTTGCACCAAAAAAAACCAAACAAGCATAATAATATTATTCTTGATACCGCTAGAAAAAAAAAGCCTTTGAAAATTTGTTTGCCTTACTCCATCAGTATCACCAGCAAAGCAGCTTCATTATTATCACATTAAAGAAGAAGAATGAAGAAGAAGAAGAATGTGCGCTGCATTTTTGATATTTCGTAATTTGCCACATCACGAATGTAAATTCTCCATTACTAACGTTAGTTTACAAGACCAACCGCTTCTGGCTCGTACTTGCTTCCGAGCATGTGTGTTTGTACTTTGGACTTTTGTCCAACGGACTTGTGTACACACGCTCAGGAAATCCGACAACAGACATTTGTCCGCAGAAAATTTTAAAGCCTGTCATCCAACATTTGTCCACGGAAAATCCGACAATAATTGTACGATGGAGCGTACAAACGGTCGGATTTTCCACCAACATCCTGTCATCACACAATTCCCATAGGAAAATCCGATCGTGTGTACGAGACTGAAGTCTTCTTTTGCTTTTGGCTCTTTGTTTACAAGTGGCAGCAGGGATCGTCTGAGCTCTCGCTGCACTTGCATCCCTAGCATCCCTCCAGAGGAGCCCATGCCTGGCTTGTCCCTAGCAGCAGTGATCATCTGAGCTGTCATTGACATCCCTCCAGAGAAGCCTAGGCCTGGCTTGTCCCTGCCAGCAGTGATTGTCTGAGCTGTCATTGGCATCCCCAGCATCCCTCCAGAGAAGCCCAGGCCTGGCTTGTCCCTGGTAGCAGTGATCATCTGAGCTGTCATTGGCATCCCCAGCATCCTTCCAGAGAAGCCTAGGCCTGGCTTGTCCCTGGCAGCAGTGTTTGTCTGAGCTGTCATTGGCATCCCCAGCATCCCTCCAGAGGAGCCCAGGCCTGGCTTGTCCCTGCCAGCAGTGATCCTCTGAACTGTCATTGGCATCCCCAGGATCCCTCCAGAGAAGCTTAGGTCTGGCTTGTCCCTGCCAGCAGTGATTGTCTAAGCTGTCATTGGCATCCCCAGCATCCCTCCAGAGAAGCCCAGGCCTGGCTTGTCCCTGGTAGCAGTGATCATCTGAGCTTTCATTGGCATCCCTCCAGAGAAGCCCAGGCATTGCTTGTCCCTGGCAGCAGTGATCATCTGAGCTGTCATTGGCATCCCCAGCATCCCTCCAGAGAAGCCCAGGCCTGGCTTGTCCCTGGCAGCAGTGATCATCCGAGCTGTCACTGCATCTGTCTGGAGAAAGATCAGCAGACATGAAAAGTGAGAGAGGGATGATTCTTCTTTCACAGGATTTCAGATGATATCAAGCAACCAGGTATTGAGCACAAATGCCCCCCTCTCCCACTGACTGGCCGCACCCCAATCTGACCCCACTAAGTACCAGGACCCCTCATCTCCCCCCACTAAGCACTACTGCCCCTCAACTCCACCCACTAAGCACCAGGACCCCATATCTCCCCCCACTGAGCAGCAGTGCCCCCTTGTCCCTCACTGAGCACCAGTTCCCCTCACCTCCCCCACTGATCACTAATTCCGCTTTTTTTTGCCCCGCCGAGATCCAGAACCCCCCCATCTCCCTCCCCCAATGATCACCAGTGCCCCTTTTTTGTCCCCCTATTAAGCACTAGTATCCTCATCTCCCCCCACTGATCATCAGTACCCTCTTTTGTGCCCACACTGAGCATCAGTACCCCCACTTATCACCAGTGCCCCCTTTTTTCCCCCCACTGAGCACCAGTACCCCATCCCCCCTCACTGAGCACCAGTACCCCATATCCCCTCACTGAGCACCAGTGCCCCCCTTGTCCCCCACGGAGCACAACTACCCTTCTTTTCCTCACTAAGCACCACTGCCCCCCTTTGTTCTCCCACACTGACACATGAAAGAATGTCTAACTTTGCCACTGCTGTGCCCATGATAAATTTTTCAGTCAGCGGCCAAATGTTGAAAAGAATGATTTCTCTTTCACGCAACACCATTATACATTTTTTAATAATACACATCATGTTTTGGACACATATATATATTAGAAGTATTATTTGTAATGTAGGTGCCCCCTATTTTTCCACCATTTAGTGTGTGATGCGGGGACACTAGCACGCTTTCACCTAGAGTGATACAGATATGTATTCACACATATCGCAGATCATATTCTCTTACACTAGATGAGATGTTCGTGCCCCACCTGCCTCTACCATCTGGCATGTGATGCGGGGGCACCAGCATGCCCCCACTTAGGGTCCTTTCACACTGGGGCGGGGGCGTTGTCGGCGGTAAAGCGCCGCTATTGTAAGCGGCGCTTTACCGTCGGTATGCGGCCGCTAGCGGGGGCGGTTTTACCCCCCTGCTAGCGGCCGAGAAAGGGTTAAAACCACTGCAAAGCGCCTCTGCAGAGGCGCTTTGCCGGCGGTATAGCCGCGCCGTCCCATTGATTTCAATGGGCAGGAGCAGTGAAGGAGCGGTATACACTCCGCTCCTTCACCGCTCCGAAGATGCTGCTGGCAGGACTTTTTTTACCGTCCTGCCAGCGCATCGCTCCAGTGTGAAAGCCCTCGGGGCTTTCACACTGGAATGAAAGCAGCAGCACTTTCGGGTCGGTTTGCAGGCGCTATTATTAGCGCAATAGCGCCTGCAAACCGCCCCAGTGTGAAAGGGCCCTAAAAGTTATACAGATATGTATGTGACACATTATTGTAGATTCAATTCTATTACACCATCTGAAACCTCCTTCTACATATTGTTTTTTACGCATATTTCTTCCGAGCATTAATACACCAATATTTATGGGGGTTCCTATTTTTTTTCTTATACAGATTTTATACATACTTTCACAGGATGATATCAGACACCCTCACGCCTCCTTTTTAATAATGTGTTTTAGATGTAGTTTTCGTCCCATCCTTGGAGATAGGAGCAAAGGGGTTTTTAGATATGAGTACAGTGTTTTATTTGCACCACTGTAGGTGGGTGCACAGATGAGGGTACACATACACATACACTGTGGGTTGTTAGTCCCAGGTGTTTCGTTGTCTGGTATTCTGACTTTACACTCACTACAGATACGGATGATTTTAATTTTTAAATTTAAATTTTTATCATTTTTAAAGTGTTTTTAAAAAAATGTTTCCTCCCTCTGTGCATCATTTCACGTGTGAAAAGGTTTTGCCCGCATGTCCTCGTTCTTTGAGGCTTCTCTCATATTCCCTTGCTGCTCGAATATTATACGGAGGCGCCCTGTCATGTTTCTTCATTATTTTCCATTAGGGGGTGCCAAATGTCTATTATGCTTTTGTTTTCCCCTCCTAACAGCGATCATCCATACACTCCCCGCTGGGTGGGTGGGTACGTCACTACAGCTTCTTCTGATTGGATATCATGGCGCCTCCTTGTAGTATATTAGGACGTATGGTGTACCAAGATGGCCGCGCCTCAGATGACGTCTTGATGACGAAATGCGTACGGCATGGTCATGTGGTACGCATACGTCGCTTCAGCGTCTGACTCTGTGTTAGCTTCCGGTTTCGGTAGTTAGGCTGTGGAACGCACGCCGCTACCACGCCATCATAGCGGTTTTTGGCTTCCAGCCAGCCGGTGGAGCACTGTCAGCTCCCATTTTTTAACTTATTTGTTTAATAAATTTACATTTTTTCAGATTTATGCTATGAGGCTCCTCTTTTCTCTACATACATGGACTTTCTCCGGTGGATACCATTAAAAGGATTATAGCGAATTAAGTTGGAAGGAGATCACGAACCCTGAGAGAGGGATATCGGCCATTCAGGATTCCGGTTACTGAATCCACACACATATGCCCATTACCCCTGCAGGGGTTGGGTCTTCCGGTGAGTGAGGGCACAAGTGGGGGCCTAACAATAAACGGATAACATCAGTACTGAAAACCCGCTGGGGATTACTTGGATACACATACCATCTGTGCACAGGGACCTTTTTTTACACTGATTGGACAATTTTTATTGGACAATTTTTATTGGTGCACATAAAATTATTACACGCTTTTTGGTTGCACATATTCACAAACTAATTTATCAAATGTATACATCTTTTGATTGTTGCACATCTATTTATTATATATATTTTGTATTTATATGTTCTGATTTTTCCAGTCAATATTAGAGGAATTTTAGTTGCCAATTTTTGATGTCACTTGGCACGTCAGTGTGATTTTTAAATGTGGATATAATTTTTAGTGTCACTCATACCAGTTTTCATGTTCTTTATGTTTATTTTCACTTTTTATAAATGTTTTGGTGACTTGCACACCCACATCCCATATGAAATATATACACTGTAAAGGGGTGTAGCACGTTTTCAGGATTTTTCACCAAGTTTGTTGTTGGACTCTGGTGCACACATTTTTATTTTTATTTTTCGATTTCACCTCTTCATATAAATTATCTGTGAACAGCGCCATTCCCCCATTAGAACATTCTCTAGCGGCCAAATGTTATCATCATCATTTTCTTGAAAGTCACACAGTACAGGTTCTTTAAGGCACAGCACCTGTCATGCGTGATTATCATGATAATGATGATGATCATAGAAGGACAGTGAAATGCATCCTAAGGCTACATTCACACCAGTAATTAGGGGCGGTGAGAATTGTAGCGACAGTTCCTCCTGTAGGTCTCGGTAGGTAGGTGCTGTTGTTGCCCCATTCACTATATTGACAGGTCGGCAGTGGTTGCACCTATTTATGGCTCTCTTCACAGCCAGTGATTACCTGCGGTGATCGCTGCTGGACACAGTCAAAATTCGTCTAGGAGAAATCACTTCAGGCAATCACTGGCCATGCTGAGAGCCATGAATAGGTGGGGCCGCCAGCAACCTGTCATAGTTAAGGGGGCCAGCAGCCACATCTAACCATTGAGAGACACAGGAGGAACTGTCGCTACAATTCGCACATAATCACTGATGTGACTGTAGCCTTAGGCCTCTTTTACACTTGTTTTTTTTTTGGGGGGGGGGGAGTGCAGCTCAGCTGTGCATTTTTACAGCCCTCAACTGCTCCCCCTTCTACTGCATGCACTTGAAGACAAAGCTGCATTTTGTTTAGAGGCGGGGTCGAAGGGGGCCCCGTTAGGTAGGCTGTACGAGGCCCCATGATTTCTAACAGCAGCCCTGACTAAAGGAGTTGAGAATCTTTACTCAATTAATTCAATAGAGATTCACTTATACAATTATGTAAAAAGGAACATCGTCCTATGTATTTTAGCACCCATTCACATCGGCGTGATTTGACATGTGATCTGACAGGTCAAATTGCATGTCAAATCGGAGACTATTGCCGGCAATAGGAGCGTCCCAATCGGTGCGACGCCGGTTTTGCGGCGCTGCACCTGATTTCCAAAAGTAGTTCCTGCACTACTTTTGGCGACTTCGGGGGCGATTTCAATAGACATCTGTGCATGAACCCGCACAGTTGCCTTTCAAGTCGACCCCGAAGTCAGACTGAAATGCGGCTTTGAAATTATTCGAGTTCAGATGAACTCACATGATTTCAAAGCTGTGTCCAGTGTGAACGAGGGCAAAGACCTCTGTGAATCTGTGAATGGGTATATAAAGTGAAAACTGCTACAATGCATTTAGTGAAGATTATTAATTCCTTTAGTAATATATCTGCACTTTCTGTACAATCTACAGCTGTAGTTTCCAAGATAAACTAATAAAATGAATCTGTGAGTTCAGACATTGAGGAATTGGAGTCCATTTTATTTTAGTTTATAGATCTTACATTTTACATTTTAATGTTTCAATTCTGTTTATTCCTATTACGTACTGTGTACAATCTTTGTTTTACATTTAAAAATGTTTCACATGACAGAGCATACACAGATCACTAAATTTAAAACTAGGTAGCTCTTAACTAAACCAAACAAAATGTGAAAAAAACAATAGGTTTGATTGACTAAAGGCAAATCCTCTTTGCACTACAAGTGCACTGCAAAGTGCAGTCACTGTAAATCTGAGGGGGGCATGCAAGGAAAATAAAAAACAGCATTTTTGCTTGTACATGATTGGATTATAAAATCAGCAGAGCTTCCTCTCAGATATAAAGCGACTGCACTTCCAAGTACACTTGTAGTGCAAAGTGGATTTGCCTTCAGTAAATAAACCCCAGTGTGTCAAAAGTACATCAAAGCTCATCAAATATTTACAAAAGAAACAAAATACCAAATCATATTCTGAGCAATTGCGGGACGCTGGTGTGATACCATTACTTCTTAATTGCACCCCAATCGCAGCATGATTTTTCAGCGATAAATCGCTCTGCAATCTGGAGCTTCTTTTGAGTGACAGCATTGTGCATTGCAATTTGCTGCGATTGCAGCGTGATTGGGGTGCCATTAAGAAGTAATGGCATCACACAAGCGTCCCCTGATTTGCCACAATTTCAAATCGCCGGCAGAATCGTGGTGATTCTGTCTGCGATTTTGGATCGCTCAGGTGTGAATGGAGCCTAATATATTCCACTGATCAGTGATGTCAGCAAATTTAGTGAAAGAGGTTCAAGTCTTCCCTTGTAATAGTCAACTTTTTCCAAAGGGTGCCACTTATTATAACAACCAATGCTAGAACAATTTGACCTGCAAGTTTTAGGTATGTCTTTTGACAACATATTTATTTCCTCCTCGGGTAAAGCACCTTTCACACTTGTATGACTCTAAAGTCGTACAACTTTGGATGGTGCAACTTAGATATGACTTTGGTTTTGACAAGTGATAATGGACAACTGTTGCACACAAGTTGCATTGTATAACATTCAGGTATGATTTTCATGAAACTTCTGAGGGTTAACATTGAAGTGTATAGCCCTCAAGTTGCATGAAAGTCGGCCCAAAGTAGTGCATGAACTAGTTTGAAGTTGCTGCAACTTTAAGTTTGTGCATATATGAATGGGTATCATTGGAAAACATGGGGAATTTTTTCCATGTGAATGGAGCCTTAACCATAACTCAAGCAGCAATCAACAGATGAACATATGTCCCAAAATGACATGTAAAACTCAAACAAAACAAAAGCGCTTCCATTTTTTTTCATTTTAGCATTTTTATTTTAGAAATATAAAAACAGTATTCAATAAAACTCACATTCCATTAGTACACAATTGACACTAATTTAAAATACATTCAAATAAATTCCTTATATAGCAGCACCGGCTAAAACAATACCAATCTTCCACAAAACTCCAGGTATGGGATCAGGTACTGTCAACTGACAGCATAATGAGGTAGATACTGACTTCTCACATTGTACATCTGAAGTTGGAATGAAGGGTTTAGTCTTTTTTTTTTTCTTTTAGAATCTAACTTTTAGCTTGTATTGATTAGAGCACAGCAGGCAGTTGTTGATGATTGTCCGTTCAAGAGCTGCCTTTTTTTTCAGCCCCTCATTGCATCCATTCTGCACCCAAAACACTAGACACCCCGACCAGGTTATTAAAAGTCAGCTTCTCAATCACAAATCCCCCCACTGCACTGAAGGGCCTCTCTGACATGATATGTGCAGCAGGTCGGGCTAGCACCTCAAGCACATAGTGGGCAACCCCAAGCCATTGGTACATCCTTAATACCCTGTAGTTCATAGATTAGATTGTTTTCATGGCCATGGCAGGAATGGCCTTATAAAGAAAAATAAATAAAACAATTTAAAAAATGTAAATCTGTACATACTGTTTAAAAAAAAACTATCTGTGTGTGCAGAATCTCTGCCTAACTTTTTGTTTATTATAGTAAAATTCTGGACAAAACCTAATTAAAAATGCTCCTTCCTCCCCCCTAACACCGATTCTGACTAGCCTATGTAAATATCTGTATACTTACCTATTTTCAGGTTGCTCGGGTCCAGTCACGTGATCTCCTCTGGGTAATCCAGCATCAGCTGCAGGGGGGAGAAGAGAGACCTCGACATCGGCTGGTACAGCCTCGGAGTGGTGATGTCACCCATAGGTTCCTATGGCTCATCCTTTGATTGTGTTCCTTCCTCTCTCCTGCAGGTACCGCTGTCTGACAGAGGGGAGGCGGATCATGTTACCGGACCAGAGTGGCCCGAAATTAGTTAAAGTGATATTAAAGTCTTTTTTTGTTTAAAAATAACAAACATGTTATACTTACCTGCTCTGTGCAGTGGTTTTGCACAGAGCAGCCCAGATATTCCTCTTCTCGGGTCCCTTGCCGTTGCTCCTGGCCCCCCCCCCTGCCGAGAGCCCCCACAGCAAGCAGCTTTCTATGAGGGCACCCAAGCCGAGCTGCTGCTCTGTGTGTCCATTCAGACATGGAACTGTGGCACGCCCCCACTCCCTCTCTCTCCTCATTGGCTCACTGACTTTTATTGACAGCAGTGGGAGCCAATGGCATCCACTGCTGTCTCAGCCAATGAGGAGGGAGAATTCCCAGACATCATATCTCTCGTGCAACATTGCTGGATCGAGATGGGGCTCAGGTAAGTATTAGGGGGCTAAGGGGGGAGCTGCATGCAGAAAGTTTTTTATCGTAATGCATAGAATGCATTACGCTTAAAAACCTTCTGCCTTTAGAACCACTTTAAGTATACAGATCTTTCTTGCCCAGGTTAGTCAGAATAGATGTTAGGAGCGGGGAGGGAGCATTTTTAAGAGTAGTTGGGTATTGCCTGGAATTCTCAAAATCGCTCAATATAACGGCAACTATGGCAATATGTGGTGCTTTAGTGCACAAGTATGTGGTAATGTGCTGCATACAAAGGGCACCAACAATGGTACGCTGCTAAAGCCCCAGAAAGGGCAACAGGAAAAGAAAAGAAAAGATATTCCCAAAATACAGCAAACCTTATTTGGGAAAGAGTGGGTAGCCTATGGCCGTAGAATTGTACATTTAATTTTTGCTACTGCCTGTCCTTCCCCTTGGCTGTAGGAGTCCCCCCCCCCCCCCCCCTCCATTTGCTGCTGTCTGCCCGGCCCCTTGGAAAAGTCATCAAAATTCCCATTGCACACATTCCTGGAAGGGGCTGAGAAATAAGCGGGTGCTGCAGCAACAACTAAATGAAAACTGGTATCATCACAGATCAATCTATACATTCGCCAGAACACCATGGATCTTCATGTAATGCCCAGAAGTTTTTTATTCAACGTAATCACATCACTGCACAGCAGAATAATAACTGCTATGCTTCCATGAGGAGGAGGAGGAAAAGTGTGCATTAGCAGCACAATAAAATGAAGTGGCTGCTCTGTGCTTTTGAGGAGAAGGAGGAAAAGTATACATATGAGCAGCACAATAAAAAGAAGTAGCTGCTCTGCACCCTGGAGGAGGAAGATTAGCAATCATCAAAAAAATGGCTGCTATGCGCCATTGAGGCCAGGAATATATTACTAGATTTTATGGGAGAGTTTGGCGCATGAAGAAAGTGTGGGCTTCGCTGATAAAAACTTTGCATTCAGTGTACAGGCCACACTAAGCCATCACCTTCAGCAGGGCCTACCAGGAGATTGTTGTCTTCAGTGGATAAAGCCAGGATTCAGCACCCTGGTACTCTACTAGAGCAAAAAGGGAATCAATATATTCTAACTACACCCGACAACAACATACATAGCAGGAATCCATTATGCAGCTATACCTCATGTTGATATCACTGATTCTGGTGAGACTTTTGTTAAATTTCCTTATCTTCTTTGTTCATCCTACATGTGCATAGTGGATCTCAGTACCTCACCTGCCGTTCCAACTGGCATTGAATTATCAACAGATATAAGTTATACTGTAAATGTTTCTTGAAACTAACTAACAATCGTTAATGGTAACAAGATTTTAACTAGGAAAGTAAATCTGCACTTATGTTTTGTCCTTTTTTTTATACATGTTAACCAACCTAACAGGACGTACTGGTATCTTTACACTGCGTATAGACTTGTGCAACCTGTAAACAAATGTTATTAAAAACAATGTAGAAAAAATTTCAATACACAAAAGGGTTAGATAGGAAATAAATAAAAACTTGCAGTGGTGTATTTTACTTCCAAGAAGAAAATCACTGTCTTTAGAATGTAATGTTATAGTTGAAGGCATGGTGGCATTGTCCGCCACTGTTGTTGATGGCAGGAATGTAGTAGATGATGTAGCAAAAAATTCAGTTGTTGCAGGTGATGTTGTCAAGTGCGTTGTTGGTATCACTGTTGATGATAGTTCTGTTGTAGTTAATTTGCTAGTGATTACAGCTGTTGATGTACATGTAGTTGATGCTTCTGTAGAGGACATCTCTGTTGTACCTCCCACAGTTGTAAATAATGTGGTGAAAGCTGTGCTGGGCTCTGAAGTATGCATTGTAGTTAAAGGCTTCTCTTTAGATTGTATTGTGGTATGTAAAGTAGTTCTGAAAGCTGTTGTGGATTCTCTAAATGTTGTCATGCCAGCTGTTGTAGTTTCTGAAAGTGTTGTTTTTAGGGCTGTAGTTGTCTGTTGTACGGTTGTTGGCTCTTCAGTAGTAGTCTGAGCAAGAGTTGTTTCCTGTGGTGTTGTAATTTGTATAGTGGTGGGCTCTTCAGTAGTAGTCTGAGCGAGAGTTGTTTCCTGTGGTGTTGTAATTTGTACAGTGGTGGACTCTTCAGTAGTAGTCTGAGCCAGAGTTGTTTCCTGTGGTGTTGTAATTTGTATAGTGGTGGACTCTTCAGTAGTAGTCTGAGCGAGAGTTGTTACCTGTGGTGTTGTAATTTGTATAGTGGTAGACTCTGCAGTAGTAGTCTGAAGAAGAGTTGTTGCTTCTGATGTTGTGATTTGTATAGTAGTAGGCTCTTTAGTAGTAGTCTGAGCAAGAGTTGTTTCTTGCGGTGTTGTGATTTTTATAGTTGTAGGCTCTGTAGATGTCATGTCTGTGGTTGCCATTGTTGTTGTAGTTTGTACTGTTGTAACTTCTTTGGTTGTGGTTTGCGGTAGTGTTGTTACAGGTGGTGTTGTAGGCTTCATTGTTGTTATGATGGTAGTTGTAATTTCTTGAGTTGTAGTTGGAAGAGGTGTTGTGAAAGGAGCCGTTGTTTTCAGTGTTGTAGGGGTGCGAGTTGTTACAATGGGTTGTGTTGTAACCTGGGGAGTTGTTGTCAGTTGCTTGGTAGTTGGGTGAGTCGTGACAATGGCTCCTACTGTGGTTATTTCAACTGTGGTCATTTTTGTTGTTGCTATTACAGTTGTTGGGCATATTAATTCATCTGGCTTCAAAATAGTTATTTTGGTTCCACTATGATAAGCAGGTGACACACAAAGTACATTATCATCATCTTTAACTTTTCCTTGATTATTCATTATCCAGTCATGAAAACTTTCCATATCACAATCACAAGCCCAAGGATTACCACCCAAGTACACACCAGTCAGTTTGGGAATTGAGTCAATAGAAGGCACCTGAAAGTTGGTGAATTGGTTTTCATTAAGTCTCAGTGTCTTTAACTGTGCAAGGAGAGAGAACACATCATCTTGTAAGCTACTAAGTAAATTCTTTTGTAAATTAAGCTCTGTTAACTTGTCTAGACCTTTAAACATTTGCTTTGTTAAAGCATTTATTTGATTGGAAGAAATAATTAATTTTTTTAGAGATTTAAAGTTACTAAATGCTTCATGTGGAATAGTTGTCAAGTTGTTTTTGCTCAAATCAAGTTCTTGTATGGACATGCCATCAGTTATTTGACGTGGAAGCTTCTGGAGTTTATTTGAGTTTATTTTGAGCTGCTTAATCTTATTAAGACCAAAAAATGTGTTTTCTGGAAGTTCTTCTATTAGGTTGCCATCCAAGTAAAGTTTTTCAAGACTTTTTGATTTGGCCAAAAAGTTTTGGGGCCATTGCTCTATCTTGTTCCTTGAGACACTGAATTCAATCAGTTCGTGGTTACTGTTCACCAAACCTAGTGGAAGTTCAGTGAGATCATTTTCATAGAGCCGAAGGACTTTTAGTTTGGTCAGTTTGGAAAATATGTCTTCAGGTAAAGTTTTCAAATTATTTTTTGCTAGATGTAGAATTGTAAGGTTAACAAGATTGTTGAATGGATCTTGAGGCAATTCCGGCAGTTCATTAACATTTAAATATAGTTCTTCTAAATTGTCCAAGCTGTCAAATATACCTTGTTCAATCATACTGATCTTATTATTTTTCAATATGAGCTTTTTTAGACTCCCAAGATTTTTAAATACTCCACTCATCAGCTGCTTCAAATCAGCATTTCCAGATATCTCTAGTTCAGTGAGATTGGACAAACTGTCAAATGCACCATCCTCAACTGATGTAATTTTGTTATTAATGAATGCTATTTTTTGCAGTTGACTCATGTATTTGAAAGCATCTTTTCTTATTGTTGATATTTCTGTTTGCACAAAGAAGATCTCTGTGGTTTTTGGTTTTATAGATTTAGGAACCTCAGCAATGGGGCTCGCAAAGACTTCTTGGTAATCTTTGGGGCATTCATACTCTTTTTCACATACTTTGGCAGGGCCGGGTTCAGCAGCCTCAAATAAAATCAAAAGAACGAGTAAGGACTTCATTCTGTTTCTGTTAATACAAAAAATAAATACGTATTTATTAGGCTTATGGATACCTGTTCACCAAAAAGATAAACAACCCATTGGGAGATGAGATAAAGTAGGCAAATATTTCTATAATGCATTTGTAATTTCTTCAACATTTTTTTATACACAAGTAGTGGGCAATTGTCAAACCATTTTTCCATTACATTAAAATGGATTAAGATGAGTCACCAGTCCCTGGTTTGAAGAGTATCTAAGGTCAAGGTATAAAATTGTATATTCAATCCCACAATGTATTTTAAAGTGTAACTAAAGGTAAACCCTTTTTTTTTTAAAGTTTGGATAGAGTGGAAAGAGATTAGAACACCTGTCAGTTAATATTGCTGCCCGTGCTCCCGTTAGGGAGATTCACTCTCTCTATTTGTCCTGTTTACTGTTATCTTCGAAAGTAAAGTAAAATAAAAAAAATTCAATTGACAACAGAACAATAATAGAGGGGGAATTCTTCCAATGGGGACACTAGTTCTAGTGACCCTGGTGACACCCCGATGATTCCCTCACTTGGAGGGATTTCCTCTCACTTTGGCTGTGAGACAGGAAGTGAAGGGAAATCTCCTCAATGGGACACAGATGACAAAAAACAAACAAGAGTTATACCCTCCCTTACGCTATCCAAAATGAAAAAAAAGTTTGCCTTTAGTTATACTTTAATTACTTCTAGCTACTTCTAAACTGAAGTGAATCTTCTCACACATTTACTTGAATTCTGTGACACATATTCACTATGGTGAGTGTGAACTTTTCATGCATGGTTTGAGGTGGATCATCACTTTTATCAAAATCGAGGACTATTTATTTATTTTTATTGCTATCACCTTCTCTATCACGGTGATTGGACTTTCTTCAGTTTGTGCATATATTTAATAAGATTGCTTTCACTGCTTTCACTGTTATATGATTTATTGGATTGAGGATACACACCATTAGATGCATTGGATCCTTTATTATTTATTTTTCAGTACGTGATCACATCTAATTATTTGTCTATTAGTTTTACGAGGTAGCGCCACACTTCACTTCACTCATTTTTTCACTACTAATCACTTTGGTTTTCACTGAAGGAAATTTCTGCTTGTGCAATTTGTCTACCACATGCTCAGTTTGAAATGTCCAAGTTTCAAACACATTCCACACTCCAGGGTTAACTCACCACTAAAGCCTGGTGTGTGGAATATGTTCCTGGTCACATCGGCAGGTTCAATAAAAACCAGCTGACATTCAGCCCTTGTGTATGGCAGCCGGGAAAACCAGCAGCCGATCGGCTCCTAATGAAAGCTCCTAATCTCCACACACATAGGTTGGACTTGATGGACTTGTGTCTTTTTTCAACCTCACCTACTATGTAACTATATGTAACTATGTAAAGCTCTCAGCCAATGAGCACTGACCAGAGTGTTCAGTCCCCCCATCAGAACACAATAGAACAGCATGGGAGGTCGCTGTACTAACATCAGATTGTTAGTCCAGCGGGTCCAACTGGAGCTGTCCGTTTTTTTTTTGTTCAACCAGCTGGGTTAAATGAAAAAAAAAGAGTGGCGTGTGTATTAGGCTTAAAGCGGGGTTCCACCCAAATTTTGAACATTATCTCTATGCATTCTCTTCCTTGCCTAGATGCTGACATGCTGTGTAAAAAAATTTAAATCGCCGTAATTACCTTTTTTTTTCTAATCTTCTTAGCACTTCCTGGTTTTCCTCCCATGGGAGTAGGCGTGTTTCTAGCCTCTCCCAGACCTCCCACAGTCCCCTGGGAGCTAGTCTCAGGCTTCCCAGCATGCATTGTGCAACAGCATCATCACAACATCTCGGTGAATGCTGGGAGCAGAGCATTCACCGCATCCAGGAAATACATGCTTGTGGGCTTCAAATGCCCACAATGAAGATGGAAACCGCCTTCAGTGAATTTTATAAGTTATTCTTTACAACGAAATCGGACACAGGCGGACTTATTACAAAGAACATGTGAGTAGATAATCATGAGAAGAAAAGTTTGTGAATGAACTCCAAAAAAAAAAAAAACGATAGATAGGTGGACCCCCGCTTTAAGCCTAAAGTGTTTTTCTCATATAGACTGGTTGTATCACCCAGAAAATGACCTAGGTGATTGTGAAGGGTTCAGTGGGTGTTCAATAGCACTGCCTTCAGTTCTCAAGAACTATCTTTATTTTCCCTGCATTTTCTGAATTGCTTTCCTCTACCCTGGTCTGCAGAAAATTGATGTTAATGTTTCTATCAGGAAAGCCAATGCTGGAAAGTGAGAAACCGGAGAAACAGGGAGCTGGGAAGAAGGTAAGTTAAGCAGCTATCTCTTCCCCCATGTCGCACATGCAAATGGGAGTATGTCGGTTTGAGGAGGTAAGAGAGAAAGTCAAGTTATTGAGCTGCTAATCATAAGAAGTGCAATTAACTTTGCCATCTAAACAAAAGTTAATTTAGACAGTATAAGTATCATACAGCACTATTGTCTGGTATTGTTTTTTTTTCTTCTTGACAGAAATGATAAAGGTTTCTTGAAAAATGACTTAACGTATCTTGTAATCATTAAGCTGAACCTGTACTCACTTTAAACTTATAAAGCAACTGTGCAAACACATAGGTCCTTGTAAAAAGATAGTGGATCTCTCCTGCTGCCTGTGCCACTAAACTTCACACTAATTCATAGAAAATGTCCCAAGAAGTCCTTGCACCCAGGGAGGTTGATTTGGTAAAGGCAAATAGGCTGTTCACTTTGAAAGAGAATTTTAACTCTGCAAAGGATTTTTTTCATTAGCTTACCACATTTACTAAGCTAAGGGAAAATTTCCTTGCAAAGTGAAAAGCCTATTTGCCTTTAGTACATCAACCCAGTGTGTACATAATTATGTGTTAATACAGTTTATCTTGTGTTGCAAGTCTTAATACAGCCAATCTTTGTTTGTTGTACTAAAAGTCACAGCACCACTATTCAGAATCAGGGGTGGCCCGTCCATTAAGGGCGCATGGGCTCCGCCTCCCCTATCTCTCGCCACCCCCTATTCAGGCGTCCGGCCCCTTTCAGGATGCCGGGCGCATGAATTACAGCGGCGGAGGGTTTTTTTAAGCACCTGATTAGAGTCAGAGGCTCTATTAGCCTACAAAATAGGGTGGGCTCCGGACGCAGAGCATTGCGCTCGGAGTCCACCCAGGTGTATTTAGAATAGCGAATAACTATTCGCTATTCTAACACTGAATCGCCTCTCCACCTATCAGGAAGAGTGGGTCTGATACCTGTTTCCCGATTGGCTGAAAGGACAGGTGATCTTATTATATGCCTAGGAGGAAGAGGAGGGAGATGCACAGCGGAAGCCGCTGTGATCCACAAGAGGAAGAAGAGAGAAAGCTCCTGCCCGCTGGACACTCTGCCTGCCCAATTCCTAGATAGGGTAAGTGCGGGGCTTTCATGTCATGACCATCATCCTGGGGGGGGGGGAAATTGCCGCCCCCCCCCCCCCCAAAAGAAAAAAACACCAGCCATCACTGTTCAGAATCTGTATTGTTATGATAGCATTACTATCCAGTGCTATTATTAGGAGTTGTAACAGTAATATTCGGCATTTGTAGTATTGTAGTATAACGAGTCCCAGCAATGCTTTCCAGGGTTTATTAAACTACAACTCCCAGCAGGTCTGTCCATCACCTGTAACATGTGCATGCACCAGTGCGGCATGGTAGTGGTTGTTGGACTACAATAACACTATCTAGCAACTGCAGTATTAAAAGTTTCAGAGCTGCTGTCTAGGGCTTGTTGGACTAAAAGTCCCAGCAGCTGTATCTATAATCTGTAGTATTCCAGGTACAAGCACTTCTATTAAGTACATATACAGTAGGACTACATGTGGAAGCGTTGATGCCTAACACTACAGCACCCAGAATTTCCAACAGCACTAATCAAAACTGTTCATTTGCATACCTCCCAACATTTTTAGATGGGAATGACACCTACTAACAAACGTATGTAGGCACGCCCCCTGCCACACCCCCTTAAAGGAGAATTAACCAAAAAAAAGATTAATTAAATCCACAAGGACTTTTTTTTTACCACTACTATTCCTTTATATTGGCTTTTAAAATGTACAAATGTAGCAATTTAGAAATTGGATGAAAGGTTTAGCACTGGAGAAAAACTTTTTGAAAGATAAAAAGTGCATTTTACATACAACTATAAACATCAGACCAAAATCAGGGACAAATGAGAAGGAAAGAGGGACAGAGGGACATTGCTCCAAATCAGGGACAGTCCCTCAAAACCAGGGACTTTGCATTTGGTCTCCATTAATAAAGAAATAAATGCAGCTCTATAAAGATTGCCCCGCAAGGACCTCTGGAAAAATGGGGAAACATCTTTAACACATAAGTTGCAAAAATAAACAATTGGGTAACAGATATTTGAGTTTGCAATGTGATCTATCAGATAAGAAAAAACACATGATATGCAGAATACAGCATTAAATATCAGGACTCCTTTTTTTACACCTGTCAGGTTTAGAATGTTACTGTAGTTTATAATGAAGTTAGAACCCTCTCAAAAGAATATCAAAGGAAGTATGCTGAGAGAAATACACAGGATGTTATCAATGACCTCTCTTTCTAAAAATGCCAGTTACCTGGCTGTTAAGCTCGTCCAGA
The DNA here is from genome assembly GCA_037952925.1 of Lithobates clamitans. Lineage (NCBI taxonomy): Eukaryota > Metazoa > Chordata > Amphibia > Anura > Ranidae > Lithobates > Lithobates clamitans. The sequence goes on from JBBGZY010000527.1 coordinate 1,139,501, forward strand.
ACTTTTAATGCATGCCGTGTCATGGCCTGGAGCATGTATATGGATCAGAAGTCCTGACTTCACTTGCCTCATACTACTTTTAGCCAGTTACACAGAAAGATATTAAAGTTAGAGGATCAGTGTTCTGAATGTAGCTCCCCCCTTTTAATCTGCTGATAATAATCTGATATTAAAACCAATATTTGGGTCTTACCTTTTTTGTAGCGACCGCAGGCTTGAGTTTTTTCTGGTGCTGCAGAAAAACAACACACATTTTCTTGACCGGGGTTGTTAGTCCTCTGCAGTTCTTCCTGACATTCTGCTTACACAGGCTTTGCAGTCCTATCTTACACTGTAATATCCAAAACATATGCACCGCAAAGATAACATGCTCGCCTGCCTGATAATTTTCTCTTGCGTATTTATGATTGCTGATAATGAAATATGGCATTCTTTTTCTGCTTCAGGCTGTATGCACGTTATCTGCATCCAGTTAACCTGGTTGGAAGGCATATATTGGAAAATAAAACCTCAGATTCTGCATGAGGCAAATAGGATGTATTCCTCAAATGAACCACAGGCATTCTGTACAGTCTGCTGCATTTAACCGCTTGCCGACCAGCCGCCGTCATTATACTGCGGCAGATTGGCATAGCTGCGTGAATCGCCATAGGTGTAAGTCGGCCGCTTTAAGAGCTCTAGGGGGGGGGCGATGAGCGTGGCCGGGGGGCGCGATGTCTGCCGGAGACCCGCAATTGCTCCTCAGAGAGCCAGAACGGGGATCTGCCAATGTAAACAGACAGATCCCCGTTCTCACAGAGGAGTAGAGAGAGATCTGCTGTTCCTAGTGATCAGGAACAGCGATCTCTCTCCTGTTCCAACCACTACACTCCCCCTACAGTTAGAAACACCTCCTTAGAGAACACTGAATCCCCTGATCGCCCCCTAGTGTTAACCCCTTCCCTACCAGTGACATTTATACAATAATCAGTAGCTATTTTTAGCTCTGATCGCTGTATAAATGTCAATGGTCCCAAAAGTGTCCAATCTGTTTGCCGCAATGTCGCAGTTCACCTAAAAATTTCTGATCACCGCCATTACTAGTAAAAAAAAAAAAAGAACAATAAAAATTCCATAAATCTATCCCCTATTTTATAGATGCTATACCTTGCGCAAACCAAGCAATATACACTTATTGCAATTTTTTTTTTTACCAAAAATATATAGAAGAATACATATTGGCTTAAACTGATGAATACATTTTTTTTGGGATATTTTTTATAGCAGAGGTGAACAAATACCACCAAAAAAAAGCTCTATTTGTGTGAAAAAAAGGACATAAATCCTGCTTGTGTATAACGTCTCATGACCGCGCAATTGTCAGTTAAAGCTACGCAGTGCCGTATAGCAAAAAAATGCCCTGGTCACTAAGGGGGCAAATCCTTCCAGTTCTTAAGTGGTTAAAGTAGTATTAAACTCTAAGCTTATTGTAGCTTAACACATTGAAAACAACAAAATAAATGTTCCCCGGGAAACTATTTGTTAAAATTCTTACCCAAGCACTTGCAGCTAACAATCAATGCTGCTGACCACTGCTTTCTCAATTCTGCTTGCCTACACTTTCAGTTCCTATAGGAAAGAGCTAACAGGGGACAGTGATATATACACATATAACATGGGTCTTTTAAGCCTCGTTCCCAACATTTTTATGCAGGGGACAGTGCAGTCTCCAGTCAGTCTGTTAGCTTCAAGAAAGAATGGTGCGGGGGCAGGGAAGTGCCTTGCCATCCTTGGCCATGATGCTGTGTGTTTCTTTTGGTGTAAACAGTGTACAGGGACACAGCTCTAGTACCTGTATGCAAGATGGCTCCATAGGATGCTGCAAGACAAAGGGACCAACCAGAATGGGGAGACCTAGAACAGCGGTCATGGCACCAGCTTAAATAGAATATGGAGAAGGATTAAAAGATAAAGAAGCTCCATACTCAGTAAGTGATTAAAAGAGAAGTAGGGCCAAAGCTCTTTTGGCCCTACTTCTCCTGTGGGTCACAGGAGTGCACTTCGTTCTGCACTCCTGTGACCCGTATTTAGTTGTCAGTGGGCTAAAACCTGCTGTCGGCTGGCGTCACAGGGTTGGTTCAGACTCTGCAGGTATCCCGACAATAATGAGCGCTGGAGGGGCAGAGCACAGAGTGGTGACTGGCAATCACTGGCTCTCTGCTCAGAGCAGACCCTAGAACTGAGCGATCAGCGGCCTTTGATTGCTCAGTTCCTGGGCTTAAAGGCAGTGGGGGAGAGCTGCAGCTCGGTTCGTGATGCAGCCATCTAGGGGAGTATGTGGGTTTGTTTTTTTGATCTCATGCTTATATTTTACATTTTATTTTCGGTTGCTGAGAGTGCTTAAAAAACTGAGGGTTTAATATCACTACAATATAGGCATACATTGAATCAACCCAGGGCAAATTGTATTATATTATAAGATGAAACAATCAGCGCCACAAGTAAGTAATATTGTGATGTTAAATTAACCTTAAATTAACTTAATAATAAACGTGCACAGCTGCTAAACATTCCATGTGGTACACCACACTAATTTCAAAATGGATAGTAAATAATAAATGTAGCACTATGTGTAAAATTATAAATATAAAGAGCAAATCTCTAAAATGAATAAATCCTACATATAAATGAATAGTCCATAAAATGAAAAAATGAAGAAATAAAACATGAAAAACTCTTCTTGTGATCAGTGTATCCACACAATTCCACCACAGTGATTGTTCGTCCTCAAAAGGAGTGCACATCACTACCAGTAAAAATGCACGCTCACCTGGGAGCATTTGCACTTTATATTTATAATTTTATACATAGCGCTACATTTATTATTTACTATCCAAATTGTATTATATATCTTGGTGGATCAGTAGCAAAAGCCCATTATACTATTATAGACCAGGAGCTCTCAGCCCCTCTTAGCACAAAAATTAGGCAAACTGCATGCAGGAGTGTATCCTCTCCAGCTGCTGGAGCTGCTCCCAGCTCCAGTGCTTGCAGGCACTACCAGTACTTGCAGGCACTACTGGAGCTGCTCCCAGCTCCAGTGCTTGCAGGCACTACCAGCCCTCCTGGCTGCTCTCACAGCTCCCAGGCTAGACAAACGGTGATGCTGTAAGATTCTTCCTAAGCCAGCCCAAGCCCAGCTTGGAGGTAGAGACCCCCCCCAGATGTAGGGGATCCCTCCTAGGCCATGGACAGCCTCCTAAGCAATCCATCTTCTACCTGACTCCCCTTCTAGCATTACTCATCCATATTTAAGGACAGACCTAGCCACCCTGCCAGGTCAGTACACCAGGGGATTGGCCAGGTTCCCTCAAGTATGCATATCAACCCTCATGGCCTTCGCCCACTAACTTCTAGAAGTTTCTCCAAACTTCCAGATCCAGTGGGAGGCACCAGAGACCTGCCTCTGTGAGTCATCCAGCCTGACTTGCAGTAAACCCTGACCCAGATTCAGACTCACTTTACCATGAGTCAATAAATTTGCCTGCACTATTCTAGTAGCACACTAGAGGGTGCTACACTATTCTTCAGTTTGTGAATAAATGGCAAGCTCTGTACCGGGGGGGGGGTGGTTGAAGGGGCAGGAGAGAGCACAGGGGCCCTAGGGCAGCAGAAAGAAGATGGATAGGAGGGGCAGTGGGGAGGCATACAGAGGAAATGATCCATCCTTTCATTTTTCTTCTGCAGCCGCTGAATGCCTGCGGGAGGGAGAGAGGGAGAAGCAGGCTTTTAGCAGCTCTAGGAGAAACGTGAAAGGGATCTGTTCCTCTATATCCCGCCTTCGCTGCCACTCCTATGCAGGTATTCAGGGGAGCCACACTCGCCCCCTGAAAGATGGGGCCGGGCCGCAATTCCAACCCCTGTACTTAGGCCCCTGTATCCGGTATAACGAAAAACCAGAAGTGAACCAGTGACATCACTTCCGGTGTTTCGTTATACCGTACGTGCGGTGAGGAAGAGAGCTGCTTGCACTACTGATCGTTCAATCTGTGTTTTTTATCAAACAAAATGTGAGTGAATATTCTATATCAAGTAGGAATAATTGAATATGCAGCAGTATTGCGCAATGATGTCTTTTTATCTTTGTTGAGAGCAGATTTTATTTGGAAGAACCAATCATCTTTGGAGAAAACACAGATAAATATCTGAATCACCATCAAAAACGGGAACTATACAAGCTGATCCCATTGAGAATCGCTGCTCTAAAAAACGTTAGCTGACCTAGGGGTTTTTCATTTTTTGAAGGTGAGCAGGAACTTCACACTGAGGTGGTGTTGACTTTTTCTTTGGAATGTTTTCTTCACATATAATTAATTTTGTCACTGTTTGTGTACACATCTTTTTTACCTCTACATACCGGGGAAGGCGTAACACTATATTTTTTTATAATTTAAGTTACACTACTTGTATATGCTTATTTGAACAAGCTACAGTTAGCAACTGATTGGCTACCATGCACAAATACACCAGATTTTGCACACTCCAGTTTTAGTAAATCAACCCCACAGACAGGGGCCTAAGTACAGGGGTTGCAATTGCGACCCAGCCCCATCAAGTGTGTGCAGTAATATGCACTGCATTATTATTATCAAGTTGGGTTTAAGCGCACTATTATTTTTTTTATATACATATGTATGTGGTATCAGAACACATTTAAATAGCTGCAGCTGAACAATGTATTCACATTTATCAATTAGATTCTCATCCTATCTGTATCAGCGCTTAAGCAAATTGTTTTAATTTGTTCAAATAAGCTTTGACAAAAAAAAAACAACAACCGGTGTTCTGCCGAGAAAGTTCCGCTCGGCGGATAAGTTCCCCCCTCTACTGCGCCTGCGCAGTAGTATCCGGTGGAAATAGCCGAAGCAGAACAGCTGAAAATCAGCCTGTAAGAGGGCCGCTCACCACGCTTCGCTCGCCACGCTTCGGGCACGGCCTCGCTTCGCTCGGCTCTTTTAAATTCCCCCTCTAGGTCCACTTGGATGGTAGGGAAGGAACCTGGACCCAGAGCGCAGGCGCCGTGTACAGCTGATTGAAGCGTTTGAGCTTCGGCTATCTCCGGCGGCTGACAGTAGTTCGTACTGCGCAGGCGCTGCGCCTGCACAGTACAGGGGGGAAACTTATCCGCCGAGGGAACTTTCTCGGCAAGACACCGGGAAGCCAATTGCACACCCCAGTTTTAGTATTCCAGACACTCTTATCCAGCCAGTGAGCTGAATACAGACGTTACTAGAAAAAAAGTGAAAAACATATATTGCTAAATATCCCAAAAAGTAAAAATTAATATTAAATACAATAAATTATTCAATAAATTCAATATGAGCTAATATAAATTATAACACTCAGTGAAAGTGATATACAAATATATAAATCCAAGACAAAATATATAATAAAAATTGAACACAGTAAATGTCTATAAAGTCCAGAAACCAATCAATCGTGAAAAATAATCGTGAAGAAAGTCCAAAAAAAAGAGTGAGGGTGACTCCAAAACTGCTCAGCTGTGTTTTCAAACATCCACCACACCTCTTTGACGTGAATCCACTCCCTGCTGAAATTCAAACTCACCAGCTGTTAAGGCCTCTCACTCTCGTGTTTGGCCTGACAGAGCCTCTAACCCACTTACATGGGGGTTAACATGCGAGCATACACCTCCACTGCTCCATAGGAACACCGCTTTTCTCAGGTTGGTAGTATGACATAAAAATAAAAGAAGCTCCAATAGTGTAATCTCGTTTAAAAGATTTTTTTTTAATCCAAAAGCAAGTTTTTATTGAGAAAAAAACATATAGAAAAACATACCGACATTATATTTGTATTCAATATAACAATTTACCTTAAATGACATCATAAATGGCTGTACCGCGATTTGTACATATAATCTAGCATTTCCTGAGACATTGAACAATTTATCTACTTGGCTTGTAAACACCTTAATACCCCCTTTTATTATACATTTTTTTTTTGTTTTTGTTTTTGTTTTTTTTTATTGTTTATTATTACTTTTATTAAATAATTAGTTAACATCCCCCAGTATCTCACATTGGATATGATAAGAAGGCAAAATATACACTGGTATATACATCTGGAAAAAATGATTTCGACAGTATGACATATGATATCTCACATACCCATACCCAACAGTCTGCCCACAACCAAATCCACCGGGGCAAGCCCAGGGACATTTAGCCAGGATCCCCAAATTTTCTCAAATTTCTGTGGGCAACCTCTGTGTTGGTAAATTATTTTTTCCTTCCGCAGGAGTTCCCCTATAGCATTAATCCACTCTTTATGAGCAGGAGGCTCTTCTGATATCCAATGTGTCATTATTAGTTTCCGTGCCATAAACATAACTCTAGTAATTGCCACTCTAGTACTTTCCTCCCATCCCAGCTCATCTATTACATTAAGCAAGCAGTGTTTTGGATCAGTGGGCATCGTAACCTGAAATACCCTGTTAACGGTGTCCACTACCCCCCTCCAATAGAGATGGAGCTTTGGGCACCTCCACAGTAGGTGGATCAGGTCCCCATGTTCCCTTTTACATCTGGTACAGAGTGAAGTGGGCCGAAGGCCCATAACATGCAATCTATGGGGGGTATAGTAAACTCTATGAATGATATATAGTTGTGTCAATCTCTGCGTGACGTTTAGAGAGCAAATAGGTACCGCCTGCAACACCTCCTCCCATTGATCTCCTCGTTTAAAATGATTTAATCACATATAAAACAACTTGTAATGAAGTCACATTTAAAATAAAATAACAGGCAAGTCACTTCACGGCAAATGGAGAACTCCCACAGCACAGCAAGCAATAGTAACTGAAATAACAACAGATTAAATACCTTGGGGTCTACATTCCAACTTCGCTATCGGACTTATACAGCAAAAACTATACTCCCATTATCCAAAATATTCAAAAAGACCTCAACACTTAGTCAACGGGTTTGTTCTCATGGTTTGGCAGAGTCTCCATTATAAAAATGACTATAATGCCAAAATTACTATACCTGCTCCAAACAATCCCAGTGTCTCTACCACAAACTTTTTTTAATGCATACCGCAAATCCTGTATGAAATTCATCTGGAACGATAAGCGACCTAGAATGAGTTTCAACAGAATGACCGTACCCAAAATGAAAGGTGGATTAGGCCTACCGGATCTTCGAAAATACTATTGGGCCTGTCAACTCTCTCGAATAGTGGACTGGAATGTTCACCCTAAAACTAAAGCGTGGATCGCAATTGAACAAGCCTTCTCACAAATCCCGCTCCATAATCTACCCTGGATTCACCCTCGCCACATCTCTCCACATTGCAAACAACATCCCCTTATCGGTACAACACTGAATTCCTTTAAAAAGACATGTAAACATTTGCACATTTCCTCCTCTCCAGGCCCTCTCACGCCAATCAAACATAACCCAGACTTTCCACCAGGCAATGATGATTCGTTCCTTCATCACATAGGATCCCAGACAAGGATGACAGCGGGAGATTTCTTCGCTAAGGGGAATATTAAACCGCTGTCCTCATTGAACTCCCAAGAAACGAATCACCAGATCCCTTTCTGGTCTTATATGCAACTCAGACATTTTCTTCTTGATCCCCAAACTAGGGCTGCATACTCAAGAAACCAATCACACTTTGAATCCCTTTGCTCTGCCACTGAACCCCAAAGACACCTGATATCCACCATATACTTGAACCTCTTTCTCGAGCATACTCCTAAAACAAATATAGCTAGTGCAAAATGGGAAAAAGATCTTTCCATCCACCTCTCTGATAAGGAATGGGAAAAGATATACTCCAACATACACAAAGGCTCCATTAATGTAACAACTCAAGAAAACGGATACAAGCTTTTCTCCAGATGGTACAAAACGCCTCTCAAGTTACACACCATTAATCCAGAGATCCCATCTAATTGTTGGAGATGTAATGACAAAAACGGATCACTCCTTCACATATGGTGGGACTGCCCTGCGATTTCTGCCTTCTGGACTAAAGTTTTTCACCTCTCCTCCCAAATCACTACACTTCAGCTAGAATTCTCTCCAGCACAAGCCCTCTTACACCACTCCTCCCTACCGATGAAAACTTATCACAAATCCCTAGCACTACATCTAATCAATGCTGCCAAACTCTGTATCCCAGTTCTCTGGAGATCTCCCAACCCACCCACAATCGCAGAATGGTTCAAAAGAGTAAACAAAATAGCTGAAATGGAGGAACTTGTACATCAAGCACAGGATTCCTATACTAAATACAGGAACACTTGGGCCTGTTGGCTACATTTCCGCACAACATCTGAATATACCCAATTAATCAATTAGGAACCCTCCTCCAGCACACCATAAGACACATCATACATCCCATCCCAACTGTCTATAGTCCTCCCTATAGTCGTGCATGAAACAAAATTCAGGAGGTAACTATAACATTACGCATACAGAATTCACTTCAAAAGCTCTATTATGCTTTTCTTCCTGGGACTTGGTCCTTCTGTAAAGATATTTCCCGTTAGACCCATGGCTGAGCCAGGGACGGGAAATAACTTTCCCCTACCTTCCCTTTGTATTTCTCACTATATTTTGACCACCATTTAATCGAAACTTTGCTATGTTAGATATCCATGGTTGTATGCTATGATTATATCTCTATCTACAGACATTACCCGACTTATGGACACCACGCACCAGGATCAATTTCACACTCTCACACAGACATAGTAATTAACGATTATTCCAAACACAATCCAACAAAAATCTCAGACTCATATACTAAGGCTATCATAGGCAATCTATTATAATACGGTTTTTACTCCTCTCTCCCTTTTTAATGTTTTTCGCCCTCAAAAATCAACATGTTTAAAAAATGTTTTACCTGCTTTACTATATGTTCTTTATATTTTCTGCCCACACTACTCTGTAATCCCATTTATCCACACACCAGATGTAATGTGTTTTTCAACAAATCCACAGTCGTAGATTTGAATACTTGTTAAAATACAACGTTGTACTCTCTGGACTGTTCCCTCTGTATAACACTATTGTCATTTTATCTCAAACCTTGCTTTTATGTACTACTTTTCTGTATGGATTTAACTTAATAAAGCTTTATTTGGAAAAAAAAAGAAATAACAACAGGCAGGCCACGGCGGACCTAGGAGGTGTGTGTGCTCACGTTCGTCTCACCCGTCCGCAGCTCTCGTCCCTTCACTGGAGCTCTGCTCTGTCCCTCCTCTAGCACTCGTGTGAGGATCTGACTGGATAAGAGTGTCTGGTATCTCCCCACCTGGGGATTAGCGCCACTATTTCATCCATAATTTTCTTTTGTTGAATTCGGTTTATATATCATTATGTTTTGCTGTTCTCTAACCTAGCCACTACCATCTTGTCATCCTGCCACAATACCCAATTATCAAAGGCACTTTTTCCCCTATAGTCATCTTCCTCTTTCTTTCCACATTGTAGTACATTTACAAGGACAGAATATTTGGCAAAATGAAAGGAGATCACGGCTGGTATCCCAACCGCCTGCAAGAAAGACCTCAACAAGTCATTATAATAAATGTTGCTGTTTATCAATTTATCGGATTACTTGTGGAACAAATATTTAAAGGAAATGTATAGTGGTTTTGTACATTTCCACCAAAATAAATGAAAAGAAAAAAATGATTCAGGTAAATGGAAACTTTTGCTTATTAATAATTTGCATTCTGTTTTTTGGCCAACAGGTGGCACCTTTCACATTGTACAAGCTCTCTGTTTGCTTCTCTGTATTAAAAAAACGTGACCTCAGTAGCTCTAACTAAAATGTATACACAGTAAATGACTTCTCAGCAGTCACTCTGTAATGATCAGCCCATGGCTGAATATCCACTGCTATCTGCTAGACAGTGCCTTCATTTTGGCATAGTCACACTGCAAGCTGCATATCTTCTTAGAATTAAAAGACTTTAGTCCTGGTTCACACTGATGCGGGAAACGCACAAGTTTCCCCACATCACACTGCATAGCAATTGCACGGCGCCCATGCGATCTGCTGCTGGTGTCAATGTTAGATTAATGACATCCTAAACAGATTGCAAAACACATCACATGGGTGTGAACACACATGCAATGCAATTCAGGTGCAAAAAAAAGGGCCCTGCACCATTTTGGTGTGGATGTGATGCAATTTGAGCAATACATACTACACAGGCATTTGATGTGCACGGGAATACAGTGCAATTACTGTTCGAATCACATGCAGTGTCCTGCGGTTTGAGGACAGGCCAGCCCCGCCACTGCCCTCTTCGCACCCCCTACACTACGCCACTGCCCACACGGTCATGTCATTAAATCACAGAGATCTGTAAATGAATGAACTACAAGTACCAACATCCTTTGCGGCTGTCGGCTTGCAGATCTCAATGAACTACCAGGGCGCTGTTGAGCGTTTTGGTAGTTCATTGATTCTTCCTGTCAGTGTGAAACTGCTTGGCCATACGATGTATGGGTAGACAGCTTACACTAATACTCTGCAGGAGACCTGCATGGCATCAGTGATCTGCTGATTGTTGGTGCAATGCTTTCCAGGCTCCTGAAAAAAAATAAATAGTAAATGCATTTTTTTTAACAGGTGAACTTTATCCTTTAATGTGAGGTCAATACAATTAGCCTTTATCTCAGTGTTTCTTAACCTGGGGGTCGAACGATTATTTGCCAGGGGTCACTGAATCCTGGGCTGTTTCTGAAGCCCGCACCGCTCTCCCAGCCTCTTTGCCGCTGCCCAGCAAGGCTGTCCCTGGAGCCCACAGCCGCTCATTTAGCCTCTTAGCACATGACCTTGATCAGGAACACTTAAGTTGGCTGATCAGAACTCCCCCCAGCACTGCCACTGATCCCAACTCCCCGCCAGCACTGCCTCTCATCCCATCTCCCTGCCAGCACTGCCACTCATTCCATTCCCCCCACCCCCTCCCACCAATGAGTAAGAGAAGGAATACAAATAGAGAATGCACAGAAGGGAGAGGAAAAAGGGAGAGAAAGAACAATAAAGAGGGATGGGAAAAAAACCCCAAGAAATTAGGATAGAGAGAGACAAAAGGGAAAGAAAGGATAACAAAGAGAAAGAGTGGTACATCCTAAAATGTACCATAAGGGTTTTTAATACTGTAAAAGTGGAAGTGGAAGGGTTAGGGGCGCAAATTACTTGTCTTGCCTTGGGTGCTGACCACCCATGCTACAAAAATAATATTAATGTTGGGGTCCCCACAACTTGGGGAAATTTTATCAAGGGGTCACGGCACTAGAAGGGTTGAGAACCACTGCTTTATCTGATCAAAGGTGTTTGATTAGCTGGCGCTTTAGATGTATGTTTATCAGCAGCCTGTGTGATGATCATGACTTCTGCCAGCTGTCTATGCAGGGAATATAAGGGAGGGGTTCTGTGCCGTACAGCCAATCCTATGAAGAAGTCAATGTGACGAAACGTGTCGGAGGCGTGGCTGTACGGCAACCCAGCATCTGCTCGTAACGCGTGACGCACTGCGCTCTGCACTGGCCGGCTACTATCACCTTGGATTGTTGAAGAGCTAGCGAGGGGAGGGGTGAGACTCATATGCTGCATCCTGGGTCCGCCGTGACCACCAGTACATTGCCATTAGCAGTCACAAGGAGTTTCTGTTTATGTGCTTTTAACCTTTTTAGAAATGTGAGTACAATGATAGAAGATCTTTTTATGTAATTCAAATAAATGTTCCTAAACAGTATTACACTATTGGAAGCATTATTTCTTTTCATGGAGACATACCTTTTTGCCTGGTGAGGAGTGCTGCTAACTAGAGAACTCCATCTGCTGTGGACGCAGCTCCATCCAGTCTGAATAGCCCCTTTGGGTATTTTATCACTGCATATATGCCGAGCATGAGAGTGCAAGGCATTATTTTCTGGTGAGTGCGGCTCCATATGAGTGGATCACAATCACAGCCGGTGTGGTGAAGGAGTTGTCTATGACATAGGAAGATTTATGTTTTAAAGTCACTTTCTGATACCCACTTTTGTGCACGGACTTTATTTTAGTATTTCATCTTTAACATTGCATGAACTATTTACAGATGTCTTGACCTTCTATATATATTTTTTTCTTTTGTCACTAAGAGAAATGTTTATGTATCTTTTATTTATTCAAGGATTATGATCATATATCATAGAGCTGTTTGGTAGAGATATAGCACTTACCACGATTACATAGTATATGACTGTTTGGTACAGCTATAGGACTTTCAATTATTGTTGTTTTTTTACATTACTGATTATCACTTATAAGTATTTTATTCACCATTATTCAATCTTTTCTTGTACAAAAGGTTTTATTGAAAAAAAGATATACATCAACAAATAAGTGCAAAACGGTGATGGATACATCATAAGTTAACAGGTCTAATGCCGCGTACACACGAGCGGACTTTCTATCCTACTTGGTCCGGCACACTTTCCGACGGACTTTGTCCGCCAGGTGCGCCGGACTTTAAAACGAACGGACTTGCCCACACACGCCGGGATTTTCCGGCGGGCTAAGTCCGCCCGTCTTTCCGACGGACTTTCGCCGGAGTTCCGGCGGACTTTCAGAATGAACGGACTTGCCCACACACGGACAAGTCCGTTCATTTTGAACGTGACTCAGGTGCGACGGGACTAGAAAAGGATGTCAATCTTGCCGCTTTTATCGGCTAGATTGACACCTTGCGAGCCCCGTCGCGGGGCATACCAGGCCCTTAGGTCTGGTATGGATTATAAAGGGGAACCCCGCTACGCCGAAAAAACGGCGTGGGGTCCCCCTAAAATCCATACCAGACCCCGATCCGAGCACGCAGCCTGGCCGGTCAGGAAAGGGGGTGGGGACGAGCGAGCGCCCCCCCCCCCTCCTGAACCGTACCAGGCCGCATGCCCTCAACATGGGGGGGTGGGTGCTTTGGGGAGGGGGGCGCCCTGCGCCCCCCCCCCAAAGCACCTTGTCCCCATGTTGATGAGGACAAGGGCCTCTTCCCGACAACCCTGGCCGTTGGTTGTCGGGGTCTGCGGGCGGGGGCTTATCGGAATCTGGGAGCCCCCTTTAATAAGGGGGCCCCCAGATCCCGGCCCCCCACCCTATGTAAATGAGTATGGGGTACATGGTACCCCTACCCATTTACCTAGGAAAAAAGTGTAAGTAATAAAACACACTACACAGGTTTTTAAAATATTTTATTAAACAGCTCCGGGGGGGGGGATCTTCCTCCGGCTTCGGGGGTCTTCTTCCGGCTTCGGGGGTCCCTCCGCTTCATCTTCTCCCGGCGTCCGGTTGGTTCTTCTCCGCTCTCCGGCCTCTTCTCCCGGTGTCGCAGGTCTTCGGCCGGCCCCTCCGCTGTCTTCATGTAGCTCTATTGCGAGCGGAGGTCCGGACTTCTGGGCTTCTGGGCTTTTGGGCTTCTGGGCTTCTTGGCTTCTCTTCTCTTCTCCCAGATGTTGACACGACGCTCTCTCCGGCTGGACTGGTCTCTGAGGGCTGCGTTGTGACTTATATAGGCGGAGACCCCGCCCCCATATGATGTCACAGTCCCTGGGCATGCTGGGACTGTGACGTTTTAGGGGGCGTGGTCGACCACGCCCCCTAAAACGTCACAGTCCCAGCATGCCCAGGGACTGTGACATCATATGGGGGCGGGGTCTCCGCCTATATAAGTCACAACGCAGCCCTCAGAGACCAGTCCAGCCGGAGAGAGCGTCGTGTCAACATCTGGGAGAAGAGAAGAGAAGAGAAGAGAAGAGAAGCCAAGAAGCCCAGAAGCCCAGAAGCCCAGAAGTCCGGACCTCCGCTCGCAATAGAGCTACATGAAGACAGCGGAGGGGCCGGCCGAAGACCTGCGACACCGGGAGAAGAGGCCGGAGAGCGGAGAAGAACCAACCGGACGCCGGGAGAAGATGAAGCGGAGGGACCCCCGAAGCCGGAAGAAGACCCCCGAAGCCGGAGGAAGATTCCCCCCCCCCGGAGCTGTTTAATAAAATATTTTAAAAAAATGTGTAGTGTGTTTTATTACTTACACTTTTTTCCTAGGTAAATGGGTAGGGGTACCATGTACCCCATACTCATTTACATAGGGTGGGGGGCCGGGATCTGGGGGCCCCCTTATTAAAGGGGGCTCCCAGATTCCGATAAGCCCCCGCCCGCAGACCCCGACAACCAACGGCCAGGGTTGTCGGGAAGAGGCCCTTGTCCTCATCAACATGGGGACAAGGTGCTTTGGGGGGGGGCGCAGGGCGCCCCCCTCCCCAAAGCACCCACCCCCCCATGTTGAGGGCATGCGGCCTGGTACGGTTCAGGAGGGGGGGGGCGCTCGCTCGTCCCCACCCCCTTTCCTGACCGGCCAGGCTGCGTGCTCGGATCGGGGTCTGGTATGGATTTTAGGGGGACCCCACGCCGTTTTTTCGGCGTAGCGGGGTTCCCCTTTATAATCCATACCAGACCTAAGGGCCTGGTATGCCCCGCGCTCGCCGCAATAGGAAGATTTGTTTTTCCTATTGCAGCAAGCGCGAGATGCAATACTTTCCTCGTGTCGTATTTGGTCTGTCGGACCAGCCTACACACGAGCGGGCTTTCCGTCGGACCAGCACACACACGGGCGGACTTTCCGCCCGAAACTGAGTCCGACGGAAAGATTTGAAACTTTCTTTAAATCTAGGTCCGGCGGGCTTTTGGGAAGAAGTCCGCCGGAAAAGTCCGCCGCCGCCCACACACGGGCGGATTGTCCGGCACACTCTGGTCCGCCGGACCAAGTATGCCGGAAAGTCCGACCGTGTGTACGCGGCATTAGACTGCCGGTATCCGGCGAGTGAAACTATTATTCAAAAATTTAAGCCTGGACTCGGGCGGTACAATGCCGAGGCCAGGCGACATACCATGACATATTCTCAACCGATTATTCTAGCTTAGTGGTATGGTATCAGCAGATATTAATATAATTGCAAACATACAGGAATAACTAAGGTTTCTAAACGAGATGTTGTTGCAATACATAACGTTTCATGAAGAAATAAGTAAAAAAATAAAATAAAAAAATAGAAATATAAAATAAAAAAACCAGTACAAAAAGAACCAGTACTAAAGTCAGATTAACCACCTCAATACAGGGCACTTAAACCCCCTTCCTGCCCAGACCAATTTTCAGCTTTCGGTGCTCTTACACTTTGAATGACTATTACTCAGTCATGCAACACTGTACCCAAATGAAATTTGTGTCCTTTTTCTCACACAAATAGAGCTTTCTTTTGGTGGTATTTAATCACTAATGGGTTTTTTATTTTTTGTGCTATAAATAAAAAAAGACCGTAAATTTTGTGAAAATTGCCTTTTTCTTTGTTTTTGTCATAAAATTTAGCAAATTAGTAATTTTTCTTCATAAATTTTGGCCACAATTTATACTGCTATATATCTTTGGTAAAAATAACCCAAATTAGTGTATATTATTTGGTCTTTGTGAAAGTTATAGAGTCTACAAACTATGGTGCCAATCACTGAAAATTGAAAACATCTGATCAGGCCTTCAGTACATCAGGTGAATCTCATTTCTTGAGGTACTAACAAGTCAGAAAAGTACAAATACCCCCCAAATTACCCCTTTTTAGAAAGTAGACATTCCAAGGTATTAAGTAAGTAGCATGGTTAGTTTTTTTAAGATGTAATTTTTTCCCACAATTCTTTGCAAAAGGAAGATTTTTTTTTTTTTTTTTTTTTTTTTTTTTTCAAAATGTTCATATTAACTGGTTATTTCTCTCACAGAGAATATGCATACAACAAATTACACCCCAAAATACATTCTGCTACTCTTACCGAGTATGGGGATACCACATGTGTGGGACTTTTACACAGCCTGGCCACATACAAAGGCCCAACATTGAAGTCGCACCATCAGGCGATCTACGAGCATAAATTGCACATCTCATTTCTCAACCACCTATTACACTTTTGAAGGCCCTGGAGCACCAGGACAAAGGAATTGCCCACAAAATGACCCCATTTTGGAAAGCAAACACCCCAACGTATAATCTATGAGGCATAATGAGTCTTTTGAACGGTTATTTTTTTTCCAGAAGTTTTTGGAAAATGTGGAAAAAAAATAAAAACGCATTTTTTTTTACACAAAGTTGTCCATTTATAAGATATTTCCAACACATAGCAAATACATAGCAAAAATGACACCCCAAAATACATTCTGCTACTCCTCCTGAGTATGGCGATACCACATGTGTGGGACTTTTACACAGCCTGGCCACATACAAAGGCCCAACATTGAAGTCGCACCATCAGGCGATCTACGAGCATAAATTGCACATCTCATTTCTCAACCACCTATTACATTTTTGAAGGCCCTGGAGCACCAGGACAAAGGAATTGCCTACAAAATGACCCCATTTTGGAAAGCAAACACCCCAACGTATAATCTATGAGGCATAATGAGTCTTTTGAACGGTTATTTTTTTTCCAGAAGTTTTTGGAAAATGTGGAAAAAAAATAAAAACGCATTTTTTTTACACAAAGTTGTCCATTTATAAGATATTTCCAACACATAGCAAATACATAGCAAAAATGACACCCCAAAATACATTCTGCTACTCCTCCTGAGTATGGCGATACCACATGTGTGGGACTTTTACACAGCCTGGCCACATACAAAGGCCCAACATTGAAGTAGCACCATCAGGCGATCTACGAGCATAAATTGAACATCTCATTTCTCAACCACCTATTACACTTTTGAAGGCCCTGGAGCACCAGGACAAAGGAATTGCCCACAAAATGACCCCATTTTGGAAAGCAAACACCCCAACGTATAATCTATGAGGCATAATGAGTCTTTTGAACGGTTATTTTTTTTCCAGAAGTTTTTGGAAAATGTGGAAAAAAAATAAAAACGCATTTTTTTTACACAAAGTTGTCCATTTATAAGATATTTCCAACACATATCAAATACATAGCAAAAATGACACCCCAAAATACATTCTGCTACCCCTCCTGAGTATGGGGATACCACATGTGTGGGACTTTTACACAGCCTGGCCACATACAAAGGCCCAACATTGAAGTAGCACCATCAGGCGATCTACGAGCATAAATTGCACATCTCATTTCTCAACCACCTATTACACTTTTGAAGGCCCTGGAGCACCAGGACAAAGGAATTGCCCACAAAATGACCCCATTTTGGAAAGCAAACACCCCAACGTATAATCTATGAGGCATAATGAGTCTTTTGAACGGTTATTTTTTTTCCAGAAGTTTTTGGAAAATGTGGAAAAAAAATAAAAACGCATTTTTTTTACACAAAGTTGTCCATTTATAAGATATTTCCAACACATAGCAAATACATAGCAAAAATGACACCCCAAAATACATTCTGCTACTCCTCCTGAGTATGGCGATACCACATGTGTGGGACTTTTACACAGCCTGGCCACATACAAAGGCCCAACATTGAAGTAGCACCATCAGGCGATCTACGAGCATAAATTGAACATCTCATTTCTCAACCACCTATTACACTTTTGAAGGCCCTGGAGCACCAGGACAAAGGAATTGCCCACAAAATGACCCCATTTTGGAAAGCAAACACCCCAACGTATAATCTATGAGGCATAATGAGTCTTTTGAACGGTTATTTTTTTTCCAGAAGTTTTTGGAAAATGTGGAAAAAAAATAAAAACGCATTTTTTTTACACAAAGTTGTCCATTTATAAGATATTTCCAACACATAGCAAAAATGACACCCCAAAATACATTCTGCTACTCCCCCTGAGTATGGGGATACCACATGTGTGAGACTTTTACACAGCTTGGCCACATACAGTGGCCCAACATCCAAGTAGCACCATCAGGCGTTCTAGGAGAATACATTACATAGATAATTTCCTGGCAACCTATCATTTTTGAAGGCCCTTCATATTTCTAACACATAGCATGTACATACCAAGAATTACAATCCAAAATAAATTCTATTGCGGAAAGGATAAAAAAAAAGTATTACCTGTGCTTTTAGTAGTGTCCACAGAAGAGAGCACTGGTCCAGGCAGCAGTCAGGGATGTGCTTAGCGACAGCAATAACTATCCAGGCAGCAGGCAGGAATATTGTCTATAGTCGGCACAGCACAGTCCATAGGAATTGTCCAGGCAGAGACAGCCAGCACAGCCATAATATTGGTCCTGGTACACTGTTACCTGCAGACACACATTATTGTACCGCTCTCCAGCCCTTCATAAACATACTGCCTTTTGCTACAGCGAATTATTTTCATAGTCCAGGTAGCAGGCAGATGTGTGGTCCGTTCATGCGGCAGGCAAAGGCATGATGGCAGTAAGTCAGCAGAAGGCTGAGGGCCGCAATTGGGTAAGACCTGTGCACAGGGGCACAGGGGTAGAGGCTTCGACCCACCCAAATCTCTATGAAGCCTCCGGACTCCAGACCCTAATCCGGAAATTATAAAACCGGGAGAAAACAAAAAAAATTGTTATCTCCATCCGGAAAAACTATTCTGGAGCCCCTCACATATGTGAGACCCCTGTGTACTATAGTAGCAGGGCAACAGATCAGTCCAAGCGGTAGGCAAAAGCATAGTCCATAAAACAAGCCAGGGTCAGTTAACGTGCAAGCAGTCCAAGCGGTAGGCAGAAGAGTAGTCACAAAACAGGCCAGGGTCAGTTCACGAGCAAGCAGTCCAAACGGTGGGCAGAGGCATAGTCAAAACAGGCCAGGGTCAGTTCATGTGGAAGCAGTCCAAACGGTAGGCAGAGGCATAGTCAAAAAGCAGGCCAGGGTCAGTTCACATTGAAGGCAGTGGCATGGTTATTTGGGGAAGCATGGAAAATGATCAGCGAAAATGGGGAAAATATGGGCTAATAACTTGGGGATGTATGATACAGTTCGAAGCATTCACCAATGCAAAGGCCAGGTTGGGAGGGACACCGGGGACAATGGAAGCTGGTATCTTTTCGAAAACCTCTTCTGCTGCACACACGACATTTTTTTTGCCGTTTTCGGCCTGCTTCCGATGGTGGAATGTTGTACGGGAAGTGCCATTCATGAAGTCGGCTAACAGCATCAGAACGAGGTAATTCTGGGAGGGGTCTTTGTGGATAGATGAGGGACGTGACTACTTCTTCTATGAATTTTAGGAAGGAGGCGGGGCTTTCTGTGGATTTTGTGTAGATTACGTAGGAATTGTAAATGGCCAAATGAATTAGATACATTGCTACCTTCTTATACCAGAATCGGGACCTCCTTATTGACAAATAGGGCTGAATCATTTGGTCATTGAAATCCACCCCCCCCATGTAGAGATTATAGTCTTGGACACATGTCGGTTTTTCAATGGGACCTCGTCTTCGCTGAACTACAACTGCAGTGTCATCATGAATGGTGGACATCATGTGCACATCCCTCTTATCCTTCCACCTCAAGGCCAGCACTTCATTACATCTCAGTGTTGCTCTTTCCCCCTTTTTCAGCCTTTTGTTCACAATGGATTGTGGGAAGCCCTTCCTATTTTTTCTTGAAGTTCCGCAGGCCAGGGTTTTTTCAATATATAGGTGTCTGAAAAGGGGCAGGCTGGTATAAAAGTTGTCCAGGTATATATGATAGCCTTTTTTTAGAAGTGGGTAAGCCAGATCCCATACGATTTTTCCATTTGTGCCCATGTAGGCTGGGCACTCAGGGGGCTGGAGCTGGGAATCTCTTCCCTCATATATGCGGAATGCATATAGATATCCCGTGGCTCTCTCACACAGCTTGTAAAATTTGACTCCATATTTGGCCTTTTTGCTAGGAATATACTGTTTTATTCCTAGCCGGCCTGAAAATGGTACCAGGGACTCATCCACACATATATTCTTCTCGGGGACATAAAGTTCTGCAAATCGTTGGGAAAATGAATTTATTAGTGGGCGAATCTTGTATAGCTTATCTGAATTTGGATGATTGTTGGGAGGGCACTGGGTGTTGTCGTTAAAATGAAAGAATCTCATAATCATCTCATATCGGGACCTGGACATAGCGGCAGAATACATGGCCATATGGTGAATGGGGTGGGTGGACCAATAGGTATGTCCTTCATTTTTTTTTGTAAGCCCCATATTTAGGGTGAGGCCCAAAAACAATTTGAACTCCTCAATATTCAAATCTCTCCACTCAAACGGACGGGCATAAGATGATTGGGGGTTGCTGGCAATATACTGCTGGGCATACAGATTTGTCTGGTCCACAATGAACTGCAGCAAAGTGTCGGGCAAAAACAGGTGAAAAAAATTGATCTCTGTAAAATTTTGGGTGTTGGCCTGCACACCTGGCTGTGCTGTGAAAGGGGGAATATTTGGTGATCCCGAGTTGGAAGGCAGCCATGTTGGGTTGGCAAGACCATCTGGCATATAGGTAGCGGCCCTGGCTCTTGGGGGACGTGACACTCCAGTAGTTGGGGGAGTTGAATTTCCTGTGCTGGAACTCGGGTGTGATGTGGCAGCACTGGTACTGGGCATTTGTGCGCGGGGCCCATCTCTGGTGGCAGCACTGGTACTGGGCCTTTGTTCCTGGGGCCTATTGCTGGCGGCAGCACTGGTACTGGGCACATCTTCCTGGGGCCTATTTCTGGCGGCAGAGCTGGTACTGGGAATATAATCCCGGTTGCTGGCGGCTTCCTGGGTTCCAGAGTGTCGTGCCCTTTTAGAAGGGACCCATTCTTCATCCGAACCATTGCTACTCTCGATCGGCTCAAATGCCGAACTTGTTTCGGAATCAGAATGGGACTCTGATGAGAGCTCCCCGGTGCTCTCATCAGTCATAGAGAGGATCTGGAATGCCTCCTCACTTGTATATCCTCTTTTGGACATGGCTGTGTGGCGGGTAGCTGTGCGACGGGTGACAGATGGGTGACAGATGGGTGGCAGGTGACGGTCACTGATGGGCTGTGCGATGGGTGGCAGGTGACGTTCACTGAGCGGTGATGGTGTGATGGGCGATGGTCACAGATAGTTGACAGGCGACGGTCACTGATGGGTAACAGTTGCACCGCTGATGGTCACTGATGGGTGACAGGGCACAGTCACTGATGGGTGACGGGTGAGAGGGCCCGGTCACTGATGGGTGACAGGCCACGGACGGTGACAGGTGATAGTCACAGATTGTTGACAGGCGACGGTCACTGATGGGTGACGGGTGCACCGCTAATGGTCACTGGTGGGTGACGGGTGACAGGGCACGGTCACTGGTGGGTGACGGGTGACAGGGCAGGTCACTGATGGGTGACGGGTGACAGGGCAGGTCACTGATGGGTGACGGGTGACAGGGCAGGTCACTGATGGGTGACGGGTGACAGGGCAGGTCACTGATGGGTGACGGGTGACAGGGCACGGTCACTGGTGGGTGACAGGGCACCGCTGATGGTCACTAATGGCAGTCTCTATGTGACAGGTGCACTTTTTATGGGGTGACTGTTGGGTGACAGATGACAATTGGGGGGGGCGATGGGACAGAAGTGGTGTTGGTGCAGACACTACAAATACAAAGATCTGTAACTCACTGCTCCTGGCTCTTCTCTCCTCACACTGGAAACGGTGTGTGAGGAGAGAAGGGCTAGTAACAGCTAGTGACAGTTCTTTGTTTACACTTAGTGATCGGCTGTGAATGGATCACAGCCGATCACATGGTACACAGTACTGGCCAATGGCTGTAAACTGTCGTCGGTGACGAGCAGTGTTCCCGGGGAACACGCCGCCACCGACGTGCACGCGCAGCGCGCTCACGATCGCGCGCATGCGCCGTGCAATGCGGGATGTACCATTAGTGATCAGCCGTGACTTCATCACGGCCGATCACGTGGTAAACAGCCATGCCCAGTGGCTGTTCACCCCTGTCGGTGACGAGCGGTGTCTCGGTGACACGCCGCCACCGACAGTACAGGGCTGCGCGCTCACGATCGCGCGCATGCCCTGTTTAAACGGTGGACGTCATATGACGCCCACTCAGAACAATAGGCTTACCGCCCGGCCGTCATATGACAGTGGGCGGTAGGCTACTGGTTAAATTGAATAACCTTAAAGAGGATCAAATACCTCTGAATGTATTAATTTGTGTAATTTATTAAATTTCCGGTCCTTATAGAATTAAGCCCTAGGGCCTGAAAAAGAGAAGGAGAGAGAAATTGAAAGTGGGAAAGAAGGGGGGAGGAAAGGGGAGAAGGGGGAGGGGGAACCTGGGGTGGGGGGAATGGAGGCTTGTTATAGAGAAAGAAGCGTTTGATCAAATCTTGATGGGCGATTGTAAGTCACCCAGGGTTGCCATATCCTGAGGAACTTATCA
Source organism: Lithobates clamitans (assembly GCA_037952925.1). NCBI lineage: Eukaryota > Metazoa > Chordata > Amphibia > Anura > Ranidae > Lithobates > Lithobates clamitans. Next base: position 1,161,906 of record JBBGZY010000527.1, read on the forward strand.
TGAGAGTCCATCAATATGGCCGTTAGTTTCTCATTTACCATGATATCATTCACAGTATTTTTAACTGCTTCAAAACTAAGGTTCGGGGTTTTCCAGGCTCTTGCTATGGTGAGTTTAGTTGCAGTGAAAATCTGTGTAGCTAACTGACGTTCAGGACGAAGAAGTTCTGCAATTGGTTTCCATAAAAGGGCCTCAAAAGGGTCCCGCTTTATGTTGGTGTTAAAAAGATTACGTAATAGTGCATATACTCTAACCCATAGTCTGCAGACCCTGGGACAGGTCCACCAAATATGCGCCATCGTGCCCTCCTGTGAGCACCCGCGAAAAACAAAGGGGGGAGTAAGATGGGATAAAACTTGCTAGTCTAGCTGGAGTATAATACCATCTATAGAAGACTTTATACGCGTTCTCTAAAAAGATAACATTCTTGAGACATTTTGAAAGCGCTATCGTCATGCTATGCCAGTCCTCCGGATCTAGTTGTTTCCCAAACTCAGCCTCCCATTGGAGATGATAGGGTCTCAATGGTATTGTCTTGGAGTTATTTATAGCGGTATAACCATTATTCAATCTTTTATGGTGTTTATAGCGCCACTATTTTATTTATTTAGAATACGTTTTTACATTATCTTTTTTAAGTTGGCAGCTACAGGTATCACAGTTTAATTTTTACCATAGCGCAGTGGTGGTTCATCAAGTTTATTTTGCGCGACACTTGATCACCGTTTTTTAAGTAGTGTGGTGATTACCTACTATACGAAAGACCAGTATGTGGCATTAATAAACATCAACAAATTTCAGTTGTGCCCCATCAGGCCGCACCCCCCCCCCCCACCCTCTATGGACAAAGTGCCTGGCTGCGGAGTTCTCCCCATCCCTGGACCCAGTGCACTGATGGGCACCGATTAGCAGCACTGATTGGCAGCACTGATGGGCACTGATAGGTGGCACTGATTGGCAGCATTGATGGGCACTAATAGCTGCCCCCGATTCACACTGATAGGTTGCAATGATTGGCAGCACTGATGGACACTGATTGGCAGCACTGATAGGCAGCACTGATGTCCACTGATAGGCAGTACAGATTGTTAGCACTAATTGGCACTGATTGGCAGCACTGATTGGCACTTATTGGTGGCACTGTTAGGAAGCAATGATTGCCACTGATTGGCAGCACTGATGAGTACTGATTGGCAGCAAGGATGGGAACTGATTTGTAGCACTGATAGGCTGCACTGTTGGACACTGATAGGTGGAACTGATTGGCAGCATTAAAGTGCACTGATTGGCACTGATGGGCACTAATAGGCTGCACTGATTGGCAGCACTGATTGGCAGCGTTGATGGGCACTAATTGGTAGCACTGATGGGCACTGATAGGTGGCACTGATAGGCAGCACTGATAGGCGGCACTTATTGGCACTGATAGATAGCACTGATGGGCTCTGATTGACAACACTTATGGGCACTGATAGGCACTGATGGCCACTGATAGGCAGCACTGATGGGCACTGACTGGCAGCACTGATGGGCACTGATTGGCAGAATTTATGGGCACTGATTGGCAGCATTGATTGGCACTGATAGGTAGCACTGATTGTCAGCATTGGTTGACACTGGTTTGCACTGATTGGCAGCATTGGTTGGCACTGATAGGCAACATTGGTTGGCACTAACAGGCAGCATTTATTTGCACTGATAGGCAGCATTGGTTGGCACTGGTTGGCACTGATAGGCAGCATTGGTTGGCTCTGATTGGCAGCATTGGTTGGCTCTGATTGGCAGCATTGGTTGGCACTGATATGCAGCATTGATTTGCACTGATAGGCAGCATTGGTTGGCACTGATAGGCAGCATTGGTTGGCACTGGTTGGCACTGATAGGCAGCATTGGTTGGCACTGATTGGCAGCATTGGTTTGCACTGATAGGCAGCATTGGTTGGCACTGATAAGCAGCATTGGTTGGCACTGATAAGCAGCTTTGGTTGGCACTGATAGGCAGCATTGGTTGGCACTGATAGGCAGCATTGTTTGGCATTGATTGGCAGCATTGGTTGGCACTGGTTGGAACTGATAGGCAGCATTGGTTGGCACTGATTGGCAGCATTGATTTGCACTGGCAGGGGAGAGGAGGAGTTTCACATGCAGCAGACAGACAGCCGCTCGGTGTGTGAAACTGTCAGCTAATGTAACTACTTGCAGGGAGAGAGAGGAGCTGTCACAACTCAGCCAGGATGTTGGGGATGGGCGGGATCAAGCAGCTATCAACACCAGCCAATGGCAGCTTAAGAAAGGGGGCAAAGCCACATAAACATAGCGGCCCGCCCAGACCCCATCCCATTGGCTGGTATTTGATAGCCGTTCAGTCCCACACACCCCCCCCCCGACATCACCGCTGAATTTTGACAGCTGGTCTCTCTCTCTCTCTGCAAGCAGTGACATTATGTACATTTCACACAATCAGCAGATCTGGTAAACCTCACAATCTGCTGCCTGTGAAACTGTTTCAGGAGAGGGCTACACACTCTCTTGAATGCAACATTTTGGGGCAGATCTTGGGAGACAGCAGGGGTGATTAGGGTGTGCAAAGGCACACCCCGTGCGCACACCTATGGTCAGGAAACATTTGCCGGTTCAGAATAAAACGGCCGGCATTCGGCCGGAGTGTATGTCTGTCTGTCTGTCAGAAGCCCACTATTTGGCCGGCTTCTGTCAGATGAGCATGCTGGAAAACCAGCAGCCGACCAACTCCCGATCAGTGCTCTCCGGCCACAGCTGGGAGGCTGGTTTGCATGAAAAAAACCTGTTCGTTTGTACCAGGATTTAAACTCTGGTGTGTCAGCAGCGTAACATCCAGGCCATTAGCAGCTCCTGTGAAAATCGAATGTAGCGCTGCCGTCGTGAGGGTCGCAGGTTAAATCAGTACCCCCTGGTTGCCCTGACCCTGTAAGTCCTCCGCCACCTCTGACACCCTGGGTTCATACATTTTCCCTCTTTAGTGACAGAAATAAGGAATTAAGGAATTGGCTAAAGGGATTTAAACCCTCAGCGTTTTTCACCTTAATGCATTCTATGCATTAAGGTGAAAAAACTTCTTTAGTGCAGCAGTGCCCCCCCGAGCCCCCCTTATACTTACCTTAGCCCTGTAATTCTCGCAATGGGAGCAAGCACACCAGCTCCGGCCGGTGTCTTGTGTCCTGATTAGATAGATTGATAGCAGCGCGGCCATTGGCTCCCGCTGCTGTCAATAAAATCCAATGACACGGGCGCCGGAGCCGAGTCCTGCTGTCTGTGTCAATAGGACAACTGCACAGCAGAGGTATGACATGTTTGTCATAAAAAAGATTAAAAAAAGGAACCCCTTTAAACCAATTATCTTGTTTACTTAGTGAAATGAAAATGATTGGAAAGTCAACTCAAGTTTACAATTTGAAATGGTATTTTCTATAGGAATGTTATCAATAACTAAATGACAATCACATATCAGGTTTAAAAATTCAACAGTGAGGACTATAATCTCTGTACACAGCCAGGGACATACAATGTCCATGTGAACAAGTTACAGAAGAGCAGAGGAATGGCTTTTTTTGGTGTCAGACCCCTCTCTTCTGTTCGTCAATGCATAGATGCAGAAAAGTAAATACAATGTTATAACATTTGGCATAAAGAAACTGTATGGAAATTTAACCTGCTCTTTCAGAGAGTTCTCGGTGAATTGAAGCTCTGTGAGCTCAGCAAAAACAAATCCCTGAAGTGGGGAAGGAGGTGAAAAGTAGTCTTGTGTTACTGTGCAGCAGTCCAGTTGATTTTCAGCTAGCCCTTGATAATAATTGCATGCTAAGAATTTTTGAATGGCAAAGCAAAGTAACCTGAATCAATTGATTGTGAATAAACAAAGAAGCAATCTTTCTGTGTGGAACAAACTGCATTTGGATTCACAGTGATCACTGACTTAAAGATGATGCCCTCTGTAGAACTACAAGTAGAAGCAGGGTGATAGAAGGTAGAGATGTTTGTATATAGTGTCTATGATGTTAGGCCTAGACACTAGGACTGATAGAAAGTGCAGGATGCAATGGTGTCTATATACAGTGTCTATAAGGTTGGGCTATTGCCCGCTCACCACACTTGAACAAAAGATGATGATGATGGTGATGATAATGGTGGCTGTCTCTTGAGAATGAGGCTCAGGGAATGACGTGCAGCACCGTGACACGGCTCACCCGAATCTGATGTCACCGCTGGATAGATGGAATAGGAGCGGCCTCTAGGCTGCCACCGAACAGCTAAGGGATGTTGCCTGATGATTCAGCTGGTGCAGGCCGCAACTCAGCTGCAGCTTACACAGTCACAGAATCCCTGCACTCAGATCCAGGCCGGGTCCCAAGAGAGCGTGCCAGGCCTCAATCCATTCCTCTTATAGTCCCTCCCAGCGGTCTGTTCTTCCCCATCAGCCATCTGATAGTTGTAGTTGCTAATGATTCAGTAAGAGGGCAAATCTTATCCATTTGGACTACCTGTCCCAAGATGCTTTGCTTTGCCTTGTCTCTGTATCAATGAGGCAACAGGTCAGCATCAACTCAGCACTAGAGGGAAACAGCTCCCCTGCAACAAAACCACACAGTGTCTCCTGATTGCAGGAATATATACATATATATATACACATATATATATATATACACATATCCAGCTCCTGGCTACTGTCAGAAACCATTAATCGGACTGAGACAGAAGTACAGTTAAATCACACTTGTTTAATAATAATAAAAAAAGGTAAACAGAGTAAACGTAGTCTTAACATAGCCAGGGTTCAGGAACCGGAACGGATAGTCAGACAAGCCAAAACGTCAGGGAGCCAGAGATGAACGTAGTAGAACAGCAAGCAGGATCTGGAGCCAGAAGGAATGTCAGCCAGGCAAGTCTTTAACAGGAACACATGAGAGCGTCTCTAGAGATGTGACCAAGGCAAAGGCAGAGGTCATCTTAAGTAGGCAGGACTGACGAGCAGGATATCATCAACAGGTCACTGTGGAGAGATAGAAGCTGAGCAACCAGCTTTGAGAAGAAAACCATATATATGGTTTCATTTTTGACTCCCGTAGGTTCCGTGGGCGCATACAGTACCTGGTACATTGGAAAGGGTATGGTCCGGAGGAACGCTCTTGGGTCTCATCCTCGGACGTACATGCACCTGTCCTTCTCCGTGATTTCCATATATGTTTTCCCTTCAAGCCTGGTGGCCCTCCGAGGGGGAGGGGTCATTGAGGAGGGGGTACTGTCAGGGCTGGGCTCAGGAGGGGGTACTGTCAGGACAGCCCTGACAGTACCCCCTCCTCAATGACCCCTCCCCCTCGGAGGGCCACCAGGCTTGAAGGGAAAACATATATGGAAATCACGGAGAAGGACAGGTGCATGTACGTCCGAGGATGAGACCCAAGAGCGTTCCTCCGGACCATACCCTTTCCAATGTACCAGGTACTGTATGCGCCCACGGAACCTACGGGAGTCAAAAATGAAACCATATATATGGTTGTGCTACTAGAAAATATGAAGAATTAGAGCTGCCAGCATCAAACAGTATAGTGAACCCTGCAAAGAAAAATAAAAGTGGTAATCAAAAATGGACTGTACTTCATACTCCTCATGGTTCTCAACCTGTACAGGGTGAGGAGGCACTGAGGTGGTAAAGCGTTTGCAGACCAAAGGTTTTAATAAGGAAACATAAAATACATTCAAAATACGCATGTTAGAAGGAAGTTCTAATGCGTAAGCCACTGGGTTAATCCTGCAAAGAATACGGAAAGGCCCAATAAACCAAGGTGCGAACTTCAGAGAAGGAACACAAAGTCAAAGGTTGAGATGTCAGACAGACCCTGTCCCCAACCTGGTAGGAAGGCGCAGGCAGGCGTCTGCGGTCAGCATGGAGTCTGTACCTATCATTAACATGTCGCAAAGCCTCCTGGACTTTTGCCCATGTGGAACAAAGAATCACTGTGTGATTCGTGTGTCCCCCCCTTTTTGTGAGGGTTTTTTTTCCATTTACACCATTTACGCAGTTTGTGTTTTTTTTAGTTGTTGGGCGGGGGTAGACCATAGGGGAGAACCCCCTTTTCTTTTTTTGGGGTCTTCCCCTCTGGCCAAAATTATAGGGGGATATAGGGATTGGTGTTTTTTCTATGTATATTGCTTTTTTTAGTCAAATAAACAATTGTAGTTTAACTCATGTAGGTGTGTGGAGATCTTTTTGTTTTTTATTTTATCTGTGTTGATGTAGTCTATTTTTTTATCACATCTCCCGAAATTCATTCGGTGAGTGCTACTATCTTGAATAGGGGGGATTCCCATTGTTGCTCTCTTTTTTTGTAGACTAAATGGCTAGTTAATACTGAATCTCCTAACTCTATATCAGCTGCATATTTCTGTGCACTCCACAAATGTCTCAATTACAGATTCGCTCCTGTGCCACACACACTCATAGTTTGGTATGACAGCATCTAATTAAGTGGAGTTCTGGCCAAAATATGACTTTTAAGATAAAAATACCCCTAGAATACTCATGCCTCATGCAATGTAACAAAGGTATGCTGTAAACTATGCCCAGTTTTCTATTTGTGCAGCATCGTTTTCTTACTTTGCGAAGTTCTTGCACAGCGTGGCCATCTCCAGCGTGGAGATCTGAAGCCACAGTGTCCTTCTTCCTGGATTCCATGCATGCTGGCAACTCAGCATGCACCTGCTGATCTCGCGCATGTGCAGTGTGGTGCAATCTTGGTCAGCTTGCCATGCCAAGCTGACCAAGATTTTCCATAGACGCCAATGTTATGTTACAGGAGCAGTGCCATGCCAAGCTGACCAAGATTTTTCATAGACACCAATGTTAAATGTTACTGGAGCCATGCCATGCCCAGCTGACCAAGAATTTCCATAGACGCCAATGTTAAATGTTACAGGAGCAGTGCCATGCCAAGCTGACCAAGATCTTCAAGGAGCCAATGCAAAACCAGAAATGATGTACGGCGCCGCGGTGGCTAAAGGAGGAAGTAAAATTAGATATAGGCATACATCAGGTATATGAACAAAAAAATAAAAATAAATTGCCAATGAATTTTAAGGATGCACATTAGTACTGCATGGTGAGGAGTGAAAACTGTGTGTGGAACTCCGCTTTAAAACAATGTTGTGTTCAAAATAACCACTAAATGTATTAGACCCTACTAAAATAAGCCAAGTCCATGCTTATATCATCAGGGTCCTTGCATTGAATGACTAGCAACATTAGGTTGAGTTAATGGGGCAACATGCTGATTTAATTTGAGAACAGTTAGCCTTCCCCTTGACGCGGTAGATTTTTATTGTTCTAAAGTTTAAACACACAAATACACGCTAGAAAAATGTAAGAGTGTTAGCAAACTACCTGATGTGTTTCTTGGCATGTGTCCTATATAGATAAGAGCTTTACTTTGCAGCATTAAAGCCATGCTTACTTTCAGTGGACCTATATGCTAAAACATACATGTGTCAGCATACTGTAAAATGACATAGCACTTTTTGACGCTTACAAAAAATATAGAATTTTGAACATCCTGAACCCTGAGAAGTTTATATTTAAAAGTGTGTGTTTTAGCTAATAATTAATGTACAACTTCTTTTGAAAAAAATGATTTGCAGTTAGCATTTTAAAGGCATTATATATTAATTGTTATAAAATGAAAATGTTCTTTAACTCTAGTGAGACTTTTTGGGTGAATTTGATGCTAGGGAAATGCTGTCATCCGGAGTGTGTATGTAGTTATCTTATGCAACCTAGTGGCCTTAGAGTACACATTGTTACATAATTTAATGAAATTAAATTGAAGTTAAAGAAGTATTAAACCCGCAAGGTTTTTTTTGTTTAGCACATTGAGCAGAATAAAAATAATTCCAGTCAACTGTATAATAAAATTCTTACTCCAGCACTTGCAGTGTACAATTCCTTCCCGGAACTTACAGTCTTCACAAATAAGAGTTGACAGTGGACAGTGCAGTCTGCACTTAGTCTATTAGCTTGGAGAAGTGAGAGGGAGGGAGGACCAGGAGAGTGCCTTCCCATTCTAGACTACAGTGCTGTGTGTTTCTAATGATGCAACTCTAGTACCTGAATGCAAGGATGGCTCCATAGGATGCTGCAAGAGAAAGAAGCCACCCTGAAAAAGGAAACCTGGGGCAGCAGTTATGGCACCAGCTTAAATAGGAACATAGGCAAGGATTAAAATATACAGAAACTGCATACCCAGTAAGTGATTAAATCAGCTGCTGAAAGTGCTTAAAACTGGGGGTTTATTGTCATTTTTAAGGTATTCAGACATGTGGCATTTTCATCAATGCAGGCGGGTGAGAAAAGTTAGGAGTGAATTGCTTCTCTTTTTAGCTTACATAAACTGTAATGGACAAAATAAAAACAAACTGTTGTAGGTAACAAGTACACATACCTGCAGCTGCCTCCCCAATCTTCCTGTCATGGCCATTGTGATTCCTGATAGTGCTGAAGCTCACCTGTCTCTTCCTGCCTCTTAAAGTAAAACTATAAGCAAAACTTTTTTTTTCATTTTGGATAGAGTAAGGAAGGGTCATAACTCTAATGCCGCGTACACACGGTCGGATTTTCCGACAACAAATGTTCGATGTGAGCTTGTTGTCAGAAATTCCAACCATGTGTAGGCTCCATTGGACATTTTCCGTCGGAATTTCCGACAAACAAAATTTGAGATCTGGATCTCAAATTTTCCAAAAACAAAATCCGTTCTCGTAAATTCCGATCGTGTGTACACAATTCCGACGCACAAAGTTCCACGCATGCTCTGAATCAATTACGAGACGGAATCGCTCAGTCTGGTAAAACTAGTAATGGAGACAGCACATTCATCACGCTGCAAATTTGAAAATCTTTTAATGCAGCACATTCTCTTCTTCTTTTTAATGCTAGAATAATGAAGTTGTTTTGCTGCTCATATTCATACAGAGTTTTAACGACCTGATTTCTTTATTATTTCTCAGGATCTCATGAATTTTTTTTTTTTATAGTGATCTCCATAATTTTTTCTTTCGTTTTGTGTCAAGTTACCACAACACCATTATTATCTTATATTTTTTAACCTCAAGGAGGTTGGTGTTGGTGTCCCTTGTTAATTTAACATTGTATTTTTGAAATGTACCTGCCTACTCACAAACAAAAAAACTGTCCTTTTTGAAGTTAAACACATAGGCAAGTATTTGTGAAAAATAAATAGCCATTTATTATGGGTCATAACAAAATAAAGAGGAAGGCAACGCTGGAGAAACTGGTGCGATTTGCAAAGCCTTTGTACCCCAGGGCACACATCAATTATTTTACAGACAAAATTGTTGGCCTGAGGAGTCCTTATAATAGTGAGCACAATGCGGTCCAGGACTACAAGAGATCAGGAACAGCAGCAGATGACATATATGTCCCTAGGCTGTGGTCTTACAACAGCCTGTGTCGTTTGTCAGACCAGACTGAACCCAGGCCATCCCTATCTTGTCTTCCTTCCAGGATTGCTTCCAGACTGTGGCTCTGGTGTTGGAGTTGTGGCAGGAGGTGGAGGAGGAGGACCATGGTTGAACTCACAAACGTGGCTTTGGCTTGTGAGTTCGTCCCTCACCCCTTATTTAGGGCTTGTAGTATAACTTCCTCACATAAGAGGCGTTGGCCCTCCTCCATTTCCTGCATTTTCCAGGCTGCCATGTAGGCATAGTCGTCTTGATTGTTGGGGGGGGTTCTGAGGGCCGCAGTAGTCTTCCGAAATAGGCCAAGTGCTGCCTCCTCCAGGTTACTCCTCTTCCTGGGACTTTTTTTTGGAAGGCGGAGGGGAGGGACCTGGGATTCGGGCAGGCTACTGGGCCCGGCCACCTCCTGGCTGCCACTTACCCCCACCACCTCCTGGCTGCCCCTTTCCATGGCCTCCTCCTGGCTGAGACTTTCCTGTGTATGAAAAAGGGACATAGTGAAGACTGGTGTTTGATGCTTGTATGAAGGCTGGGTACCTTGTGGAGTAGAAGGTTTGGTTGGAACTGGAAAGTCTGGAACTCTGTCAGATTTTTCTTGCTTGTAGCGTTGGGGTCCCAGATCATCTTGTTGCTGCTTTATTCGATGTGACTCACTGACATCATATTTAATTTCTTGTTGTGGTATGCTGCTTGGGTTCCAGTGCTGGTAGACATAATCTGACGTGCGTTGTGAAGAATCTTGTTGGTCCTCTTCTAGACCTGGTATGCTGCTGCCTAGTCTTGGCTCATCGTAGACGGCTGCTTCTAAAGCTTCTGCCACTGCAATGGCGGCGGCAGCGCCTCTTCCTACTGCTAGCTTCTTCATGTTAGCTTCTAAGAAAGCTTGCTGCAATTTCAGAGATGCTTCCTGCTAGGCTAGCTCTTCTTCTAGGCGTATTCTTTCCTTCTCTCTCTTTTGTTCCATGTGTACTCTTTCCTTCTCTCTCTCTTGTTCCTGTCTCACCTTTTCTGCATCAAAGCGGGCCTTTTCTTTTTTCATCTGCAACTCTTCTTCTGCGAATGCGGCCCTGGTTTTTGCTGCTTCAGCTTTTGAACGGGCGATAGCTGCTGCATTTGCGACAGATGATTTAGATGAGCTTGCTCGTGAACGTGTTTTGTAAGACGATGTCCCACTGTGAGACATGGCTGTGGGGAAGAAGCTGTCTTGCTGTATAGAGACCGCTCTAGTGTCGATGCTGCTTGACAGAGCGCATCTCTGTGTAGCGTGGCTGCTTGCTTCACCTGCCGCAGGCCTGTATCTTTAAGGCTTCTGACTGTATGGATACTGCGTAGCTCCGGGCTGTACAGATTTCCAAAGTCAGCTTATCTTGCCTTCAGAGGTCAGCTTAAAAATTTCACTGTTCTGTCTCAAGGAGGAGATACCTAAACCTTCTTATCCCAATAACTGTAGTTACCATATTTCTTTTATCTCAGTTTTATTAGAACAAGCCAGGTGAAATTTTTAAGTTACCATATTTCTTTTATCTCAGTTTTATTAGAACAAGCCAGGTGAAATTTTTAAGTTCTTTAAGGGGTGATGGCGATAGATAGAGAAATACATGTGTTGTTTCCTGAATGTCTTCTCACAAAATGGTGGCTGTTTCACTTCCTGTGAAGATTCTACCCAGAATTCCCTGCTTGCTGAAAACTTCCTTATTTACACATACAACACAACAATAAAACAGAACTGCAGCAATACCAAAAAGGAACGCTAGATGGAGCCTGCACACCACATATGATTGTCTTAAGTAAATTACACATTTTGCATGTAAATTTAACAACACAGGTGCAAATAACCAGTATAAAACATCTGGTGGACAGAACACAGATAGCTAAAAAGATCAATGGGAGCTTATGTGAAAGGCAGAAATTGCTCCTTGTTCAAGGAACCCCTAGCAACCTCTGGAGGAACCCTGGTTGAGAAACCCTGCTCTAGTGTTTGCTGGACTCTATGTGTGAATTTCCTCTCTTCCTGTGTGAGGATGTAGAGCAAAGCATCATGGGACGTGTAGTTCAGAATGCTGAAGTGACTCTGCCAGCAGGACTGGTCTGAACTACAAGGAACAGAATGCTGAGTGCACAGAACAGACTGCTGGGAGAGGATATAAAAAGGGCTGGTGCGGCCTAGGTCAGTCTCTCTGGACGACATTTTGACTCTACGAGCAGGAGGTCTGTGTGACAGGGAGTTTGCTGACGATTTGTGGCCTACACAACGGGGAGCCGGCCAGCTATACCCAGAGGGACCTCTGCGGACAGCATCGCTTCTTCAGTGCAGTGGACCGGTGGGTGTTTCAGGTCATCCAGAGGCGTCTGCAATTCAGATTCCGGTGAGCTACCATTTTCCAGAGCAAAGACACAGAGAGACAGTTCCAGCTAGAGTCTTCTCATCAGCTGCACCGTTATCGAATCCATCGGAGATGTGAAGCGATGAGCGGGCAAAGCCCATGTTATAGTTAAGTACGCTGCTGTTAAACAATACCCACACAGTTTAGCTTGTGATACTTGTAATCCCACAGAAGTTAAACCCTCTATTGTAACGGACACAGCAAGCAGATGCCTATGCTCAGTACACATTACTGATTTCAGTAGGCATATCAGATGACATATTTAGGATTATAAAAGAAGGATGTTATACTATTACCAGGATAAATAAATCACAGCTTTGCTAACTTTGCTACACCTTGCCATTTTGGATTACTTTATTTACAACATAAAAGAGGCTAGCTGAAGATATCTGGATTTCAATGAATACCTTTTCTCACCTTTTTATAATTTTCCCTCCTCATCTGCTCTAATTGCATTGAACTGCTAAAGGGAGTTATCCTTTTGAATATAATATTGTTTATACTGTTTTCCATATTGTGCAGGATTTGTTGGCCTGTGAGTTGAGGAGGCAGAAAGGAGAGATCTGGCACATAAGATATTGTGCCAGGTGTCTACTCTCCTGTTAACTTGTTCACATAGGTCCCTGTATTGAGGTAATATTTGTGTTCATTCACAATTAAGGGAACTTTACACCAATATTTTGTGTTTACTAGATTAGCTTGAGATAAAGGGTGGTGTATACAGGAGTGTTTCCATTATTGACAAAGTTGATATATATGTATCTTGTGTTTTGATACTACAGTAAACATATTTGAACTGTTTCTTTAATATTGTGTGAGTCTCTATTTACTACCACAGCTGGTGACATGATGGAACCCAGGGTGTCAGAGGTAAGAGAGGATTTGCAGAGTCAAGGTAATCAGTGGGGTACAGCGTCTATAAGCAGCCCTTACGGGGGTGCCGCTACATATAGATATATATATATATACAGTTGCGCTAAAAAGTTTGCATGCCTTGGCAGAAATTGTGAAATGTTGGCATTTATATTGAAAATATGACTAATCATGCCAAAAAACTGTCTTTTATTCCAGGATAATGATCACATGAAGCATGTTATTATCACATTGTTTTTTGGCTCCTTTTAAAATCATAATGATAACAGAAATCACCCAAATGGCCCTGATGAAAAGTTTACTTAGCCTGGAATGTTTGGTACAGACACAGAAGATGGCACACACAGGTTAAAATGGCAATTAAAGGTTAATTTCTCACATTTGTGGCTTTTTAAATCACAATTAGTGTCTGTTTATAAATAATCAATGAGTTTGTTAGCTCTCACTTAGATTCCCTAAGGCTAGACAGGCTAGACACAGGCTAGACACTGAGCCAGGCTAGACACTGAGCCATGAGGAGATAGAAAAGAACAGTCAAAAGACCTGCGTAACAAACTAATGGAACATTATAAAGATGGAAAAGGATATAAAAAGATACTGAAAGCCTTGAATATGCCAATCAGTACTGTTTAATCCCTTATTAAGAAGTGGAAAATTTGGGGCTCTTTTGATACCAAGCCAAGGTCAGGTAGTTCAAGAAAGATTGCAGCCACAACTGGCGGAAGAATTGCCCAGGATACAAAGAAAAACCCAGAGTTAATCTCAGGAGAAATACAAGCTGCTCTTCAAAAAGATGGTGTCGTTGTTTTAAGGAACACAATTCAACGATACTTGAACAAAAAAGAGCTACATGGTTGAGCTGCCAGAAGGAAGCCTTTACTGCACCAATGCCACAAAAAAGCCCAATGAGGCATGTCAAGGTGTTGTTGGGCATATTGTAACCAGGCTTTTTTGTGAAACTTGTGCAGTAAAGGCTTCTTTCTGGCAACTTGACCATGCAGCTCTTTTTTGTTCAAGTATCATCGTATTGTGCTCCTTAAAAACAACCACACCATCTTTTTCTAGAGCAGCCTGTATTTCTCCTGAGGTTACCTGTGCGTTTTTCTTTGTATCCCGAACAGTTCCTGTGGCAGTTGTGGCTGAAATCTTTCTTGATCTACCTGACCTTGGCTTGGTATCAAGAGATGCCCAAATTTTACACTTGTTATTAAATGACTGAACAGTACTGACTGGCATATTCAAGGCTTTGAATATCTTTTTATATCCTTTTCCATCTTTGTAAAGTTTCATTACCTTGTTACCCAGGTCTTTTGACTGTTCTTTTCTGCTCCCCATGGCTTAAAATCTAGCCTGCTTAGTGCATCCGTGTGAGAGCTAACAAACTCATTGACTATTTATACACAGACACTAATTGCCACAAATTAACCTTGAATAGCCATTTTAACCTATGTGTGCCACCTTCTGTGTCTGTACCAAGTCATATTTTCGATATTAATGCCAAAGCTTCACAAATTCTCCCAGGGTATGCAAACCTTTGAGCACAACTGTATATATATATTTATATATATATATACGTCATATTGGGACACCTGTCTTTACACGCGCATGAACTTTAAAGGCATCCCAGTTTTAGTCCGTAGGGTTCAATATTGAGTTGGCCCACCCTTTCCAGCTATAACAGCTTCAACTCTTCTGGGAAGGCTGTCCACAAGGTTTGTCTATGGAAATGTTTGACCATTCTTCCTGAAGTGCATTTGTTAGGTCAAGCACTGATGTTGCAGGAGAAGGCCTCGCTCGTAGTCTCAGCTCTAATTTATCCCAAAGGTGTTCTATCGGGTTGAGGTCAGGACTCTGTGCAGGCCAGTCAAGTTCCTCCATCCCAAACTTGCTCATCCATGTCTTTATGGACCTTGCTTTGTGCACTGGTGCATAGTCATGTTGGAACAGGAAGGGGCCATCCTCAAACTGTTCCTGTGAAATTGGGAGCATGAAATTGTCCAAAATGTCTTGGTATGCTGACACCTTAAGAATTCTCTTCACTGGAACTAAGGGGCTAAGTCCAACCCCTGAAAAACTTTACACTTGGCACAATGCAGTCAGGCAAGTACCGTTGTTCTGGCAACCACCAAACCCAGACACATCCATCGGATTGCCAGACAGAGAAGCATGATTTGTCACTCCAGAGAACACATCTTCACTGCTCCAGTCCAGTCCAGTGGCGGCATGCTTTAGACCACTGCATCCAACTCTTTGCATTGCACTTGGTAATGTAAGGCTTGGGTGCAGCTACTCGGCCATGGAAACCCATTCCAGGAAGCTCTCTACACACTGTTGTGCTAATCTGAAGGCCAAGTTTGAAGGTCTGTAGCTACTGACTCTGCAGACAGTTGGCGACTTGTGTGCACTGTGCGCTTCAGCATGCGCTGACCCGCTCTATCATTTTACATGGCCTACCACTTTGTGGCTGAGTTGCTGTTGTACCCAGTTGCTTCCACTTTGATATAATACCACTAACAGTTGACCGTGGAATATTTAGTAACAAGGAAATTTCACGGATGGATTTATTGCACTGGTGGCAACCTATCACAGTACCACGCTTGAGTTCACTGAGCTCCTGAGAGCGACCCATTCTTTCACAAATGTTTGTAGAAGCAGCCTCTATGCCTAGGTGCTTGAGTTTATACACCTGTGACCATGAAGGTGATTGGAACATCAGAATCCAACAATTTGCAGGGGTGTCCCAATACTTGTGGCAATATAGTGTAAACGCACACACACACATACATATATATATATATATATTGTATTCTGGTAAAGGTTTGTTTAAATGGGTGCTGACACCCTTCCTTTGTCATGGCGTCTGCATCCACCCCACGCTGTGTGTGGGCAACCCACAGAGGTGAATGAAGATGCAGCAGCTGCATGGACACAGATGCATGTAGCTGCGTGTTAAAATTTGACATACAGGCGGGAGTGGATGGATGGTTCCAAATGCAGACAGTGTGCGTTTGGATCCATGCACCCACTCCTGCCTGTATGTCAAAGCCTGAAAAGGCATATGTTTATGCTGCTGGGAGTCACTTAGGCGTGACATGTGTTTGCATACCGTTGACTGTATAAATTACTAACAGGCTGCTGCTGTACGCGTGTTACCACAAATATGAGCATATGAACGTGTTCAGAGATGCATGAACGGCCCTGGACAAGCGAGCTGTCAGACGTACAGTTCTGGCTGTGACTTGACTAAGGTGTCTACTATCTCCCTACATCTGCCCCATTGTTTTATCCACTGGAAATATAGGTACAGTTGATAGATGTAATTAATTATACACACTGGTTTATACTTTTTTAGTGTGGACCTATGAGGTATTGTGTTAGGAGTTTGTTTTTCAGACCGACATAGAATGATGAGATTGTACAATGTATGTAAGTTTTGGAACCGCTCCACCCTTTTGATTGGGCATGCTTCTCGTTGGTTTGGCATGCGAGGAGTCCTCTAAGCAGGTGAGATCAGTCCCATTGTTATACAGATTTGGTTTTGTTTCTCCTGGGGATAGGCGGTTATGGGAACGTGCTAGCTGTAGTGCGAAACGCGTTAACTTTCAGCTGTACCCCACACTGTCTGTGATGATTTTATGGAACATGCAATAAAGGTTGAAGAAGTGCAGTGGATTCCAGATCCTTTTCTTTTCTGTAGCTTTGCAGACGAGCTGTGCTAGCACCTTCATAGATGGACGGCTAATCACTCACCTGGAGCAGCTTTGCTTGTGCCTGGACATAGATAGTTTGCATCCAGGGCCTCTTATCTGTCCCTGTATGTATATGCAGCAACACACGTACAACCGCTGTCTGTCACTGATTTATGCAGGCAGCAGTATGCAAACACCTGTTACTCCGATATGCCTCCCTGCCACAAAAGCACACACCTCTTTATGCTGTGTGGGCCCTGTGCACCACACATCTGGCACAGTAAAACAAGCAGCTGTGTCCGTTCGCTGCACCCTAATAGACTTGAATGGGCTGCTGACTAGGGACGCAGCTAAGAACAAACTTTTACAATATGCAGGCCTTGGCGCCAGTGTGAACGAGGCCTAATCTTATTCTATGAAGTGATCTCACCTACAATAGATGCAAATTAGAATGTGAAAAGTAATTTGAAAACTTGAAAATTATCCTTACCCCTCTGTTCCGGTATACTGTGTTTTCAGACCTCTTTTCAAACACTTCTCCTCTAGAACTGTATTTCCAGCTTTGTGCACAGCACCTGGCACTGTAGTTCATTGCCCAGTGATCAAAAAATATGTACCTCGGTTTAATCAATCCAACTGTGCGCCTGGATAAGAGGGTGGACGAGGCGTGAACATGTAACATTTTTTGTTTTACCTCCTCAATGTTCCATCAATCCTAAATTAATTTCAGGATCGTGGCAATTACACTGACTGCAACTTTGAGGACCGGGCATCGCAGAAGGTGCAGCTGACCTACAGACAGGAGATTTAAGTGCTGAAAAGTTTCTCAACAGCACACTGATGTCTTATCTACTTGGGCTCATATGATGCACAGAATGTTTATTGTAAAGGTGAACTAATCCTCTAATGTTTTTCTGCAGCTACTCATAGTTCTTCTGTCTTCTCTGGCTGCTCTAGGAAAATCTGATCCAGGAAATTGAGCCAACTGAGCTTAAAGGTTCATGAAGGATTTTTTTTTCTTCCTGTAAGGCAAAATTGGCAACAGTTGCATAGTTGTCCTCCTCTAGACCAAATCCGCAGGCCTTGAGAGGTTTAACTTGACTGATGTAATACTAACTGTATGCATACATTATTTAAATCGTTTATGAAAGTTTGGTTCATCTGTAAAAATACTTATCCACAGTAGTCTAAAGGGAAAGTGACCTATGTTAGATGTTAAATCTTCATTTAATTTATCAGTCTGATGTTAAAGTATCTCTCTGTTTTTCCAGTATTGCTACAGATTCATTCTACTTTACTGTGCTGTACCCAAGGGGTTTTGTTATATCTGATATCACTGTCACTGCTGCCTGAGAAAGAGGCCCCTTGTGGTCTTGAAACATCGCCTCCTTCTGTTGGTGACATTATAGTGGCCTGTTTGTTCATCCAAATATGGTGTGCTGGTGATATTTAAATTGGGCTAATGCTTATACCTGCAACAGGTTGGCACGACTGCGCAAATCGCCGTACATATACATCGGCTCTTTAAGGCACTATAGCAGGTGCGTTGTCCGCCGGGCACTGGTGATTGCTCATTACAGACGAGAATGGGGATGTGTGTGTGTCTGTGTAAACACACAAATCCCAGTTCTCTCAGGGGAGAGGAGACCGATTGTGTGTTCATACTAAGTATGGACACCGATCTCTCTCCTCCTCTAGTCAGTCCCATCCCCCCTACAGTTAGAACATGCCTAGGGAACACAGTTAACCCGTTGATTGCCTCCTAGTGTTAACTCCTTCCCTGCCAGTGACATTTATACAGTAATCAGTGACTATTTTTAGCTCCGATCACTGTATAAATGTCAATGGTCCCAAAAAAGTGTCAAAAGTGTCCGATCTGTCTGCCACATCTCGCAGTCCCAATAAAAATCGCAGATCGCCACCGTTACTAGTAAAAAAAAAATATATAATGATAAAAAATAAATATATTCCCTATTTTGTAGACGCTATAACTTTTGCGCAAACCAATCAATATATGCTTATTGAGATTTTTTTTCCCCAAAAAATATGTAGAGGAATACATATTGGCCTAAACTGATGAAGAAATTTGTTTTTTTTTTAATTTTTTTGGGGGGATATTTATTATAGCAAAAAGTACAAAATATTGTGTTTTTTTCAAAATTGTCACTCTTTTTTTGTATATAGCGCAAAAAATAAAAACTGCAGAGGTGACCAAATACCACCAAATGAAAGCTCTATTTGTGGGGGAAAAAAAGACATAAAATTTGTTTGGGCACGACCATGCAATTGTCAGTTAAAGCGACGCAGTGCCATATTGCAAAAAATGGCCTGGCCAGAAAGGGGGCAAATCCCTCCGGGGCTGAAGTGGTTAAGCAGCGCTTTACATATACAGTATGTATACACTGAGCAAAATTATAAAAGCAACACTTTTGCGTTTGCCCCTATTTATCATGAGCTGAACTCAAAGGCCTATTTCTCTCAAATATTGTTCACAAATCTGTCTAAATCTGTGTTAGTGAGCACTTCTCCTTTGCTGAGATAATCCATCCACCTCACAGGTGTGGCATATCAAGATGCTGATTAGACAGAATGATTATTGCGCAGGTGTGCCTTAGGCTGGCCACAATAAAAGGCCACTCTAAAATGAGCAGTTTTACTGTATTGGGAGGGTCCGAAAACCAGTCAGTATCTGGTGTGACCACCATTTGCCTCACGCAGTGCAGCACATCTCCGTCGCATAGAGTTGATCAGGTTGTTTGTGGCCTGTGGAATGTTGGACCATTCCTCTTCAATGGCTGTGTGAAGTTGCTGGACATTGGCAGGAACTGGAACACGTTGTCGCATACGCCGATCCAGAGCATCCCATACATGCTTAATGAGTGACATGTCCAGTGAGTATGCTGGCCATGCAAGAACTGGGATTTTTTCAGTTTCCAGGAATCGTGTACAGATCCTTGCAACATGTAGCCGTGCATTATAATGCTGCAACATGAGGTGGTGGATGAATGGCACAACAATGGGCCATTCAAGTATCTCTGTGCATTCAAAATGCCATCCATAAAATGCAAATGTGTTCGTTGTCCATAGCATACACCTGCCCATACCATAACCCCACCACCACCATGGGCCACTCCATCCACAACGTTGACATCAGCAAACCGCTCACCCACACGATGCCATACACCTTGTCTGCCACCTGCACTGTACAGTGAAAACCGTGATTCATCCGTGAAGAGAACACCTCTCCAAAGTGCCAGACGCCATCGAATGTGAGCATTTGCCCAGTCAAGTTGGTTATGAGAACAAACTGCAGTCAGGTAGAGACCCCGATGAGCACAACGTGCATGCAGATGATCTTCCCTGAGACAGTTTCTGACAGTTTGTACAGAAATTCTTTGGTTATGCAAACCGATTGTTGCAGCAGCTGTCCAGGTGGCTGGTCTCAGACGATCTTGGAGGTGAAGATGCTGAATGTGGAGGTCCTGGGCTGGTGTGGTTACACGTCTGCAGTTGTGAGGCCGGTTGGATGTACTGCCAAATTCTCTGAAACGCCTTTGGAGACGGCTTATGGTAGAGAAATGAACATTCAATCTAAGGGCAACAGCTCTGATGGACATTCCTGCAGTCAGCATGCCAATTGCATGCTCCCTCAAAACTTGCGACATCTGTGGCATTGTGCTGTGTGATAAAACTGCACATTTTAGAGTGGCCTTTTATTGTGGCCAGCCTAAGGCACACCTGTGCAATAATAATGCTGTCTAATCAGCATCTTGATATGCCACACCAGTGAGGTGGATGAATTATCTCGGCAAAGGAGAAGTGCTCGCTAACACAGTTTTGGACAGATTTGTGAACAATATTTGAGAGAAATAGACCTTTTGTGTACATAAAAAAAATGGGTTGCGTTTTATCATTTTGGTCAGTGTAAATATTGAACATTCACATGAGTCCCTGCCCTCACGCAGCTTACAATCTAAGATCTCTAACTCACATTCATACAAACAAGGGCCAATTTAGATAAGAGCCAGTTAACCTTCCAGCATGTTTTTGGAGTATGGCAGGAAATCGGAGTATACGGAGGAAACCCATGCAGGCACAGGGAGAACATGCAAACTCATTGCAGGTCATGCCCTTATGCTGCTAGGCAGAAATGCTAACCACCACACCACTGTGCTGCCCAAAGTTGTAAAGTGGTTGTAAAGGTTCAACTTTTTTTAAATTAAAACAATAAACATGTTATACTTCCCTACTCTGTGCAGTGGTATTGCATAGAGCATCCCTGACCCTCCCCTTCTGGTGTTCCCCCACCGGCACACTTGGCTCCTCCTCTTCTGTACAAGCTTCTGTTATGGGGGCAGGCATGTGGGCTTGTGCCCAAGCCAGGCTGTGTGTGTCCATAGGCATGGCCATGCTCCCTCCTCACAGGATTTGACAGCAGCAGGAGCCAATGTGCCTGTAAGAGGAGAGAGAGAGCAGAGCTGCTGCTCCCTGGCACAGTGCTGGATCGAAAGAGGAGCCAGGTAGGTATTTGGAGGGAGGGGCGCAGGGGAAGCTGATACTAGAGGGTTTTTTACTTTATTGCATAGAATGTCTTAAGGTTAAAAAACCTTATGCCTTTAGAACCACTTCAAGCTTTGGCAGTGCCATCTATCATTTCACCACAGCACCGCACCCTCCTATGACTGGAGCACTTTTGATTTACAGTTTGGGGATTCTTTAATAGCTGAATCCAGTGACATGAAGGGTCTCTTCTTGTAGAAGGCATTAATTATTGTGTGACAACTGATTTTAGGACTCTGACAGTCAAGTCCTGGTGATTTCATTGGGTAGAACAAAGCACCAGGGGAGGGAATGCTACTCCTGTTATCATTCCCCACTGTTCTGTTTTTTCCATCCACCTCCAGGGCACTTGCATACAGCTCCTCTCTTCCATCTCTAGCTCCCTTCTGTACTGCCCCTCTCTTCTGTCTCCAGTACTTACCAGTACTGGTCCTCTTATCCATCTCCTGTGCCCTTCTGGACTACTTTTTTTTTTCCCAGTCGATGCTTGGTACAGGGAAACACGTCGGTTGGAGAGAACCCGTGACATCACCACACACCAGCTAGTAGCCTGGAAGCTCAAAGTGCCGTGTGCTGTTTTTTATATATTTTTATATTTCTGTGCTGTGCAAGAAAAACTCTCAAAATAAATGTCTTGCTTTTATGCACCATGAAGTTTTTTTATCTTTCTTTACCAACAAATTATCTGAAAACAATGATCGGAGGAGCTCCCATTTGAAGGCAAGTGTTATACACCTGAAAGTTTACCTTGCTATCTGCTAAAGAGGAGAGTCGGCATTTCTATTAAGAAGCTCAAGTGGAGAACATTACATATGATCGTTGTCGGTGCTGGAGAAAGCTGAAAGATTATTCCCCCCCTGGTGTCTCTATTGCGGGAGAGCTGATGAGTGATCGTGTGGAGCAGATCGGCTAGAAATCTTCACAGTATACGGCTAATATAAGGAGATCTTGACCCTTATAATTTGGGGTCCATCTGTTTGGACCTTTTTTTATCCCCTTCTGATGTGAAGTATTCAGTCAACCTCCCCTGAATGTGAAAGGCGGCATCACCATTTGTTACATCTGTTTAGCTATCTATTCACTCTGTCACTTTGTTGCATAGTTACATAGTAGGTGAGGTTGAAAAAAGACACACGTCCATCAAGTCCAACCCATGTGTGTGATTATATGTCAGTATTACATTGTATATCCCTGTATGTTGCGGTCGTTCAGGTGCTTATCTAATAGTTTCTTGAAACTATCGATGCTCCCCGCTGAGACCACCACCTGTGGAAGGGAATTCCACATACTTGCCGTTCTTACAGTAAAGAACCCTCTACGTAGTTTAAGGTTAAACCTCTTTTCTTTTAATTTTAATGAGTGGCCACGAGTCTTGTTAAACTCCCTTCTGCAAAAAAGTTTTATCCCTATTGTGGGGTCACCAGTATGGTATTTGTATATTGAAATCATATCCCCTCTCAAGCGTCTCTTCTCCAGAGAGAATAAGTTCAGTGCTCGCAACCTTTCTTCATAACTAATATACTCCAGACCCTTTATTAGCTTTGTTGCCCTTCTTTGAACTCGCTCCATTTCCAGTACATCTTTCTGTACACCCAGGACTGGTCCCCAGAACTGGACAGCATACTCCAGGTGAGGCCGGACCAGAGTTTTGTAGAGCGGGAGAATTATCATTTTATCTCTGGAATTGATCCCATTTTTAATGCATGCCAATATTCTGTTTGCTTTATTAGCAGCAGCTTGGCATTGCATGCCATTGCTGAGTCTATCATCTACTAGGACCCCCAGGTCCTTTTCCATCCTAGGTTCCCCCAGTGTATAGATTGCATTCATATTTTTGCTACCCAAATGCATTATTTTACATCTTTCTACATTGAACCTCATTTGCCATGTAGTTGCCCACCCCATTCATTTGTTCAGATCTTTTTGCAAGGTTTTCACATCCTGCAGAGAAGTTATTGCCCTGCTTATTTTAGTATCGTCTGCAAATACAGAGATTGTTTACCCCATCCTCCGGGTCGTTTATGAACAAATTAAATAGGATTGGTCCCAGCACAGAACCCTGGGGGACCCCACTACCCACCCCTGACCATTCTGAGTACTCCCCATTTATCACCAGCCTCTGAACTCCCTTGTAGCCAGTTTTCAATCCGTGTACTCACCCTATGGTCCATGCCAACGGACTTTATTTTGTACAGTAAACGTTTATGGGGAACTGTGTCAAATGCTTTTGCAAAATCCAGATACACCACGTCTACGGGCCTTCCTTTATCTAGATGGCAACTCACCTCCTCATAGAAGGTTAATAGATTGGTTTGGCAAGAACGATTCTTCATGAATCGATGCTGATTACTGCTGATACCGTTCTCATTACTAACATCTTGTATATAGTCCCTTATCATCCCCTCCAAGAGTTTACATACTATTGATGTTAGGCTAACTGGTCTGTGATTCCCAGGGATTTATTTTGGGCCCTTTTTAAATATTGGTGCTACATTGGCTTTTCTCCAATCAGCTGGTACCATTCCAGCCAGTAGACTGTCAGTAAAAATTAGAAACAATGATCTGGCAATTACTTGACTGAGTTCCCTAAGTACCCTTGGGTGCAAGCCATCTGGTCCCGGTGATTTATTAATGTTAAGTTTCCCAAGTCTAATTTGAATTCTGTCCTTTCTTAACCATGGAGGTGCTTCCTGTGATGTGTCATGAGGATAAACACTGCAGTTTTGGTTAATGAAGCCCCCCGATACCCTCGTGAAGACTGAGGAGAAGAATAAATTAAATACCTTCGCCATCTCCCCATCCTTTGTAACCAGATGTCCTTCCTCATTCTTTATGGAGCCAATATGGTCTGTCTTCCCTTTTTTACTGTTTACATACTTAAAGAATTCCTTGGTATTTTTTTTGCTCTCCTCCGCTATGTGTCTTTCATGTTCTATCTTAGCCGTCCTTATTGCACCCTTACATTTCTTGGTGCATGCTTTAAAAAGTCTGAATGCTGATGACGATCCCTCAACCTTGTATTTTTTGAAGGCCTTCTTTGCTTTTATATGTATTTTTACATGGGAGTTAAGCCATCCAGGACTTTTGTTCGCTCTTTTAAATTTATTACCCAATGGAATGCATTGGCTAATGCCCTTATTTAATATGCTCTTAAAGCAAACCCATCTCTCCTCCGTGTTCTTTGTTCCTAAGATTTTTTCCCAATTTATGCCTTCTAGCAAGGCTCGTAGTTTAGGGAAGTTGGCTCTTTTGAAATTCAGTGTCTTTGTATTCCCCTTATGTTTCCTATTTGTGTGATTTATACTGAAGCCAATTGACCTGTGATCGCTGTTACCTAAATTACCCTGTATCTCCACATCCGTGATCAGGTCTGTATTGTTGGTAATGATTTGTAGCAAGAGATATACAAATAAACCGCCCCTCTCTTACTCCACTGCGCCAAAGAAAAGTGCAAAGCTATATAAAAGATGTGTAAATGAATACAAAATATGTGTACATACACAGTGTACAGTGAAAAAAGCTGCCACTTAAATAAATACATAAACTGATCAGAATCCCAAAACTATAACTCTCACACGTGTACAGATAGAGATAGCGGCGCTAATATAAATTGTGTAAAATAATGGGTCAGAGCAGTATAATGCCTATGACCCTCTACTTATGCATAAACATATTAATAATAATAATAATAGTGTCATGAAAAATATTAATTTTATCATGAAAAGAAATTTCTTTAACACCCAGTGAAAAGTGTCACTATAAATAATAAATTACAAGAAATGAATGATCAAGTTCAACAGTTGTTTTTCAATCTTCTTGTGTGAAAAATCTTCTACTCTTCCACCACATCACCGTGATAGTGACACCACTCCCTCTGAAGAGCGCACTAACCAGATTGTATAGCCTCCCACTCTCGTGTTTGGCAATTGAACCACCCCTGGGTTGCATGTGATGAACCGTGACTCCAATCAAGCCAGCTCCATATGTGAAAAAATGAATAAAGTGCTCCACATAGCGTGATACCATTTTGACAGATTTAATAAAATCACTTCAAACACACTTCAATGGTTACACTCACTTTTAAACTGAAACATAAAAGCCTTTAAAAAGAAATCCACAGCAAGCACAGCAAGCAACAGGATCAGTGATCCAACGGTGCACCGCGGTCACAGCGGACCTAAAGTGTAAACTGGTGTATCTCTCACTCAACCTTCTAAGGCCCAGCCATCCAATTGGTGTAGTCCTCCTCAGACAGCGACATCTAATGTCAGTGCGATGGAATGCCGTGTAACCATGCCCAAGACATGTTTCGTCGAAAAGACTTTTTCAAATGGGATTGGCTACACGGATGGTTCATCAATCCTTATATACTATCTATGATCAGTCATGTGATCATCATCAGTCATGTGATCATCAATCATGTGATCACCATCAGTCATGTGACCTCCTGCTCTGCACATGCTCACACTTCATGTCCCCCTGACCGTGAAGCACAGGTACAAAGACGGAATGCATTAGTGGATCTCAAACATTTTTACGGCGTGTAGTTAGAATGCTGCGTCCAGCATTACCATATATGACATATGACATATCCTAACTTATAATCCACCACTAGTTACAGTGCTAATGTGGAAAAGTAACCAATAAAAAAGAATATTTTATAATATCCCACCAAGTTTTAACTTGTTTCTCCGAAAGATTTTCCAAATTCTTTAGAGATCCCGGGACATCTTCCTTTTCTTTGGCGCAGTGGAGTAAGAGAGGGGCGGTTTATTTGTATATCTCTTGCTACAAACTATTGTCTATTTATTTACCACCTGCAGCCTTGGATGCCATTAATTGTCTGTCTAACAGACGGATAATCCCGGAAGATATCTTCTCCGCTAATCAGATAGTTACTGATGGCGAGGAAGATGTCCCGGGATCTCTAAAGAATTTGGAAAATCTTTTGGAGAAACAAGTTAAAACTTGGTGGGATGTTTTCATGTTTGAGGTGGTTTTATTCATTGACCACTGATGATATATCATTATTGTTCCCCTTTTTTTAGACTCGCCTGCAGTCATCCATATTTTTTATTAATAGGATCAGATTGTGTTTCAGTCATTGTTTGTTTGTCCTATGCAGCTGTATGATAGTATCATGACTAATTTATATAGCTTGTATTTTAAACCAGACAAATTCATTATCTCCTGTTGAAATGTTCATTTTAATTTATTAATATTCATTTTTATTGGTTACTTTTCTACATTAGCACTGTAACTAGTGGTGGATTATAAATTAGGATATGTCATATGTCATATATGGTAATGCTGGACGCAGCATTCTAACTACACACTGTAAAAATGTATGGGATCCACTAATGCATTCCGTCTTTGTACCTGTGCTTCACGGTCAGGGGGACATGAAGTGTGAGCATGTGCAGAGCAGGAGGTCACATGACTGATGGTGATCACATGACTGATGGTGATCACATGACTGATGGTGATCACATGACTGATGATCACATGACTGATGATGATCACATGACTGATCATAGATAGTATATAAGGATTGATGAACCATCCGTGTAGCCAATCCCATTTGAAAAAGTCTTTTCGACGAAACATGTCTTGGGCATGGTTACACGGCATTCCATCGCACTGACATTAGATGCCGCTGTCTGAGGAGGACTACACCGATCGGATGGCTGGGCCTTAGAAGGCTGGGTGAGAGATACACTAGTTTACACTTCAGGTCCGCTGTGACTGCGGTGCACCGTTGGATCGCTGATCCTGTTGCTTGCTGTGCTTGCTGTGGATTTCTTTTTAAAGGCTTTTATGTTTCAGTTTAAAAGTGAGTGTAACCATTGAAATGTGTTTGAAGTGATTTTAATAAATCTGTCAAAATGGTATCACACTATGTGGAGCACTTTATTCATTTTTTCACATATGGAGCTGGCTTGATTGGAGTCACGGTTCATCACATGCAACCCAGGTGTGGTTCAATTGCTGTTTTGCCGAACACGAGAGTGGGAGGCTATACAATCTGGTGAGTGCTCTCTTCAGAGGGAGTGGTGTCACTATCACGGTGGTGTGGTGGAAGAGTAGAAGATTTTTCACACAAGAAGATTGAAAAACAACTGTTGAACTTGATCATTCATTTCTTGTAATTTATTATTTATAGTGACACTTTTCACTGGGTGTTAAAGAAATTTCTTTTCATGATAAAATTAATATTTTTCATGACACTATTATTATTATTAATATTTTTATGCATAAGTAGAGGGTCATAGGCATTATACTGCTCTGACCCATTATTTTACACAATTTATATTAGCGCCGCTATCTCTATCTGTATTGTTGGTAATCAGTAGATCCAGTAACACTTTATTTCTAGTTGGTGCGTCTACCATCTGACCCAATTGTCCTACAAGACATTTAGGAACTGGCAAGCCTTAGGTGAATGCGCGGTTCCCTTCGCCCAGTCTATGTCTGGATAGTTAAAATCCCCCATTGTGATAACACTTCCGAACCTTGCTGCTAATCCAAATTGTGATAGGAGATCTGTCTCTCCTTCCTTCAGGTTAGGGGGCCTATAGCATACTCCCGAGTATTATTTTCCCCTTAGCTTCATCCCTTTGGAGCTCTACCCATAAGGATTCCAACTCCTCCCTAGCTCCCTTAGTGATGTAATCTCTCACATTCACTTGTATATTATTCTTGATATATAGGCATACCCCTCCCCTTTTTTTACCCTCTCTATCCTTGAGATAAAGGGTATACCCTTGAATGTTAGCCAGCCATTTATGAGAGCTGTTGAACCAGGTCTCTGAAATTCCCACAAAATCCAAATCCTCCTCATACAACAGTATCTCTAGTTCACCCATCTTGTCCACCAGGCTCCTGGCATTGGTGAACATGCCACATAGTTTACTATATGCTACTATAGTTGTTGCAATCTAGATGTTTTTTTGGATACTTATACACACATATTTTCGGTGAACTTCTTTTTATGAACACCTGACTTATACACAAATATTTTTGGTGAACTTTTTTATAAACACCTTTCTTTCAAAATTTATGTGGGATATTTATTTATTACTATAAGAATTTTTGAATTATTTTTTCATCTTTTGATTCACTCATTGCACTGATTTATTTTGTGCACATATATGTTTATGGTATATTAATTTTACACATTATGAATGTAATATTTGTGCATCTCTATTTGTTTATAATCCATGTTGAAATTAAGTATTTAATTTTTCAGGAGATAGTAGCATCTATTTAGGTATATTAGTGTTTGGTCATACACATACTATTTTTTCACCTTTTTAGTTCAGGTATTCTATGAGTAGTTGGGTGAGTGCAGATTGATTCACATACACACTTCTGGACTTCTTCCCTAGTGCTCCACCAATAGCCTCCACCTGTACTACTCATGTCCTCTACCTACAGCATCACTCCTCTATTACTTTTCTCTTCTTCCTGCAGCATCTCCCATAATGTCTCTCTCCTTCCTCTCAGTATACTTTCTTATTTATGCTTTTCTCACCCATTCAGATGACTTGCCATAGAATAAGCATTATGCCTGCTGCTAGCCAGTGAGACTGGGCAATTTTCTTGATACTCAGTGGAAGAGCAAGAAGCATGTAAACCGTCTTGGCTTTATATTGAAAATACTGCCCTCTTGAACCGTATTCACGCTCCTAATGTAATAAGTCAATGTAGTGTTTATATAATATGTGTTTTTTCAAATAAATTTACCGATCTAATACTACCACACAATTAACATACTCTATGCAAATATGATAATAGTGCACATAATTCCAAATAACTAAAATGGTGAGCATGCATACACGCCATGGCGGTTGAGTGCATTACTTATGGTTTTCTTTGAAACAATTGTACCTGCTAATTCCAGGTCTTACTCAAGCTCTCCACAAGTGGTCATTGGCTCTTAGACAGCTCTTCTTTTCACTCCTCTGTCAGAAATCTTGCGAAGACTGCCTGGTCGTAGCCGGTTTAGGGTAAAATTATGTTCTTTCCACTTCCAGATTATGGCTCCAACAGTGCTCATTGGAACATTCAGATGTTTAGAAATCCTTCTGTAACCAATGCCATCAGTATGTTTTGCAACAATAAGGTTGTGAAGGTCTTGAGAGACGACTTTGCTTTTACCCATCATGAGCTGTTTCTTGTGTGATACCTTGGTATTGAGACACTGATGTGGACTAGAAGGCCTGGCTCGCAGTCTCCGCTCGAATTCATCCCAAAGGTGTTCTATCGAGTTGACAAATATACATATGGCGCTGGTACTGAAACAGATCCTATAGTACTGAAGTCCAAGTGGCCAGTGGGAAATCTTAAGGCGTCAACATACCAAGACATTTTGGAGAATTTCATGCTCCCAACTTTGTGGGAACAGTTTGGGGATGGCCCTTTCTTGTTCCAACATGACTGCGCACCAGTGCACAAAGCAAGGTCCATAAAGGATGAATGAGTGAGTTTGGGGTGGAGGAACTTGACTGGCCTGCACGGAGTCCTGACCTCAATCTGAAGGAACACCTTTGGGATGAATTAGACCGGAGACTGCAAGACAGGCCTTCTTGTCCACATCAGTGCCTAACCTCATAAATGGGCTTCTGGAAGAATGATCAAACATTCCCATAGACACACTTCTAGACCTTGTGGAATGCCTTTCCAGAAGAGTTGAAGCTGTTATAGCTGCAAAGGATGGGCCAACTCAAAATTGAACCTTACGAACTAAGACTGGGATGCAATTAAAGTTCATGTGTGTGTAAAGGCAGATGTCCCAATACTTTTGGTAATAGAGTGTATCTTTACCTAGAAAAGGTGGTGACGTGTTCAATACTTATTTTACCCACTATATGTATGTGTGTGTGTGTATATATATATATATATATATATATATATATTTATTTATTTTTTTGGTGGGGGGGGGGGGGGGGGATTTGGAACTGTGTGCTCTATTATCATGTTTGCATAGAGTATGCTAGTTTGGGGGTAGTATTAAAATCAGTAACTTTAATTGAAAAAGTGCTTCACTATATTGAGTTACAATTTTGTATTGATGGTTTAACAGAGGTGTTAACAGCTTTTTAGAGAGATCTAGAGAGGTCAGAGCAGCGCAGGGGTTCTTTCACATATTTTCACACTCTTAAGGTATTTAAAGGTTTTAATCACATCCCCCCTTTGTCTTTATTCCTGTACATATTTAGCTCCTGAAGACTCACCTGATATGTTTTAAATTACATGTGTAATGTGAACCAAAGTAAAGCAATGTCACAGCACTGTTGCTCAGTGGTAAATATAGCTTTTTTACAACTCTTTGGTTCCTCTTACTATCCAAATCATAGTAGAACATTTTCAGCATTTTCCAAGGTTGACTCCAAAATGCATTTATCTATAGTACATGATGTGAAATGGAAACCCATTCATATACTTTCTAGTTTGTTCAAAAATACTGCTTCTTAATGGTAAAGTGAGTATTCCTGCGCTAATATGGAGTATGGTATGGCAATATGTATGGTGCAGCAGCCACCGTATGGGTCAAAACACTACCCACAATAAAATATATGGAAAGAATCAAAGATTGGTGTTGCCTTCCACAGTAAATAAGTATTAAGTGCTAAAATAGATAACAGTGTGTGTTTGTTCCAATACCAAACTGACATATATAGAAACAAATTCAATACTTCATTAAAAGTGATCAGTGCAATGATGACAAATAAAGTGACTGTAGTGTATGATCAAAACAGCATGATGCAATAAAAGTCCATATTTATATAAGTGCAAATAGTGCAAATGGATCACAGACTGGAAGTAACAAGATCTTCCAGCTAACAAAAGGTGCAAACGTGCAAACCATAAGGTGCTGACAAGCATAGCTTTTCCTGATGAAGTCACGTGACGGTGACGACACGCTTTGGATACAGACACCGGAAGTGACGCTCGAGCTCGCCGCTTGTCTGGATACATTGTACTGTGATTGTGTTTTTAATGTGAGTACCTGACTCCCCCTTTTTTTTCAAAATAAATGTATTGAGTTCCAACATACCACACTATAGAGCTTCTCTATATTTCTCCATTTACCTGGTTTGGCACATTCTGAGCGGTGTTCGGCTGTTCATCTGGCCCTGACAAAGAGCATCACCCCCTAGGCTCCGGAACCCCAGGAGGAACCGATGAGAGACTCCCCCTCTCCCGCCAGAGTGATCATCTAACCTCTTGGTTACTTTGAATACTGCTTACTAGACATGTGCGCCGTCAATAAATTTGTTTTGTTTCGTTCCGTTTCGTATTAGAATCAATTCGTATTTCATAATTCGTGACCGCAATTCTATTTAAATTCGTACGAAATACGAATTTTCGTTAGGTTCGTTAACTTTTCGTAACAATTATGAATGTTCGTTATGATGAATTTATCATTATGATTGGGCTCCCACCATCCCTGTGCTGTGCTGACTTCCTGGGTTTTTAACTTTTAGGTTTGTTAACTTTTCGTAACAATTAGGAATGTTAGTTAGGAATTTGGATCCAAAATTCGTAAATGAAATTTTCGTACAAAATTCGGAAGCATAGCAATTTGTTTTTCGGATCCTCCCGAATGTACGAATTTACGGAAATTCGTACGAACTTTAGATTCGTACAAAACTAATTGCACATGTCTACTGCTTACCTTACAGCAGTAAGGTAAGAAGTTAGTACACCTGCGGGTGTCATGTTACACTGAATATTCACGGCACAAAAGTCACCACGCCACCTGTTGATGCTTGTCAGCACCTTATGGTTTGCACCTTTTGTTAGTTGGAAGATCTTATTACTTCTGGACTGTGATCCATTTGCACTATTTGCACTTTGATATATATATGAACTTTTTATTGCATCATGCTGTTTTGATCATACACTACAGTCACTTTATTTGTCATTATTGCACTGATCACTTTTAAAGAAGTATTGGATTTGTTTCTATATATGTCAGTTTGGTATTGGAACAAACACACACTGTTATCTATTTTAGCACTTTATACTTATTTACTGTGGAGCGCAACACCAATCTTTGATTCTTTCAATACTGTTGCTTAGTTCCTAATCTATTATTCGTAATAGAGTACAACTCCAGGTCAAGACTTCAAGTTCAAGACAGTTTTGCACAATCATGAATTAAATCTAACAAAGGAAGGAAGGAAGGAAGCTGAATCTCCTTGAAGCATGGGAGTAGAAAAGTTTGTATTGATCAGTCCATTCATACAGCTACAACAGTAATTGCTTTAATAATTAGAAAACATTAAATCTTGCATTGTATTTACGCTTCTGTGTGAGTTGCTTTTATAAAACTTGTTAAATAGCTAATGTCTTTTTGATGAGATTAGTACATGTATTTGTATATTTCAACTGTGGTATGCATAAACTGATCTGAAAAAAAAAGAAAAAAAGAAAATAGAATTCTATGACATCCAGAAAGTCAATACTTGAACCTAGGGTAATTTGAGTCAAATACAATAATAAAATGTATGGAAAGTCTTTTTTATTAGGCTTTTTCTCCTTTATTTTCTCCTGGTGATTTGGCCAGTACCACACCTTCTAGATGAAGGAGCACAGGGGGTACATTTTGACAGCAGCTTTGCTAATCTGGGGGAGGGGAGTTTTAGATGCTCTGGCAGATTTAGATTTAGATTCACTAACAAATTGAAAGTGCTAACGCTAAGCTGTTACAACAAACATTTTTTTTTTTTTTTTTGGGATAAAGGTTTTACATGGCTAAATAAAAGCTGATCATTGTAAGGACCTGTTTTTGGTAAATGACGTGTCTCAACCCTCTAACTGCTATATCTGCAGAAGCGCTTGTTCTGTTGAAAATCAACAGACTCACTGGCCAGATACAGAAAAGAAAGCCAAAAAACAGAAACTAATGCAGCCATCACATATAAGAATTGGTAAGCTGTAATATAATAAATGTTTGCTATTGGGTTTAAGGGCCCTTTCACACAGGTGGACCGATCGGTCCTCCTGTCAGTTTTTCAGGCGGACCCAATCAGATCCTCCAGTCTCCTCTATGAAGTGATGGATGTCAACAGACATGTGTCCGTTGACACCCGCTTCTATCCGCTAAAAACAGGCAGATGGAGATCTGTTCCCCATCTGTCTGGCTGATCAGATTGGATTGGCAGTTGGGTGTAAACATGCAGGTGGTCTGTTTACATCTGACCATCCACAGAGTAGAGTGGTCTGTGTGTGTGTCTGCTCTGCATAAGCAGAGTGGACACAGACCAGCCATCCCCCTGCTCAGCAGGGATCAGTGGATAGATTCCCAGCTGAGCAGAGGAACTGCAATGGAGCCTGCTCCATGTGTAAGGGGTCTAATATATATTTTTTTTAATTCTTTATTTATAGACACATAGAAGTTTGTACATAAATATCTTTTTAGGGTCTGGAACCTGGCAGAACTGAAATATTATACAGTAGTAATGGTGAAGGTTAAGTTCGCAGGACACAAAACTTCTCCCTTTGTGTTGAAATGACTGTGTTTGATTGGTGTGGTCATATTCCATATAGACACTTTAACATTAATATCTTTACATGTCAATACTTCACAAAAAATATTTATACTACCATCATATAAGTAACGACCTTTGCAGTCTATGACAGGTTCCTCAGCAACAGAGTCCTTTGTGCCTGCTGTCTCTATACTCTTAAAAGATGGGTTCTGGGGAACATTTCTAGGTAGAGTACAATTAAGTTCTCTTATTTTCACAAGCTTCACCAGTTTACCCTGGAGATCCGGTGGCCCCTCGCAAACCATACCTGAAAGTTGAGTTAAATCCTGATTTTCAATTATCCAGTTTCTAAAATTAGTCAATGAACAGTTACACCACCAGTGATTGTTTTGAAGGTTCAGAGATATTAAGTTGTATAATCCATCAAATATATCTCCTGCAAGCATGGTCAGCCTGTTGTTCTGTAGACTGATGGCAGCTAGATTAGTTAAATTTTTGAATGTGTTTTTCTCAATAATGCGTAGATGGTTGTGGTCAAGATAAAGGTGGGTGAGAGACTCAAGACCAATAAAAGCTGTGTTCTGTAACTTTTCAATTAGGTTTTTAGACAGAACTAAAGTTTTCAGTTTGTCTAGGCTTGAAAAAATACATCCAGGAATGCCCTTCAATTGGTTTCCACCTAGTGATAGATGTATTAAGTTTTTCAAAACATCAAAAACTCCAGAAAGGAGACTTGTAATGTTGTTTCTCTCAACAGTTAACCATGTTAGGTTGTGCAATGTGGAAAATGGATTAAAATCCAGATGTTTTATTGAGTTGGAACTGAAGGTTAACTTCTTTAAGGATGTCAATTTTCCAAAAATGGAATGGTCAATCTTGCTTAAATTATTTCCATTTAGTGTTATCTCAGTAAGGTTTGTTAACATATCAAAGGTACCGTGACTGATTTTGGTTATGTGGTTGTTGTTCAGATGGAGAATACGCAAGTTTACAAGTGGCTTAAAAAGATCGGTAGACAATTTTACAATGTCATTAGAACCAAGATTAAGTTCTTGTAGGTTCACCAGCTGATTGAACAGTAAGGAACAAAGGTGTGATATATTGTTACCTTGTAATGCAAGTATTTCTAGTTGTGTGGTCTTTTCAAAGAATACACAAGGGACAGTTTGGATGGCATTGTGTGTGATGGTAAGTTTTCGAAGTTCTGTAAGTTCATTTAGCATCCCAGGTTTCAGTTCTGAGAGAGGATTAGCTGAAATTTCTAAGTTGGTTAAATGAAGCAGCCCCTTAAATGCATTTGGGTTGATATTATTTATAAAGTTGCTGATAAAAATTAACTTTCTTAAATTTTTATATCTTGCAAAGCCCTCACTTGTCAACGTATCTACGGATGTTTCCAAAAACACAAGTTCGGTGACATTGGTGGGAATATCGATAGGGATCTGCATAATTGCATCACCAGAGCAAAAAACTTTAACTTCATTAAAGCAGTTACACTTAGATGGACAACCCAATGCAAACTGTGAAAAGGCGACAAGCAATCCACATAGAAAAAGGACTCCCGACAGCATGTTTTCTACCTAAAACAGATGCACAGAATAAATATTTGGGTTAATTTATTGCACATAAATTATACACTAGCTTTACAAACTTGCGCCACAGTACTTCTTTAGTGAAGCACTAAAAAAAATTAAACTATAATTTAGAACAGGTCATATATAATTATTTATATTAAAAACATGCTTCAATAAAATTCAATAAAAATTAGGCAATTTTGAGGTGAAAAATCTTTCCTCTATTAAAAGGGGAATATCCCCAATTATTTATGATGCAAGCTATTTGTATTACACTCTACATGTTAGCCAGCTAACTTTCCTCTGTGTGCCTGTCTGAAAGCATATTTTAAGCCTTTGACTAGGGACCTACCTTTGCTGACTTAAGCGCTAAGCCCCACCAACTGCCACCTCTCTGTCCAATGAGTGCCTTAATGGCCAAAGACTACACTCTCATTGGACAGGGGAAATGTAAAATGTGTATTTGAAGTCATGCCTCTAGTAGAAAAGTGAAACTATTTTTTAATAGACAAACAGAGGGTTTTCTGGCTAACAAAGGCAAACTTTGAAAAGGACTAAGAAACTCAAAACTCAACATTTCATATTCCTGATACAGTTGTGCTCATAAGTTTACATACCCTGGCAGAATTTATTATTTCTTGGCCATTTTTCAGAGAATATGAACAATAACACAAATAACATTTCTTTCACTCATGGTTAGTGTTTGGCTGAAGCCATTTATTATCAATCAACTGTGTTTACACTTTTTAAATCATAATGGCAACAGAAACTACCCAAATGACCCTGATCAAAAGTTTACATACCCTGGTGATTTTGGCCTGATAACAGGCACATTGACACAAAGGGGTTTGGATGGCTAATAAAGGTAACCATCCTCACCTGTGATCTGTTTGCTTATAATAAGTGTGTGTTTATAAAAGGTCAATGAGTTTCTGGACTCCTGACAGACCCTTGCATCTTTCATCCAGTGCTGCACTGATGTTTCTGAATTCTGAGTCATGAAGAAAGCAAAAGAATTGTCGAAGGATCTGTGGGAAAAGGTAGTTGAACTGTATAAAACAGGAAAGGGATATAAAAAGATATCCAAGGAATTGAGAATGCCAAACCACAGTCAGGTAGACCAACTAAAATTTCAACCACAACTGACAGGAAAGTTGTTCGGAATGCAAAGAAAAACCTACAAATAACTTCAGGTGAAATACATAACTCTCTGAAAACATGTGGTGTGGCTGTTTCAAGATTCACAATAAGGAGGCACTTGAAGAAAGATGGGCTGCATGCTCGAGTCACTAGAAGTAAGCCATTACTACGCAAATGCCACAAATTATTCCACTTACAATATGCCAAACAGCACAGAGACAAGCCTCAAACCTTCTGGCACAAAGTAATTTGGAGTGATGAGACCAAAATTGAGCTTTTTGGTCACAACCATAAACGCTACATTTGGAGAGGAGTCAACAAGGCCTATGATGAAAGGTACACCATTCCTACTGTGAAACACGGAGGTGGATCGCTGATGTTTTTGGGATGTGTGAGCTACAAAGGCACAGGAAATTTGGCCAAAATTGATGACAAAATGAATGCAGTATGTTATCAAATAATACTGGAGGAACATTTGCATTCATCAGCCAGGAAGCTGCGTATGGGACGTACTTAACAATTCAAACATGACAATGATCCAAAACACAAGGCCAAGTCGACCTGTCATTGGCTTCAGCAGAATAAATGGAAGGGTCCGGAGTGGCCATCTCAGTCTCCTGACCTCAATATCATTGAGCCACTCTGGGGAGATCTCAAACGTGCAGTTCATGTAAGACAGCCCAAAAATTTACAGGAACTGGAGGCTTTTTGCCAAGAGGAATGGGCAGCTTTACCACCTAAAAAGATAAAGAGCCTCATCCACAAATACCACAAAAGACTTCAAGCTGTCATTGATGGTAAAGGGGGCAATACACAGTATTAAGAACTGGGGTATGTAAACTTTTGATCAGAGTCATTTGGCTAGTTTCTGTTGTCATTATGATTTAAAAAGAGTAAACACAGTTGATTGATTCAGCCAAACACTATCCATGAGTGAAATAAAAGTTTTTGCGTTATCATTCATATTCTCTGTAAAAATGGCCAAGAAATCATCTTTATGGAGCGTACGGCTTATTGACGTCCTCTGTACAGATACTCCAGTCTCGGCTGTGAAACTCTGCAGCTCCTCCAGGGTTACCTCAGGTCTCTGTGCTGACTCTCTGATTATTGCCCTCCTTGCCTGGTCCATGAGTTTTGGTGTGTGGCCGTCTCTTGGCAGGTTTGCTGTTGTGCCATGTTCTTTCCATTTGGTTATGATAGATTTGATGGTGCTCCTAGGGATCATCAAATATTTGGATATTTTTTTTATAACCTAACCCTGACTTGTACTTCTCAACAACATTGTCCCTTACTTGTTTGGAGAGTTCCTTGGTCTTCATGGCAGTGTCTGGTTAGTGGTGCCTCTTGCTTAGGTGTTGCAGCCTCTGGGGCCTTTCAAAAAGGTGTGTATATGTAATGACAGATCATGTGACACTTTGGTTGCACACAGGTGGACATCATTTCACTAATTATGGGACTTCTGAAGGTAATTGGTTGCACCAGAGCTTTTTATGGGTTTCATAACAAAGGGGGTAAATACATACGCACATGCCAATTACAGTATAAGTTTTTAATTTCTGAAAAATTATTTTTGTATATATATTTTTCTAATTTTACTTTACCAACTTAGACTATTGTGTTCTGATCCATCACATATAATAGATAAAAAAAAAACATTGAACTAAAGGCTGTTGTAAAAAGCCAAGGGGGTGAACACATTTGCAAGGCACTGTACCTGCTGTACCATGTACTTGTATGAAAAAGTATTCTGTTCTCTTTGTATTCCTTCCTTTGTGTGAAATACCTGATGATCATATGAGTTCCCCTGCTTTCCTATTTCAAACTGATTATACTTAGGCATGGTAGCACAGTGGCCAGTTCTCTAGGTATGCTGGGAACTGAACCTGCTCTCCTCCAATGAGCAAACTTGTCCTGACCCCCCCACCCCTGCACATCTATTAACTGAGAAGATCAGTGTGCTGAGGTTTCTCCTCCCCCAGCTCTCTGAGCTCCTTATACAGCTGAAAACAAAGGGTATGTGATCACTTATAAGAAAGGGGAAAATATACACAAAAGTTTTACCTTTCATCTCTATTTTAAATGTAATGGGTTATTTTACAAGGTGAGGGTTCACCTTGTAAAAGGCAGGGTCACTATTACAAATATTGTGGCACCCTACAGCTTACCCAATAGGGTTCCCCCCTGAATTCCCATGGGCTGTAAACATTTTCTTGTAAAATTCTTTAGTAGCTTGGGAGAGGAAAAATGAGGCGTTGCAATATTATACATAACATACATGTTTTCTTATTTTATTAAAGTTTTCAGTTATTTAGGACAGAATTCAAATTTAATTTAGACATAAAGGAGCAAGTGTATAAAAAAAGAATCATTTACCTATGTGTGAAGTACAGTGTATATCCATTGTATATCGAGGGTTTACATTCACCAACTACTGTACAGTACGTACTTACTTAGGTATTCGGTTACATCAAAAAAATTATAGTTAGAGTTTAGGTGGTCATATATTCTACTTTTGTTTTGAGGGTCACATCTATGTGCATATTTTTCTTGTTACACTCGCTAAACGCGAAGAGGAACTGGCTGACTTTCGCTACGTTTGTACCACTGTCTGTTCAATAAAAGCCGGCTGACCGGCTTCTGTCGAATGGGCATGCAAGAAAAACAGCTTTTGATCTGCGCTTACAGTCAATGGCTGCAGTGCTGATCAGTGTTTTTTGACGGAGGGTAAGAATACAATAGTGCAGCTAGAGAGATCGCTGCATCCACATCGTTTCTGTAGACGCTGAGATCTGTGAGTTTTTTTTTCCTTCAACCCGCTGGTTGAATGAAAAAAAAAAAACTCAACGTATTTACCCTGTTTTAGTTGTGCAACATAATGCACAATCTACACAAAATATACTGTATATCCCAAAATAAGCACTGTTCATGGGGACTGTATGAGAATTAGGTCATTAAGGACTTGTGGTTGAGAGAACTTGTAGTTAGCAAACACTAGCCTATGGCTCAGTGCCAGGCTGTGACCTTTCTCCGGCTGCCTCTGATAGCTAGACTCTGGTTATCTGAGCAGATAGAAAGTGACAGCCCAAGAAGAGGGCACTGTCCTCCAATCCTGACAGCTCCTGCAATGGGGGTAAATCTGTAAAGGGCCTTATAGACAGCTCTGGATTTCCTGGGAAAAGTCACACACACCAGGCTCCAGCTTCCCTACAAGTACAGGGCAGAAGCTGCAACTGGCTAGAAGGAGCCTTGCAGCTTTACCCTCATTCCAGAAGCCAACAGAAGAGCAAGACATTGACATCTTGACGTGATATGTGAACTGGAGGTTTTTGTTGAGTGCCTGTGTAAGCCGGAGACTGTGACACTGCAGTGAAGTCTGAGCTGCAGGCAGGAGTGCATGGAAGAGAGAAGCTTGTTGGAGAGCACAGAGCTGACCTGAAAATACACAAATGCCTCCTGCAGCCACCAAAATCTTTCTCTTCTGCCTGCCAGGCTCAGTGCTGCACCTGTAATCACTCATCTTTTATTGATTCCCAGTTTAAAATAGCTTGTTGTGTTCTGATTGGTTTGCATTCATGTGAAGAGCCGAAATACTAATACTGTGCATGCAAAAAATGTCTGCTTCAGGGTCTTTTACTGAGCAACATAACATTAAAACTGAGAATTAGAAATATGCAGGGAAGATGAGTTGTAGCTTAAGAACTTATCAGATTTCACCATTTATTTTGGAGAAACATTGAATACAAATTCTGATGAGCTACTGTTGAGGTTTCCAAAATTTTTTGACAAATATTTTTCTTACCTAAATTTACGGTGAATTGTTTTATCGATTCATTAGATGCAGTAGGTTTGACACCAAATGCTAGTGTTCAAGTATTATGTTAACAGCCAAAGACACTGGTAAACAGACATAAATAAAATAAAGCAAACAGCACTTAAATCGATTATAGAATTGTTCATTTGGTAACAAACAAAAAAAAACATCTGCTTAATCAAAACATAGTATAACATGGGAAAAGGTTGAAAATGACGTACCATTTTAACTGCACTCTGTGAAGCATCCCCCCAGTTTATTGATCACGCAGGCACTGAACTGACTCATTTAAAATCTTACAACAGTAAGTAAAAATATTACCAGGATCTGAACAAGCAGTTTCCAGAGGGTGGGGAAACTATGTTTTTTTCTTTTCTTATCATAATGTCAAAACAATTCCTGAAATAAGCCAAAGTGTGTTCCTGCTGACTAATTCATAGGGCAGTTTGACCTATAATTGTTTATGAAGTCGGAACCTGTTGCAAAATGGAAACTGCAAGCTTAACATAGTTAGAATGTAAGATAGAAAATTTGACTATAGAATACCATCTTTTATTAGCAAAAGGCAAAAGGATCCTTTATTTTGTAACAGACTAAAACGTAGACCCTTCACAGTGTTTGAAAATGTTTTCAAATCACTTGAGACAGCAGGACATACAAAAAACAAACAAACAACATGGTGGTTAGCATAAATAATGTAACAAAACACAAAAAAAAAGAACCACAGGTATTTTCAACAGTGTTGGTTCAGGCAGGGGTGCATAACCTTTTGAATAGTGCGGACCACTTAAGAGATTTAGTAACCAGTCACTGGCCACAATGAAATTAAATAGTTCAGAATTTAAAATGTTTTATTTTGTATAACATAGATTTTAAACAGCAAACAGGATCATTATTTTCTGTGGGACCAATCCCAATTGGATGTTTATCCACTGTTTAATCACAATCACAAAAATCAAATTTTTTATTAACCAGATCACCATTATTCTCACTCTCACAATTAGGTGTGGCCAACCAAAAAAGCTCTGAAGCTGTCACGTACCTGAAGGGAGACTGAAATGACGAGGTCAGCTTCGCTTGTATCTCCAACCCAGGTCCCACTGAGAGTGAAACAGAGGGAGCTGAGGGACACAAGGAACACAGGTGCCTGTAGGTGTAGGCCCAGCAACTTGCAGCAGAAGATGCGATTCAGACAAGACAGAAGAACCATCAGATCAGGAGCAGTAGCCATGCAACGTAGTTCAGCTGAGGTTAAGGAAGCACTCCACTTGTACTGCAGACCTGGGACGTATGGCATGGTTGAGCTTCTGGCAGGCTTGCAGCGGAAACTTACAGCAGGCAGCAAGACTGTAATTGCAGACAGCTGGGCAGGCATTCAGAAGAGCCAGAAAGCCAGGGGCAGCAGGCAGGAGCGTGGTCGCAGATTAGCCAGGGTCATCAATATGTGGGCAGTGAGGTACAGCGTCAGGAACGAGCCGGGTCAGGAGGAAGAGCAAGATAACAGAATTCGAGATCAGGTCAGGAGTAAGCCAGGTCAGCACCCAAGGAAACATATTGGAAGTACACAGGACTCAGAGAACAGCTGAAGACCAGTCAGCATTAAAGCACAGACAGAATCCTCCTTAAATAGTCCAAGATACTTTGTGCACACGTCTGTTCACACCCAGGCTTTCCCGCGCGCATGTGTACTCCCGTGCGCCCTTGTGCGCGCACATATCTATTAGCCAAATGTCTTGCAGGAATTCCCTGACATTAGCAATGTTGCAGCCTTTACTATATCAAGGTCTTGGCAGCCATGCCTTGAATTGCCAATTAAAAAAAAAACAAAAGACGAGGGTGCAATAAACCTCTGTATTAAGCAAAGATAAAATGACATATAATGCACTCACATGCTCCCAGAATGACACCAAGCTCATCACACAACTGTGAGAATCCACCTTTAGATCACCTGTATGGATTCCACTAGATGTTATCTACTCAGCTAATGGCTCTTCTCCCCATGTCTATGTATTAGAAAAGAAAAAGAAAGCCAGGGAACTGGACACGATAGCAATTGGGGAAGGAAACAGCCGCCAGGATTATGGAGGACTGGCAATCATTCAGTAGAACGGCATGCAACCGAAGGAGGCTGTGCGGGCTGCCAGAGGTTTGAGGTCGTGGGCCACATCAGATGGCTCCACAGGCCACGGGTTCAGCATGCTTGGTCCAGGGCAAAGCACACCAACATGATTATACAGCAATGCCTTATCTACAGATGATTTCTTGTTGCCATTTGCTAGATTAATGTTATTTTCCATGGCAGTAGCACTGTTTATTCAGTGCTACTTAGGCTACAGAGCAATATTTTCCAACAAATGCTTTGGACAACAGCAGGGTCCTGGGTGCTTCTGCTGAGTTGATCATTCATACACTTTTCCATGGCAGTGTGCACAGTGAGTTCAAAAGCTCTTGGTTACAGTAGAGCCACATGTGGCCCGAGGCACCCTCTGATGTGGCCCACCACCTCCTGCTCTTTTATTGGGGGTCGGCAAACCCAGACCACGGGTTTGAAAAAGGAAAAAAGGTTGGGACTTTAAATGAGGTGTAGGACGTGTAGGTCCAACACCTCCATCCCTAATATAAGGAGAAAACAAGAGGGTTTTGGGACTTTAAATGAAGCATGCAAAAAGGAAGCAAATACACACTGTGTGTCTGTAAAGTGTTTATTCCATATGACAATACAGATAGAGTAAATACACAATGCAGGTATAAAAATATACATAGATACTGTAAGTTCATATATGTACACACGGTGTCATGGCATGGAGGTAAAGATGGCAAATGCCTAATACGGACATCAGAGTTCACATGATGTAGGAACCAAGAATTGATTTATAAATCTACTACATCGTCAGACATGATTGATGGCTAGGTAGATGATGTTCCAAGATATAACATAGCTGTGGCATCAAAAAGGCTCGACGCGTTTCGTGGGTATGGAGGTATATGATTGTCCACCCGACCCACCATCCCTGAGCATTAGTGTGAAGAACGGAGCCGGCGCTAGAGGAAGCAGAGCCGATGCTTCAGGTATAGCGCTGGCTCTTGTCACGGGCGGAGTGATACTCAGCCTGTGACAGTTCCTGGCGCAATACAGGAAGCATCGGTTTTGCTCTTTACTGCAGCCGCATGCTCCTGTCACACCGTTGCTTGGGGATGGCGGGTCGGGAACCCGAGATCTGGGACAGCAGCCACCAGCTGCAGCAGTACCCACCGGCAGTACCCACCGGCAGTACCCACCGACAGTACCAGCCAGCAGTACCCACCGCAAGTACCAACCAGCAGTATCCACCAGCGGTACCAGCCAACAGTACCTGCCAGCAGTACCAGCCCATAGTACCCAACAGTACTTGCCCTGGAGGACAGCCAGCAGCATCTGCCAGCCATACCCGCCTCATCAAATTAATTGTCTGTCCCGGCAATACACATAAAAGTTCATTGATAAAAATGGCATTGAAGTCCCCCACAGGGGAACCCCGAACCAAAATGTAAAGAAAAAATGCGTGGGGGTCCTCCCAAATTCCATACCAGGCCCTTCAAGTCTTCTATGGATATTAAGGGGAACCCCGCACCAAAATTTAAAAAAAAATGGCGTGGGGGTCCCCCTCAAAATCCATGCCAGACCCTTCAGGTCTGGTATGAATTTTAAGGGGAACCCTGCGCCAAAATTAAAAAAAAATGTTGTGGGGCCCTCCCAGAAATCCAAATCAGACCCTTATCCAAGCACGCAACCTGGCAGCCCGCAGAAAAAGAGGGGGGACGAGATAGAGAAGATGGAAGAAGCGGGGAAAGAAGAAGACATTAATAAAGGAATTGTCAAAAACTGTCTATTGTCTTTTTTTAACATTTTTGACACTTTTTTTGTGAAATGGTAGGGGTACATTTGTACCCCATAACCAATTCACACAGGGGAGGCCGGGATCTGGGGGTCCCCTTGTTAAAGGGGGCTTCCAGATTCCGATAAGCCCCCTGCCCACAGACCCCCACAACCACCGGGCAAGGGCTGTGGGGATGAGGCCCTTCTCCCCATCAACATTGATACAACCAAAGCACCCTCCCAATGTTGAGGGCATGTGGCCTAGTACAGTTCAGGGGGGCGCTCTCTCGTCCCCCCTCTTTTCCTGTGGCCTGCCAGGTTGCGTGCTCGGATAAGGGTCTGGTATGGATTTTTGGGGGGACCCCACGCAATTTTTTTTAATTTTGGCATGTAGTTCCCCTTAAAATCCATACCTCCAGGTCTGGTAT
Source organism: Lithobates clamitans (assembly GCA_037952925.1). Lineage (NCBI taxonomy): Eukaryota > Metazoa > Chordata > Amphibia > Anura > Ranidae > Lithobates > Lithobates clamitans. The sequence continues at coordinate 1,206,225 of JBBGZY010000527.1, forward strand.
GGATTTTGAGGGGGACCCCCACGACTTTTTTTTTTTAATTTTGGCACGGGGTTCCTTAATATCCATACCAGACCTGAAGGGCCTGGTATGGAATTTGGGGGGACCCCCATGCATTTTTTAAATTAAATTTTGGTTCGTGGTTCCCCTGTGGGGGAATCCCATGCCGTTTTTATCAATGAACTTTTATGTGCATTGCCGGATCGACAATTCATTATAGCCGCGAGTAGTTTTAAATGATTTTTTTTCCTTTAGAAATGTCATTTTGCTGTCAGACTGTTCTAAACATGGAAAACATGCGCCACTTTACAGGCATACTATAAACACCCCCCAGGTATGAAATTTAAAGGAATATTACATTTTTATTGTTTCACTTTAAGCTTTATTAAAATCACTGCTCCCGAAAAAATAGCCATTTTTAAAACTTTTTTTTTGCATTGATACATGTCCCCTGGGGCAGGACCCAGGTCCTCAAACACTTTTTATGACAATAACTTGCATATTAACCATATTAATTAAACTTTCGAATTTGCTGCGAACACCCCAAATTGTTCGCTATTCGGCGAACGGGCAAACAGGCAATGTTCGAGTCGAACTCATGTTCGACCCGAACATAAAGCCCATCCCTATTTAGGAGATATTCAGAGTGCAAGCATCCAATCACATCACCAGCACATGCCCTCTGAAGGCCCGGCTTATGGTGCCGGACCTTCGGAGCCTGTGCCGGAAACAGTGGCTCCCGCGTACGAGTAGGAGTGACGTCATCACGGCTCCGGCCACTCACAGCGCCGGAGCCTGCGAACCCAGAAGAATTTTGCCGTTGTCTTACAGGTTCTTTTTTTTGTTTTGTTTTTTATTCTTCAGCGGTTTACAACTGCTATTAACATAGGCTTATAGTACAGAGTACTGATCTGTAGCCACTAGCAATTTGGAAAGTTTATGAAGTGATATGCCTAAATTTGACTCATGCTCTCTATAATGAAAACAGAAACGCAGGCTTTGCACATACTGAGCCACCTTAAAGGGTAAGGTGTGCACTCACAGACCTTTCACCATGTAGGGTGCTGTAATGCCGCGTACACACGAGCGGACTTTGCCCGGCGGACGGGATTTCGTCGGACAATTCGATCGTGTGTGGGCTCCAGCGGACTTTGTTTGCTCAAAAGTTGGACGGACTTAGATTTGAAACATGTTTTAAATCTATCTGTCGAACTCGAGTCCGGTCGAAAAGTCCGCTCGTCTGTATGCTAGTTCGATGGACAAAAAGCCACGCTAGGGCAGCTATTGGCTACTGGCTATGAACTTCCTTGTGTTAGTCCGGTCGTACGTCATCACGTACAAATTCGATGGACTTTGGTGGATTGTGTGTAGGCAAGTCCGTTCATTCGGAAAGTCCGTCATAAAGTCCGCGAGCAAAGTCTGCCGTAAAGTCCGCTCGTGTGTACGCAGCATTACCGTAACTAGAAGCATATGTCACAAACAAATATTCTGGTGTATAGCACCAGGAAAGAGTTACCTATGGTATCAGAAATCGGTCATAATAGAGTATCAAAAGGCCAGATTTATTATAATAATTTAAAACAGATTTGGCATAATCATTGGTCAATATCAGGAAAGAAAAGAAAACAGCTTCACAAAAATGGCCTAATAAATCGCTAACAAGAACACCACATTTATACATAGACATAATACATAACATGTAACAATTACGAAGAAACGTCTGGACGTCGTATAGCAGCACAGAGGTCAGGGTGTCAGATGAAAAATGTTATCATAATTAGTTTAGAAATGCCATCAGTATAGCATCAGTACTATTACTATGAAAACGTCACATTGAAATCCAGTATTTAAAGAAGGGTTTTATACAGGGGAGTCCGGCTGATCGATGGCAGTAAGATTCTTATTGATGATAGGTTAATCATTAAGTGAAGAAGTTATTGTTTAGTCCCGGTACTATATAGACCTCTATTATGACCGATTTCTGAGTCATGCTCTCTATAGCAGCAGAAATCCTTGTGCAACAGAGTTTGCTGTTGACAATTTTGAAAGAAAAAACATAATGTTGGTGGCTAAAAAGCAGAAGGAGCTACCAGAGCTGAATTTTTGTCCCAGTTTAGCCCCAGATTAAAAACATTATCTTGTGTGCGATGAGCAGTTTATAAAATCATTTTTTAGAGGGTCTATTAAATACTAAAATATAATAAAGTTATAGCACAGTAACGATGGGAATGATTTAAGGAGTTGTAAAGTCAGAAGAATTTTTATCTTAATACATTCTATGCATTAAGATAAAACGTCTTCTGTGTGCAGCAGCCCCCCTAATACTTACCTGAGCCCCATCTCTCTTCAGCGATGTTCATGAGTTCCTTTGCCATCTGGGACGTCCGTGTGTTATTTAAAGGTATACTCAATATGTCTGAACCATGAGTGTCAGAAGGGCAGGGTCATGGCTGCACAGAAGAACATGCAATTACCAGCAGCCATCTAGGGGGCAGTGCTACACAGGACACATTCAGAATTACATTCACAGTGCTGGAGGAAAAAGTAAGTGTCGGACCTTCAGATTCTGTGCCAGAAACGGCGGCTCCCACGCACATGCGTGGGAGTGACGTCATCATGGCTCCGGCCACTGACAGTGCTGGAGCCTGCAAACCCGGAAGAATTGCTGGAGAAGATGTCAGCTCTCTCAGCGGTGAGTAGGCGCCGCTGAAAGGGATTCGTTCTAAGGTATTTCATAATGTGCTAGTATGCGATTGCAAACTAGCACATTTTGCCGTTGTCTTACAGGTTTTTTTTTGTCATTCTTCAGCAGTTTACAACCACTTTTAATATAGGCTTATAGTACAGATTAGGGATGAGCTTCGAGTTCGAGTCAAACCCATGTTCGACTCGAACATCGCCTGTTCAACCATTCATCGAATTGCGAACGTTATGGGCCGTTCTCGCCAAATTCTAGTGGCGCGTCACGGCCCATAATTTACTGCGGCATCGCAGTGCATTGCTGGCTGATGACTGGCCAAGCATGCACTATGACCCGCAAGCTTGGCCAATCACAGCGCCTTGTGTACAGAGAGCCGTAATTGGCCAAAGCCAGGGTGGCTTTAGCCAATTATGGCTCAGGGGGTTTAGTACACGCCTCACACTATATAAGGCCGCCTGCGTGGCGGCCTTGTGTATTGTGTTGCGGCAGGGAGAGAGATAGACAGAGAGGCAGTGTCATTTGATTTAAGTTAGATAGAGTAGGCAGGCGAGTCAGTTAGCTGCACTTACAGTGTATTGTGTGTATATATGCATCCTAGGTGTTGTGTGTATATATATATATATATATATATATACACTGTATTCAGTTTAGCTAGATCCGTTCCATTTATTCTCTTCCCACTGACAGGCAGGCTTTTGTTTTTAAAGTATTTACATTATTTACAGTTAGTGTACTGTGTCCTTTGCACAGTATGCACCTAAAGCTATCTGAAGACAATTGCTGTTGTTCTGATCCTGTTAATACCACAGGCAAGCAGCTGCAGTATTTACAGTTAGTGTACTGTGTCCTCTGCATAGTGTGCACCTAAAGCTTCCTGAAGAAAATTGCTGGTGTTCTTCTGATCCTATTAGTACCACAGGCAGGCAGCTACAATATTTACAGTTAGTGTACTGTGTCCTCTGCACAGTGTGCACCTGAAGCTACCTGAAGACAATTGCTGTTGTTCTGATCCTAATAATACCACAGGCAGGCAGCTGCAGTATTTACAGTTAGTGTACTGTGTCCTCTGCACAGTGTGCACCTAAAGCTCCTGAAGAAAATTGGTGGTGTTCTTCTGATCCTGTTAGTACCACAGGCAAGCAGCTGCAGTATTTACAGTTAGTGTACTGTGTACTCTGCACAGTGTGCACCTAAGGCTACCTGAAGACAATTGCTGTTCTTCTGATCCTATTCAAACCACACGCAGGCAGCTGCAGTATTTACAGTTAGTGTACTGTGTCCTCTGCACAGTGTGCACCTAAAGCTACCTGAAAAAAATTGGTGGTGTTCTTCTGATCCTTTTAGTACCACAGGCAGGCAGCTACAGTTTTTACAGTTAGTGTATTGTGTCCTCTGCACAGTGTGCACCTAATGCTACCTGAAGAAAATTGGTGGTGTTCTTCTGATCCTATTAGTACCACAAGCAGGCAGCTACAGTATTTACAGTTAGTGTACTGTGTCCTCTGCACAGTGTGCACCTAAAGCTACCCAAATAAAATTGGCGGTGTCCTTCTGATCCTATTAGTACCACAGGCAGGCAGCTGCAGTATTTACAAGTTAGTGTACTGTGCCCTCTGCACAGTGTGCACCTAAAGCTACCTGAAGAAAATTGATCCTATTAGTACCACAGGCAGGCAGCTACAGTATTTACAGTTAGTGTACTGTGTCCTCTGCACAGTGTGCACCTAAAGCTACCTGAAGAAAATTTGTGGTGTTCTTCTGATCCTATTAATACCACAGGCAGGCAGCTGCAGTATTTACAGTTAGTGTAGTGCGTCCTCTGCACAGTGTGCACCTAAAGCTACCTGAAGACAATTGCTGTTGTTCTGATCCTATTAATACCACAGGCAGGCAGCTGCACTATTTACAGTTAGTGTACTGTGTCCTCTGCACAGTGTGCACCTAAAGCTACCTGAAGACAATTGCTGGTGTTCTCATACTAATAATACTACAGGCAGGCAGTTGATTCTGCTAGCTGCAGTATCAGTATATATACATCACAGCTTTGTGCAGCTACATCTCACTGCAGGCCATTAGTATGTCTAGAAGGCCAACAAGGAGAGGCAGACAGTCACAAGCCAATAAAAGAGGGCAAGCATGCTCTGTGTCTAGAGGCAACAGTGCTGGTCGTGGAGACAGTGCATCCTCATCAGCATGTGGCCGTGGGACACGCTTGTCCTTTTTTTCGGCAGCTGGCCGTGTTGAGCCGCAACATGCGGAAGACTTGGCAGAGTGGATGACCAAGCCGTCCTCATCCTCCTCATCCTCTCTCACCCAGGCTCAGGATACTTTGGCAAAGCAGCTGCCAACGCGGCCTCTTCCCTCGGCTCAAGGACATCAGTCACTCTTTCCCTAGCCCCACCATGTCCTCCTGAGGAGTCCCCCGAAATGTTTGACCACACTGTTGGGTACATGCTCCAGGAGGATGCCCAGCGTTTTGAAGGCTCCGATGATGGTATCCAGCTGGAGGAAGGCAGTAACGTGAGCCCAGAGAGAGGGGGTGCCCAAGAAGGACAGCAATCTGGCAGTCATGTTCCCCCAGCTGCAGCATACTGCCAGGTTTGCTCCAGTGATGAGGAGGGAGGGGATGATGAGGTCACTGACTCCACGTGGGTGCCTGATAGGAGAAAGGAGGAGGAAGCACATTTCCAACAAGGCAGGATGCCCTCCAGGGGCCAGCTTAAGGGCAGCAAACCGACTGCATTACACCGCAGAGCTTCGCATGTGCAGGGTGCTGCTGTCTCTGCGCGTTATTCCAAAAGTTCTTTGGTGTGGGCCTTTTTTGAGACGAGTGCATCAGATCCCACCGCTGCTATTTGCAACATATGTCTCAAGCGTATCTTGCGTGGCCAAAACATCACCCGCTTGGGCACCACATGCTTGACCAGACATATTTCGACCTGCCATGCAGTTAGTTGGCAAGCGTACCTAAAAGACCCACACCAAAGAACAAAGCAGACCTCTTCTTGCCCCTCATCAGCTGGGATCTCCAACCCCACTATATCTTCAGTCCTCTCTGAAACCTGCACTGAGAGGAATAAAGGTGTAGAATTAGGTGTGTCACAGTCAAGTACGTGCGGCCAACTTCTATCGGTACACCGACGTCAGATTGTACCAGGCAAATTTCCCTGCCCCAGCTGCTGCACCGCCGAAAGAAGTTCACTCCCAGCCATCCACATGCCCAGCAGTTGAATGCTAGCTTGGCTAAATTGCTAGCACTTCAACTGCTGCCTTTTCAGTTGGTAGACTCTGCCCCCTTCCGTGAGTTTGTGGAATGTGCGGTTCCTCAGTGGCAGGTTCCCAAACGCCACTTTTTCTCCTGGAAGGCGATTCCAGCTCTTTACCGGCATGTGGAAGGCAATGTCTTGGCCTCGCTGGACAGGGCGGTCAGCGGTAAGGTGCATATTACCGCTGACTCATGGTCCAGCAGGCATGGACAGAGACGTTACCTATCTTTCACCGCGCACTGGGTGACTCTTCTGGCAGCTTGGAAGGATGCAGGACAGGGTGCAGTAGTGTTGGAGGTTGTTCCTCCACCATGCCTCCAAAATTCTACTAGTGGTGATTCTGCCACACCTGTCTCCTCCACCCCCTCCTTTTTTTCTTCCTCCATGTCCTCTCCTGTGCTGATTTGTCCTCGGAATCAGCGGTGCTCCGTAGGCGTTCAAGGGGCTACGCAAGCATGCAGGCAAAAAGATGCCATGCGGTGCTTGAGCTGGTGTGCTTGGGGGACAGGAGCCACACTGGGGCACAGATTCTATCAGCTCTGTAGAGGCAGGTTCAGAGGTGGTTGACGCCACGCCAGTTTAAGCCAGGAATGGTGGTTTGCGACAATGGCACCAACCTCCTCTCCGCCCTCCGACAGGGACAACTGACCCATGTGCCCTGTTTGGCTCACTTCCTTAACTTGGTGGTGCAGCGGTTCTTGGGCAGGTACCCGGGCTTACAGGATGTCTTGAGGCAGGCCAGAAAAGTCTGTGTGCATTTCTGCAGGTCATATAATGCCAGTGCTCGGCTGGCTGACCTCCAAAAATGAATTTAACCTGCCCAAGAACTGCCTAATCTGTGACATGCCCACCAGGCTGAACTCAACGTTGGCCATGCTGCAGCGGCTGCACACGCAGCAGAGGGCCATCAATGAGTACCTATGCGACTATGGCACCAGGACAGGGTCAGGGGAGCTTGTTTTTCTTTTCCCCACGCCAGTGGGCTATGATCAGGGATGCATGCACTGTCCTGTCACCATTTGAGGAGACCACGAGGATGGTGAGCAGTGACAGTGCATGCATCAGTGACACTGTCCATCTTGTCCACCTGTTGGAGCACACGCTGCGTGGAATAATGGACAGGGCACTTGAGGCAGAACAGAGGGAGGACTTCCTTACCTCTCAAAGCCCCCTTTATCCAGACAGTGTTCCTGCGTGCCCGCTGATCACACAGGAAGAGGAGGAGGAGGATTGTGTCCGCATGGAGGTGGAGCCTGGCACTCAGCATCAGCAGCATGCTTCAGGGGATCATTTACAGTCCGAATAAACCCATGGGCTTGTATGTAGCTGGGAGGAGGTGGCTGCGGATCATGTTGTCCTTAGTGACCCAGAGGACTCTGGACCGAATGCCTCAGCAAACCTATGCTGCATGGCCTCCCTGATCCTGCAAAGCCTGCGGAAGGATCCTCGTATTCGTGGTATCAAGGGGAGGGATGATTACTGGCTGGCAACCCTCCTTGATCCACATTACAAGGGTAAGGTTGTGGACCACATCTTGAGGTCGCAGAGGGAGCAGAGGATGAAACATCTTCGGGAGGCCTTGCCGAAAGGTTTGTGCAATGCGTTACCAGAGCCTGGGAGGTTACAATTTTCTGGTCCTGCTGAGGCTTCGGTCAGTCACAGAAGGAGCGGTGGAGAAGGTGGCCGTCTGACCGATGCATTCAGACAATTTTTTAGTCCGCAGCCCCAAGGTCTGGTTCCAGCAACCATCGCCAGCGTCTAATTCACATGGTGTAGGATTACCTAGGGGCAAGATCAGACTTGGACACCTTTGCCACCGAAAATCCTCTGGGTTACTGGGTCTTGAGGATGGATCACTGGCCAGAGCTTGCACAGTATGCAATTGAGCTACTGGCCTGTCCTGCATCCAGCATTCTTTCGGAACGCACATTCAGTGCTGCTGGAGGCTTTGTAACCGATCACAGGGTGCGCCTGTCCACCGAATCGGTCGATCGGCTGACCTTCATAAAAATGAATCAGTCTTGGATCACCAGTTACCAAGCACCCGATGGTGAATGTAACCGATTGATTTTTTTAATGTGAGATCCCTTTAAGACTGCCTATGCTGATGCTGAGTGACTATCCTGTTATGCTGAATGACAATCCTCTTCCTCCTCAATTTTCATGCTGATAGCTTGTAAGAACATTTTTGGATCTGGGCACCACCACCAGTGGCCAAGGCCCAATTTTTCTGCCCCTGTTTAACAGGGGCGTGTAATTACAATTTTTGATTCAATACTTTGCAGCAGGGCTCATTCCTGCGCTCCAACTATAGCATCTGTGAGGGGTTGCAGTGTTGTGGCAGCAGTGGCTAAGGCCCAATTTTTCTGCCCCTGTTCAACAGGTGCATGTTATTACAATTCTTGATATAATATTTCACAGCAGGGCCCGTTCCAGCGCCCACCAATAGTAACTGTGAGGACTTACAGTGTTGTGGCACCAGCATCACCACCACCAAAGGCCCACTTTTTCTACCACTGTTCAACAATGGCATGTAACTACAATTCTTGATCTAATATTTCACAGCAGGGCCTGTTCCTGCGCCCACCAAGAGTAACGGTGAAGGCTTACAGTGTTATGGCAACACCAACACCTAAGGCCTCAATTTCTGCAGAGTATATAGGGCAGGCCCCTACTTTCAAACATCCAACTTACAAACGACTCCTACTTACAAACGGAAGGAGACAACAGGAAGTGGGATGAAATCTACCCCTAGGAAGGGAAATTCTCTCCTGTAAGAGTTAATATGGGAAAAACGTGTCTCCTCTTCACTGATGCTTTATCACCAATCCTTGTTTCAGTAGAAACCCCAAATTTTTTAAAAACATTTGTCATTGGGACAGAAAGTGAGGTGAAATCTTCTGAAGAGGTGCACGGACAGCAAAACAAATGTTACAGGGGTGATAACCCCTCCCTATGTTTTCCAAAAAGCTTAAAAATAGATTTTTTGGCTGGAGTTACACTTAAAAAATGTACCAGTTCAAAATTACAAACAGTCCCTGTCTGTTTTGCACCGCCTGTATAGTGCTGCCTTTCCTTTTTTTTATTTGGGTGCGGGGTTCCCCTTAATATCCATACAAGACCCAAAGGGCCTGGTAATGGATTGGGGGTGGGGTACCCATGCCGTTTGTCTTACTGATTTTCATCCATATTGCCGGGACCCGACATTACATTAAAGCTGCAAGCAGTTTTAAAAGACTTTTATTCCTTTACAAATGTAATTTTGTGCAGGGACTGTTCTAAGCACGGGAAGCATGCGCCACTTTACAGGCATACTATAGACACCCCCCCAGGTAGGATATTTAAAGGAATATTTCACTTTTTTTTTTCACTTTAAGCATCATTAAAATCACTACTCCCGAAAAAAAGTCAGTTTTAAAACTTTTTTTGCATTGATACATGTCCCCTGGGACAGGACCCGGGTCCCCAAACCCTTTTTAGGACAATAACTTGCATATTAGCCTTTAAAATTAGCACTTTTGATTTCAAACGTTCGAGTCCCATAGACTTTAATGGGGTTCTAAAGTTCGCACGAACTTTCGGTCCGTTCGCAGGTTCTGGTGCAAACTGTACCGGGGGGTGTTTGGCTCATCCCTAGTACAGAGTACTGATCTGTAGCCACTAGTCATTTGGAATGTTTATGAAGTGATATGCATACTATGTTTCTATGGGAATAATCCAAAAATATGTAGACTGACTAAATCTGACTCATGCTCTCTATAGCAGCAGAAATAAATACATAATATAGCTATCCTTGTGCAACAGAGTTTGCTTTTGACAATTTTGAAAGAAAAAACATAATGTTGGTGGCTAAAAAGCAGAAGGAAAGGTACCCACCCCTACATACAGATGTGCAATATACCGAAGAAAACATGAGAAACTTCAGTTAGCTTTGCAACGAGCAACTACTTTTGAGTTCCCAGAATGTTGCACCATTCTTCATGGTAAGCTAAATATATCAATATGGTCTGTTCTATCATACGTCTTTTTAAGTTTAAATCCACTTTAATTAATGCTGGCTGCCCTTCTGCCCTGAAGACTGAGGACATCTACTACCAGAGCTGCATTTTCGTCCCAGTTTAGCCCCAGATTAAATACATTATCTTGTGTGCGATGTGCAGTTTATAAAATAATTTTTTAGTGGGTCTATCAAATACTAAAATATATTAAAGTTATAGCACAGTAACAATGGGAATGATTTAAGGAGTTGTAAAATCAGGATTATTATCTTAATTCAAACAGGTAAAATTACTGCACTATCCCCATGAAACCTGTATATGAGAATATACAGTGTGTGAAATATACAAAGCTGCAACTAAAAATGTGAGACACCTCCACTATAATACACAAAAGAACAAAAGTAGCTGCGCTGTGAACCTTAAATAATTAAAAAATAAAACAATATACCAGTAATCACCTCTATACATAAAGATTATGCACCCAATTATAGCATAACTAACAGTGAAGAAAAAACTTGATTTTCATCATAAATTGAAATATAATAAAATAAAACATGGATAGATGAATAAAATCAGTCCAATTCAAAGGTGTATGGAATAAAAGTTCACTGGCAGAGCAGGATTGCTCTGCCAGTGAACTTTTATTCCATACACCTTTGAATTGGACTGATTTTATTCATCTATCCATGTTTTATTTTATTATATTTCAATTTATGATGAAAATCAAGTTTTTTCTTCACTGTTAGTCACACTATAATTGGGTGCATAATCTTTATGTATAGAGGTAATTACTGGTATATTGTTTTATTTTTTAATTATTTAAGGTTCACAGCGCAGCTACTTTTGTTCTTTTGATTATTATCTTGATACATTTTATGCAGTAAGATAAAACGTCTTCTGTGTGCAGAAGCCCCCCTAATACCTTAGCCCCATCTCTCTACAGCGATGTCCATGAGTTTTTTGGCCATCCGGGACGTCTGTGTGTTATTTAAAGGTATATTCAATATGTCTGAACCATGAGTGTCAGGAGGGCAGGGTCAGGGCTGCACAGAAGAACATGCAATTACCAGCAGCCGTCTAGGGGGCTGTGCTACACAGGACACAGGCAGAATTACATTCACAGTGCTGGAGGAAGAAGTAAGTGACCCCTTGGGGTTAATAGCTGGTTGACCCTTCTTTGGCAGTAATGACTTCAAGAAAGCACTTTCGATAGCTCTTGATCAGACTTGCACAACATTTAGGAGGAATTTTTAGACCATTTGTCTACAAAATTGTTACAGCTACAGCACATTTGCAGGATGTCTGGTATGAATGGCTCTCTTGAAGTCATTCCACAGCATCTCCCATGGGGTTAAGGTTTGGGCTCTGACTGGGCCACTCCAAAAGGCACATTTTCTTTTTCTGAAGCCAGTCTGTGGCAATAATGCAAATCTGTGTATACATACATGTAAAAAAAATGTTTTATAAAAAATATTTAAATTTAATTAAATTTTGTAAAAAATAATTAATTTGGGAAATTGCTGCTGTTTCTATAATGCACAAGCAAGCTTCTGTTGTTCACCAACATGCAAGACTCTTATAGTAATTTTAGACTCTCACTGGACTGCATGACATATTTATTTTTTATACTTGTTCATCTGTGAAACAGGATTACACTATATTATATATTTTGTTTTTAATTGATATCTCACAACAATTGAAGCAATTAGGAGCACGTCTGGCTCAAGGGGGAAAGAAAGAGATCGATGGATAGATGGATAGATTCTAGAATGTACTCATTTGGTAAGGGTGTTTAGGGAAGTGATATTCACTGGGTGATGCACAATGGATATTTGCACATATATGTAAGCACAGTACCATAAGAGATATTAATTCTATGGTGTATGTGGACATATTACACTATATAGCGTTTTTTTGTTTTGTGAACACTGCGGAGATAGAAGACACCACACGCATTTGACATGGAACATATAAGTTTTATTTGACCCTTACCTCTGCTGGGTCATATAGTCTGTTGAGAGTCTAAAATTATTACAGGAGTCTTGCATGTTGGTGAGCAACAGAAGCTTGCTAGTGGATTATAGAAGTGCTGGTCCTATTTGTATGTTATTATTTGCTTGGAGGCGTAATTTTCCAGCAGCTGAGGAACTTTCTTTAATTCAATTGACTTTTTGGACATTTAAGCGCTGAGGACTAACTACAATATTGAAATTGCAACATGGCCATAAAACATCAGATTTCTGTGACCATTCTTTCCTTGTAGTTTTTTCCTATCCACATCCTTCAGTTCAGCACTGCTGCCCAATTGCTCACACACACCAGCACCCCCCCCGCAACACTGCGCCCTGCCATGCTTTCCGTGCACTACTTGCCTATCTGCGGGCCTGGAAGCGAGATGGCGGGTGCTGGAGTCCTGACCTCATCCCGATAGAACACCTTTGGGATGAGTTAAAGCAGAGACTGCGAGCCAGGTCTTCTCACTCAACATGAGTGCATGACCTCACAAATGTGCTTCTGGAAGAATGGTCAAAAATCTCCATAGACACACTTCTAAACCTTGTGGACAGCCTTCCCAGAAGAGTTGAAGCTGTTATGGCTGCAAAGGGTGGACCAACTCAATATTGAACCCTACGGACTAAGACTGGGATGCCATTACAGTTCATGTGCGTGTAAAGGCAGGCATCCCAATACTTTTGTTAATATAGTGTGTGTGTACACATGTTTTTGCTGGGAGCACTGTATCTTTTTATCTCTTCTAGAGGAGAAAAAAAGTGAAAAAAGTGTGTGATAAAAGTAGAAATATTAAAGTAGAGCTATGGGCAAAACTTTTTTTTTCAATTTTGACAGAGTAAGAGAGGGTTATAACTCCTGTAAGGCTTATTTTTGCCATCTGTGTCCTATTGGGGACATTTTCCTTCACTTCCTCTCCTATAGTCAAAGCAGGCAGTCAGAGGAAATCCCTGCAAATTAGGGGAATCTCTTGGGGCCCCCATGGTCACCAGAACTAGCGTCTCCTATAGGAAGATTTCCCCTCTATTACTTTTCTGGGGACAGCACAAAATTTGGGATTTTCTTTTACTTTCACTTTCAATGAAAATGGTAAACAGGACAAATGCTGTAGTGAGGGTGAATCTCCTAATGGGGGCTAGGACAGCAATAAAAATGTAATAGGTGTTCTAGTCTTTGTCCCCTTTATTCAAAACTAAAACAGGTTTCGCCTTTAGTTATACTTTAGGAAAAAATATATCAGGGTTTTTATCTAGGTTAGTGTCAAGGTTAGGGTTAAGGTTGAGGTGAAAGATCAAGGTTGGAGTCAAAGGAAAGGACCAAACCCTAACCATAACCCTGATCCTAATGCTAACCCTAACCCCCAACAACAACCACCTAATCTTTACCCTAACTCTAACCCTAACAAAGAAACATCACACAATAGGCATCATCATGGCCTGCCATCTTTCCAGCCACAGATCCCACGCCAGCTTGCGTTCCCGCCTGGTTACGGCTCCAGGCTGCAGCTCCCCCCACTGGTCAGCTCACCCAGTGATGACCTCAGAGCACATTCATCCACGCTCCTCTGAGAATTATGGACATTCTGCTGCCTACTGGTCTGTCCAGTGAAGCCCCAATGGTGACACTCACCCATGTTCCTGGCTATCATAGCGGAGATCTATGACAATTCCATCTGCCTGTATTCTTTCACTTTTGTGAGTGCAAGCTTTTTTTTACTATTTGTGTGTTTTTAAATAAATAGATACACTTAGATGGCAGCCCCCTCTTTTTGCTTTTTATTAAAGCGGAGTTCCACCCAAAAATTTTACTTCCGCTTTAAGTGTAGGTGACCCCTTGACATGCCACATTTGGCATGTAATTTTTTGGTGGGAGTAGGTGTACCCTGTTTTTACAGGCACCCAGCTCCCACTTCCTTCCCTGGCGCCGCGGCGTCAAAAGGAAGATCACCTCTCCCCCCTCCCTCCCTGCAATCTTCTGGGACATGTCACAGGTCTCAGAAGATTGTCCGGCCAATCAAAGCGTGCATCACGGCTCGCTCATGCGCAGTGCACGGCCGGCTGTGAAGCCACAGCCGGGCACCCACAGTAACAATGCCGGTGTCGCGGAGAGGAGGGGGAGAGGAGCAGGGCTTTGTGCGCCCGCATCGCTGGCCCGTGGGACGGGTGAGTGTCTGATTATTTGAAGTCAGCAGCTACACTTTTTGTAGCTGCTGGCTTTTAAATGGGTGGAACTCCGCTTTAAGAATAACCCAGGAATCAGATACACACGACAACAAGTGATGTCACAGATGATATTGTTTTAAATTGGCTAATACAAAAAAGCCTGAGCTCTAAAAACACATAAAAACACTGTAACAAAACGTGCACAAATGCATTATAAAATGTGTGAAAAAAAAATGCAAAAACACAATGCTCAGGTGTGCATGCAGGCTAAATACGAGTACCACTCGGTGCAGTGTTCAGCCCTGTCCAGCTACAGAGTATTTCAGCCTGGCATAGACTTTGACAGGCTGCAGGCAGTGGAGCTCGTCACAGCACCCCGTGTCAAACTAGGTTAGCACACACGCCCCACGTGCAAGGGTCTTAAAAAATAAATGTGTCTGAAAATCATCAGGCAGTACTAATAAAGACAAATATTCTAGCAGCATTACTGAACTGTTGCAGGCTCTCATACCTTGTGTTGTAAAATTTCTGGGGCTGATTATTGAAAAATTTATTTAAAATTAGGCTATTCATTGTAGATGAAACAAGGGATCTGGTCACTGTGGGCAAGAACTATATATCCTTCAGATTTTATAGCTTTTGGGTTTTTTTTTATAACCAGTTGAATGAGTCATTGATTTTTATCCAGAATACCCTGCAAAAGAAGCTTTGGAGGGCTTGGTGGTTCAAGGCTGCTGGTTGAGTAGCAGCGCTCTGGAACTGTGTACAGCTCCAATCCTGTTTTCTCTTTATGCTAATAACCTCAATGAGCACATAAAGGATTTCTAGGCTTCTATCCATAAACCACAGAAGCACAGCATACAAACCCCTCATTTCCCAGAAAAGGGAGTGTTTTCATGAACATAACTTCAGCAGACTCTTTCACAGTAGTGCTTATACATGAACAAGCTTTTTCCACATCTGATTATAAAATAAATCATGACTGGGCCTGTTGATAACGATACAGGTACTACTTTATAAAAGGTAAAGAAATCTATAAAATTTCTCTTGCTCAGCCCTCATTTGTTATTACATTTGGTCACTGAACAAATACTTATTCCTGTAGGTCAGCTCAACTTATATGTTTAGCTCTGCACAGTGCACCAATCATACAGTCAGTGGCGTCTCCAGCTTTCATATTTAGGGGGGGCACATGGGGGACAGGGACAAAAGTAGGGGGGCAACTATAACATGCAATTATATATATATATATATATATATATATATATATATATATATATATATATATATATATATATATATATATATATCCTGGGGCCCTTTACTACGATCCCACAATGGGCCCTTTCACATGTTCTGCAGTGAGCTCCCTTCCTACTGTATTGGGCCCCCCAGGGTGGCAGAAAACAAGAGATATATGTCACCAGCATACCAAGAAAATATAAGGGTCCAAAGCAGTGGGAGAACTATCATGGTTGCAAAGGTTGTCTTGCCACCGGGCCTGGTGTTCTGCCACTGTGGGGTTCCCCAGCCTCCTCTTGCTGTCCTGCCCCTGCTATTGACAGCGCTGGTTTGACATCTCTTGGAATTTACAGGCTGGTTCTCCTGTCCTAAGGACGGGAGAAATCCGTCTGTTTTTTCAGTAAATGAGAGTCCTGGTGGAGTCCTTCCTGCAACTCGCTCTTCTCCCTGCCAATGAGGATGCAGGGGAAGGAGCAGATCGGCGGCCATGGTTATGTGAGCGCTTGCATTATGCAGTGTCAGTGAGCAGAGGGAGGGGGGAGGAATCACCCGCAGGAGCTGACTGAGGACGCTCTCCCTCTTAATAGAGACGGTTATACTCGAGCGGCGGCCCGCTACGAATGCAAACAAAAAGACATTGCCTTTTTGTAAAAAAAAAATAGATATATTCTTTTTTAATTGGAGGGGCACATGGTGGGGCACAGCATAATGATGGGGGGGGGGTCAGGCCCCCCTCTGCCCCCCCCCCCATTGTTGCCATTGCATCACAGTGTAGGGAGATATGATGAGGAATAGCTTGGTATAGCCAAAACTATTAGGGACCAAGCTTTCCTGGGTTTATAGGTCAGATTTGTAGGGATTGGGAAATTGTAGCACCGTTTATTTAAAAAAATATTATAAAATATAAAAATAAATAATTAAAAAAAAGTAACACACTTGTACAAAGTAGAACTTTTATTTAAAAAAATGTATAAATGTTTAAAAATAATAAGGCATTGTTGTAACATAAATCATCAAATTAGCAAACGCAGCATCTAAAATACAATATTAAAAAAGAAAATCTTCAAGGCTGCAATCCAAAACCACTTTAGAATATTTTTATATTTCAGGACCTATGTACATAATACCTTTGCAATGGGCAGTACAATGGGCTAGACCTCCTGGGCCATGAAACACTACCCGTTTATGTTCACTCGTTTCTTTAAAAAAAAAAAAAAATAGAAAACTGTCAAAAATGAAAATGCTAGTTGTTTGGTTATCTCTGTCCTCAGTGCCAGTCTGTGAACTGGAACAACTATTCGGCTAGTGAAGACACAGGAAACTCCTGATCAGCGTACCTGTTCCAGTTTCAAGCTCCTTCCTTCACTATTTGGTGGCTTGCTGATGCTGACCTAGAACAACTATAAAGCCAGTGATGTGTTGGAACGCCTAATAAGCATATACATGTTCCAGGCCAACTTTCACATCTCTTTCCTGACAGGTCCCTTTGACATCATAGTTTCAGTATTTACAAATATTTATAGAACCTTGATCTGATCAAATTAGTTTGAATTTTTAAGAAGCTATTAATGCCAGGTTGGTACATCAAAGTCAAAGAAAATTTTGGGTCATTGCATATGTTTTCATTTTAAAACGACAGTATTATAATATAAATACAAACAATAGTTATATTTGACTATCCAATATAAGCTTACTTGAAAAATCTCCTTTCATGTTGTGAGTTCTGCCTGTCTGCTGGCCTTTTCTTTCCATAATCTCCTGAATTCCCTGCATACTTTGCAGCTTCTCCTCTGCTATTTACTTTCAAAACTACATATCCCATGGTACCTTGCTGCCTGCAACCTGTAATTTCCTGTACTGGCTCCGCCTCCTGAAACTCCTCCCTTCAGCACCTCTGTAGTTGAGAAGGCAGGCTCTGAGAAATGTGTGACACGGTAGTGAATACATGTCACAAAGTACGTTTACAAACTTCAAGATCGTTCAGATTAATAGGAGTAGTTTAGAAAGAATTGAAATACAACGTGCAAATGAATTTATGAGTTAACATTTTGACCATAGACATGCTTTAAAGCTTTTTATAAACTACAACTCTGAATTTGTTTTAGGCCTCACGCACACAGGATGTTTTACTAACTCTCCTAAACTCCTTTCCTCCTGGCAACAGAGTTTTAGCAGTAAAAAAACACTTGACGCTTGTACACGCATGTATTGTGCTTAGGTGTGTCAAGCACCTGGAAGTTAATTCAATTTATTGGCCAGAATAATAATTCATTCTGGCCATTTAAATAAATTAACGCTTAATTGCTAAATGCACCTAGCGATTGGGCGCGTTTCGGCTCTTCAAACTTTTTTTTCTACCAAAACTCTGCTGCTCGTGCGCTCACTTGTTAGGGGGTTCTAAACACCCCTGCCTCTAAACTCTTCTAAATGCCTATGAGTGCATTGACACATAGGGGTTTATTTACTAAAGCTGGAGAGTGCAAAATCAGTCTCACTTCTGCAGAAAAACCAATCAGCTTCTAACCTCAGCTTGTTCAATTAAGCTTTTGCAATAAAACCTGGAAGCTAATTGGCTTCTATGCAAAAGTGAGACTGATTTTGCACTCTCCAGCTTTAGTAAATAAACCCTATAAGCTAACATGCTGGGGCGTTTAGAGTCAAGAAAAAAAATGGCTAAAGTTCCCTAGGAGCAGCAGAAAAAATGTCTAGTGTGCATGAGGCCTAAATGCCTGTTTGTTCCTCTGTACTGTGTGGGTCTATTGGAAGTGTTTTCATAATTATCAGCCAGCTGTGGCAGCTGCAGAGCACTAATGAGGAAAGCTGCTGGGCCTGCATCCCTTTAGACATGTTCCTATTGGAAATATCTCACCAAAAATTACATTTAGACTGCTTTCACACTGAGGCGCTTTACAGTCGCTATAGCTCTAAAAATAGTGCCTGCATGGCGCCTGTAAAGTGCCTCTCCTCTCACTCGGTTCGCTTGCAGGACGGTAAAAAAATTCCTGCAAGCAGCATCTTTGAGGCGCTGTAGGAGCGGTGAATACACCGCTCCTAAAGCGCCCCTGCCCATTGAAATCAATGGGCAGTGCCGCCAAACCACCGGCAAAGTACCACTGCAGCGCCGCTTTGCGGGGTGGTTTTAACCCTTTTTTGGCAACTAGCAGGGGTTAAAAGCGCCCCGCTACCGGCCGAATAGCGCCGCTAAAAATAGCGGCTCTTTACTGCCGACGCCCCCAACGCCCCAGTGTGAAAGCAGCCTTAAGTTGCAGGGGATGCCTGAAATCTGACTTGTATCTTAGGCAGACTTCTGGGAAAATTGGTGAGCCAATCACACAAGCAGGAAATTATGTTTCTGGGGAGTGGCCAGTACACATTCTGTGTACAGCAGTGGTCATCAACCCTGTCCTCAGGGCCCACTAACAGACCAGGTTTTCAAGATAATTGAAATACATAACAGGTGATATCATTTGCTGCTCAGTGATTGCAGTATTCTAGTGTGCATCTCCCCAAGGTAATACATAAAACCTGGCCTGTTAGTGGTCACTGAGGACAGGGTTGATGACCACTGGTGTACAGAACAACTCCAAGTAGCCATATTGCATTGCATTTTCAGAAAATTACAGCGGCTGCAGATTAAAAAAGGAAAGGTCATTTTTCATAACATTCAATTACAATATGACTTGCGTCGCAATTGTATTCTGTATATTATTTTTTCTTTATTTGCTATTTTTTTCCCCCACAAAGGTGGAGTCACCCTTTAAGCTTTGACTGAATCTAATTGGCTACCATGAAGAGCTGCACTAGATTTCACACTCTTCAGTTTTTGTAAACCAACCCCACTGTGCTTTCATCATACAACACATATATGTGATGCTTCAAAAATATTTGTAGACAGCATCTGCCAGCAAAATAAATGTTCTACCTTTCAGATACAGAATCCTGGCAACTAATGCTAGCCATAAACACATAGATTTCTACATCCAGACCAAACAGTGTGGATGGAGGAACTTTCACTACCAGCTATTGTATTCAAGTAGCTGCAACACCTTCTGTATTCTGTGACACTCCATCTGAAACATGACTGTTGTGCCAAGTTAACATAAGTGAAGAAAATTTCTGTATCTATAAGGGCCTATGTAAATATGTCTCATTAGAGCAGCTGAGTCCCATCAGTATTCCCTCATACTCAGTATGAGGTCCATGAAGAACGCCAACAGAGCACCTGCTGGGGGATACCTGATTCAAAGCAAATTACTAGCAGGTGAATTGATTTGCACTGACCTGTATACAGCCTGTGCACTGTCACCAGGCTTTCATCCTAAAGTTGACTTGTAATTAAATTGCATACTCCACAAGAATTGGTAAGGCACATATCATCACAATCAATACATAGTATCAATTCTCTGAAAAATGTGCCACATTTTGCTAAGAATAAAGTATTCTGCAGCTCTAATCTGGTTCAATACATTTTTGGCTACCAATAACTACTGCAGAGTGTTTATTACTTCATATCACCCATATTCACAGATAATTACAGACTACACTAAGGTGCCAAACTACAGTATGCTTTGTGCACGCATTTTCATACATTGAGATACACTGCATTAAGCCGGCCTATTCATTTTGAAAGAGCTGACAGCACACCAACGCATGAAAAATGTTACCCCCATAGTTTTTTCCATCACAGCACACTACAACATAGATGGAACTGGCAGAGTGTGATGGGATACTATTTAAAATATATGGCACTGCACTTAGTTGTAAGTGTAATGCCCTGTACACACGATCGCACATTCCGACAACAAAATCCATCGGATTTTTTCCGACGGATGTTGGCTCAAACTTGTCTTGCATACACACGGTCACACAAAGTTGGTGGGAAATTCCGAAAATCAAGAACGTGGTGACGTACAACACGTACGATGAGCCGAGAAAAATTAAGTTCAATAGCCAGTGCGGCTCTTCTGCTTGATTCCGAGCATGCGTGGCACTTTGTGTGTCGGAATTGTGTACACACGATCGGAATTCACGGGAACGGATTTTGTTGTCAGAAAATTTTAGAGCCAGATCTCAAACTTTGTGCGTCGGAAATTCCGATGGAAAAAGTCTGATGGAGCCCACACACGGTCGGAATATCCGACAACAAGCTTCGATCGCACATTTTCCGTCGGAAAGTCCGATCGTGTGTACAGGGCATTAATATGTATTGAGGTAATATGCATTAAAACTGGTGTTACAAAAACTCATTAGGTTGAATGGGCCCTAAAAGTACCAAAAGACATGAGCTAGCACTAATTTGCCTAGATTCACTCATGATCTTAAATGAATGCTATTATTTTTATAAAGTATAATCTATAACATTCGGTAAACTCACAATGTGTGGTTCATTTTTGAAATGCTAAAGTCTAGTTATAAAAAATAGGTACAAGCCTGCTAGGGTTATCCTTGCTTAGGCCCACAAACTGTATGTCTCTATAGGCCCTTTCACACTGATCACACTGGCTATTGAACTTAATTTTTGATCCATTTTTCAGTTTAAAAAGTGTGAAAAAAATGCATCCCTTTAAATCCTATGGAACTCTTCACAACGGTCAGTTGTGTTTTTGGTTGCTTTCACACTGCTCCATTGCAAAAGCGCAGAATCCTCTTTTTTATTTTTTTTTTACTGAAAAACGAATCAAAAACTGATCAGTGTAAAAGGGCCTGCAACACAGTAGGCCTGGGGAGAGGTCTTTCACATTATCCTAATTTTGCTATTAATGTGCGATATACAATTTTCCAGGCATGAACAATTACTGTATAATCATAAAATGGATAGTGTCAAATAATTAATCAGTGTTGATCACATATAAAGTAAATACACAATAATGCTTAATCATCAGATGTGCCAGTGATTAGTAGAAACCCGTGCTGGTTCCATGAGCCAGACACCAAACATAAAAAACATAAAACTTTAAAAGTCCATAAAAAAATGTGTAGAAAAATAGTGAAGAAAACATCAACAGAGTTCAAAAGGGGTGATGCATGGCCAGATGGTATTCACAGAATTTTAGTCGCACCAAATCTGGCGAGTGGGCAGAAGTCGCACCAAAGTCGCACCAAAACTGATGAGTGGGCAGAAGGGAAACCACAAGTGTGCATAGATTGTACATCAGTGCCAGGGCCAACACCAGGAGTAGAGGAGGCTTACCGGAGAAAATTGACCTGAAATGGCGTACGCCAGACAAGTCAAAAAAGCATAATAACCACTGGTTCTGGGAAATGCGTCTTGTCAGATGTCATCAACAGATGGTGGAAAGAAAAAGGGGGGGTCCGCACGGCTTCCTCTCCCATAGGTAATCCAGCATAAGCCAAACGCCAAACGTGTTTTCTCCGGTAAGCCTCCTCTACTCCTGGTGTTGGCCCTGGCACTGATGTACAATCTATGCACACTTGTGGTTTCCCTTCTGCCCACTCACCAGTTTTGGTGCGACTTTGGTGCGACTTCTGCCCACTCGCCAGATTTGGTGTGACTAAAATTCTGTGAATACCATCTGGCCATGCATCACCCCTTTTGAACTCTGTTGATGTTTTCTTCACTATTTTTTTATGGACTTTTAAAGTTTTATGTTTTTTATGTTTGGTGTCTGGCTCATGGAACCAGCACGGGTTTCTACTAATCACTGGCACATCTGATGATTAAGCATTATTGTGTATTTACTTTATATGTGATCAACACTGATTAATTATTTGACACTATCCATTTTATGATTATACATTTTTTGGTAGTATTCACTATTTTTATATGTCTTTATTGTAATACACACGGCTGTGGATGTGATATATAGCGCCACACTTTTGTTTCTTTTATTTTTTTCTGCCTTGAGTCTATAGGTGTGTTGGCTGCTTTTCACTTTCTTTCTAAACGTAGCGCTGTACTTAAATTTTATTTTTGCTTTTCATGAACAATTACTGTAGAAGTGTATAAGTCCTGTTTGAGCAGTGGGCAGTTTTCAGCACCTTAGAAGTATATGCTGCACCAAAAATAGAAAAAGCACAAAATAGTTATGATAATGTAATGTATGGGGCACTCTAATACAGGAGGTGTGTTCCTGGCCAGATCACCAGGTTTAAACAGAGGGGGAAAAAAGCCTAAAAAAAGAAACCTAACAGAGCCACCATGTCTAAGAATTAGTAATCTGCAATATTTTTGAGATTTTAGCTTAGTACTGCTTTAAATAATACTCACAAGGGTATACTAATTATTAAAAATTAATTTTAATATTTATATTGGTCATTCAGTTCATGTTAATATATTTTTAACATGGATGGAAATATCTGCTGTACAATATACCAGCACTGAAGCTGAGAAAGGAGAAGGGGCCCACGCTAAGTAACTAACTGTAAAAATTGAAAGGAGGGGACCCATTTGGCATCTTTTTAGCTGGAGAAATCTGTTTTTTTGGTCTGGCGCTGACTTTAAAATACTATACAAAATGGCTGAACACTTGCAACAATTAGTTTTGTCAGCTGACTGTTTCAATCAATGAAATTCAATCAACTGTAAGAAAACTTCCTAAAATATATACTATAAAAGGCATTTTTGGTAAAAAAAAAAATACATACAATATGCAGGATTTCTTAAAATAAAACAGACATGAAATCAATAGTACACAATAGAAAAGGTGTTCCTTTAGAAGGGGTGTTGGAAAAAGATTAAAGAGCACATGTAACCTCATCACAACTGTTTATAAAGTAGAAACCCATCCCAGAATGATGGGTTACTGAGACCTCCTGCATCTATTTTTTTCCTAGTGGCTATGGATAAAATCAGGTAAACTAGCCCCGGGATGTGATAAATGTATAATGTTGCCAGTCTAGGGGCTCTTTTAAAGTATAAGTCTAATCAAGAACAGTTTGTATTAGTTTTGTTTAGAGGGGGAAGTGGTAGAACATCTTTCAGAGTTATTTTTTGCTTTCTGTGAGCCCACTGGGAAGATTACCCTTCCCATCCTAGTTACCAATGCCACCCAGGACAGGAGGTAGCTTATAAATTTCACATGGATGACAACGACAACAATAAAAACTTAAATAAAAAAATGAAATTTCACACCAGAGGAGTGAACCTGAATGACAAAAGGTAGACAGATCAATTTTGATCATGGATGTGTTTATTGTTTGTAGAGGTATATAGCCAACAGATTTTGGGTAAATTACAATGTCCCCTTCATCAGGACTCTTTGTATAGAAATAATGTTCCTGAGGCAAAACCAAGTGACAGTAAAACAATATAGAAAGTCCATTTGTATACTAGGCAGATTTGCGAAAAAAACTTAGATCACAGAGAACATCCATCTATAGGCAGGACTGCTGTCAACATGTTGATATTATCTGTGGTCCAAATCCTTTGTGCAAATCTGTTACTTATACAAATTGACTTATATATTACTTATTTTTTGACTGACTCTGGAACGCCAGTTCCATACAAAAGACCTTTTACAAAGGGGATGCTGGAATTGAAAAAGATTGTCTATACACCTCTATGAACACATCAATGATCAAGATTGATCTGCTTGCCCTTTGACAATGAGGTACTCCTTTCTAGTGTGGAATTAAGCACTTGCTAGGCTTTATTTAGATTCTTCTCACTTATCACAAGTATCTGCACCGGTGCGCTAATCTCTAAAGCAAGCTTCCTGGTATCTTCCTACTTTGTGATGGAACCAAAATATATCTCTACTTCTTCTAGCAACAAAAATCTGATTCTGATTACTCAGTTGTATCAGAAAAAAACAAACAAACAAAAAAAACAAACAAACAACATAAAATGATACTTTTTACATACTCAGTCCACTCTTGGCTTAGCTTGGCACAATGTAAATATGCATATCTCATACCTGATGGGCCACGAAGGAAGCTGACAATCACCTAAGTAGTTGGCACTACTACAGTCATGGTGCAATCTTCTGGGTCCTGTCAAGGTTCTGTGCAAGTGACCTCTCTTCTGCACACTAACCTTTGGGGATCACTTGCTTAGCACTGCCAAGATTTATAGAAGGCTTTGTATTTTTGAATACAAAGAATTCTCTGACTGGATGGGGTAGAGAAGGGTGGCGACATCATGATCTCCACCTTATCCAACCGGGGAATGCAAGACCTTTTATGAATGTTAGCATTGTCAAGCAAGTGACTCCCTGTGGTTAGTGTGCAGAGAGGAAGCCATTTGCATGGGACCTAGAAGATCCTGACTATCACTTTAGTAGCACCAAATACTAGAGTGATTGTCAGCTTCCCCCTGAGGTGCATCAGATATGTGATATGCATACTTAACAATGTGCCAAGCAAAGATCATAACTGGAGTTCACCTTTAAGAAGTTACCTATTGTAGCAAGGAAATTGAAATAGTAGGCGATCTCAGTGAACAGACTCAATTTCTGTTACCCAGAGTAAATAGTAATATTCTCTATTCCTCCTCCCATTGTTAAATAAGGCCCAGTGTTTCTGTTCTAGTTAAAGAATTCATATAGCCAAAAGAGGAGATATAAGAGTGACTATAATGATATTACTTCTCAACTGGGCTCAGTTGTTCAGTTACGTTCCTGTTAAATGCAGTATACTTTCTGCTACATGCACTATTTTACTCAGCTGTATACAGGGATTATTCACCTTGGTGGTTTTAAAGACCAGCTCAAAGACATTTTTACTGTGCACCTGAGACAATGTCTGACATTATCAGACAGTCGTCATACATTAAAATCGGTTTTGAAAGAGATGATGCCATGATATGACACTTCCTTGTATGTTTCTAACCTATATATTACTTTACTGCAGGAAGGGCATAGACAATTTCCCTGAAAGAGGATATTTGTTACTAGACATACATAGTAGTTAGGCTTTAACATTTGGTGTAGTATCAATGATAAATTTGCAAAACTGGTTGACAGGCATTAGCAGAAGAGTACATTCAGGTTAAGTCAGAGACTAAAGCAGTCATATAACAGTGCGTATTCTAGTTCCCGCCACCATTTGTGAAGGTTTTTTCAGTAATTTTTAAGTTATATATGAGTTCCATTATGCTTCATTTTGTTGCTTCATTCTCATGAGTACCACATGATTTTTCTTCTTTCTGTTATATAATATACAAGCAATAACTGTGCAAACAATGGCTATGCAACATAAAACTATTATTGCAGTCACAACACCAACCAGCCTGTTTCCACGAGATTCCCTGTCAGGTGGAGTGTATGTTGGTACAAAACCAGAGCCATTGTCTGAATCCTCTTCTAGTGTTTCCATTGTGGGCTTACTTTCAGAGAATTCTGTCTGTGGTTTTGTTACGAATGTCAGAGTTGTCCTTTCTTGATTTGGTGGTGCAGTAAATTTGGCAGGCTCATGAGCAGTGCTGGTTTCGAGCACTGATGTGGAATGGTCCATATCTGGGGAAGTTGTAGACACCAAAGATACTAATTGCTGGTCACTTAGTTCAGCTACAGCCACGCCTGTATAGGGTGGATTAGCACACACAACCCGGTTGTAGTTCCCAAGTTTGTTTAGGTTATGGGCTATCCAGGTCTTCAGAGGAAGAAGGTGAAGGTCACATTTCCATGGATTACTTTGAAGTTTTACCTCATCTAAATGCACAACATTATCAAAAATTCCCTCTGGAAGCCTCTGCAATGAATTATTATGTAGCTGTATGGTCTTCAGAGTGTCCATATTTCTAAAGACACCTGCAGGAAGATGTTCAATCTTGTTGCTGTGAAGAGATATGTTCTCTAGCTTGTGTAAATTCTGAAGGACATCTTCATGTAAAGTTGTAAGTACATTGGTATGCAGCGAAAGTTCCAGGAGCGCATCTAATCCTCTAAAAGCTGCCGAAGAGATGGTGTGAATCTGATTTTTTGATATAATAAGTAGTTGTAGTTGGGTTAGATTGAAGAAGATATCATCTACTAACTCTTCAATTTTGTTCTCATACAACCAGAGCTCCTTTAGTTTTGGCAATGGCCCAAACACTCCAATGTCAATATGTTTTATTGTATTTTCAAATAATGTAAGTTTGGACAACTGTGGTGTGTGTGCAAATAAACCCTGTGGCAATGAAGTGATCTTGTTATTGGATAGGTACACTTTTTGTAAATCAGGGTTATTCAAGAATAAATCAGTAGATATTTGACTAAGCTGATTGTTTTGCATTGCAATTTCTTGCAAACTTTTAACTGAATTCAGAAGTCCTTCTGGAATTTCCTTGAGCTGATTTTCGTAAAGTCGAAGAGTCTGAAGTTTAGTGACTTTTTCCAAAGCTCTGGGATGCAAGCGAGTGAGATTGTTTTTGGCAATATTCAGTTTGGTGAGAGCACTCATTTGATCAAAAGCACCTCTTGGTATAGAACGAAGATTGTTTCCCAAAAGGGACAGCTCTTTCACATTCATTAGCGGAGAAAATAGTAAAGGGTGAATCTGTGCTATCATGTTGTTTGAGAGAATAAGGGTTTCCAGCTTCCCCAGGTCTTTAAACAACCCAGCTGGCAAATCTTGCAATTTATTGTTAAACAAGCTGAGAAAACGAAGGGACATGAGGTTGTTCAATGCATTGGGACCTATAGTGGACAATTCCCCCTTCTCAATTTTTAGGGCCAGTAGTGCTGTCATATTTTCCAAAACACCATCTTGTAGTTCTGTCACTTCCGTGTTTACAATCTGAAGGCTCCTAATGTTCTGAGGAATAGAGCGTGGTATCTCTACAATATCACTTCCTGAACAATCTACTTGTCCTGCTTTAAGACATTTACATTCTTTAGGGCATTGGCCACAAGTGAGATGGATGATAATAAAGATCAAAATTCCACTGATGTGCCAATTCGACCTCATGATATCTGGAGGAAAAAAGGGAAAGGATAAAGTTCATTTTTTTTATTTGCTCATTCTATAACATCATAAATAGTCAGTTAACATTAGTCAATAAAAAATATTAATCTGCTTTATGTGGCTTTATGTCCTTTGCATGTGCTCTTCCATATGTGTGTTATACAGTATGTAATGATTTGTTGATGAGTAACTGGAGGGAGCTCTCACTGGAGTAGTGCAATGATTTTGCCTTTCTGTTAATACTGTTATTATACACATACAGTGGGGACAGAATGTATTCAGACCCCCTTAAATTCTTCACTCTTTGTTATATTGCAGCCATTTGCTAAAATCATTCAATCAAGTTCATTTTTTTCCTCATTGATGTACACACAGCACCCCATATTGACAGAAAAACACAGAATTGTTGACATTTTTGCAGATTTAAAAAAAAAGTAAAAAATGAAATATCACATAGTCCTAAGTATTCAGACCCTTTGCTGTGACACTCATATATTTAACTCAGGTGCTGTCCATTTCTTCTGATCATCCTTGAGATGGTTCTACACCTTCATTTGAGTCCAGCTGTGTTTGATTATACTGATTGGACTTGATTAGGAAAGCCACACACCTGTCTATATAAGACCTTGCAGCTCACAGTGCATGTCAGAGCAAATGAGAATCATAAGGTCAAAGGAACTGTCTGAAGAGCTCAGAGACAGAATTGTGGCAAGGCACAGATCTGGCCAAGGTTACAAAAAAATTTCTGCTGCACTTAAGGATCCTAAGAGCACAGTGGCCTCCATAATCCTTAAATGGAAGATATTTGGGACAACCAGAACCCTTCCTAGAGCTGGCCGTCCGGCCAAACTGAGCTATCGGGGGAGAAGAGCCTTGGTGAGAGAGGTAAAGAAGAACCCAAAGATCACTGTGGCCGAGCTCCAGAGATGCAGTCGGGAGATGGGAGATGGTTGTAGAAAGCCAACCATCGCTGCAGCCCTCCACCAGTCGGGACTTGTAGAGTGGCCCGACGGAAGCCTCTCCTCAGTGCAAGACACATGAAAGCCCGCATTGAGTTTGCTAAAAAAAAAACACCTGAAGGACTCCAAGATGGTGAGAAATAAGATTCTTT
Organism: Lithobates clamitans; assembly: GCA_037952925.1. Lineage (NCBI taxonomy): Eukaryota > Metazoa > Chordata > Amphibia > Anura > Ranidae > Lithobates > Lithobates clamitans. Next base: position 1,234,559 of record JBBGZY010000527.1, read on the forward strand.
GGTCTGATGAGACCAAGATAGAACTTTCTGGCCTTAATTCTATGCAGTATGTGTGGAGAAAACCAGGCACTGCTCATCACCTGTCCAATACAGTCCCAACAGTGAAGCATGGTGGTGGCAGCATCATGCTGTGGGGGTATTTTTCAGCTGCAGGGACAGGACGACTGGTTGCAATCGAGGGAAAGATGAATGCGACCAAGTACAGGGATATCCTGGACGAAAACCTTCTCCAGAGTGCTCAGGACCTCAGACTGGGCCGAAGGTTTACCTTCCAACAAGACAATGACCCTAAGCATACAGCTAAAATAACGAAGGAGTGGCTTCACAACAACTCCGTGACTGTTCTTGAATGGCCCAGCCAGAGTCCTGACTTAAAACCCAATTTAGCATCTCTGGAGAGACCTAAAAATGGCTGTCCACCAACGTTTACCATCCAACCTGACAGAACTGGAGAGGATCTGCAAGGAGGAATGGCAGAGGATCCCAAATCCAGGTGTGAAAAACTTGTTGCATCTTTCCCAAAAAGACTCATGGCTGTATTAGATCAAAAGGGTGCTTCTACTAAATACTGAGCAAAGGGTCTGAATACTTAGCACCAGGGCTATTTTTTAGCAGGAACGCGGGGGAACATAGTTCCGGCACCTCCACCACTGAATGTATGTAATGGCAAGGAGTGCTGGGTTGTACTACAGTGTCTATTGATGCTGGCGGTTGATGGATCTATTGTTGCTGGAGGGGATTTATTTCTGCAGAAGGGTTGATTGGGTAGGTCTATTGTTGCTGGTGGGGGATATATTGTTGCTGGGGTGGGTCTTATGTTGCTGGGGATCAGTTGTCACTGGGAGGGATCTACTGTTGAGGGAGCAGTCTATTATAGCTGGCTGCTAGAGGGTATATTATTGCTGGGTGGTATTTTGTTGTAGGTAGTCCATTGTTGCAAGGGGGGGGGTCTATTGTTGTTGGCTGTGGGGGGTCTATTTTACTGCTTTTCTTGTTATCAATAACAAATTCCATACAGATTACTTAGTACCACAATTGTTACTTGGTTCTGTATTCTCTAAAAGGAGCAGTGCTGGGAGGTGGGTAGGGGGTGGAACCAAGGACTGGTGCTCAGAGGTTTGTAGGGGCAAAGACAATGGGTAACTCCCAAAAGGGGGAGTTCCTGCACCTATTCTCTGAGAAAAAAGCCCTGCTTAGGACCATGTGATATTTCAGTTTTTCTTTTTTAATAAATCTGCAAAAATGTCAACAATTCTGTGATTTTCTGTCAATATGGGGTGCTGTGTGTACATTAATGAGGAAAAAATTGAACTTAATTGATTTTAGCAAATGGCTGCAATATAGCAAACAGTGAAAAATTTAAGGGGGTCTGAATACTTTCCGTCCCCACTGTATGTCCCAACTTTCTGAAATAGAAAAGAGTGACACCTTTAGGGCTCATGCACACTGCAGACAAAAAAAACTGCTTTTACAGGCATTTAAGCTCGTATTTCTTGTGCTTTTTTGCACCTTTTGAGCTTTTTCAATCTTTTGTGAGATTTTTTTTTCACAAATCCTCCCCTCAGCTAATTTTTCTATTTTATTTTTTCAAACTTTTCACACTTTTTACGCATTTTTGGGTGCTTGGGTGTGTTTTCTGCTTGAAAACGCTTCTAAAAAAATATGAGTTTGGAGGGGTTTTTCTTCTGCCTGTAAGCTCATATGTCTGTAAACTCCTGAAAAGCCATAGTGCATAGACAACACATTGGCTAACATGGAGGGGAGTTTCCAGGCAGAAAAAAAATAAAGGTTCAAAAAAGTTTAAAAAAGCCTATAGGAGCAGCATCTTTGAGCTTCTTTGAGATCCAGTGTGCATGAGCCCTTAAAATTAGATTTTAGCCACACTGCTTTAATGAGTCAGTTCAAAGATTCGCTTAATGGGAAGGTGCAATAAAGCACAACCAAAACCAGTTCTAAAACTGCAAAGCAAGATACAACCTGCAACGAGCAAAACTGTGTGACCCATGCACATGCATAATTACATATGACGTGTAGGATAATATTTTGTAAAATCTGAACATTTCCATATGATCAATAAGCTGATCTATTCTGTAAGATAATTTAAAAAGTATTGTAAAGACTATTTTTTAGAGTATCTAGCATTGGGATGATTACACAGGTAATGTTAGATTTCCCTATAACACCATGAAAGGTTTCATGACTTTTGTCAGTGGATGCCGCTAAGAGCTCTCCTTGATGGAACTCCAAAAGGTTTAAACAGACATGAATACACCCTCCACCGATCAGTGATCATTTTTATATGTGATCTATTCAGCTTATGAACAAAGCAGTGCATAGCCAGAGAACAAAACTTCTGCTTTAGTATATCCCCAGGACCCAGTTATTTCCTCTTTGGGCTCCACCATCCTAACTCTTGCAGAACACAGAAGGTGAAGCTAAGCTGTCAATCACAGCCTTCCCTTCAAAAGACCTCTGAGCCTCTCCTGTGACAGTCACAGGTCATTGCTGTTTGCAAACATCAATGGCCAGGGAGGGAGAGGGTAGAAATGGAAATTGCTTATAGGTTGGTTTTTTACAAATGTTAACATTTTCGCATCAGTAAGAGTAGTGTTTAGCTTTTCTTGGCTCTACTTTCAAGAAAAAGCTGATGTAGCAGATTATATAGACACCGCTATGTTTACATGCTTGGATAGTGGAAATATGACATTAGCAGTTACGACAGTCATATTACTACTATTTTTAAGAAAAAAATTGATTTTTTTTTATTCATTCTGACCCACTGTATAAATACTTTGATTTTACTTTTCCTGTTTGAAAAAAGAATTGTAAAACAAATAAGCATAGGCATTAAAGCAGAATACAAAATAATAAAAAAATATCTCTTGACACATTACACGTGAATACGCTGTTACAGAAGTGATCACAAAATTCTTCTTTGATTTGTATATTTTTCACTGGCTGCCATCAGATGATTTGCAGGTAGAAAGGCAGTGCACATTAATAACATTTTGTAACTGTAGCGTAACTTTCCATATCTTCCTGTAATAGTGCTTCCATATGTTACATTACCTCTAAAAAAGCCAAAAGTTCACAAGTGGGGAAGAAGCAGGCCCCTGTATAAAACTTTAGTAAAGTTTGGATTCAGATGGAGGTAGAGCAGCATGTGCCACACATATAAAGATAATCTCTTATTACAGGTACTTATATAGCACTGTCAATGTACACAGTGCTTTACATATTTTTATTATACATTCACATCAGTCCCTGCCCTCAAGGGGCTTACAATCTAAGGTCCCTAACTCGCATTCATACATCCACATACTAGGGCCAATTAACCACCTTTTACTTTCAACTGATAATTTTAACTTGGCAGTAGTCAGATAACATCTGAAAGAACAAAGCAGCAATGTTCACTCAACAGAGTCAATAGCCATGTCACACCCTGTAGCCCATAGAATGGCAAAGAAACCAAAAAGGGGAGGCCTACACAGCAACATGGTAGCTGCTCTTTATTTTAATACCTGGGATGTATGGCAAGCTCTGCATTTTATACAGAAAAGTAACACTGGGAAGGGCTTGCACTATATAATGCCGCGTACACACGGTCGGACTTTTCATCTACAAAAGTCCGACAGCCTGTCCGACAGACTTTCGGCGGACTTGCGGCGGACTTGCGGCAGACTTTCTAACGAACAGACTTGCCTACACACGACCACACAAAAGTCCGACGGATTCGTACGTGATGACGTACACCGGACTAAAATAAGGAAGTTGATAGCCAGTAGCCAATAGCTGCCCTAGCGTGGGTTTTTGTCCGTAGGACTAGCATACAGACGAGCGGACTTCGGGGTCCGTCGTAGTTACGACGTAAAGATTTGAAGCATGTTTCAAATCTAAAGTACGTCGGATTTGAGTCTAAAAAAGTACGTTGAAAGTCCGGAGAAGCCCACACACGATCGGATTACCAGCCAGCTTTAGTCCGTCAGCGTCTGTTGGACTTTTGTAGATGAAAAGTCCGACCGTGTGTACGCGGCATAACACACAACAGTCAACTGATTCAAAACACATTTCATTTGAAAAGGCAATCTTTATCAAGAGATCCCATTGCCTTTAGAGGTCATACTATTCCACTTGACATAAGAATGACACTAGTCAAGGACAACCCATCCACCAGGCCTGATCTCTCGGACACATCCCCCTAGGGGATTCCCTGGTAACAGTTTGGTTCATGTTTTGATGGCAATTCTCTCAAGCGCTCAACATCTTGCAGCTTTCATTGAATCCTATGTCCTATGAACCTTCTGTGCCTGTTGCTCAGGGTTTTCTCTTTTAAAGGTATGGGCAGTGTTGATAGCTTTTTGTACTTTTCTTTTTCCTCCATCATTTTCTCCTTTCTTGGGAACCCTCTCTGTCTCAAAGCATCACTCCCACTTTGATTGCTTTACCTTCCTTTTTCCCTGGTTTTCTTGTTGGTGATCTGGTCCTCTCCATATTTTTACAACATTCTGGACATGGCTTGTAGTGTTTTCTTTAGCTTTCTACTTACCTTTTTTATGCCTCCATGATCCCTGTATATCTGTGTAGTGGTACCCCCGTAGGGGCTGCTGGCGATTGTGGTCCGTCTCCCACCCTGCACAGCCAGGCACATGAATTTCCAGACATACAGCAGTCAAGAAATAGTCCTTGTACTTGTTTTTGTTGTTTATATTGAGGGGATTATAACTTGGATGGGGATAGGGTACATATGGGATGCCCACTTGATCAATAGGAATTCTTCAGGGACACAACTATATACATCTGGTATATACACACTTCTTCTCTTCTACCTTCAGCACAGACTTTCTTGTAGAACTACAACTCCCAGGACCAGCTAGCACTGAAATAAAGGCCTGACACGGGCTCAGCCAGGCCCAACACAAATGTCCTTTGCCGGCCCCTATGGTGTGGCAAAATATGGTAGTCCTAGTGCTAGCTGTCCCACATGGCTACTGATCCCAGCCCTCCTGGCTGCCTCTTTCCACTGCCTGTGCCACCACAGCCCTTCTTACTGGTTCTGCACCCATCCCAGACTGCTCCATCCCAGTCCTCTCAGGCATGCCTCCCAGTCCTCCTGACTGTGTGTCACTCACCAGCCCTCTTGGCTGTTCTTTGTTCCCCCTGGAGACTTGCCTGGCAGTGTTCTCCCGCTGTCCTCTTTGCTCCCAGTGCCTCCTGGCCTGGACACCTCTGTGGTTTTAGGAAGGCCCCATCCACACACGAGCTTAGGCCCAAGGTTACCCCTCCCCCAGACTGGGGAGCTCCCTCAAAGGCCACGACAGCCTAACAATCCAGCTTCCACCCGAACAACTCCTCCCCAGCTGGGCTGACCCTGAGTATTTGAGGAGGCCTACCCCTTGCCAACGCAAGTTGGGGATTGGTCAGGTCCCTCAGAACACTTCAGCTAGCTTCTCCTTGACTCCTCCTCAAGCTTCTGGAACTTTCTTCCAAGTTCCATCTAGCAGCGAGGAGTTCACCAGAGAAACTGCTGATGAGTCATCCAGCCTACCTGAGTCACTCAAACCCTGACCCAGAAAAACAAACATGCTTGGCTGCCAGCCAAGCCTGGAAATGTACCTACACTACACAAAACTCTAGCTGGGGGGTGCTACATCTGTAAGCAGCCTTTATCATTTGTTTATATTCCTTTTTCCAACTGTAGTAAGCTTTTTGCCCCCACATCCATGGTCCTACACTCACACACGCATACACATACATACATCACACAATCCCATTCACCTGTGCCTGTCATACATTGCTGCTGTACTCCAGATGCCTGGTGGTTTATGTGCAGCCAGCTGCATTATATCTCTTGCCAATAGACTTTTCTGTACTGGTTGGTTGAGGTGATCTGGTGTCCATATGCATACACAGAAGAGCTAATTGCCACGTACCCTAGGCTCCTGAGCTATTAAACTCCTCTGACGTAAATCATCTATCATTTTTCAGATTTGATATTTTTGGTATTAAAAATAAAAATAGATGTAGAACATTTATGGTCTGTAGGATAAAATTCCATACAGAAACCTTTTCAATCTGGGTTTTATCTCCTGCCATCGATACTTTTGGCTTCCTCTGGGAGACTGTTATATTGTCTCTATCATGTCAGACAAGCCAGAAGTGGGTGGAGAAGTTGAAAACTACATTAATTCAAACCACATGCTTGTCTAGTGTTAGTTTCCAGATTTATGGAACACAGACATCCTTATTTTTTGATGATATAAATAGCCCAGAGATCAGCCATTGTGTAACATGTGAGGATTAGTCGTTCGTTATGTGGAGCATCATGTATACATCCTTGATACAAATCTACACTTACGCATTGTTTTGGTTTTATGCATTGCTGGAATCAAAAATGACCTCAGATGCTAATCCAGCAGTAACAGTTGGTTCAAACAAGGTTGTTCTTAACAGGTTCATGCTGTTTGGATTAAGATATAGTTTTTTTTTTTTGGATTTCGCTGCATCTGTGAAGATGTTTTGGTCCCTTTATTACTGATGTACACTTGTATTGAGCGCATTATTTTATGAGGAGTTTTGGATGACTTATGTTATACATTATTGAGGGGTGTTAATACGACTGCACACTGGGGATTTTATCTTTATTATTTTTGCATCAGGTTTTATATGTATATACTATATTTTGTTTTAGTATTTTAAAGTTAGGCGCAGAGTGGGATTGTCATCATTAAACTATATGTAGACTTTTTATATATATTGGTGCAATATTCTCAGTTTTCCCTAATATTGTAGTCATTATAAAGCTAATAATGGTATCATTTAAATTGGGAGTAAACAGCAAACTTTTGGGCCCCTCGGAGGTTGTTGCCATAATGTGCAAGTATGCACATTTGTTGGTATGCTTATCTAAAAAAGCAATCCTCTCCAGAGCTGTAATGTCAATGTTATCCTTCCATTCTCTGCTTGTCTTCTTCCAGGTTTAGAATCTTCATCCTTTTTATTGGCTTGGCCCAGATAATGTAACTTTTTTTGCATGCGCACAGGAGTTACTTCGTCTTGGCACACAATCTTACCAAGACTGTACACTGACATACGCATGCACAGCCCAGTGTACACTTTTAGAAAAAAATGTGCTGCCCTAGAAGCTTTAGAAGCTTCTAGGGCCAAAGAAGCTAAAACCACTGGCCAAATTTCAATCCATCTATGGCCATTCCCACTCGACAGAGGTCGGTCTAATAATTGACTTCTGTTGAGCAGGACTGTTGAAAATCTTTTGTCTATTGGCGGCTTTCAGCCAATACAATGGCACAATGAGGAGGATTGCCTGTATAGATGGGGGAATCCATTTTCGACCAGCCCACTGGCCAATTGCCAAAAAAAAAAAAAAAAATGAACTGTCTATGGCCAGCCTTACACAGTTTCTTCTGCATAGGCGTGCACCCCGTGTGGTGCAGATTCCCCCTGCCCTACTCACATCCATGTTTACATACGTGTTAAAATGTTTATTTAAATATTTTATATATACGCACACATAAATAGTATCTCACAAAAGTGAGTACACCCCTCACATTTTTTGTAAATATTTAATTATATCTTTTCATGTGACAACACTGAAAAAATGACACTTTGCTACAATGTAAAGTAGTGAGTGTACAGCTTGTAAAACAATGTAAATTTACTGTCCCCTCAAAATAACTCATATAGCCATTAATGTCTAAACCACTGGCAACAAAAGTGAGTACTCCCCTAAGTGAAAATGTCCAAATTGGGCCCATTTAGCCATTTTCCCTCCCGTGTGTCATGTGACTCATTAGTGTTACAAGGTCTCAGGTGTGAATGGGGAACAGGTGTGTTAAATTTGGTGTTTGGTGCTCTCACTCTCTAATACTGGTCACTGAAAGTTCAACATGGCACCTCATGACAAAGAACTCTCTGAGGATCTCAAAAAAAGAATTGTTGCTCTACATAAAGATGGCCTAAACTATAAGAAGATTGCCAAGATCCTAAAACTGAGCTGCAGCATGGTGGTCAAGACCATACAGCAGTTTAACAGGACAGGTTTCACTCAGAACAGACCTTGTCATGGTCGACCAAAGAAGTTGAGTGCATGTGCTCAACGTCATATCCAGAGGTTGTCTTTGGGAAATAGACGTATGAGTGTTGCCAGCATTGCTGTAGAGGTAGAAGGGATGAGGGGTAAGTCTGTCAGTGCTCAGACCATACGCCGCACACTGCATCAAATTGGTCTGCATGGCTGTCATCCCAGAAGGAAGCCTCTTCTAAAGATGATGCACAAGAAAGCCCGCAAACAGTTTGCTGAAGACAAGCAGACTAAGGAAATGGATTACTGGAACCATGTCCTGTGGTCTGATGAGACCAAGATAAACTTATTAGGTTCAGATGGTGTCAAGCGTGTGTGGCGGCAACCAGGTGAGGAGTACAAAGACAAGTATGTCTTGCCTACAGTCAAGCATGGTGGTGGGAGTGTCATGGTTTGGAGCTATATGAGTGCTGCCGGCACTGGGGAGCTACAGTTCTTAGAGGGAACCATGAATGCCAACATGTAATGCAACGTCTTTAGAAGAGGCTTCCTTCTGGGACGACAGCCATGGTCTGAGCACTGACAGACTTACCCCTCATTCCTTCTACCTCTACAGCAATGCTGGCAGCACTCATACGTCTATTTCCCAAAGACAACCTCTGGATATGACGTTGAGCACATTCACTCAACTTCTTTGGTCGACCATGGCGAGGTCTGTTCTGAGTGGAACCTGTCCTGTTAAACTGCTGTATGGTCTTGACCACCATGCTGCAGCTCAGTTTTAGGATCTTGGCAATCTTCTTATAGTTTAGGCCATCTTTATGTAGAGCAACAATTCTTTTTTTCAGATCATCAGAGAGTTCTTTGTCATGAGGTGCCATGTTGAACTTTCAGTGACCAGTTTAGAGAGTGAGAGCACCAAACACCAAATTTAACACACCTGCTCCCCATTCACACCTGAGACCTTGTAACACTAATGAGTCACATGACACACGGGAGGGAAATGGCTAACTGGGCCCAATTTGGACATTTTCACTTAGGGGTGTACTCACTTTTGTTGCCAGCGGTTTATACATTAATGGCTGTGTGTTGAATTATTTTGAGGGACAGCACATTTACACTGTTATACAAGCTGTACACTCACTACTTTTCATTGTAGCAAAGTGTCATTTCTTCAGTGTTGTCACATGAAAAGATATAATAAAATATTTACAAAAATGTGAGGGGTGTACTCACTTTTGTGAGATACTGTATATACATACACTATAAAACATATGCATGTATGTTTTCGTTTTGGAATGCACAGCCCAATGCAGTAGCCTGCGCACACCTATGCTCTTCTATCATAAAAAAATCAGCATACCAGAATTTTATAAACACAAAACATTACTTCGACTTTATTACTGCAGAATAATAATTCGTTACAGAAGAGTGTCATATTTTCTTCTAGGAGGAGGCTGAGATGTGAATTCAAATATCTAGTTGTGAGTGTATATTTATTTAACATTTTAGACCATTTATTTGTCCAGCTAGTAAGGGCACGTTATTAATTTCTAGAAGGAGTGCCAAAACAATGTTTGTTTCTACCTACCAGAGGAACGATGAAACAGTTAAACCAACATTTAAACATATACTGGCACAGGAACCCACGAGAGAGTTTCCACATCAGAGTAAGATTTCCATTCATGCACTGTCTCTGAATTACCCAGATCAGTGGTTAGACTCAAGAGTTTCCAACTGCCAAGCCTGAGGCTTAATTTCAGTTCCTCTATTCAATAGCGAGCAAATGTTGCCCAGTCTGTGACCAAGGTTGGAAACTTCACCTCTGCATTCCAAGGTACAGTATGTGCTTGGTTGTCTGAAGGAGGAAAATGGCTGCATTTCAGTGGGGTGTTCTGGTTTTATTTAAAGCTGAAGTTTAATCTGATTATATTTTGCCCTCCTTGGTCCCACCTTTCCCCCCCTCAGCAACATGCCAACGATTGAAAGAACTGAAGTCCAATGAATGAAGGGGGTAGGCCAGGAACAGTAAGGCTGGGGAGGAAAGACATTGTATAATGCTGGGTGTCCTCCAGCCAGGAAATAAGGTGGGCTCTGTCTGACTTGCTGAAGCTTCTTTTTTTTTTTCCCACTTCAGTGATCACTCTTGAGAGACTTATTTCAACCTGATGTTCAAACTATGTCTCTTCTCAAATTCACATCATTGTGGTATCTTACAAAGCAAAAAAGACAAAAAAAAAAAAAAAAACACATTTTTTTATTTGTACAAAAAACTATAAAATTTATCTCGTTCTGGTCCCCCCACCTACTCCCCCCCTCACTAATTTCACCCACCTCCCCTGACTAACCATTAAATTATTCCTGCCTCACCCAGATGTTATCTCGTCTTAAGGCCCTATTCCTTCCAACATTTTCTGCCACTAGCTGTCCGAGGTTTTAAATTTTTCCCCACCCACTCCAGATATTTTTAAATGTATCTAATCGTCCTTTAGCCTTACAACTTAATAATTCCATTTTGCAGTAGTAATCTACTTGTCTGAACCACTCCCTTAAGTCAGGACCTTCACTTTTTTAGCCAATTTTTTGGGATCGATCCTTTGCAGCGTTTAATAATTTTGACGTTACTTTTTCCATGTATTGCTTTTTACTAGTGGTGGCATCATGAAATAAACAAATCAATCTGTTGTTTTCAATCTTCTCGCCCGTTATTTCTTTTACACAATTGATTACTTCTTGCCAGAATGTACTAATTTTCGGGCAGTCCCACCAAATATGTGACATTGTGGCTTTTTGTCCTAAATTTCTCCAGCATAATGGTGATGCGTCTTGATTAATTTTATGGAGTCTCTCTGGGTCATATACCCCCTGACCAGGAATTTGTAGTTCATCTCAATAGTGTTCATGTCCCATGCTTGGTTATATACTACTGAAATCATTTACTCGACTTGTTTCTCTTCCAAATTTATTTCCAATTCTTTTTCCCACTTTTCTATGAATGAGGGCCGTCCTTTTCCATCAAGATCCACCAAGATTTCATGGATTTTCGAAATGCCTCCTTTTAATATCATTGGTGTTATACAGAGTTTTTCTATCCGATTTAGTCTTTCTTCGTCTCTAAATGGGTGTGGTGATGTATTTACTAAATTATTTAATTGAAAGCGTTCCCATTCACGTAGTTTCCCACCGAATTTGATCTCCAATTCTTGTGCAAATTTCATCTTCCCCCTTCTAATTAGATCTTTAATTTGTGGACTCTTTATTCCAAGTCTACGAAATATATCTTCACCCGAAAATTTGTTCCCGTGAGGGCAGTTAGCGGTGAGTTGTGTGCCCATTTTTGTTTCCGGTGTAGTGCGTCCCAAATTCTGAATACGTTTTTAGTCAAATCGTGAGAATCCGAATCAAGTGTTCTATATTTGTTTGAAATCCAGATGTTTTTGTGAAGCGTGGTTTTACTTAAAGTGTTTTCTAACTCGATCCATTTTTTTCCTTATTTTCTTTTGGCTACTCAATCATGCGTGCTAGGATTACTGCTTTGCAATACCTAAAAATATCCGGTGCTGACAAACTCCTGTGCTGTCTTTTTCTGGAAATTAGTGCAAATTTTATTCTCGGCTTTTTATTTTGCCAAATATATTTTATCAATATTTTTTGTATAATTTTGAAAAAGCTCTGTGGGATCCCTATTGGTAACATTTGAAATTTATATAATATTTTTGGTAATATTATCATTTTAAGCGTGTTGACTCTTCCAATCCAAGAAATTGATTGTGTACTTATCTTCTTAAGTTCTGCTTTAACCTTATTTAATAATGGGATATTATTTGCACGCCCCCACCGATGCCTCACTCTCCATTTCTTTTCTTATTTTACCTTACCAACGGATATTCCCTACTTGCTGAAGCTTCTAATTCACAATGCGAGAAGCGTACAATGTGCAGTGAAATCAAAGTAAGCATTTTCAGTATAGGAACGTAGCCTGTACACTGTGAAAGACAGAATTTGACACCGGAGTTTAGCTTTAAAAGAGAAGTATGGGTTTGGTGTTTTTGCAAAATCATACTTACCTAGGTGGAGGCAGCATCGGTCCAATGCTGCATCTGTCCCCTGCCAGCTCTAACACTGAGAACCGAGCGATCAAACACCGCAGATCGCTCTGTTCTCACAGCTCGTGGAGCACAGAGCTGCTGACTGTCAGTCACAGCTCTCTGCTCTGCTCCCCCCTCAATCACTGGAGCGCTGGGCTGTGGAGGGGGCAGAAGCTGCTGGTTTAGGCTCTTAGCAGCTCACTGAGAGGCTGAGCCAGGTGCCGGTCCAAGCATGTGGGCAGATCCCAATGTGGCAATCTTGCCCGAGCCTGGACTGGCTCTGAGACGTCAGCAGACAGCGGATTTCAGCCCACTGTCTGCTGAAAATGGATCACAGGAGTGCAGAACACACTGCACTCCTGTGATCCACAGGAGAAGCACAGCCAAACAAGCTTTGGCTGTACTTCTCCTTTAAAGTAAACTGAATGCATACCAACAACTTACTGACATTTTAAAAGGGTGGTATTGTACCAAAGTATTTGTATAAAACACAGGTCATACTTCCGTTTAGACAGACAAAAACAGACCAGCAATATCTTGAGATTGCGTGTGTTTATAGATACCTAGAAAAGGTTGATATTGGCAAAAACAAAGGAAATGACCAAATCACACTGAAATCTGGCATATAGTATAATTCAACCCTCTGTAGTTCTAACCTGAAGCTGAGGCTGCAGAAAAAGGGATTGAGGAATCTATGCCCTCAATCTCTTGGTGATCTAGCCATGTGAAAGAGTGGTTTGTTCAGGCAGCTAGAGACACCTGTTACCTTATGGGGACTGAGCGGCTGTACAAACACAGCCACAGGTCCTAATATGACAGGTATGCAGGTGCTGGTAAGCAGCCCAAATGTACACTGTCTGTGTTTGGTGATGTACATCTGCACTCACATGCTTGGGGGGGGTGGGCTTTCAAGTAGGCTGTACATGGCCCCATGATTTCTAGGAGCATCCCTGGTACCTGGGCCGCAAAGTCATGCATTCAGAGCTCGAAAGAACAGCATTACTATCAATTTCTGATTAGTAAATACAAACAGAACACGTTGCCCCACTAGAGACATACACGGGGTGTATATTGATTAAAAGAGAAGAAGGTTTTTTTTTTTCCATAATCATAATTACCTAGGTGGATGCTGCATCTGTCCCCCGGCGTCTCTGCATTGAGAACTGAGCGATCGAACATCGCCGATGGCTCGATTCTCACAGCTCCCCAAGTGAAGAACTGCTGCCTGTCAATCAGCAGCTCTCCTCTCTGCTCCTCCACGCTTACTGGAGTGCTGAGCTGTGGAGGGGCGGAGTGGCCGCCTCAGGATGTCAGCGGCTCGCTGAGAGGCTGAGTCACCTATTAGTCCAGGCACCTGGCGGATCCAGACTTTATTGTCGTGATGACGATGTGCCTGGACTGATTCATGTGACCTCAGCAGAGAGAGGACTTCAGACCACTCTCTGCTGAAAACGGGTCACAGGAGTGCAGAACAAATTGCACTCCTGTGATCCATAAGAGAAGCCCAGCCAAACGAGCTCAGACTGGACTTCTCCTTTAACCTAGTCTCCTAGCTAGTCTCTGATTTATTGACACAACTGCATATTTTTCTTTAGAGCAACCAAATTCCATCATGTGTCTGGAGAGAGAAAATTGACAAACATATGACTAGTTGATATAAGCAAAATTAATACTTTTCCACTATTACAGTGTTTTTAAATAAGACACTCATCCATTAACAGGGTGGACTGTAAGTATTATAAACATTTCTCACAAGTACATTTTAAACAGATTTGTGCAAACATAAAAGGGAGAGATCAGTAAGAAAAAAATCCATTCTGGGGAATTCATAAAGAGAGGTTGATTTACTAAAGGAAAATAGACTGCCACTTTGTAAAGTGCAGTTGCACTCGGCAAAGAATACCCAATCACGTGCAAGGACAATAAAAAAAAAACAGCATTTTTGCTTGCACATGATTGGATGATGGAAGTCAGCAGAGCTTCTGCTCATTTACTAAGCTCTGGACCTACTGCTCTTGCAGAGTGCAACTGAACTTTGCAAAGTGCACAGTTTATTTGCCTTTAGTAAATCAACCCCAGTGTGCCTAAAGCATTTTTTTTTAGAATTCGGTCATACCTCCACACAACAAATGTTGGTGCGTGCCCCAGATTCATTGGGGTTTTCTGGTGGGGGGGGGACTGATTTGTACTAAAAGAGGGGATTTTGTAGGATGGAGAGTGGACTTGTGCTGGGAGGAGGGCAGAAGGTTCGCGCTGGGAGGAAGCATGGAGGATTTGCGGGGGGAAAAAATTGTGCTGGGAGGGGGATTTCAACAGAGGATGGAAGCTCGGGGGGGAGAGAATATTTGTTCTGGAAGGGGGGATTTGAGGCATAAAGATTTGTACTGGTCGGAGAAGGGAATTTGTGCATTTTTGTCTGGGGAGAAATTTTGTGGCACAAAGAGTAGATTTTTGATGAGAGGGCAAAGTGAAGAAGAAAATTGCTTGGAATTTGTATTTACTCTCTGATATGCAGCAATGAAAAGGGCAAAGTGAGGAAGAAAATTGCTTGGAATTTGTATTTACTCTCTGATATGCAGCAATGAAAAGGGCAAAGTGAGGAAGAAAATTGCTTGGAATTTGTATTTACTCTCTGATATGCAGCAATGAAAAAAGAGAACTGTCTGCATTGTGAGGAGATGCAGAGCCAGGAACTCCAGCTGGGAGATATTATGCTAAAATTGGATGTGGGAATGAGAATATAAGAATCTAATGTATAATTGGAACCACCACAGTCCCCTAGAATTATCAGTCTCTTTGGGGTGGGGAGGATAGGAGAGGTAGGGTGGGTTTGAGAGTGTGATTTGTATTTTTAAAATGGTTGGTAAAATGTGATATGATGACTACTATTTTGTATATATTTTAAAATCAATAAACTTTATAAAAAAAAAAAGAAAAAAGAATTGTCAGTCTAAAAAGATGACAGTGGTCATTTTGTGAATGTCCAATAAGCAGCCAAGTTATATGAAAAATGTATGAACTTTATTACCACTATAGACCAACCTTATCAAATAAAAGCAGTAACACTAATAATAACCTATTACTCAGCACAAGTTTTGCACACTTTGAAAATGTAGACTTTTAGAAATGTACAGTATAGTGTCTAATGTATATACAGAAACTGCAGAAAAAATAGCTGGACTTCTGCTTTAACATTTCAATTAGTAACCTCCTGTTATAGAGAAAATAGCAATTAATAAATTAATGGGGACCTATGTAGCACCCTATAGTGTGCTAGTAGTGAAGTACAGGCAAACTTATTTGACTCATGGTAAGTGTGAGTCTGGAATCTGGGTCAGGGTTTATATTGCAGGACAGGCTGGATGACTCATACAGGCAGTTCTCTAGTGCTTTCTCCTGGTTCTGGAAATTTGGAGAAACTTCTAGAAGTTAGTGGGCGGAGGCCAGGAGGGTTGATCTGCATACTTAGGGGAACTTGGCCAATCCCTAGCGTTCTGTCCTGGCAGGGTGACTGAGCCAGACCTTAAATATGGATGAGTTGTGCTAGCAGGGGAGTCGGTGGAAGATGGAGTGCTGAGGAGGCTGTCGTGGCCTAGGAGGGGTCTCCTAGGTCTAGGGGGGACCCCAGCTCCAGGCTGGGCTTGGTCTGGCTCAGGAGGATCCATTCAGCCATGCGGTTTGATTTGGATTCTTGCCTGAGAGCAGCGGGAGCAAGGAGAACAGAGTGAGTGCATCAGCACACCCAGGAGAGAGACTGCCACATGTAGCAAGCTTTCTAAAGGATAGCGTTTTATCCTGGCCCTTGGAGATCTTCAGAGCAGCCAAGAGGGATGGTAGTGCCTGCAAGAAAATGTAGCTGGGAGAAGTTCTACACAAGGAGAGGATACACTCCTGCATGCAGTTTGCCTCATCTTTTTGTGCTATTTCCAAGAGGGGCTGAGAGCTCTTAGTCTGTAGTGGACTTTTGCTATTAATCTAAGGACTGTGTGAGGAAAGGAAGGAAGCAGTTCGGGATCTTTTTATACAGAAGAGAAAGTTGTCCCCCTATTTGTTGTTCCAAGCTCCAAGTTGGGCATCCCATAAATCCCTTCACCCCATCCAATTTGTTACCCCTAATAAACATCAAACACAAAGCCAAGGGACTGACTTCTTGTGTCTGGATGAAAGCCAAGAATAGGTGTTGCCTGGCTGTGCAGGAGTAGGGGAGGCAGTCACCAGCAGCCGTTGCGGGGGTTGTGCTACACTTATGAGGATTAAATTAAAGAAGCTTTTGTTGCTGAATTGTTTTGCAAGCTCCAAGACCCCAATACTTTGTATACCACTACCATGGAACAGATATACAGAATAGGAATTCAGACTTCAGCACTGGCTGTATGTTTGCTCCAGCTGATTGGCTTATTAAATAGTGAATTGAGGATCTGGGTAACAGCCACACAGCCTGCACCTTTAATAACAAGTCAGCAATGGCAGGTCAACTACTTCTGTTTCTTGAAGGTTCACTTTAACCGCTTGCCGACCAGCCGCCACAGTTATACTGCAGCAACATGGCTCGGCTGCGCAAACCGCCGTCATGTTACATCGGTACCCTTTTTGTCCACTAGGGGCGCGCGCACCCCCCCTGCTCGCCCACGGAGCCAATAGGAGTGCCCGGCGGTCGCTATCACCACCGGGCTCCCGCGATCGCTCGGGGCACATGGAGAACCGGGATCTCTGTGTGTAAACACACAGTTTCAAGTTCTCCGAGGGGAGAAGTGACAGATCGTCTGTTCATACAGAGTATGAACAGCGATCTATCTCTTCCCCCTTCACAGTTCACTCCCCCTTTAGTTAGAACACACACTAGGGAACACAATTAACCCCTTGATCACCCCCTAGTGTTAACCCCTTCCCTGCCAATGACATTTTTACAGTAATCAATGCATTTTTATAGCACTGATCGCTGTATAAATGCCAATGATCCCAAAAATGTGTCAAAATTGTCCGATGTGTCTGCCATTATGTCGCAGTCCCGATGAAAATCACTGATTGCTGCCATTACTAGTAAAAAATAAAATTAATCATAAAAATGCCATAAAACTATCCCCTATTTTGTAGACGCTGGAACTTTTGCACAAACCAATCAACGTACGCTTATTGCGATTTTTTTTACCAAAAATATGTAGAAGACTACATATCAGCCTAAACTGAGGAAAAAAATAGTTTTTATTATATATTTTTGGGGGATATTTATCATAGCAAAAAGTAAAAAACAATGTGTTTTTTACAAAATTGTCGCTCTTTTTTTGTTTATAGCGCAAAAAATAAAAACCGCCGAGGTGACCAAATGCCACCAAAAGAAAGCTCTATTTGTGGGAAAAAAAGGACGTCAATTTTGTTTGGGTGTAACGTCGCACGACCGCGCAATTGTCAGTTAAAGCGACACAGTGCCGAATCCCAAAAAGTGCTATGGTCAGGAAGGGGATAAAATCTTCCGGGGCTGAAGTGGTTAACGTGTATCTAAAGGCAAAATCTTTTTTTTTTTTTCTTTGAATAGAGCAAGGAAGGGTCAGACCCTTTGCAGAGTTGTTACTGCTGCCTGTATTCTTATTGGGGAAATTCAACTCACTATGTGAACTGGTCACATTGTCACCAAGACAGGATGTGAGGAGAAATTCTAAATTTTAGAGTTGACATCGGAGTAGGATTTGATGGTAGATTATTCAATGGGGACAAATGTTTTGATAACAGCTGGTTAATATGGGAATTCCCTTCACTTCAATTTCCCTTCACAGGGAAATTTCCTCTCATTTCCTGTTGCATCCCTGGGACAGAAAGTGTAGGAAACCCTCACCAGTGGAATACAGACTCTAAAATAACTTGATGGGGTTTTAATAATTCCATATTCTATTGAAACTATGCAGATAAATGTATGGTGTCTGTAGGTCATGGGTCTGATCTCCCAAGGGCCTCATCCAGCCCACTACAAGATTTTACCCAGCACCACTGCAACTCTGATGTAAAATGGTGGCTCTAATGAAAGGGAAGCTCTAAGGTGATGCAGGACTTCTGATATAAAAAGGGGGACTCTGATGTGAAGGGGGGCATTCATGTGAAATGGGGGCTCTGATGTGTGGGTGGACTTTTGATTCAAAAGGGTTGACTCTAATTTGATGGGTTGATTCTGGTTTGAAAGAAAGATCTGATATGAAAGGGAGACTCTGACGGAAGGGGGGCTTCTGATGTGAAAGGGGCCTCTGATGTAAAAGTGGGGGCCTTCTGGTTTAAAATGAGGGACTCCTGATATGATAGGGGGCATCTGATTTAAAAGGGGACTCTGATATGATGGCGGGGTCTTTGGATGGGAAAGGTGGTACTTTTCATGTGAATGGAGGGGGCTTCTGATCTGAAGGTATTTCTTGTAGCATGTTTATCATTCATTAACATTTAATCATTCATTTAGAAAACAGTTTTTTTCAGCCCCTGAATATTTGCAAAATATAGAAAACGTGGCCCCGATACTGAAAAGATTGGAGACCCCTGCTCTAGGTTATTTGCTAGTGACAGGATGTAAAACAATATCTGACCTTTTTTTGAGCAATACTCTGTGCTAAGCCGGATGAAATACAATTGGTGGTTTATTCCTAGGAAATAAGCACAGTAACTGCTCTAAACTTTCTTTGGTTGTAGCTATTGTTAACAGTCCACGGGAAATAACAACCTGTAGACCACCACCTGCTGAGGAACCAAAAGTCCAAGTATGATATGTGATAGAAATTGGCCAAGCTCTAACTGGGATATACTTTTCCTTGTCAGATGTAGTCACCCAGCTCTAATTATTTTATGCAGGCATGTTTGCATGCATTTCTCACACAGTAGACATTGATATTTAATTGCCCTTTGAATTGACAAATGTTAACAGTTTACACTTTCCCCTGTTCTGTCATATTCATAATCCTGCAGTGTGCTTTTCTTGGTCAAAGCTATAAACATGAGTGCTTATCAAAAGTACAGCTGAGTAGAAGAATCCAGCCTGCAGCCTCTTATCCTCATCTGCCCTCACATCCTAACGGTCCAGTTTCATAAGGCTTCGTGAAGCTGCTGCAAGAGAAAGATTCTAATAGTTACTCCTTTTTCACAGAATAGAGCAGCACTTATACATGAACAAGTACATATAGTTCTGAGTTTTTCTGGTATGCAGGTGACGCAGGACATGCTATAACTAACTATTTTCTTCAACCCTTTCAAAAGAGGAGTTTAGCAACTTTTGGGATTTGTTCAGATGTGATCTGCTTTAATTACACACTTACTGCACTTTCCAGGGAAGTATTACAGTTATGTTGAGCCTCATCAGCCACGATTAAAATCCATTATACTGCATGTTGTGTTCAAATACTACGCTACTACTGAAATCCAAATAAAGGGGCCCAGTGCTTCATATAAATAAGATGCGGTGAAGTAATAAAACCTGCCATATACATTGTTCCTCGCACAACATTAGCAAAAGGTTTCTCTTCAAGAGCTTAGTGGCACAGGCAGCAGTATGGGTGACTATTAAAGTATAACTAAAGGCAAAACTTTTTTAGTTTTGGGTAGAGTGGATAGGGATTAGAACATCTTTCAGGTTTTTACTGTCGTCTGAGCCCCCATTGGGGAGTTTCACCCTCTCTATTTGTCATATTTTTTGTTATCACCGAAAGTGAAATAAAATCCCAAATTTTGGGTTGTCACCAAAACAGGAGTAGAGTGGAAATCTTCCAATGGGGACAGCCAGGGAACTCCTCACTTTGCAGAGATTTCCTATCACTTCTTGTTTTGGCTATGGTACAGTAAGTGAATGGAATTCTACCAAATGGGACACAGATGGCACAAAAAACTGGCAGGGGTTATAACAATTAGTTAGTAACTGCCATTTTAGTTTTACTTAAAGTGTCTTCTTTGCAGGGAGCCATTTTGGCACATTTTTATTTTGGCAACAGAGTGGCTTACAGCATGTGTCAGTGTTATTATTAGGGCCTGTCCACATCAAATGCATTTCTCTACACTGGGCAGCCTTGCTCAATGCAGCCCACTTCTTAGACAAGGCAATTTGCCTTGTATCCTATGTATTCAGTTCACACCACCATGGTACAGTGGTGTACACTGAAAAAAGTACGACACGCACTACTTTTTTTTTCAGTTCAGTATGTTGTGATGCACTACACCATATCGCACTGCAGTGCAGAATGGTGAATAAAATGTCATTATCACATTTCAAAAAAATTATATTAAAAGGTTAGACGTTGTAATGCATTGTAATCTGAGCATTGGTACTGTTTACTTTACAGTGCACACCTGCAGCTGCCCGGGATCTCCCCAACCCCCCTTATTCCTACCTGAGCCTGATCTGATCCAACAACATGCACGGAAGCAGTGGCTCTCGCTGCTGTTTCCCTGCTAATTGGGCAGATTGATAGCAACTGTCAATCAAATGCTGTGACGAGGGGAGCGGGAGGGGGGGGGGTGTTTTGGAAGGCAAAGTTGCCGGGTCTGTGTAAATAAACAGAGACAGGGCAGCCCGGGATCGAGCCAACAGTGCCTTCATGGAAAGTGGCTTTTCATGGGGGCACTCGTCACAGAGGAGGGGCCTGGAGCACCGGCGGGGACCCCAGAAAAGGAAGATCAGGGCTGCTCTGTGCAAAACCATTGCACAGAGTAGGTAGGTATACCATGTTTTTTTTTTTTACAATTAAAAACAAAACTTTAATATTACTTTAAGGTGCACCTAAAGGCCATGGTGCACATGCACAGTACGAAATGGCCAATTTCAGATGAAAGGTTTGGCGTCTCAGAGTGGGGCTACAGACTTAAAATCACCAGACATGGTGATTATGATATATTTCTTGCATCAACATCATCAAGATGACAAAGGATGTTGGAACCTCACCCCAGTAACATTTCCAGAATCTGCCCCTTCCTAATTAACTACACCACCAAATTATTAATTAGTTCCTTTGTTACCTCTTGCCTCAACCATTGCAGCTCCCTTCTACTTGACACAGTGTATACCTCCTCTTCCATCTATCATGAATGCTGCTGCCAGACTCATGCACCAACCCTCTCTATTGATCCCTTCACTGGCTTTTACTTGCCCAATGCATCAGTGAAAGTATTCACAGAGCTTCACTTTTTCCACATTTTGTTATGTTACAGCCTTCTTCCAAAATGGATTAAATTCATTATTTTCCTCAAAATTCTACAAACAATACAAGTTTGTCTGAAATCTTTGCAAATTTATTACACATAAAAAAAACAGAAAAAAAAAAATCACAAGCACATAAGTATTCACAACCTTTGCCATGACACTCAAAATTGAGCTCAAGTGCATCCTGCTTCATCCTTGAGATGTTTCTACAACTTGATTGGAGTCTATCTGTGATAAATTCAGTTGATTGGACATGATTTGGAAAGGCACACAGCTGTCTATATAAGGTCCCACAGTTAACAGTGCATGTCAGAGCACAAACCAAGCCATGAAGTCCAAGGAATTATCTGTAGATCTCCAAGACAGGATTGTATTGAGGTACATATCTGGAGAAGGGTACAGAAAAAAATCTGCAGCATTGAAGGTCCCAAAGAGCACAGTGGCCTCCATCATCCATAAATGTAAGAAGAACAACCATCTCTGTGGCACGCCACAAATCAGGCCTGTGTGGTAGAGTGGCCAGACGGAAGCCATTCCTCAGTAAAAGGCACATGACAGCCCATCTGGAGTTTGCCAAAAGGCACCTGAAGGACTCTCAGACCATGGGAAAGAAAATGATCTGGTCTGATGAAACAAAGATTGAACTCTTTGGCCTGAAAGGCAAGCGTCATGTCTGGAGGAAACCAGGCATGGCTCATCACCTGACCAAAACCATCCCTACAGTGAAGCATCATGCTGTCAGAATGTTTTTCAGTGGCAGAAACTGGGAGACTAGTCAGGATCCAGGAAAAAATTAATGCAGCAATGTACAGAGACATCCTTGATGAAAACCTGCTCTGGACCTCAGACTGGGGGGAAGGTTCATCTTCCAACAGGACAACGACCCTAAGCACACAGCCAAGATAACAAAGGAGTGGCTATGGGACTACGGGACAATGTCCTTGAGTGCCCAGCCAGAGCCCAGACTTGAACCCGATTGAACATCTCTAGAGAGATCTGAAAATGGCTTTGCATCGATGCTCCCCATCCAACCTGATAAAGCTTGAGAGGTCCTGCAAAGAAGGATGGGAGAAACTGCCCAAAAATAGGTGTGCCAAGCTTGTAGCATCATACTCAAAAAGACTTGAGGCTGTAATTGGTGCAAAAGGTTCTTCAACAAAGTATTGAGCAAAGGCTTTTTTTTTTTTCCTTTTTTTTTTTTAATAAATTTCAGGTTATCATTATGGTGTATTGTTTGTAGAATTTTGAGGAAAATATTGAATTTAATCCATTTTGGAATAAGGCTGTACCATTACAAAATGTGGAAAAAGTGAAGCGCTGTGAATACTTTCCGGATGCACTGTACATCCTGTATAATAATATAAATAATTACAATTTAGATTTCAAAGCATGATGTCCCCTCTAACCAGTATATATCCACTGTTCATTTGGCCAGGGGGCATCATGATATAGATGATTTTTTTTTTTTAGTCAAAGGGGATAGTACTACATCTGGGGGTTGGTGGAAGAAGTACGTACATTCATTTATATAGGATTTAGCATCATGTAGGTAAATCAACCATATTACTTTTTAAATAATCTTATGCAGCTGCGTATGTATGCTGTACGTTATAGATGTAAACCTCTATGTGTATATAAACATATATGCATACTGTAAAAGAAGTCTGTGTTTACCAATAGGATTTAATTAGTATAAACAAGGAATGTCTGGAAGCAAGTAAGTTAAGCGTATATAAACTTTAAAGGGCATGCTAGGAAAGTGATGGCGGCCACACACCATGCTGTAATTTGAGTCTTCGTTCTTTTTGACATTGCTGTATTTAATGTAACTGCTGGTCTACGCTGTGATTTGTTATGCACCAAAACATTATTATATTCCCCAAACATGGCACAGCTATGTATTATTTTCTTGAAGGATATTAAAATGTGCATACATTTGTTTAGACCCCCACAAGTAGGCGCTTTGATCAAGCAATTTCTAATTCATAAGGAATTTTACCAGGATGTGCACAAGTAAAAACACAACACAGTCAACCAATAACTGTACACACACAAACAAAATTTACGTAGAAGCAAAGCATGTAGAAGACTGATAAAATTTTGCTGGCCCTATGGGTCAGTTTTATTTTATTGGCCCTATGGGTCAGTTTTATTTTGTTCAACCAGTGGGTTGAACAAAAAAAAAAAAAAACTGACCCGATTTCCCCATTCACACATTCAAGATGGATGCGAGAATCCTTCCACTGAGCTATCGTATTCGGACAGGGGGGAGACCTCCTCGTCATCAGAATACACTGATCAGCACTGCCACCTTTAGCCAATGGCGGTAGTTGAGCAGCATTTATCCGACAGGGTGGTTGTACAGACATCATTTGGTAGATTGACTTCTGTACAACCAGGGTGGCTATACATGAATCAAACTTCAGCCGGTTCAGCAGGGACTTGCCGATTTCCATCCATGTATGGCCAGGCTTTAAACTTATTGCCCAACTAATACGTCATTAAAACCTGTAAGTTTGAAGCTATACATCACTGCTGTTCGGCACAACCATAAATTGATCAATCAGGCTAATAATGCTAGTATTAAGTCAGTGGAACGAGAATGCTGCAAGGTTGAGATTTGTTGTATAATTTCAACAGTACAAAAAATATGCGATATTCATGTAGAATTTTATTTTCCTACAAATCAGTGTTGCCAACCGCCAGTATTTTTACTGGCAGCCAGTAAAAAACAGGCACTTTTTTCCTGCCAGTAAATGCCGGTGACAGGAAAAGGTTGCCAGTAAAAAATATGGCTGTGATGCATGGCTTAAAACTGCGCATGCGCAGCTCTGGCCTGAAGATGGCAGTGACCATCCAAGTGCCTGCTACTGTGTGTTCGGGGGTGGATGTGGCAGAGGCAGTGCCTGAGCTTGTCGAGCCAAGGGGGGTGCCCGGAGGAAGATGTGCAGGTATGCGGGACTGGAGCGAGTCAAGCCAGGAGCAGGACTGTCAGTGCTGTTTGGACTGGAGTGGACTGAAGGGAGCACCTGGCGTGGAGAGAGACTGTCACTGTGACTCAGAAGGGGACGTGTTGTGTCCGTTAGGTGTGATCATCATCTGTGCTGCTGTCAGTGTCTCTGTGAGAGTCAAATTTCATGTGTGTGCGCCTGCCCATTCTAATTGCTTGCCCTCCTGAGTCCTGTCCCTGACCTACTTACTTACTATATCAAAAATAAATATGTTTTTTTTTTTGCCTTAAATCACATTGCAAATTGCTTGTTGTACTTGTTTTTAGCCTAAATATAGAAATTTGCACTTAAAATTGTAATTTTGTAACCTTTGGAAATGCCCTTAAAAACTTGGCTGTGCCAGTAAATTCAGTACATTTCAATCTGGTAACTCAGCAACACCGCTACACATATAAAAGGAGAGCATACAGTATCTCACAAAAGTGAGTACACCCGTCACATTTTTTTTGTAAATATTTTATTATATCTTTTCATGTGACAACACTGACGAAATGACACTTTGCTACAATGTAAAGTAGTGAATGTACAGCTTGTATAACAGTGTAAATTTGCTGTCCCCTCAAAATAACACACACAACCATTAATGTCTAAACCGCTGGCAACAAAAGTGAGTACACCCCTAAGTGAAAATGTCAAAATTGGGCCCAATTAGCCATTTTCCCTCTCCGATGTCATGTGACTCGTTAGTGTTACAAGGTGTGAATGGGGAGCAGGTGTGTTAAATTTGGTGTTATCGCTCTCACTCTCTCATACTGATCACTGGAAGTTCAACATGGCACCTCATGGCAAAGAACTATCTGAGGATCTGAAAAAAAGAATTGCTGCTCTACCTAAAGATGGCCTAGGCTATAAGAAGATTGCCAAGACCCTGAAACTGAGTTGCAGCATTGTGGCCAAGACCATACAGCGGTTTAACAGGACAGGTTCCACTCAGAACAGGCCTCGCCATGGTGGACCAGTTGAGTGCACGTGCTCAGCATCATATCCAGACGCTGTCTTTGGGTAATAGACGTATAAGTGCTGCCAGCATTGCTGCAGAGGTTGAAGGGGTGGGGGGTCCGCCTGTCAGTGCTCAGACCATACACTGCATCAAATTGGTCTGCATGGCTGTCATCCCAGAAGGAAGCCTCTTCTAAAGATGATGCACAAGAAAGCCTGCAAACAGTTTGCTGAAGACAAGCAGACTAAGGACATGGATTACTGAAACCATGTCCTGTGGTCTGATGAGACCAAGATAAACGTATTTAGTTCAGATGGTGTCAAGCGTGTGTGGCGGCAACCAGGTGAGGAGTACAAAGACAAGTGTGTCTTGCCTACAGTCAAGCATGGTGGTGGGAGTGTCATGGTCTGGGGTTGTATGAGTGCTGCGGCACTGGGGAGCTACAGTTCATTGAGGGAACTATGAATGCCAACATGTACTGTGACATACTGAAGCAGAGCATGACCCCATCCCTTCGGAGACTGGGCCGCAGGGCAGAATTCCAACATGATAACGACCCCAAACACACCTCCAAGATG
This sequence comes from Lithobates clamitans, assembly GCA_037952925.1. Taxonomy (NCBI): domain Eukaryota; kingdom Metazoa; phylum Chordata; class Amphibia; order Anura; family Ranidae; genus Lithobates; species Lithobates clamitans. The sequence goes on from JBBGZY010000527.1 coordinate 1,260,374, forward strand.
ACCACTGCCTTCCTAAAGAAGCTGAGGATAAAGGTCATGGGCTGGCCAAGCATGTCTACAGACCTAAACCCTATTGAGCATCTGTGGGGCATCCTCAAACAGAAGGTGGAGGAGCGCAAGGTCTCAAACATTCACCATCTCCGGAATGTCGTCATGGAGGAGTGGAAGAGGATTTGAGTGGCAACCTGTGAAGGTCTGGTGAACTCCATGCCCAAGAGGGTTAAGGCAGTGCTGGAAAAAAAATGGTGGCCACTCAAATATTGACACTTTGGGCTCAATTTGGACATTTTAACTTAGGAGTGTACTCACTTTTGTTGCCAGCGGTTTAGACAATAATGGCTGTGTGTTGAATTATTTTGAGGGGACAGCAAATTTACAATTAAACAAGCTGTACACTCACTACTTTACAATGTAGCAACGTGTCATTTCTTCAGTGTTATCACATAAAAAGATATAATAAAATATTTACAAAAATGTAAGAGGTGTACTCACTTTTGTGAGTTACTGTAGCTCCCAACTGTCCCTGATTTCGAGGGACTGTCCCCGATTTTGAGCAATGTCCCTCTGTCCGCCTTTCCCCCTCATTTGTCCCTCATTTTGGTCTGATCTTTATAGTTGAACTTTTTATCTATCAAAAAGTGTTTCCCAGTGCTAAACCTTTCATCCAATTTCTAAATTGCTGCATTTGTAATTTTTAAAAGCCAATATAAAGCAATAGTAGTGGTAAAATAATTTTCCTTTAAAGGGGGCGTGGCAGGAGGCGTGTCCTATGCCTACATATGTTTGCTAGTAGGTGTCCCTCATTTCCATATCAAAATGTTGGGAGGTATGGGAGAGTAAGTACACAAACTGTCATAATTACTTTCAGTTTATTCTGTTTTACCTTCAGTCATTAACAAACTCTGAACTTCACAATACCCAACTCCTGCTGTTTCTCGGTGTGTGAAGTCATGTAACAGCAATGTTATATATGTTGACAGCACAATGAGCTATATATAAGTAAGACCTGCTGACAGCTATTCGTGACAGCAAGTGCACTGTTTTATCCTTGATGATGACATTATGGAAACCCCCAAGATATAGTGACTGATCATGGCACTCAGTACCACTGAGGAAATATCTACTGCATCCGGGAAATAGTGATTACTTTCTTCCTGCAATGCTTTTACTGTAAATATAGAGAATTGTGTCTGATGTTATAATAGAATTCTGCCAAGCTGGCTATAGTAAAAGGATGGGTGGGCAGCAAGGTAAAACCCCCTAAAGTTCAGAAAACATGAAGTAAATTGGTGCAATGCATCTAAATCAGGGTTTGCTGATCTCTGTTTATTAGTATGAACATTTATGGAGTACATGGGAAATGACATATTAGCTGTACAGAGTTTGTTTGTGCAAAGACATAAAAACACATACATTCCCACAATACTGCTGAGAAAACAGAAGAGAAGAGGGCATGGGAAGGCCATGGGTTTAGCTTTAGTTAATCAACACTGCACTGGCTACTGCTTCCAGCAAACTAAGCTGATAGGAAGTGTTGGTCAAGGATAGATATTGCTCTGTGGCCAGTAGATAAGTCATGAAAAGGTTTTGTTTTTAAAGCAGAACTCCAGGCAAAGTCCTATATAGTAATAGTCCTGCTATTTAATAGAGGAGACAGAAGGTTGGGATATCTCTAAATAGTAACAAATATAGATTCTGGGTTTTTTTTGTTTTTGTTTATAGGTACACACAAATAATATAACAATGTGAAAATTTGAAAAAATGGAAGGTTATTCTAATGAAATTTTGTTATACATCCACTGTTCCATATTGGTGGGATGCCATCACTTCCCACCAAGCCACCAGTGAAACCCACGCCAGTCCTGACTATGAATGCTTCATGAAGTATATTCTTAAACCCTTAAGTGATTTTATTTAGTCTGTGGTTACCAGTGCTTCACCCAACTAGTGATGTGTTTTACTAAATAAAAAAGGTATATAATAGATATAAGTATTTATCTTGGGGTCCCCAGTGTGAATCCCTGTCAGGACACTATATAACTTTCCTAGTGTTTGCGTGGGTTTCTTCTGGGTACTCCAGCTTCCTCCCACACTTCAATGAGTGTAGGTTTATTGGAATAAAAAGTC